>CM026271.1:10876433-12113772 GCA_014851425.1 Senna tora
TAGGGTTTCGGGTTTAAGGTTTAGGGATTGGGGTTTCAGGTTTAAGGGTTAGGGTTTCAGGTTTAGGGTTAGGGTTTAGGGGTTAGGGTTTAGGGTTTAGCGTTTAGGGTTTGGGGTTTAGGCTTTAGGGTTTAGGCTTTAAACTTTAGTGTTTAGCTTTTAGGGTTTAGGGTTTAGGGGGTTTAAGGTTAGGGTTTAGGGTTTAGGGTTTGGGGTTTAGGGTTGGGGTTTAGGGTTTAAGGTTTAGGATTTAGGGTTTAGGGTTAAGGTTTAGGGAATAGGTTAGGGTTAGGGTTAGGGTTTGGGGTTTGGGGATTAGAGTTTAGGGTGTGGGGTTTGGGTATTAGGGTTTGGGGTTTGCGATTTAGGGTTTAGGGTTTGGGGTTTGGGGTTTGGGGTTTGGGGTTTAGAATTTTGGGTTTTGGGTTTTGGGTTTTGGGTTAGGGTTTAGTGTTTAGGGTTTAGAGTTTAGGATTTATGGTTAGGGTTTAAGGTTAGGGTTTAGTGTTTAGGGTTTAGGGTTTAGGGTTTGGGGTTCACGGTTCAGGGTTTAGGGTGTAGGGTTTAGGGTTCAGTATTATGGGTTCAGGATTTAGGGTTTAGGCTTTAGGGTTTAGGGTTAGGGTGTAGGGTTTGGGGTTTAGTGTTTGGGGTTTGGGTTTAGGGTTTAAGGTTTGGGGGTTAGGGTTTGGGGTTTGGGTTTAGGGTTTAGGGTTTAGGGTTTAGGGTTTAGGGTTGGGGATTTGGGGTTTGGCTTTTGGGGTTTGGGGTTAGGGTTTAGGGTTTAGGATTTAGAGTTTAGGGTTTGGGGTTTGGGGTTAAGGGTTAGGGTTTTAGGGTTAGGGTTTACAGTTTAGCATTTGGGGTTTAGGGTATAGGGTTTAGGGTTTTAGGGTTAGGGTTTGGGGTTTCAGGTGTAGGGTTTGGGGTTTAGGGTTTGGGGTATAGGGTTTGGGGTTAGGGTGTAGGGTTTAGGGTTTAGGTTTAGGGTTTATGGTTTAGGGTTTAGGGTTTAGGGTTTTCGGTTTGGGGTTAGGGTTTAGGGTTAAGGTTTACAATTTAGCGTTTAAGGTTTAGGGTTTAGGGTTAGGATTTAGCATTTAGGGTTTAGGGTTTGGGGTTTAGGGTTTAGGGTTAGGGTTTAGGGTTTAGGGTTTCAGGTTTTGGGTTAAGATTTAAGGTTTAGGGTTTAGGGTTTTGGGGTTTATGGTTTAGGGTTTAGTGTTTCGGGTTTTAGGGTTAGGGTTTACGATTTACAGTTTAGGGTTTAGGGTTTAGGGTTAAGGATTTAGAGTTTGGGGTTTAGGGTTTGGGAGTTGAGGTTTAGGGGTTAGGGTTTGAGGTTTGAGGTTTGGGGTTTAGGGTTAGGGGTTGGGGGTTGGGGTTTAAGTGTTGGGGTTTGAGGTTTGAGGTTTGGGGTTTAGGGTTAGGGTTTGGGGTTGGGGTTGGGGTTGGGGTTTAGGGGTTGGGGTTTGAGGTTTGAGGTTTAAGGGTTAGGGTTTAGGGTTTAGGATTAGGGTTTGGGGTTTGGGGTTTAGAGTTTAGGGATTAGGGTTTGGGGTTTAGGGTTTAAGGAATGGGGTTTTAGGTTTAGGGGTTATGGTTTAGGGTTTAGGGT
This sequence comes from Senna tora, assembly GCA_014851425.1. Classification (NCBI taxonomy): domain Eukaryota; kingdom Viridiplantae; phylum Streptophyta; class Magnoliopsida; order Fabales; family Fabaceae; genus Senna; species Senna tora. Next base: position 10,878,052 of record CM026271.1, read on the forward strand.
TTAGGGTTTAGGGGTTAAGGGTTAGGGTTTAGCATTTAGGGTGTGGGGTTTAGGCTTTAGGCTTAAGTATTTAGCTTTTAGGGTTTAGGGTTTAGGGTTTAGGGTTTAGGTTTTAGGTTTTAGGATTTAGTGTTGGGGTTTAGGGTTTAAGATTTAGGATTTAGGGTTTTAGTGTTAGGATTTAGGGAATAGGGTTAGGGTTAGGGTTAGGGTTTGGGGTTTGGGGTTTGGGGTTTAGGGTTTGAGGTTTGGGGTTTGGGCTTTGGGCTTTGGGCTTTGGGCTTTGGGCTTTGGTGTTTGGGGTTTAGGGTTTAGGTTTTGGGGTTTGGGATTTAGGATTTAGGGTTTAGGATTTCGGGTTTAGGATTTAGGGTTTTGGGTTTGGGGTTTTGGGTTTTGGGTTAGGGTTTAGGGTTTGGGGTTTAGGGTTTACGATTTAGGGTTTAAGGTTTAGGATTAGGGTTTAGGGTTTAGGTTTTAGGGTTTGTAATTTTTTTCTTTTTAAATTGTTTTGGGATATAGCGGTGGTTTAAACCGTTGTTTAGTAGGCTTAGCGATAGTTTCTTGAATTGTCACTAAAGAGTCATTATACCGGTTAGTGGCGATTCCCATATCTTCATCTTTTTTCTTTTTTTTTTTGGGTCAGTTCCCATATCTTCATTCAAATCTGCTTTTTTTTTTAGTGCCGATGTGAAAGCTGCTCAATCCAGAATCGGAACAAGTTGTTGACCAAAACAAACATAACAAATGCCAAAAAAAATAAAAAATATGAAAAGTCAAATCAAATGTCAATGAAGTAATTCATCTTCATTTTTCATCCATCACTGAGTTCCAATTTAAATTTAAAATAGATTGCGACCCGTCTTTTGTTTAGAATGTTTTTATTTGATTTATTTGAAAGGTCTAATAAATTTAATACTTGATTAATATATTTAATTTTTATTTATATAAATATAAAAAACATTATATTAATATATAATTAAAATTTTTTAAAATTATTTATAAATATTTAATTAAAGACTCACATAAAACATCAATTGCCTTAAATATAAGGGATATTCTTTTATGAGAAGCAATTGAATATTTAACTCATATAAAACTTTATAGATAAAGAGTTTAATTATTTTCTTCTAACCCTTCCATGCCACTACAATTTTGTACCACAAAAAACACACACATGTAATATCTCCAATATTATGATGAAGAAAAAAACTCTAATATATCATTTGTTGTAAAACTTAAAATTCATACCAATTTGTTTTGTGTTAAATATTTGTGATAGATTTACAGCACATTGAACAAATCTAAGAATTGAAGTTTAACTCGAGTATATTACAGCAAAGAACTTTATATGATTGGATAACAAAAATAAATAAATGAAAGAGAACCAAATTGAAAAAATACCATTAGTTAATGATAATTGATGTTGCTAATTTTCCAATCAAATAATCTTTGTTTTTAGCATTGTCTCCTTGTGCTTTTACTTGATTTGGTATTAATATATTTTGATAATTTAAATTACTCAGATCTTTCATGTAAATCCAATCAAATCATCTTTCATTTTAACAATTGTAAATCATATCATTCAAATTCTCTTAATCTTGTTCATCATGTTACGACTCTTTCTCTCACAATGCTTTTCAAAATAAACAAATTTTAATCTACTTAATTCTCTCTCACAGCATTTTTTCTTAAATTACATTTAAAAATAAAGTCATTTTAAAATAAATAATTTTTAAAAAGTTGATCAAATAGATCCTTACGAAAAGATAAAGTGCTTTAAAGAAAATAAGTAATAAAAAATTTTTTGTATATAAAAGTACAACTAAAATATTCAAACATAATTTTTGTATAAATGAAAATATTTAAAATGTAAACTATTTTTATTTAATTCTTTATGGCTGTAATATTGAAATTTGATTTGAAAATTTAAAATCAAATTGAATTTTTGTTTGATAATTGTTTCAAATTTAAATTGTTCTTTGAAATATCATGTTCAATTTGTGATTAGAATTTTTTTTATAAAATGAGATTTATTTTAATTTAAAACAAAATAAGATATAATGTGTGACAATGAAGCACAGTAACTTTTAATTAAAAAAATTAAATAATTTTCTTAGTTGAGGCGAGACAACAACCATTACACAGTAATTATTTGTACAAAATCTATACATATAAATCATCAAAGGAAGAATGCTCACAATTCGACACGTGGAAATGGGTGGTTGTTGCTTTATATATATATTAGTATTGAACCCGTGCGATGTACGGGATATGACTAAAAATATTTATATATTAATAATTTGAAATATTTTGTACCACATCAAAGTTAGATAAAAATTAAACATGAAATCATTAAAACCTACAAATATATATATACCGAAAAAATATACATAATATTTTATTATAACAAATGTGATGTTTTGTTGAACAAATGTTATGATATTGAGTGTTACAGTGTGACACCTAATTGATTAATATAATAAAGAAGTGTATTATATATATATATCGAAGAAATATACATAATGATGAGTACTACTTAACATTATATTTTTATATGCAATGTTTGATGTCTTGTTTTGATATATGGTCATCCCTCTTGGTTACATACCAGTGTTTTCAATCTAAAATTTCAACGAACACATAAAATAGCTATACATGTAGTCATGCTTAATTTCTTTTAACGTTAAATATATTACACATTGCAAATATATATATAGATTACACATTAAATTCTTATCAACAACTTTATTATTTTGCAAATATAAAATTTTAATTTTTTTATGACAATATAAAACATTAATTGATTCATAATATATCTGGATAAAATTAATTGAGTTAATATGAAAATTTAAAATGATTTTTAAGTTTTACTTTTAATATTTCTGACAAAAATAACTAAATAATATTATACTTAAGAATTAAGTTATAAAATAGATTAAAAATATGTTTCATAACGTATTTAAAAAAAATTATAAAAAACGTATTTTAAAACTTTTTTATAATTAACGTATTTTAAAACTTAACAAAAACTTTATTTGTGAAACCCCATAATAATTTAACAATTTAATATTGATTAAATTAAATTTTATAACTTAAACTGAAATTTAAATTAGTATTTTATCCTTAGGGCACTGATTAAGTATAAATTACTTGGTGTTGGTTGGTAAAAAATATTTAGAAAATCTAATTTATTCTAAATGTATTTTTATAACTTTTTTAAAGATCTAGCAATTTATTTTCTTATTATTATTTTTTATAAAATTTAGCATTTTTTGTTTTATTTGGATAAATTTTTTAGGCAATAACCGATGACAATTGGGAGTATGATGAATAGAATTTAAATTTCAGAAAAACAAAATTCTCTAATTTTATAAATATGCTCAAGTTTTTTGAAGGAAAAATATATATTACAAATGGTGGCAAATATATATATACACACACTACACGTTTTTTCTGTAACTTTATTATTATGCAACTTAAATTTTATTCATAATATATATATCTCAATATAATAAATTGATTAATATTAAAATTCAACATGAATCATTTTATACACAATGCATAATCTTCATTATGAATTAAATATTGTAGAGCACTTTAATCTTCATCTTTTACCTCTTTAACACCTTGTGTATCAAAGAAAATTAAGTTGCAGTGTATAGCATGATCCATAGAGTTTGTTATTTTGCATTTCATTTTTAGTAATTTCAGATTCTGTTGGTACGTCAAATTGTACATACTATTTTGTTGTTGGTGGCCAAGTTTTTCTTTGATCTTCCACCATTTTAGAATGGTCAAAACTCTAAATTGGTCCCTTATGTTTGCACGAAGTTTCATATTGGTCCTTTATGTTTCAAAAAGTTTAAATGAGTCCTTTATGTTTGCAAGAAGTTCCAAATTGGTCCTTCCGTCCACTTCCGTCAATTTCTCAAGTTAACTGCTAACGTAGCGTGCCGAGGTGGACACATAATTTCTCCTACGTGTATCAGATAGCTGACGTGGCCTCAGATACACTAAAAACACTCAAACGACGTCGTTTAAGCCAAAAATAAAATCATGCTGAGAGGACCAATATGAAACTTTAATGAAACATAAAGGACTAATATAAAACTTCACTGAAACATAAAGGATCAATATAGAACTTCGATGAAACATAAAGGACCAATATAGAACTTCAACGAAACCTGAAGGACAAATATAAAATTTTTGGAAAACATAAAAGACCAATATAAAACTTTTGAAAGATAAAGGACCAATTTAAAATTTGTGTGAAACATAGAGGACCAAAATGGGCATTTGACCTTTTAGAACTTTTTTCATCACATTCTCAAACTCTTATTTTGAACATTTTTGTTTCTGCAACACATATCTTCTTTTTCCATTGAAGATATATAGGACACTTTTGCATCACAATCTTTTATTTCTTTCTCCCACCAGAGATCTGTTCCTTTAGCCAAGCTTCATTCTCTTGAGCTTCATTCATAAACTTGGGAATCTTTTATCTTCTTTTGAAAGTGTTGCTTGATTAATATAGTTAAGCTCATTTATTATATATTGCAAACAATACAAAGATATAAATATTTACCTTACTCAAGTTTATTTAGTGAAGTAATGAGTGTCAATTTCTGTTCTGACTGGATGTCGTCACTAATATTTTGATTTGTTTTGATATGTGAAGATATATCCTCAATCTCTGATGATGCTTCAACTTCAATTTTCATGCTATTAATTCCTTACAACTCGATAACATCTTCCAATATCAACATTACCACCAATACAAAGAATTTTTCACAAATTAACAAAAGTAATTAAAAGAAAAGTATAATTAAGAAAAAAAAACTTGTATGATCTCATAAGGGTGTGTTTGGTAAGGAGAAAAAAGGAGGGAATGAGAATAAGAATAGGAAAAGGAGAGGGAATGAAAATGTCATGTCAATGTGATATGAATGAAATAAAAGTAAAATGATCATTTTACCCTTACATTAAAAGTGAAAATAGAATAAAAGCGGGTAAAAAAGTAAGGACAAAAACATAATTTCATCATATTACAAAAAATGAGGTTTGTTTAATAGGAAGAATGTAGGGGGGAATGGGGCCGAGCATTTCATCCTTTTTTTTTCCTTCTTATTTCTCCTTACCAAATATAGCCTAAAAGAATTAACTTCATATGCACTGAATTCATAAATCTTGAAATTCCCACATATGCTATGCTCAAATACTGCAATGTCTGATGATGATTAAGGTTAGATTTGGGAAGAGAAGTGGGGGATTAATCACATTTTGATTTTCTTCTTTATCAAAGTTCTCTTCTTCAATGATTTCCAACAATTACTTGCAAATTGCAATCTACAATGGTCAGTTTCCTTAACTATGGAAGGCTTCTTAAAATGGTTGCAGGGAAAACAACAACTTTCAAAATTTCACAATTCCTAACATCCAAACTATTTAAGATTTTCAAGTTGTAACAAATTTTTGGGACCTATGCATATATGCTTTAACTCAGGTAGATCCTTCAATATAGGACGTTGTAAGCGTGAGTTCATTGTCCTTCGAGATGAAAAAGAACATCTATGTTAAAATCTATCAGCACAATTTCTTTCAACTTCTCCAAATGTATTTCCATTACCTCCTGCAAAAATATACAATCTATCAAATTCTAATAATGTACAAGATGGATGTTTTAATCATTGACACATGGATTAGGGGCTTTAGATTAAATTTTGGATGTTTAGGTGGAGGTTAAGCCATGTAGTGAGCCTATGTGTCAAGTTTTGGTTTTATGTACATTCTTTTATATATATATATATATAGATAAATACTAAATTTAAGATATATAACGTTTTAATATTAAAAAAAGATAAATAAAGTTTTTTTTTTCAAATTCATATATTAGTTACACAATTGAAGTAAAGCAAGAATAATGGCATTGATAATGCTTTGAAATTTTAATCTCAATAAATGCCAATATATGCAGGAATGAGGTGGATGACAATTAATTGTAATCTTATGTGGCAGAAATTGGTAGAGAATGGATCCAGTGCTTGGCTCTTCTATGCATTAATATGTTAGGCCAGCTTTTTTTCATAGTTTTCTTCATTTTTTTATTTAAATTTGAGAAATTATAAACTTTTTCTAAAAAATATTTAAAGTATGAAAGATATAGATACAAAAAAAAAATTAAAAACTTCATGTAAATCGAGATTTACTATGAGTGGATTAGAGACTAACTTTTTAGTCCCTAATAAAAGTGGTCCCTAAACCATTCACGGTAGCTCCTTATTTGTGTGGAATTTTTTATTTTTTTGTGTTTATAATTATTATTCTTTATAAAAAGTTTACAATTTTTTAAGTTTAAATAAAAAAATATATATAAAAAAACTATGAAAAAAAGCCGATCTAACATACTAATGTATAGAAGAGTCAAGCACTGGATCCATTCTCGAAATTGGTAATAGATCATTTGAGAGTGTTTTAGAGCATTTAAGAGGAATTATAGGTTGAGAATGAGTATGATATGGTGCAGGAACATGTGTCAAAAAAATACACCATGTACATTACTTTATATGTATAAATATAAATAGATAAATAAATAAATAGATATATAATAAATTGCTTTTTTTTTTCACCTACCAAACAAAGCTTAAATGTCTGTAATCATCCATACAAATCTTCACAGTCAGTTGAAGAACCTCTTACGAAATACTCTCAATAATCTCAATAAGCTCTCGATGTAAAAACCCCTAGCATGACTTTCCCTCTAACTCTAGCTCTTGCTCCACTTCATTGTTACCATCATTGTTCTTTTAACATATCACTACTACGAGTAGAGAAATCCTTTTTCTCTCTTTCTTTTACATTTAATATTTTCTAATTTATTGTTATTAGTTAAAAGGTGACTAGGCAATCTTATTTGCTAGACAACGTGGCATTTAACAACGTCACAACTACATTTAACGGCCACTTCACTTGAAACGATAACGATTAACGTGTCTCAGTGACTAACTAGTTGACTATGATGATTTTTTTAGAGACCAAATCGTCTATTTTAATTTTACAGAAACTCAATCGTAGGTTAACCAATTTTTTTAAGTTTTGTCTTGTTTCGTCAGCAAAATAAATTTGAGAGTATGAGACACTAGCTCTTGCTATACTTCTACAACCTTTACGGCTTTACCTATTCCTCATCGTATTTGGGAAGACATTTTAAATTTGGTCAAAACTCCAAATTGGTCCTTATGTTTGCACAAAGTTATATATTGGTCATTTATGTTTCAAAAAGTTTAAATTGGTCCTTTATGTTTGCAAGAAGTTCCAAATTGGTCCTTCCGTCCAAGTCCGTTTATTTCTTCCGTTAAGTGCTGACGTGACGTGCTGAGGTGGACATATCATCACTCTTACGTGTCCATTAAAGCTGACGTGTCATGCCACATCATCATCTACTATCATATGTGATGACGTAGCGCTGATGTGGCAATGACGTGGCATGACATGTCAGTTTAGATGGACATTTCAGCACGTCACGTCAGCACTTAACTTAAGAAATTGACGAAAGTGAACGGAAGGATCAATTTTGAACTTCTTGCAAACATAAAGGACCAATTTAAACTTTTTGAAACATAAAGGATCAATATGAAACTTCGTGCAAACATAAGGGACCAATTTGAGGTTTTCACCTTTAAATTTTTAATGGACTTCATCTCAGGTCTGCCAAAATCTCAGGGCATGTGGTTGACCGCTTTAACAAATATTGCCATTTTATTGGGTTGACTTGACTCATCCCTATGCAGCAAACTCAGTGGTTGCCCTCTTCTGCATAGAGATTGTTCGTTTACATTAGGGCGTTCGGGCCGGTTTGGGCGGTTTTTTATGAAAAATTAGTGTACCTATAGGTTTAAATTAATAGTGTTAAACCAAACCATAAACGAGCGATTCGGTTTAGCGGTTTGAGACTTTTAAGTTATCAAACTTACATATTTAAGTTTATTAATAGAAAATATAATTTTATTCAATATAAATAATAAAAAAAGTATAATAATATTTTATTTACTTACAATAAACAATCAAATTAGTTTAAAAATTAAATTTTTAGATTGACTAAATTTAACCTAACTAAAAATAAATTTTAAACCTTATTATTTAGAAATTTGAACATAATATGTACATATATATACATATAAGTGTATGTGGTTTGGTTTGATTTTTCAGCATACCAAACCGAACCAAACCAAACATTGATCGGTTTTGTTCGGTTTGTGCTATGTTTAGTTTGGTTTGGTTCGAGTGTTCGATTATGAACACCCCTAGTCTACATGATGTACCAAACTCCTCCATCCTCAAACAGGTGGCCAAAATGAGGCTATGTTTGGTAAGATTACCAAACAATGCAGTCCATATATTTTTATGTATTTCCAAAAAACTTTACAGCATATTTTTACATACTAAACAAGATTTTTCTCTCTATCTCTCTCTTACTTTTTTTTACAGTACTTTTTTTACTCTATAGTCATTTCCTTTCTCATCGGTACATTTATTTTTACCAAAGTAGCATGAGGTTGTGAATCACTGCTTGGCTGTTGTGTCATTTGACACTAGCTTTCATATTTTAGCCAACAACCCAAATGCCAACATGACTACTTCAACCTTATCTACTGTTTTTTTTTATTATTATTGAAATAATTTACTTCAAGTCTGTCATGGTCCCTAATTCTTAGGCATGTTTGTTATATATGTCTTCTTCCCGTCTTCCTAGTTTTTAGGATGCCTTTAACCATCATTTAAATCTCTCTAAATAGAGGAAGAGAGACATCTATTATTAAGTACATGTATTAGAGCCTAGTCCCCTCTAAGGACTCGTATATGGAAGTATTCCTAGATTCAATGGAGAATACCTTCTCTTTTCCCTCTTACTATGAATTTCTCTCATTCTTAATTGATCTATTGTTTTGACTTTTGACTTATGACTGTAAGCTCTCATCAAGGACCAAAACCGAATACTCCAAAACAAAAAGTTCATATAAACCATACAAGAAACTATAAAAAAAAAAAAAAAATCTTATTTACGGAGAATAAATCCCTCAATAAACATTGTTACACTCTCAAATAGGCTGATTGCCCAGTACAAAGTACCAATATACAAAACATATAATTCAGAGCTTTCCTGTGCAACTCAGAGCTACCTATCAGTCACATTAGAGTTCAAAGGAATCCAAAATAGCTAAGGACCCACATGGAAAGAATATGGAAGAAGACTCGGGTGCCACACAAGCTAAACGACGGTAGTAGACGGTCCTGCTTTCTCGGCACTATCTGAAATCAACAAAAGAATAAGCATGAGGTTCATAAACCAAAGTTCATACAGCCACAGCAGCCTAAGAATCGCTAAACAACCAACAAGAACATATATATATATATATATATATATATATATATATATCAGTGCAATACTTGAATTGTCGAGTATTAAATTTAGACAAACACCTCTCACACAGGGATTTTAACGTGATTCGTCACAATGTGAGTCTCTTCCACTAGACTCAGACCTCGTTAGTTTGTTTTGAACTTTACATTTAAGGAAGAGTACAATTGAGTTTTTAAAAGGATATGTAGAGCAAGTTTCATTCTCTTAAATGATTTGAAATAAACACAATGAGCAAGTAAAGAAAAATTCAAGCAAATTCATCTGTTCGAAGAACGAGTCTGAGTACGATTTGTAAAGTTTATTTTAGTGGAAAAGTGTAGTTCATGAAAATAAGTGAGTGGTTTGGAAATGGTACATGAAAACCAGAGTTGGGAAGTGAACTTTGAAGTTGAAATCTGGCCCTCTAGTGAAGATTAAAATGTGAAGTTTTGCATAAATCCCTTCCAAGGCCGAAACTTTTGAAAAATGTTTAAGATTTCAAGTTGGAAGATATCCCTAACATATTAGATCAAATTCCTAGCATGATGATGCATACAAGAAGGCTTGGGATAGAGACTTAGCGCCTTAGCACTAAATCTCGGCCTCCTAGGCAAATAGTTGACACCTTAAACAATATCCAAATTGAAATCTTCTTAATTTATAACGTTAACAAAGGAGACATTAAAATCAAGCAAATTTATTACTCCACACTCATGCAAACCTCATTCATGGAAGAACCACATAAAATAGCCTCAAGGTCTTCTTTACCAACAACATCCAACCATTTCCAATTTTTCATCTCAATCAGCAATCACATTAATTTCAACATACATGGGCACATAGCCAAAAGGATAGTGGAATCCACATTCAATATGCAAACCACCAAATATATGCAATCAACCGATGAAATCATAAGTAATCTAACTCAAGCCTCAAGAATTAAAAAGGGAACAAGATATCAGTTATTTATTCATTCACAATACCATAATCACTCATTCAAGTAAAGAACTACATTATTACTCTAACAATGGGTTGCACCAACCCGAACTACAAACATGAGTCAAGTCCCAACATTTCCTTTAAAACCATGAGACCACTACTTGGCCACTTGGGGCTCCCTTTTTTCCTTTTACTTTCAAAAAGGTTGTGGGGAAAACTCCATGGTTGACATAAGTCAAGATAGCACCCTTTTTTTCACTATTATGAAGTGGTTCATTAGTTGATGTGATTAAGGAGAAAATACTAGGTAACTAGAGGGATCAGAAAAGCAATGCTACACAACCTATATTACAGAGCCCTACAAAGCTAGGTCTCAAAGTGTTGAGAATCTTCTAGATTAGTATTGTGAATATCTAGGATTATGTGTATCAATTAGGATATATTGTATTTATTGTAATTATCCTTATTTCCTAGAATAGGTTTTCTCCTCTTGTATAAATTCCTATTCTCTTTTCATAATAATACACACAAAATTATCTCATTGCACATGGTACCAGAGCCTACCGATCCTCCGGTAGCTTCTTTCTCGAATTATTTTTTATTTTTCTCTTCCTTCCAGCCCTAAAACCTTAAACCTTTAGCTTCTCTCCTGGCTGTGTTCTCTCTTTCCAGCCCTAAAACCTAAAGTCCTTGTGCTCATCTCGGGTCTCTCTTTTCCCGACCTCTTCCCGGAGTTATCTCGAGACACGCGCCCCACCACCGTGTTCAGAGGGCACCGATCGGCCAAACCCCGGAGTCCGGTCGTCAGATTCGCCGCCACGCGCCACCACCGGAAAACAGCGTTTTCCCACGCGCCGGCGCGTGAGCCTTATTCCGGCACCGTCATCTTCCGTGCTTTATAGGGTTGTGCTCACCGGACTTCTCTCTCTCCGTTTCCAGGGTCAGTTGGCCAATATCTCAAACTTCGGTGTCACTCCCTTGTACATCCCGAAGTATTCTATGATAGCCATGGCCACTGCTTCTGAGTTATCTGTGATTGCCATGGTTGCCCAAGTTGGTAATGTCACTACTTGCTTTGCTCGTTCCTCTGATATTGGTCCTTGGGTTCTTGACTCAGGTGCTTCTGAACACATCTCTGGTAATAAAAATCTTTTCACCCATCTTTCTAGTTCATCTTTACTTCCATCTGTAACTTTGGCCAATGGCTCTAAAACTCCTGCTATTGGAATTGGTAAAGCACAAATTCTTCCGTCCATATTTGTTGATTATGTTCTTTATGTCTCTGAATCTCCGTTCAACCTATTTCGGTTAGTAAATTAACTAAATCTCACAATTACTCCATCACCTTTGCTAATCAATGTGTTTCTATTCAGGATCGGAGTACGGGGCAGACAATTGGCATAGGACAAGAGTCACATGGCTTATACCACCTTTCACCTCCTATATCCCCAGTTGCGTGCACATCCAGTTGTTCTCCATCTATTATCCATAATCGTTTGGGTCATCCAAGTCTCTCAAAACTTCGCAAAATGGATGCCTCTCTTTCTACTTTGTCTGCCTTCCTTGTGAGTCGTGCCAATTAGGTAAACACACACGTAGTTCGTTTTCTACTAGTCTTAATAGTCAATCTTCATCTCCTTTTCAACTTGTTCACTCTGATGTTTAGGGTCCTAGTCGCGTGTCTTCTACGTTTGGCTTTCAATATTTTGTAACGTTTATTGATGACTATTCTCATTGTACTTAGGTGTATTTGATGAAAAATCGTTCTGAGGTATTTAACATTTTCCAAAACTTTTGTGCTGAAGTAAAAACTCAGTTTAATACCTCTGTCTCTATTTTGCGTTCTGACAATGCTAAAGAGTATTTGTCTAAACCTTTTCAAACATTTATGGCCACTCAAGGAATTTTACATCAAACCAGTTGTCCTCATACCCCACAACAAAATGGGATAGCTGAACGTAAGAATCGCCATCTTATTGAAACAACTCGTACTTTGCTTATTCATCATAATGTTCCTACTAATTTTTGGAGTGACACTGTTCTCACTGCATGCTACTTGAATAATCGCATGCCTTCTTCTGTCTTGCATGATGAAATCCCTCATTCTTTGTTGTTTCCTAACGACACTCTTTATCATCTTCCTCCCCGTGTTTTTGGTTGTGTTTGCTTTGTGCATGATTTGACCCCAGGGAAAGATAAACTTGCAGTGAAATCCGTCAAGTGTGTTTTTCTCGGTTATGCTCGACTCCAAAAGGGCTACCGATGTTATTGTCCAGCCACTCGACGTTGCTTCACCTCTCCTGATGTGACCTTTTTTGAGTCTTCCCCATTCTTTGTATCCTCTACGCCTGTAAGTCCCTCTGTGATCGAAGTCCTTCATGTTCCTTCTCTTCCTTTTCCAGAGGCCGTACCCCAAGACATACCTAGTCCTCCTCTTCTGACATATCATCGCCGTCCCCGTCCTGAGCCTACAGCCACTCTTCCTGACTCATTGCCTTCGTCTGAATCACCCGCTACTCCGGTCCAACCGCCACCTGCTAGTCCTCCTATTGTCATTCATAAAGGTACTCGTTCCACTCGTAATCCTCACCCTGTTTATAATTTCTTGAGCTATCATCGTTTATCTACTCCATATTATGCGTTTGTGTCTTCTTTGGATTCTGTTTCTATCCCTAAGACTACAGATGAAGGTCTTGCACATTCGGGTTGGAGGCAAGCTATGCTTGATGAGATGACTGCCCTACATTCTAATGGTACATGGGACTTGGTTTCACTTCCTCCTAGAAAATCTCCAGTTGGTTGCCGGTGGGTTTATGCAGTTAAAGTTGGTCCTGATGGCAAAATTGAACGACTAAAAGCTCATTTAGTGGCTAAAGGGTATACTCAGATTTTTGGATTGGACTATGGTGATACCTTTTCTCCTGTTGCCAAAATTGCTTCCGTTCGTGTTTTTCTATCCACTGCAGCTATTAATCATTGGCCACTTCATCAGCTGGATATTAAGAATGCCTTCCTCAATGGAGACTTAGAAGAAGAAGTTTATATGGAGCAACCACCTGGTTTTGTTGCTCAGGGGGAGTCTGGGAAAGTATGTCGACTTCCTCGTTCTCTTTATGGACTCAAGCAGTCACCAAGATCTTGGTTTGGTCGATTTAGTTCTGTGGTTCAAGATTTTGGAATGACTCGTAGTGAAGCTGATCACTCAGTTTTCTTTCGCCATACTTCAAATGGCAAGTGCTTATACTTAGTTGTCTATGTGGATGACATTGTTATTACAGGCAATGATGATTTAGGCATTGCTCAACTCAAACAACATCTGTGCAACCACTTCCAAACTAAAGATTTTGGGAAGCTTAAATATTTTCTGGGAATTGAGGTTGCCCAATCTAGTTCTGGTGTGGCTATTTCACAACGGAAGTATGCACTTGACTTATTAGAAGAGACAGGCATGCTAAACTGCAAACCAGTTGAGACTCCAATGGATCCAAATGTCAAACTCTATCCAGGACAGGGGGAGCTGATAAACAATCCCGAGAGATATCGAAGACTTGTGGGAAAACTCAATTATCTCACTATCACTCGTCCAGATATATTGTTTGCTGTGAGTGTAGTTAGCCAGTTCCTACAATCACCATGTGACAGTCATTGGGATGCAGTTATTCGAATTCTTCGATACATTAAGGGAGCACCAGGCCAGGGACTGTTATATGAGGACAAGGGGAACTCCCAAATCATTGGCTTTACAGATGCGGATTGGGCTGGTTCACCAGATGATAGGCGATCCACATCCGGATACTGTGTTCTCTTCGGTGGGAACCTAGTCTCGTGGAAAAGCAAGAAACAAAATGTAGTTGCAAGGTCTAGTGCAGAGGCTGAGTATCGTGCTATGGCGTTAGCAACTTGTGAACTCCTATGGTTGAAACAACTTCTTCAGGAGATGAAATTCGGAGACATTGGTAAAATGGAACTAGTATGTGATAACCAAGCAGCTATGCACATTGCCTCAAATCCAGTATTCCATGAGAGGACCAAACATATTGAGATTGACTGTCACTTTATTAGAGAAAAAATTCAATCAGGGTGTCTTGCTACTCTATTTGTCAATTCAAATGATCAGCTGGCAGATATCTTCACCAAGTCTCTTAGAGGACCTCGAATAAAATACCTATGTGACAAGCTTGGTGCCTATGATTTATATGCTCCAGCTTGAGGGGGAGTGTTGAGAATATTCTAGATTAGTATTGTGAATATCTAGGATTATGTGTATCAATTAGGATATATTGTATTTATTGTAATTATCCTTATTTCCTAGAATAGGTTTTCTCCTCTTTTATAAATTCCTATTCTCTTTCCACAATAATACACACAGAATTATCTCATTGCACATGGTAAAAGGGACAAGACAATGCATTTAGTATCTTGGCTAATTCGGAACAAAAATAAATCGTGCCCTTTGACAAATGCCACATGGACATTCATCTAAGCAATTTAACTAACACATAATAAGACATCATTAGTAGCACTAACAGAAGGACCAAATTAACTGAAAAAAAAAAATCTTCAAAGGTTGAAATTTAAATATTTTTTCTTTAAAGAACTAAGATACATCTCTCAGAGACCAAAGTGATCATTATTCCAAAAAAAAAAAAGAGTCAAGTGCCTATTTCCAACTAGAATGAGGTTATACATGCCAGTGTGCCGCATCAACATTAACAATATTAGCCTAAATGATTTATTTATTTGGAACAATTTAAAAATTTATACATTTATTTGAAAAAATATATTAACCATCAATATAAAATTTTTTTAATGTACTCTAATTTTGACCTTTTATAAATGACTTAAGTCTACATTTATTTTCCAAAAGAAGGCTGCTTAAATTTCTAGTAAGAATGTTGCGGGCATGCTGTCAATTTGAGTGGTTTCTTCTAGGGAGTGGGTCTTCATTATACAGAGCATTGTCATCAAGACGCAGTGATCATAACTTAGTAAACAAGTCGAAACAAAGATTTTCCTCTAAATAAAACTGAAATGACAATTCCCAGAATTTGCCCCAAAGATGCTAGAGAAAATAACAGACAACCACATGGTGCAAAAATAA
The DNA here is from genome assembly GCA_014851425.1 of Senna tora. Taxonomy (NCBI): domain Eukaryota; kingdom Viridiplantae; phylum Streptophyta; class Magnoliopsida; order Fabales; family Fabaceae; genus Senna; species Senna tora. The sequence continues at coordinate 10,893,492 of CM026271.1, forward strand.
CATGGCCAAATTTTATCCATCAACACAATCAAACAACCGTCCAGCTTAAAAATAAAAATAAAAATCCATATGCACCAAATGAACAGCTCAAGCATACTGGCTCAACCTGAGATCAGCTGATGTGGCTGAGAACTACTCTTCAGCTTCTATGCAATACCTCTCACATATTGGTCCAACGTCGTATTGAATAGCTCACACCTACACAAACCCATAGTAAATTTATCACGACCAGACAGATTAAAGGGCTTAATCACTTGAAAGACAATATACCAAGATATCTAAGATGCTCAAACGATATATCAGCTACATCCAATACTGCGATTACCCAATCACAGCAATGACATTCGCTAACAGGCCAGACCCTCATCACAACTGTTCCAACAACTTTACCTCTCATGCATTTGGAATTTAAAATTTATAAAAATACAAAGAAAATCTACGAACTTAAATAAATCAAATATCCAATCACGGTCAAATGTACTCATTGTTCATAGTTCATACATGGGGCCAATGGATTCCATGATATCCATGGTCTCCTTCCTATTCTACCAACAAGTGTTAGGTGTTGCTTAGATAGTAAGGTATAATAAGCAAGGGTTATAAAGGATACTGATAATGGCCAAATGTGTCGGAAGTCCATATTTATGGTACTACATGATGGCATTGTGGGTTGATGATAATATAACAACATGTGTTCATTGGACAAATAAGTCATTTATTAAATAAGAAGGTATTGCTTCAAATACCTAATTGGAGAACCTGGAGTATAGAGCGGATTTTTGACAACATATTCAACATACAAGTTGTAGATGTACTTTAGGGATTCCCGCAAATCACCAGTCCTAGGATGAGTCACCAAAATAATCTGCATGCAGCATAGCATTAAAAATATAAAATAAATAAATAACACAAATGTTTACCTGAAAGACAAATCACATATTATTTGATAATATTTGTGAAAACTGAAATGTTAGCTTCCTGTCAATTTTCTTGGATAGTCAAGAGGCCATTTTTTTTTTCCAAGTAATATAAAGTTTACCCTTTCAGAACTTACAACAAACATTTAATAGGAAATGTTAACCTTACATTAACCTTACATTCAATCATGGATTCATGGGTCAAATTATACGACCTATCAAGTTCATATCATAATGTGTTGTTATCTGATTTTTTTTATCCTATCTTATGCATTGAACAGTAAAGAGGGACTGAAATCCAAAGGATACTGAAACATACAGACAAATCATTTTGTATGGCTAAACAATCCAAAGAATAATCCATCACAAACAAACAGGCAAGCTAAACCTAACGTGGTTTAGCAACTTAGATAACACCCAGAAGATGACAAAAGAAAATAAACTGTCTAATGGACCTGCCATAAAAGCAACCTACACTAGAAGGAAGAAGATTCATGGGCCAGAGGTGGGGAAGCCCACTACAAGGGCAGAATAGTCATTCTGCTGCAGGAGGTAACCAACTCTGACACCTTTTAGGTGGCAGAGGTTTCGTTGTGAGGGCAGCTTGGTTGTGAGTGAAATTTTGGGAGAGGCCCTACCTCTCGAAAGATAGGGAATATTTTACTGTTTTCTGCCATTGTTGCTTATTTCCTTTACTGGTTTATGCTGTCATTTCTGTACTGAGAAGCATTTCATTTTGTCCTCTATTGCGTATCAATACATAACAGCAATACTATTCAGACTATTGGATCTGTTTCTTTTCTTTTGCTGTGATTTATGCTACTGTTTATCTATTTCTGGAGCTAGCTAGTACAGGTCCTATCACTGTCAAACCAAAATTTACAATCTTTATTATTTATCTCTCTCAGAAACCACACAATCTTCCAAAACTAATGTCACCTGATTTCCATCTTGGTTCTCTCTTTGAAAACTATCCGAAAGACAAAAAGAAAATCTTAACAGCTGCAGCACAAAGTCACTATTTTTCACTCGAGTGGCATGCATCACACACTCTTCTTGCTACATCACAGAAACTCGTATTCCCTCCCTCAAATCAAACCTACATGTGTAGCATTACAGGCCACACCAAATTGGTAAAAAAAAATCCCCCTCAAATTTGTTCATATCATGTTTCATATCAAAGATAGAACACATCTGCGTCATTTAATATATATTGCTGACCCCAACTAATCGGAAAAGACTTTGTTTGTTGTAGTTAATAGTTATAGTTATAAACTCAGACTAGACTGAGTGGTTAAACCGTTCAAGTGGTAAACCAGCCCCTTGTCCAGTTCGGATAACTGAGTCGACCAAAAATGCAATTAAACCAGTCAAACACTACCTAAATCAGTGGGTTTATTGAGAAAACCAATTGACCTGGACAAGTCCAACCAACACTAAACTGGCCCTGCTTAAAGTTTATGAGCTATGTGAATAACTACTAAACCAGCCTACTTTAGGGTATGTTTGGATTGGGTATTAACTATTAAGGAGAGGAAGGGGAGAGAAGTAAAACATCTTCCCCTTGTTTGGGAAGTTAGAAATTCAAGGGGGGGATAGTGGAGGATTAAAAATTAATCCTCCATTATCTTCATCCCTTACAATTTTAAAATACCCCAATTTGGGGTATCCAAATGAGGAGGAGAAAAAGAGGAGATTAATCTCCCCTCCCCTTCCCTTCCCTCCCTTTAAATCTCTTCCCCTCCCTCCCCTCCTAATTCCCAAACATACCCTTCTCAATGTGGGACTTCTGCATACGTGTGTGAGGATTTTCATTTTTCTTCAAATTGCCAAACATACTCTCTTAGAATGTGTTCAGCCACAGCCTTCAAGGCTTTATTTTGTTGACAGATCCTATGTATAACATAGAGTTCTTCACCAAAATAAAAATCTATAACAAAGTGAAGTGATGTATTTTATATATTTATTTAATACTTTTTAGATAACCATGCCTACTTAGGTATTAAAAATAATTTTAAACTAATATAAAATATTATATTTAAGTAAAATTATTTTTTCAGTCCTTATAGTTTCACTTAATTTTTAATTTGATTTACAATTTAAGGTGCAAAATATTAATCCAATTCAGAATTTCAGCATTGACATCATGCAAAGGGATCTTAAACAGGAATACCATGGTAACTGACCTTTATTCCAGAAGGAGTTTCCATGAAGCTAAGTTTGTATGTATTGGTGCGGAAGCTGTGAAAGGAACAACCTTGACCAGGTAACTGAGGCACCCCAAGGTTTCCTTTCTCTGCACTGCACAAAAAGAGGGAGTATTATAAATCAAATCTACTGGTACAATATTCAGGTCATAGACCAGCAATAATAACATAAGTTCTTTATTAAATTTACAAACACTTTATTCCTTTGATAAAATAATAGCATATGACATGCTGTAATAACCACAAAGAAAAAAATGCTGTGATAAAATCAGATTATTGAGACAAAAAGTACTTTTTTCATCTCTAAAGTTTCAATTAATTTTTAATTTCTTCCTAAACATTTTTTTCTAGGGTCAATTTCATCCCAACTCCCAAGTGGCCAAGTGTTTACAAAAATTCACAATGTCATGGTAGGCTAATAAATAGATAAACAAGAAACAATTTAAGCTAATAAATAGAGGAAGGCTATTGACACTTTCTGCAACATGGCCATGTAAACTTCAATATTGATCTTCTGTGCACAGAATAATAAGAAATACTGTAACATATGAATTCTCACACCACTTTTGCTGCAATAAGTTCCTGTCAGAAATTTACTATGGAAGTAGAATATAATGGTATGTATCCACATAGGGAAAAAAATGGCATTAAAAAAAGATTTTGCTGATATTTTATTAAAACCCAGAGGAGGTAAAAATACCTAGTGGGATCCATCTTGGCAGTTAACGACTTAAGTGAAAAGAGTAGACCAAACATTAATTTATGGTCTTGCTGGGCATTCAATGTTCGAAGAGGACGATTCCACTCCCTATAAAGTAAGCATACCCCATTTCTGTTGAAAACATACATCATATGGGCATTGTTTCCTGATGCTGTTGGAGCAGGTGGAGATGGACTGATCTCTGATCCCCCAAAGAATTGCATTTTCTTATTGACAGAGATGTAGAAGAGAAACAGATTAATCCAAAACCCTGTCAATCAAATAAGCAGAATACTTCAAGATTGGCCAACACATGCATCTGATATGTGTCACGCTTAACCAACAGTTTGTATTTCAGATATGTGGTTATATGATCCTCCCACAACTATAACACACTTACAAGTTACAATCTAATCCAAACTCTGCTTTCTTTTTTATTTCGTCCTCAACATACATATTTGAATTCCAAATTAATCCCTAAAAGCATAACTCTGAAAATGGGGACGATAATTATTCTATAGCTAACAAGGAAACTCTGACAGGAAATTTAGGAAAATAGAGTGACACATCACACAAGCAAACATCAGATATGCTGAAAAGATAAACAACAAAAATAATTTATTAAAGTAGATAATTCTGAAAAAGCATGAAAATAGATAGTATGAACCACTGGGATTTTAACACACAATTGTAAATGTGAAATGAAATAGCAGATCTAACTTGACATCAGCAAGAACTTGACATAACTTGAATATTCTCTTTTCAATTTTCAATCGGTACAAAGACAAAAATGTAAAAGAAAGAGCAGATCTAACCTCCAAATCAACATCAGAATTATAGAACAGCAAAACAAGAAGCACCAAAATAGGGGGAAAAAAACTCAAACGGCACTGACCTCGGGACGGAGGAGGAGAAGCTTCAGATCAACGGCGTGGAGGAACGGCCAGACGTACGGTGGTGCAGCGATGCTGCGACAGTGCACAGCTTGGAGAAGGAACGACCAAGACTGAAGGCGCTGCGATAGTGAGTGAGGAATTTCATTTGTCTTATTTTACTCTTTTATTATTAATAGTCAATTTTTCAGTTGTTGAATTGTTTGTTAAATTACTATTTAGTCTTCGAATTTTGAGAAAATATTATTTGGTCCCTGCCTGACGTGTTTGTTAATTAATGATGTGATGCTGTTAACGATGACAATGCGAGTGTCGCTGCAGACACAAGAGAAGATTTTATCGTGAGGACGAGGCATGATATAGTTGTTATAACTTCACATCAAGCGAAGCTTGCTCCGGAAACAAGGGAAAGGAGTCATCGACAACGCGTAAAGAGGAACGAGGAGAGGAGTTTGGCCATGTCAACAATTAACGGCCACGTTACTTGGTTATACAATGAGTAACATTCATGGAACTAAATAGTTGACAGAGTTACAAATTTGGAGACTAAATAGTAGTTTTACAAAATTCATAGACTAAATAGTAGTTTGACCAACTATTTAGTGACTAAAAAGTATTTTGCCTCTATTATTAATTACAAAGGTATTAAATAATTAAAAATAATAATAGACTTGCCATTTATTAATATTCATTTTTCTCTCACAAAGTATCCTTCTGTTAGAAACAATCATGTTCGAACTAGCAGAAGTCCATGACAGATGGACCCTTGTTCCTCTTTCTCAAATTTGCCTTTCTTCTCTTCTTCTTAGGCCTTCGTGGCCCTATTCAATAGTCAGTTTGGGGTCCACAGGTGATTTATCATTCACATCAATTTAAAATGACATGTAGGAGGGAGATTTTATCAACATCAACTAGTCACGTCATCATTTAATGGATAAAACTAACAATATTAAGCAAAAAGGCTTATTTTGAACAACTTACAAATAAAAAGGATTGATTTGAAACCTTTAAAACATAACAAACTTATTTAGAACTTGAGTGAAATATAGAGAATCAAAATGAAGTTTTGGGCATTTATCTTATTTGTATGTCAAACTTATATGAAAACCTCTTTTTGATCATGTATATAAAACCTTGAAGGTTCAAAATCTTATAAGTTGTAGGGCTTGTTCTTTAGCAAGAAATAGTTGGAAATGAGGAAGGAATGGGTGTGATTCATTGGGTCCCACGGTCCCACCTATTTTTACTTTTTCATTTCCATCAACTTTAAAAAAAAAAAGAAAATACAAAATACAAAACATTTATTATACCCTTTGATTTGACACAATCATAACTTTTTTTTCTTTTTATTATTTTAATATAAGGGATAAAGTGGTAATTTTAATACATTTTCATTCCATTTCCATTCCCAAACTTTTACTAACAAACATAGTAAACGCATTCCGTTTCCGTTTTCGTTTCCATTTTCATTTCTGCGTAAAGAACGTCTCCTTAATTTTTTTTTTATTCTAGTCTCTATGAATTTTATTTCTCAAATATATTGATTTTGAGTTAGTTGATTCAATTGAGAAGAAAAAACAACGTTTAGTTTCGATATTTGTATTAAATTAAAGTTAATAAAAAAAAGTAAAATTATTAAAGAAACCTCAAACAACACACTCAATTTTTGCTTAAAGATTCAATAAAGTTGTAAGGTCGTGTTCGCTACGTAGAAAACGTGAAGGAAAAGAGGAGGGATAGCTCAAACACCGTGTTCGTTAGGCAGAGAAGGCTTGGGAATGGAATGGAGCATTCCAGCGTGCTACAGTGGTGGATGAAAGCGGGAACGAGTGAATGACCAATATGCCCCTTTCCCCTTCCTCTCTCCACTAACCCTCTTTCTTCCCTGATCTGCTCGAGACGCGCACGCAGGAAAGCGGTCTCTGTGCTCTTCGCCGTTAAGGTTCGTCGGATCCCTTTGCCATAGTAGCAATGTATTCCGTTTTCAGCGGCGGCGGCTCAGGTACGACGAACCTCTCAGTCTTCCAAACTCTCCACCCTCTGCCTCTACTTCTCCACTCTGCTCCCTCAATTGAATCTGATGGAGCAATGGAGGATGAATCAGCAGTGGGATCGAATTGGAGGGAGAAAACAAAGATGAAGGAGATCGAATCGGAAAAAATGGGATCGAATCGGAATCGAAAAGAATGGAAACTTACAAGTGCAGAAGATCGGAACGCGAACGGCAACACTGCAGCCTCTATCACCGGCAACCCACTCTGACGATGACCTCCGGCGACGACGGTGGCTCTGCTTCTTCGATGACAACCCAGCGGCCACTGCTTGGTGAAAGACGACGCTTCAACACTTTCATTATTTAAAAAATTAAATAAATAAATTATTATTTTAATTTTAGGGGCAAAATAGTAACTTTACACCCCAACTTTTTCTTTTCCATTCCTATTTTCATTCCCAAATCTTACTACCAAACACATCAAACTCATTCTCTTTCCCTTTCCCTCTCCGTTTTTGGCTACCAAACGTGCCCGTAGTAAATTTTTTTTTTCTCATTTTAAGTTAATTGACTTTTTTTCTTTTTATGTAACAACTACACATCAATTACAATCTGAAAAAGGTTTCAAGAATCTGTACAAAAATAGATGATGCGGAAAGATAGTTATCTCTTAACTTTATAATTATTTTTTTATAAATAAAAGAGGCAAAAAAACTATTTAATCTTTGAATTGTTGGTCAAATTATTATTTAGTCCCCGAATTTATTAAACATACTATTTAGTACCCAAAATGTCAACTATTTAGTCCCCAAATTTTATAAAATACTATTTAATCCCCGAATTTGTAACTATGTCAACTATTTAGTCTCTAAACTTAGCAAAAATACTATTTAATAATCGAATTTGCAACTCTGCCAACTATTTAGTCTCGTGACTGTTACCCGTTATAGTTGACAGAGTTGCAAATTCGGTGATTAAATAGTATTTTTGCCAAGTTTGGGGATTAAATAGTTGACATAGTTACAAATTCGAGGACTAAATAGTATTTTGTCAACTTTGGGGACTAAATAGTTGACATATTTAACATTTCGTGGACTAAATAGTATTTCTGATAAATTGGGGAAGTAAATAGTAGTTTGACCAACAATTCAGGGACTAAATAGTATTTTGCCTCTAAATAAAATGATAGTAATGAAAGATACTTTCAAGTACTATCGGACATGGTACTAATAAAATGTTGAAAATATCAATAGATATTCAATCTAAATGATTAATAATTCATAAACTTAAATTGTAAGCAATTTTACCTGATATTAAGTAAGACTTTAGATGACTTCAAAGAATTCAAACCCTTACCTATCATTGGACAAATATTTTTCACCAAATCTTTGATTATTTGTGTCAAACTTCTAAACTTTATAATTGAAGAATCATCTTTTGACAAATTTTGACAAATTATGAAAGCTTATTTAAGAATCATGGATTGAAACTAAGCCCATGGGCTTGCTTCTCGTTGGAGCTCAATATATTGATAAATTTGATATTAACAGGCTTTTCTCTCAGCCCAAAGTCTGTCAAAATATAAACCCAAAGAATATTCCAAATGTAAAGAGAATCTTGCTAATTACTAATTAGCAACATATTTAAAGGAAAATATTTTTCTTGCTTATTGTGATTCCAGCTGATGGAAACAACATTGTTCCTGCAATACCAAGAAATCCAGATAGAAACTAGAAAGATTTTATAATTGGATAGTACTGATTTTGGGCTTTATTTCAATTAGATCCAACAAGAACGGCCTAAACTTTTTGGGCCTAAGCTATTCCTAGTAGTTAGATGCTATAGCATTTGGAATCAATGAATCAAAAGATTTAAGGCACGTCCTTTACGCAGAAACGAAAAGAGAAAGAAAAAGAAAATATATTTATTGTGTTTGTTAGTAACAGTTTAGGAATGAAAATAGAATGAGAATGTATTAAAATTACCACTTTAACCATTATATTAAAATAATAAAAAGAAAATAAGATTATGATTGTGTCAAATCAAAAGGTATATAATAAATATTTTATATTTTTTTTTAGATTTCCGTACAGGAAACCGAGCCCCACCCACTTTTTACTCTCCTTCTCCTATTCCTTTATGCTACCGAACACGCCCTTATAAACTATGTATGAGAAAGAAAAAGATTGCAAGGAACAAAAAAAAACTTTTTTTTCCTAAATGTGCTCTGCCAACAGATTCTCAAAGTACTATTCCTATATATGCCGAGCATGGATAGTTTATCTACATTTTCAATAAAAGAAATAAAAATAATTTGCCTTTGAGTTGACCGCTACATTGATTTTCATATTCAAAAACGCTGCGACATCGAAACGTGATGTCGTCTTAGGTGGGGAGAGACAATAGAGATAAGGCCACCAAGTGGAGGCCTCATTCTTGACCTGTAAATCATCTCGTCATATGGCCTCCTATAGAATCTCAAAAACGGCAAGAACGACTCCTTAGACGACTTGTCATTTTTTCCCGCATGGCTTTCCTTATCCTTGCGAAAAAACATAGCTGGTGATTGCAGAAACGAGGGTCTCCTCTTGTGGGTCCCCTTGGTTGCCTCAGTGGTTGTGACACGTTGTGATAGAGGAGTGGATGGCAATGAGCTTTTCCTCATCAAATTTGGACCATTGATGTCTCCACGCGGCATTCTACCAACCGGTGAAGCGAACGAGAGGGATCGAGCATTGAGAGGAGAGATCAATGCGGGACCCAAAGGAGAAGGGCTGGTGGGACCCACCCTTGATGCTGATGTGTTAGCTAAGCTAAGGTACCATGGCTTCAACGAGTCAAATTGATGGGAGTGAGGCACAGTGAAGGCAAAGCGTTGAGATGAGCATGAGCCAATCCTGGCTGTTGAATTTTCAATTGAAGGACTAAATCCAATGGACGAGGATCGTGAGTGTGCTGTAAAGTTATTGAACTCAAGTGATTCTTCAAAATCTAACGACGATACCACCATCGTCATTGCCGAGAGCTCAACAAAGGGACGAACACCCTGCACCAACAATGCACATAATCAAAACAAGCACAATTAAAAGGTTAACCTAATTTACTCTAATTAGATTACAATCAATTGCAACTAAAAAAGTTTAAACAATTAGCATCATTAAATATACAAAAACGTTACACATTAAAAACAAAGGTACGAGACCCGATGTGGTCATCGCACCAAATCAAACAGATAAAAAAAAGACACAGTGAATAAGTCTCACATAAGATGAAGCCAACACATGAGAGGCATATCATCTGTCTTTCTCTCTTACGTCCGATTCGGTGCTATACCATAATGAATTTTCAGTTTTCACATGGAGTTGGGAAGGAAAAGGCAATGAATGAATGGTGGGGGCCTAGGCAAAATGGGTAATGCTATCTAGCTAGCTAAGAAAAAGAAATAGTAGGAAGGAAGTGGTCCATTCCAATTGAATTCCATAATAGATGGTCAAAAAGTGGAATGGCATGCAGAAAGCATTGAAAATACACAAAAAATATGAGAGAGTTGGAGTGTATCTAGTACTAGTAAAATAGTACATAGTAGACTACCAAAATTAGGCATTGTTTGGGATTTGAATTATTTTACCTTCCACATGTAAGTGAAAAGCGAGGGAGGGTCTATCACAAATGCTTTGTGTAGCCGCCCTGGATAGTACTCCCCCACAATTTTCAGTGCTCCCACCAGTACGTTCATCAACACAGAAGCCGACCTGTAATAACCTGCAACACCACCCAAACACGCCCTTATTTATTTACACACTCAAAATTTTCTTGAATTTCAAAATTGTGTTTCAATAAAAAAAAGGTGTAAATTACTCTTTGATCTTAAAAAAATTGCAACATTTCTTAATTTAGTCCATAAAATATGAAAATGCTAAATTTAATTTTTAAAAGATACAATTTAGTCTTTAATGAAAGTATTAAACTTAATCATTTAAAAATATAATTTGTCTCGGATTCATCCTTAAAAAATTTCATTAACTTAGCTGACAAAAAATGTTTAAGGACAAAATTAGAACAAATTGTATATTTTAAAAATTAAAATTTTATCTTTTAGCAACTGAGACAAATTACTTCTTTCAAAATTAAAAAAATAATTTACTCAATAAAAAATATTTTTTTCTAAATATGTATAATAAATTTATCTAACAAGTGCCCTAATGTATTTGTTAAGGTTTTATTTGATTAGTTAAGAGAAAATTTATTTTTGGGTAATGCTGTGGGAAGCTGTGAGTTTTGGCTCACTAGCTCTCTGCCATTAAATCTATCTCGAGATTTGTACACAAATATTTTTTAAAAAATTTAAAGGGATACAGATCTCAAGATAGATTCAATGACAATAAACTAGTGAACTATCATTACTGTTTATCTTTTGAAGCAAATGAATAGTCAACAAACATAAAATTTTTAAGTTTTTTCATTGTTTAAAAAAGATCTTTAAATAATGTCTTTAGGACACCGGTTACAATTAAAAATAAAAAGATAAAAATTGAAGTATAATAATTAATAATGATGTGGGTAGTGGGAAAAGCTGCTAGTGCAGGAGGAGGATCAAATAGCATAATTTAAGGAAGCAAAAAAGATTGAAATGGACCAATAATTAAAGGGAATGTCAATAATAAACCCCAATTCCCGATAATACCCTTTGAAGCTATGCCTCCTATAAGCAGCCTAGACGGTGACACCTGAGGGGCACACCGGACAATCTCTGGGACTTTCTACCACAATATGTCTCTCTCTCATTTATTACTCTCAACCCTTTTTTTAAAAATAATAATATTACTAAAAAGATAAAAGAATTAACTTTTTTATTAATCAATAAAAATTTAGATTTTACTAACTAATACTCTTAAGATATTAAGGATTTTTATCAATAAAAAAATTTATAAAACTATTTTTATTAAGTTCAAAATAATAATTTTTTCTCAATTAATAAAATAAAACTTTAATAGGTGTCCTACACCAATATATATATATATATATATAATAAAAAATTAATATTTTCTTAATTATTATCTCTTTTAAGTCTAATAGTAATATGAGAGTATGGTCTAGTAGAACGGTAGGAGGAAAATGATCCTTCTAACAATAAACTTTGTTATACTTAATATAATAGTCACAAAAAATATTATTTTTTAATTGATATTCTAAGAGTATTAATTAGTAACATCTTTTTTATTAATATTCTTTTTTTAAATAATTTTTTATTAATATTCTTAAGTAAAAGAATATTTATATTACTTGAAAAATACTAAAAAATTCAAAAAAAAATCATAATTTATATTTTAGTAAATAAAACCTTTATTTAAAACTAAGTATTTTTTAAGAAAAAACTGCCTTAATTAAAACCAGAAAGTCCATTCTACATCTATTTAACAATTTGACATATATCTTAATTAACCTTTTTAGTAAATACTACCAAATATATTTTTAAAAAAATTAACCAAATAAAATATTTTTTTTAGTAAATACTTTAGGTGGGAGAGATTTCAAAAATAAAAAATAAAAATTTTGAATCTAAAAAAAAACACTCTCAACAAATTTTCTTTTTTAACTCTCTTTAATCTCAATAATATTCCAAAAATTTCCATAAAAAAAATATATTATTCCAAAATTGATGATACACTTACTTGCATCGAAAAGCATGACAAATTTTTCTACGTTCCTCGGCATAGTTGAAATGGCGACCTCCAATGTGAACGCAAACAAACGAACGAACCTTAAATTTTTCAACAAATAAAAAAAACAAAATAGAAGAAAAAACAAAGTTAGTTTCATTACTTTATTTTTTTCTGTTTGGCAAGTGAGAAAATAATAAACTCACAGTTTCTGGGAATGTGACTTGTGATACTCTTGCTTCATCCTCAAAACCTGTGGTTCCACACACACAAAAAAAAAACTTTTAATTCACACAAAATCGAAGTTGATAGTAATAAGAGTGTCTAGCTCGCCAGTTACAAGTCGTTGGATTTTTTTTGAGATTTGTGTTTTTTTATATTTAAAAAAAAAGTATTTTAGTACAGATCTCCGAAGAGATCCTGACATATGGTGAGCTTTAACTCTGGAAGACTGTAACATTAATAATTAAAGGTTGGGTGTGAAATTACCATTACAGGTCTGGATTCATCGTCATGACCAGCCACATAAGCCAATCCTTCAGCTATTTCAGAAGAGAATTCATCTGCTGTGAGATGCTCTGTTTATAATTTTTTTATTCCAAACAAAAAGAAATAAAAATTTTAGAAATTTGAAAAGAAAAGTGGGAAAAGGAAATAAATCTTCTGTAATTTAAATTTGATGAAGCAACTTCAACGGATTGTGCAATTTAGACCGTTGATTCTCGATCACAATCTCAATCTCAACCGTCCATTTCAGTCACTTGAATACACCATACCGAATAATGACTAATGTGTTAAATAATGAACTACACGGAGTACACGGAATTAGAACTATTTGGATTCATGGGAAAAGCAAGATTCAAAATTAAAAGGCATTGATTTTTAAAAAGAAATTTAAAAAAAGAAAAAGTTAAGAAAATTTCTACCATTGCCTATGCTCTCTCTCCAAGTAAGGCATGTCCGAATTTGCTTGGCAGTTTTCTTCACATTGTCTCCTTTGGATTTCAGAAAGCGATTCACACAAGCATAGGTACAGAATTTCTCCTACAAAAAAGAAAAGAAAAGAAAATTAATTATATTGAATAATATATGAAAAAGTCCTAAAATTTGAGGGGGAAAAAAAAGAGAGAGAGATAGAAATTAAAGAAAGAAAGAAAGAAACCTGTTTGAGAGTGAGGGGATTTTGTTTTTTGAGGATTTGAAGAACAGATTCAATTCTGGCATTGTCTCTCTGATCATTCTGATTCTGAGCTTTCTGACCCATTTGGAGAAAAAAGGAGAAGAAGAAGATATGAAAGGAAATAATTAATTAATGGGATTTTGAAGGAAGGAAGGAATTGAAGAGATAGAAATGAAACAGAAGAACTAATATTCCAAACTTCAGATTCAAGCTAAGCAATCATGTTTAATAATTAAGAGCTTCTTCAGCTAAGAAGACGCTAGAATGGAGGCTCAACTCTCTCTCTCTCTCTCTATATATATATATGTAAAGAAGTCTTACTTAGGCATGTAAGAGGGAAAGACAACAAATTTGAAAAATAATAGAGAATAATAAAAAAATTGTAGAAGTGCTTATAAGACTCCATACTCCATAGTGTTTTGTTTTTAAATCAAAGGGCTAGTGTGTTACGCTCGTGATGCCTCGATAGTCTAATTGTAACGGTTGATTGTGGTTTTACAATAGTCAAAATTTTAAAAATCAGCCCGTTGAGTGAAGAAAAGACAAAAAATTTGAAAAATAATAGAAAATAATAAAAAAAATTGTAGAAGTGCTTATAAGACTCCATAGTGTTTTTTTTTTTTTAAATGAAAGGGCTAGTGTGTTAAGCTCATGATGTCTCGGTAGTCTAATTGTAACGGTTGATTGTGGTTTTACAATAGTCAAATTTTAAAATTTAGGCCCGTTGATATCCGTTATGAAGTATAGTTCATGTGTGTTCAGTAAGTCAGATGAGTGGTTGAATAGTTTTAAACATATCAAAACTTATTAAATAATTAATATTAAGTTACATATATGATTAAAAAATTAAATATTGATCAAGTCAACTGGTAAATAATACTTTTAAAAAAATTTAAAATGTTGGGATATGATTGGTTGAAATGAGATCCGTTGTGGTATGGTTCATCGTATTCAAAAAATTAACTTAGTTGTTGAATAGTTTAAATTATTTAGAATTTTTTTAAAATATATACTGAATTGGAAGCTAGATTAAAAGTTGGTCCGATAAAAATTAGAATTAAAAGTTACGTTGGATTGACACGGTTGAAAGTTGAATTAAGATATGTTACAGTACAATTTTATTCAGCTTGAAAAATTAAATGAGTGGTTGAATTGTTTTAAACTGATAAAAATATTTTTTAATTGGAATGTCGAATAATTTTTAATTGATTTAAATTGAAAGAAATATATTGAATAGGAAATTGGGTTAAAAGTTATGTTAAACCGATATGAACAATTGAATTGGGATATGTTATAGTATGGTTGATTAAGTTCAAGAAATTGATCAAAATTAAAAGGAATATTGAATTGAAAATTGGATTAAAAGTTATGTTGGGTAAATTGAATTGTTAAATTGGGATCAATATGGTTCATTCAGTTCAAAAGGTTAAATGGGTGGTTTGAATAGTTTTAAATTGATCAAAATTAAAATAAACACTAAAATGGAAACTAGATTAAAAGTTAAGTTGAACTATATGAATTATTGGATTAGGATATGTTAAAAGTATGCTTCATTAAGCTAAAAAAATTATATGAGTTGTTGAATAGTTTTAAATTGACCAAAATTGAAAGAAATGTTGAATTAGAATTTGGGTTAAAAGGTTACATTGGACCGTTGATATGGAAGTCATTAAAGTGTGGTTCTTTTAGCTTAAAAAAAATTTAAATGTATGGTTAAATAATTTTAAATTGATCAAAATTAATAGAAATGTTAAATTGGAATTTGTATTACTCGATCGTCTAGTTGTAACGACAGACTGTGATTTTACATTAGTTAAAATTTTGAAAATCAAGCTGGTTGAACGGATATCCGTTATGAAGTATAGTTCATGCACGCTCAATAAGTCATAAATGAGTGGTTGATCAATAGTTTTAAACGGATAAAAACTTATTAAATAATTAATATTAAGTTACAGATATAAGATTAAAAAAAATATTGGTAAAGTAAATTGAAAAATAATAGTTTTAAAAAGTTGGACTGATATGATTGGTTGAAATGAGATCTGTTGAGGTATGGTTCATCGTATTCAAAAAATTAACTGAGTTGCATAATAGTTTAAATTATTTAGAATTATTTTAAAGAAATTAAATGATTGAATTGGGATTTGTTAAAATATAGTTCATTTAACTAAAATAAATGAATGAATGGTTGAATAGTTTTGAATTGATCAAAACTAAAAGAAATATTATTGATCGAGTTGAAAATTAGATTAAAAGTCACGTTAGAACAATATCAATATCGTTGAGCTGTTGAAGTACATATATATATATATATATATAACCCAATTAAGCTAACATACCATTGGTATCCTGTCGTTTGGTAGGGTTTTTTTTGTTGGTATGGCTGCTCGGTAGTATTTGAAAGTGCTTTTTCTTATTACAATTTTTGTTAAGAAAAAAAAAATCTTATTTTTCATTTATAGCATTATTATTAATTATTAATAATTAAAGGAAAGATAAAAGTTGTAATCATTTACTTTTTGGAATCAAAATTATTTACCATACTTTTTTTTGCCATTCAATTCTTTATCATATACTTATGCATCATATCTATCAAGTATTCGTTCCATTTATAGTGTCATATATTGAAATTTTTGTTGCTTGTGTTCATTGACAATCATGGGCATTAATATATCTAGTTTTGCATGGCAATAAATAATAGGTGGCATATAAAATTAAATATTGACCATAAATAGGTATAATAAATGACTCATGCACATTACACTAAACAAACACAGCATGGCTAGTAATTAATTGCTTGCAACCTCTGCTGGCGTACTCATGCACAAATTTTAGATAAAAAAAACGAATTTTAGATAAATATTTTTTGGTAGACAATTTTAGGATAACATTTCAATATAGATATATATTTACATTTAGTGTACTATAATATTTACAAACAAAAATTATTTATATCACAAAATTAAAGGGCTTGTATTTAAATTATAAAAAAAAGGGCTTGTATTTAATGAAAGGAGTTAATTAGTCATTTACAATATATTGAACTAAAGTTTAATCATATATATATATATATGTTTGGGTCTTTGTAGTTAAAAATGGCGTTTCTATAAGGTAACGAGAAATTAGAAGAAAAATAATTTGGCTTATAATTTATTCAGAGCAAGTCTCTTTTTCATATTCTTATCTCTCTCATACTTTAAAGAATTATTAATCGTCATATAGGATTCAAAATTTCATATTTAATGTCCGATAAAAACCTATCAAGTGAAATTATTAAAAAAACCTAAAGTGAAGCCACGAAGGTACTTAGGTGTTTGCTATATTTGAAGTTTCACCAATAGGAGGTTTTATTTATAATTTATTTCTTCAATGATGGGTCATATGCACAATTTAATCTTCTATATTCTCTCTGTATGTAGCCATTACTTATACAAGTATATATTTTTGTCACATATTTTATTTTTATTGAAAAATTTCATAGCAAACACTTAATAACTTCACCTTAGTTTAGTCCAAATTATTTTTAATAAAAGATAGTTGTAAGAAACTTAAAAAAAAATATGAAGTAAATTTTTTAAAATTTTTATTTAACCGACACAATTTAAATAAATTTTGTTTTTGTAAATCATCAAGTGCACAAAATTAATCACACAAAAAAGTTAAACTAGCTATAATATCAAATTAATTAATTAAGTTAACCTTGAGACTTGTTGCTTCATATATATAATTAATAAAACATAGTAAATGAAACAATAATTAATGATAAGAAAGTGCCTTGAATGTTCATAAAAGTCGAAGTCCGTTGTCTTTACGGCGGAGACCTTTCTGCTATTTAGCAATGGAACCCACAAAAAGAGGAAGAAATAAAAAAGAAAGAAAGAAATGTTTCCAATTAGTTCATGAGATAATTATCAATTTAATTTTAAAGAAATAAGAATTATTTTAATTTAGTTCATAAAAGATGAAAATGCTTAATTTAATACTTGAAGGATGCATTTTTGTCTCAATTTGGTTATTTTAGTTTTTTGCGTCAGTGTACGTGTGACATCTATTAATGACTAAAAGAACCAAATTGAAACAAAAAAGTAGCTTTCAGATACTAAAATAAACATTTTTATCTTTCAGGGATGAAATTAGAATAATCTGTATCTTTCAAGAATAAAATTGGTAATTTTCTCCTAGTTTGTTTTTTCCTACATGTATCTTCCTATTAGAAGCTATAGTGTTCGAGCTAACAGATGTTCTATAATGAGGGTAAAGCTCTTCTAACAAGTTTTTCTATACTACGTTAGTCTCAAACTCGGGACATTATTTAAAGAGAATATATAAAGTACCTACCACCTCAATCAAGTAAATTTTATTTCATAATTCATTTTTATAAGATATGAACTATGAATTATGACGTGATCTCCACGTACCCAATATTATTTTTAAAATAATTAATCTACAACTACAACTCTTTTTTTTTTTGCCTGAGTACAACTAATTAAATCTTTATCTTTTTCTCCATTTTTTGTTACTTTATTATATATAGTTAGCATTACCAACCTTATTTGCATTTTTAAAATTGTCTGGAAGTACGTAGCCAGCATGCATGTTTCTCAAATTCTAAAGCCAAAGTCAAATATATATTTAAACTGTAAAATAAAATAATACAATAATATAATTATGTAAATTGTGGGTAACTACTAACTACTCAAGGGAATTATTAGTTAAGTTCAAAAGAATAAAATATAATCTTTTGTACTAACCAGTAATGTGAGGTTTGATATAGTGAAGGAGAGTGCAGGGTCCTTTAAAAAGTGAATAATTATAAGGTAATTAATATCAGTAAGATATATATAGAGCTGTCAAAACGGGCCAGCCCGGCCCGGCCCGGCCCTGGCCCGTTTTGGCCCTAATTATTTTAGGGCCGGGCCGGGCCAGCCCGTTTTAAAAATGGGCCAGCTTTTCCTTGGCCCAGCCCGGCCCTATTAGGGCCAAGGGCCGGGCCGGGCCAGCCCTATTTTTTTTTTTTTTAAAACAACTTTACTTTTTTATTCAAAAATTTTAAGACAATTCTAAATTTAGTCATCCTATTGTTCATCTAATGCAAATTTTCATACAATCATGAACATTTGAACAAAAAAATATACATTTATTTATTAATTTAAACAACAATTCACACATAAATACAAATATTAAATATATGGTTAAAAAAAACAAATACAAATAACAAATCCAATACAATATTACAATTTATCACAATTTACACACATTCAATCATTCAACCATTAAATTAAAATTTATATTCCAGGGATTTGAGGAATGGGTTATGGGCTTGGGTTACCTTTTTTTTTTTTAAATGAGATTGGGTTTGGGTTTGTGTTTTGGGCAAAAGACAAAAATTTTTTTTTTAAAAAAAAAATAAATAAATAACGGGCCAGCCTAACCCGGCCCGGCCCAAGCCCGGTTTGGCCCGTTATTTTAACGGGCCGGGCCGGGCCGGCCCGTTTTTAAAACGGGCTGAAAATTTTCCAGCACGGCCCTATATTTTATATCGGGTTTAACGGGCCGGCCCGTATTGACGGCTCTAGATATATATATATATATATATATATATATATATATCTCTTCCCAAGGCTAATTAATTAAGTTCTAAGCTTTATCATTTGAAGTTAAATTAATACTCACAAAAGGTGAAATACTTGTGTGGTGACATTTGATTCATATTTGTCCTCATTTAAACATAAACATATTTTTACCCCTCATTCTCTCAACTTTAATTTTAAATATATATATATATATATATATATATATATATATATATATAATTTTATATATTTATTATTAAATTCTATAATAAAAATGTAAAACACTAATTAAACTATGAGCTGTTATATTAATTATAAATATATCAATTTTTTTATTAAAAGCCTTATATTAAAAAAAATAAAAATTACACTTAAATTTGTAAAAAAAATTAAGGGTATGTTTGGTTGACAGTTTTGTCAATATAATCCATTTACATCATTTCAACCAAACACACTTTACTTTTTATAATGTGATGAAATTATATTTTTGCTCTTAAATTTTACTCACTTTATTCCATTCTCACTTTTAATATAAGGGTAAAATGGTCATTTCACCTACTTTTATTTCATTCAGATCATATCACATCACTTTTATATTACCTTTTTTTATTTTTTTTTTGCAATCCTATTACATCATTCATTTCCATTATCATTATCATTTTCATTACATATTCTATTCCACTAACTAAACAGAGATTTAATAATAAAATATGAATATTTGGGGTGGATAGGTTATTAGGTTGGCTTTAGTTGAGCTAATAGCTATGACAGTTTGAAAAAAGAGTATGGTGTTTAATCCTTATTCCCACTCATGAGTCATGACTCAACCACCAATGAACCCCTTTTAATGAGAAAAATACATTATGAAGCATTTGATTTTTTTTGTCTTTTAAAATCCTTTTTGTGATTTCAAAATTTGAAACACCGCCTTCTCTAATTAAGTACAAAACACCACATCATGAATAAATCATTGCCTTTGAATTCAAAGTGCACTTTCCTTTTTCTCTAAACTAGTAAACTTAAAATCTCTCACACACACACATAAATGGTATTTTTGGTTATTGGAATATTTGTGATGAGAATAGTAATAGGAATGGAAATAAGAAAGAGAATGTTGAGCTTGGAAGGAATGAGAATGTGATGTGACTGTGATATGAATAGAATAAAAGTAGATAAAATGACTATTTTACCCTTATATTAAAAGTGAGAATGGAATAAAATGAATAAAAAAGTAAGGACAAGCATATAATTTCATCACATTACAAAAAGTCAAGTATGTTTAGTTAAAAGAATGTAAAAAAATTAATTCTACGATTACATAATTTAGATAAGTATAGTAACGGCCCCTAAGGTCTCTATTAACACTATTATTTTGTCCTTGAAAATTTGTTTTAAAATAAATTAATAATTTTGTCCTCATAATATATATATATATATATAAAAAATATTTTAAGCAAAAGAAAATTTAATGTTTAAAAAATAAAATCTCTCAATACTTTTGTCTTTAAGAAAGATCAATCGTCAATTAATTTGATTAATAAAATAGAAAAAAAATTAGTGACAGTGTGGCATTAACATATCCTAATTTTTGGATGTTAAATTATCAATTTGCTCTTATTCAGCGATAAAAAATTAATATTATTCAACACCAAATCTGCAAATTAAACAAAGTTAAAACTCAAAACACACACATTTTTTTTTTTACATTATCCTTTGTTATCGCTGTAATTTGTAAATTTGGTATGTTTTATTTTTTTTATTGTTGAACACAATCCAATTTATAGACCAAGTCATTAATTTACACAAATTTCAAATATTGCAAACAAGAGATTTACATTTTCTTTATGAATTTAAACTATTATAGCATTAGTCTATATTTAAAAAAAACAAAACCTAGCTATATATGTATATTTATTATTAGATTTTATAAAAACAATAAATATCTTTTAGCACAAAAAAAAAATGTAGCACATTTCTCACCCTTCATAAATTAAGGTTTTGATTGTGGGATATATTAGGCTAGAAAAATAAATTTTAGGGTCTATCTGAAATGAATAGAAATTTATATGAAGATATAATTTAAGTTTTCATGAACTAAGAAGTCTAGTGGGCCGGAAACCAAACAATAGGCCCATGTATACTAATTAGGAAATATTTATGTCTACTTTATAGCTTATAAAAGATATGCTGATTAGGAATATTCTTGACTTGAATAGTGGATTGGTGGTACCAACCGGACGAGCTTAGTAGAAGAGTCTAGTTTTTAACAAAGTGATAAACTCATGTTTAAATTTTCGTAGAAAAAAGTATTAACATTTAGTATCTGATAATGGTTCAAACATGATGACTTTAAATAAAAAAATATTTATGAAAAAAAAATAGTGGATTAGCCTAATTAAAGAGAAGCAAATTTACAAAGGAATTATTTGGTATTTGGTATTATATTAAAGCTTGGAATTATTTTCTAATTAAGCATTGCATTTTTTTAGTTAGTTTTTTTCCCCATGATAATGAGTTTGGAATGGATAATAATTGTGCTTGATTTTCTCTATGTTAGTGTTGTATGGCCATCAACTAGTAAAAAGTTTCCTATTTGCAAGTATGAGAGATTGGATTGAGAAAATACCAAATGTGGTTTAAATGGTGATTAATATAAATATATTTCCCGTGTGAGAATATTGTTATGCAAGTGAAATATTAATTTAGTTCTTTTTAGATAACATTTTTTTCAATTCAGTCCTTTTTAATTGACCTTCTCAATTCAATCCTTATTGTCAACTTGGTTGACAAATTATGCTTTATTTTGAGTACATAATAACGATAATTTAATATAAAAAACTAAAGGAGGGAGTTCTATTTTTTTGGTCTATGACCAGGATATCTAGCAGAGCGGGCCTAATGACTAATTCATTGAGTATTACGGGGCCAATTGCTAGAGACGAACCTCCCAACAAATGATGTTTCATTCCTATCCCTCTAATGATCGAAGCTAGAAGATGATAATTAAATAAATATGTACCTCTTATCATTTACACTAGACCACATTAACAGTGGAGTCAAATGATGGGCAGTACATGTATGACCTGGAAAATGGACTCACTGCTGCTTCAGTTTACCAACTAATTTCAACTTCTATGTATGTATGTGTGTGTGTATATATATATATTATGAATTTTGATGCTAATTAGTGTTTTTTTATAAGTGCTAATTAGTGTTCTTAAGATTGATTAGAGTTGTAAATATTAAAAAACATTATTTTGTTGATTTTCATAACTTTCAAGTTATAATATTCTAT
Organism: Senna tora; assembly: GCA_014851425.1. Classification (NCBI taxonomy): domain Eukaryota; kingdom Viridiplantae; phylum Streptophyta; class Magnoliopsida; order Fabales; family Fabaceae; genus Senna; species Senna tora. The sequence continues at coordinate 10,915,910 of CM026271.1, forward strand.
CTATCAATTAGAAATAAAATTAAAGGTTTGATAGCTCCATTTTTTTTTAAAACAAGCATCCCAACCTTTAGCAATTTCTTGTAAGTCTCTTCTAGTTCTACTTCTGATTTTCCTTGAAAGCTTTTCTTCGTGGTGTGATTCTCTGTTTTTCCTTCTTTGTTTAATTTCGCAAAGGCATAGAGAGTTTTAAATTTGAAGGATCACATTCAATTCAAAGGGCAAAGTGGTGTTTTCATCAATCACTTCCCTCTCTCCAACTTAGTTTCCCTCTCACCTCATAGAGAAGCTGAGTTCCGTGTACATAAGGAAGGTTGGTTGCTTTTCCCATTTCCTTTTCCTGTCTCAGAGTTCTATCAAACTTGCACAGTCAGCTTCCCTTTTGGATTTAGGGTTTAATGTTTAGGGTTTTAGGGTTTAGAGTTTGGGGTTTGGGGTTTAGAGTTTTAGTGTTTTGGGTTTAGGGTTTAAGGTTTGGGGTTTGGGGTTTAGGGATTAGAGTTTTAGGGTTTTAGGTTTAGGGTTTGGGATTTAGAGTATGGGTTTTAGGTTTAAGGTTTAGGATTTAGGATTTTAGGGTTTTAGGGTTTGGTTTCAGGGTTTTAAGGTTTATGGTTTTAGGGTTTAGGGTTTAGGCTATAGGGTTTTAGAGTTCAGGGTTTAGTGTTTTAGGGTTTAAAGTTTGAGATTTAGGGTTTAGGATTTAGGATTTAGAGTTTAAGGTTTAGGCTTTAGGATTTATGGTTTTAGAGTTTAAGGTTTTTAGGTTTAGGGTTTATGGTATTTGGATTTAGGTTTTAGGGTTTAGGGTTTTAGGGTTTTGGATTTAGGGTTTAGTGTTTTAGTGTTTGAGGTTTAGGGTTTTTGGGTTTATAGTTTTAAGGTTTTGGGTTTTGGGTTCGAGGTTTAGGGTTTTAGGGTTTGGGGTTTAGGGTTTAAGGTTTAGGATTTAGGGTTTAAGGTTTAAGGGTTTAGGGTTTAGGGTTTAAGGGTTTAGGGTTTAGGGTTTAGAGTTTAGGGTTTTAGGGTTTTAAGGTTTATGCTATATGATTTTAGGGTTTAAGGTTTTAGGGGTTATGGTTTTAGGGTTTGGGGTTTAGGTTTAGTGTTTAGGGTTTAAGGTTCAGGGTTTAGATTTTAGGGTTTAGGATTTTTGGTTTTGGGTTTATGGTTTAGGGTCTTAGGGTTTAGGGTTTTAGGGTTTAGGGTTTAAGGTTTAGGGTAAAAAGGTTTAGGATTTTTAGGTTTAGGGTTTAGGGTTTAGGGTTCAAGGTTTTGGGTTCAGAGTTTAGGGTTTAGGGTCTGAGAGTTTAGGGTTTTATGGTTTTATGGTTTAAAGTTTAGGGTTTTGGGATTTTAAGTTTATGGTTTATGGTTTTAGGGTTTGGGTTTTGGGTTTTTAGGTTCTGGGTTTTGGGTTCCTAGTTTAGGGTTTAAAATTTAGGGTTTTAGGTTTTAGGTTTTATGCTTTAGGGTTTATTGTTTTAGGGTTTTGCCTTTAGACTTTAAAGTTTAGGGTTTAGGATTTTATGGTTTAGGGTTTATGGTTTGGGGTTTAGGGTTTAAGGGTTTATGGTTAGGGTTAAGGTTTAGAGTTTAGGGTTTTAGGATTTAGGGTTTAAGGCTTAGGGCTTAGGGGTTTTAAGGTTTAGGGTGTTAGGGGTTAGGGTTTTAGAGTTTTGGGGTTTGGGATTTAGGATTTTTGGGTTCTAGGGTTTGGATTTAGGGTTTAAAGTATAGGGTTTTAGGGTTTCGAGTTTAGAATTTTAGGGTTTAGGGTTCTAGTGTTTAGGGTTTTAGAGTTTAGGATTTAGAGTTTTATATTTAGATTTTGTAATTTTTTTCTTTTTAATTGTTTTGGGATATAGCGGTGGTTTATACCGTCACAATAGGGCTTAGCCATAGTTTCTAGAATTGTCACTAAAGCAAGCGTCATTATACTGGTTAGTGACGATTCAGCGCAAGCGTTGCCATATCTTCATCCAAATCTGCTTTTTTTTTTTTTTCAATGCCTATGTGATAGCAGCCCAATCGAGAAGCGAAACAAGTTGACCAAAAAAATAAGCAAAAGAAAGCCCATTAATTAGAAGGCCGAGGGTGCAAGGCTGATAAAAATTATCTTATGATTGGGCATGGGCCCATTTCTTTCTTTTACCCTATTTTTTTTAAAAGAGACTTCTCTTGGACCAAAAATATATAAAAAAGAGACTTCTCATTGACCAAAAATAAAAAAATTAAAGAGGCTTCTCAAATTATATCAATTGCTAATTTACTATAAGAATAAGAATATTGATCTTATGAATGACCCCCCCCCTTTTTTCCTTCATTTTCCATAAGATAAATAACAAATAGACAATTGAAATCAGTCATTCAATAAAATAACACTAAAATAAAAAGTAAAAATAAGCATGAGTACATAATGATAAAAAATACTATGAAAAAAAAATCTACAAACACACGTAAACACATACATAAACACATGTACAATTATTTTCAAAACAAACATAACAAATGCCAAAAAAAAAAAAATATGAAAAGTCAAATCGAATGTCATTGAAGTAATTCATCTTCATTCTCCATCCATCACACACACAAAAAAAATTCATCTCTTAACATTAAACTAAGGTTAAGGGTATTATAGTCACTGAGTTCGAATTTAAATTTGAATGGATAGCAAAATAAATTCTCATCATTCCTAGACTCTTTGAATACATTTCATGAATCCCAAACACACCCGAAAAATTTTAAATTACTTAACTTTTTTCCTTTCAAATTTTGATTTTGATCTACTTATAAAGTCATAAAAAAAAGCATACAAAATATATTAAACATAATAATTTTGAATTATTAAATATGTATACACTATGACCCCTGTTTTTGACAACTATGATTCAGAGGCCAATATATTTGTAGATGGAAATTATGATGTGTCTAATTTGTTATAATAGGGTTTTCCAAGTAGAATTTGCATGTCTTTTAAGGTAAAAGTTCACTTTTAATCCCTCAATTTTTAAAGAAAAAAATCATTGGTATCCTTCATCCTAATGTTTATTACACTAAAAGTTCCAAGGTTTGATCATTCTTGTGTTATTTACTATTTATTGTATTAACTTCTTACTATTTTTAACTTCTATTTGTCACCTTTTCTCCTTTATATATTTCATTTTATGATATAATATATAATTTTGTGTATCCATTACTACTTTACTAGAAGACTCTACAATTATTAAAATATAGATAAAGTAATAAGTAGATTGAATATTTTAACATAATAAAATAAGTTGATTATGAATAAATATATAATAAGAGTAAAATGCAATTTATACCTATACTTTGGTCTAAAATTAGTGCAGCCCATATGATTATATTTTTGTTACATCAATCCGGAGTGGTTTTTTCATTATTATTTAACAATTATGTTGTAATTCTGATAGAAAAATTAATTAAATTATTCATGTATGAATTATTTGTAATTAATTTGTATTCCTTTCAAACCTTTATATAATTTATTTTGTTATTGAACATTCTAGAATTATTAAATATTTTAAAATAGAAATAAAAATAATAAAATATCATATAGAGTATACATTATAATAATATTCTAAAAGATTATGTAAATTTACTTTGATCTTTCATCTTTGGTGAAATAATTTAATCTTAATGATTATTATAAATAAGAAAAATGATAGTTGCTCCCTACAAGATTTAGGCACATATCATTTAAATCTATTTTTGTGTTTGCAAAGATCTTTTGATATTCCAAAGATCTTATAGTAAACATGAGAGATGTTTCATCCCATTGTTCAAATTTTCTATTAATTTAAGACTTAAGTAAAAAAAAAAGAAGTGACAGTTTCTAATTTAGAAAAATAATATTCAAGCAAAAAAAATCAAGAAGACTCGAATGGAAAAAGACTTAGGTTCTTTTTTCGTCAAGATTAAACCAATTTGTTTGATAAATTTAATCATTTTTAAATAAATTCTTATTAGTCCTATGAAAATCCACTTAAAAAATAGAATAAGATAACTTAGTGATGATAAAACAAACCATAAAGAGATTAAGTAATATATCTTAAAACAAATAGAATAAAACTAATTTAAATCAAATCATAAAAAAGTAAATTGTAAGTTATCCTATAATGAATTATTTATACTACATACTAACTTTACATGCATAAACGTGTAGCTATTGTTTTTTTAAAAAAATTTAAAATATAATATAAAGAAATTATTATGCTTTCAAACAATTAATTAAATAATTATAAGTTATTTATTTTTTTTATCCTTCTCTAACTACCCATCATCTCAATTCTCAACTTTTTCTCTCAACATCCTAACATAACACATTTTATTTTATATTTTAAATTATATATTGTAAAATATAGGACATGTTTGGTTGGATGAAAAAACCAATGTAATCATCTATGTAATTCAACATTTCCTCCAACATTTTTTCTATCAAACATAGCAATGTGATGAAATTATGTTTTTGTCCATACTTTTTTATCTATTATTACTCCATTCTCACTTTTAATACAAGGATAAAATGATCATTTTATCCACTTTTATTCCATCACATCACTTTTACATTACTATTCTCATTCCTTCAAACATTCCCATTCTCATTACACCCAGCATTCAAGTGACCAAACGTTACTATAACAATTTGTGAGACCAAACCCATAACCATTATAATATGTATGTATGCATTTTTTTTTTGATAAACCAGGACGATATCTGGACCACTTTATTGATAGGAACAATCGCTCAAAAGAACATTACATGTATGTATTTATAATTATTAATGAATTTATTAATTTTAATATAAAGTCTATCTAATCTAAAGATTTCTAAAGCTTAGCAAACCTAGAGTAGTGTGCATGAGAACTTTTTCTCTTTATAAGAAAATTGAGTTATCATCTTAGGGTGACGTGTCAAATCTGAGTCAAGAAGGCAATGAAGAAATGTTTACTCTTGTAAGGCACCCTAGTGGAACAGGTGGACTAATGAGAAACAAAGACTTGAGGCAGAATCTTAAAAAGAGGAATGTACTTGCTTGAAATGCAAGAGGAGGAGGAGGAGGAGGCCCTGTCAAAAAAAGAAACCTTCCCTACGTGTTCTTTTTACCACTAATGTACATGCCAAATGATGATCCAAACATTGAAGTGGAGCTTCATGCACAAGCTTCCTCATTTGGATAATACTTTTTAATAAAATTATATTTTTACTTTTACTTTTTTATCCATTTTTATTCCATTCTTACTTTTAATATAAAGGCAAAATAGTTATTTTATCCATTTTTATTCCATTCACATCACATCATATTGACATGACATTTTCATTCTCTCATCTTTTCCCATTCCCATTCCCATTCCTATTCCCCCCCCTTTTCCACCAAAAGAACATACCCTATTATTTGTTTCATTTATAAAACTTGATCAACTAATCTAATTGAATAAAACCTTAATTCCAAGTACCTTATGACACTTTTAGAGGTTTTCTCTGATTGATTAATAGAAAATTTTATTATCTCAAACTTGGTAAAAAGTAAAAAAAAAAAATTTATAAACTCTCTCATTAGTTGAAAAGAATCCTTAACCAGTACCTTTAACATCGATTAGCAAAATACTATATATATATAGGATAAACCTTAGAGCAACGGTAAATTTACTCTTATGTGACATAGAAGTCACAAGTTCATAAAGATTGAGTATATCTAACCCTCCCAAACCCACCACCTAAATATATAAATATAAAAGAACTAAGTGTCACAAAAAAAATTGTTTCTCACATATTTATATAAATTTATTATGATTAAATTGACCTACATACTATCCCATTTTTTTTTTCTTTTAAAGTGGTGAAAGGGAGAGTGGTGCACAACTGATTGGTGGAGTGGCTGCTTCTTCTACAAGGTAGAAAAGGGTTTGAAAAGCACATTGTACCTTACAACAAATGTGAGTTTTTCATGATTAGCCTCCAAGGGAATGTAAAATGTCCCAAAATATGAACAATGACATTGCAAAATCCTTCACCCTTGTCTAAGCAAAGCCTAGAGTTTTCCCTCTTTATCTCTCTCTATTTCTCTCTCCCTCTCTTACTCCCCTTATTGTCATTATTTCCCTCCAATTGCTTCTTCACCTACATGAGCTAGCCACACCCACTTCACCAAATGGGGTGGCTGCAATCCCTCCTCTCTCCACTGAAGAAGATGTGGTTCAGATTGCATTCAACTCAAAAGAAGAGTAAGTTCTATTACAAAGTCCATCCATACCTGCATTCTTAGATGTCTTTTATTCTGTTTCCTCTGCTTCAAATTGTTGTAGTATTCTGGATAAGCTCTTGTTCTTGAAAGAATCAATCTTTCTTTATTGCCTTCTTTTCCAATCCTTCCACACATACTACACCATATCAAGAAGATTTGTTAGAAATCATTTAAAATATTGAATCTACTCTGTTTTTCCTTTCTGCATTGTCTTTTCTTCTGTTTCCTCTGCTTTTGATCAAGAAACTGCATAGTGTCCTCTGCTTCGAATTGTTGTAGCATTCTGCATAAGCTCTTTTTCGTGAAAGAATCCATCTTTCTTTATTGCCTTCTTTTTCAATCCTTCCATACATACTATATCTTATCAAGAAGATTTGTTAGAAGTCATTTAAAATATTGAATCTACTCAGTTTTTCCATTCTGCATTGTCTTTTCTTCTGTTTCCTCAGCTTTTGATCCAGAAACTGCATAGTGTCCTCTGCTTCGAATTGTTATAGTATTCTGCATAAGCTCTTTTTCGTGAAAGAATCCATCTTTCTTTGTCCAAACATACTATACCATATCAAGGAGATTTGCAAGAAATCATTTAAAAGATTGAATCTACTCTGTTTCTTCCTTTCTGTATTGTCATTAAGGATGTGAGAATTCTGATTTTTCACAAATTTGCCTAAACATTTCAGGAAGAGGGATCTACATTCTGTATGAAGATGTCAAGTCTTGCCCCTATGAAGACGTGCACGTCCTCTGGTCAATACTAGTGGAATCACATCCACCATCTTTGCCATCCAAAAGATGAAGGCTTATGCAGAGAACAGAAGGACACACACATGTAATGTACATAAAAATATTTAATGTCCAAAACCCATACAGTGTTTTCTTTTCTTTTCTTTTTCTTTTTCTTTTCCTTTTTTCTTTTTAACTTTTGTAGCACCACTACTATAGATTGATTATCTTCCTTTCAATTTTTGCGTTCAATAAAGCTCCCACTAAGTGCATATTTAAAAACCATCTTTTTCTTTCTTTCCTATTTAAGTACTTTCAGTTTCTAAAGAAAGTATATATTCTTCCACAAAGCCAGAAGAATACAGTACAGTCAAGAATAATAGATGAAGCATGTCTACTAACTAGGGGAAGAGGCAATCAATTTTGTTTTCCTGCTTAAGGTTTCTTTTTGTTAAGCTGTCTAATTTAAGCAGTTGAGATGGTAGTTTCTTCTTTTTCTTCCCTGGTTGAAGTTGACCTGTGAAAGCTACCTTCAAGATGGAGAAAGCTACCTATAAAATTTTCTCATCACTTATCAAATTTAAGAAACTTCTATGTTTCCTAACTAAATATATCTTCAAAACTACCAATGATTTGCATAAACAAAACTATCACACTTTTGGCCTTTTCTAATTGTGAAGAAGGCAATATCCCCAATGGTTTAAGCAAAAGTTGATTGTGATGAGATTCCTACTGTATTCAGCAGTAACTTGAGCTTCAAAACAAATTTTCTAGAAAGGAAATTTATTGTTAGTACTTAGTATAGTAGCAAGCCTACCCTACCTAGTGGGAAAAGGCTTTGATTGTTGTTGTATACTTAGTATAGTAGCAAGAAAGTTAAGAGGTCCTCACCATCAAATTCTGAAATGACAAAAATTTCTAGAATATTGAAAGCTGCTCCCAAAATGGTAAATGAAAGTTTTCAGTATTATTTGAGAATAAACCTACTGAGAGACTGATAATGGAAACAATCTTAATATTATTTCAAAATAAGACTTTTCAATATTATTTCAGACATACCTGAAACTGGTTTTTGAATTGAGGAAACATATTTTTTTCAACGGTGATAATCTCAGCATGGTCAGAATAATTAGAGACACTAAACTTCATATCAACTATCATTTCTAGTTAGGTACATAATAGTATAGGACAAGAATATACTATGGCATGAAAAAGTATAAAACATTCTTTTGTACTCAGACCACTAACCCATTCTCTATGGAATTCAAAATGGTAGATATCACAAACTTTGTGACGTTCAGCCAAGATAAGTTTACATCTACAATTTATTTTGAACTATATTATCTATAATTAAAATAGATATGTCAATACTTTTCACATTAATATTAGAAAACTACAAGTATCCTACCAATCTCCATCATGTTAAGGCGAAAAAAAGTCAATATATTGAAAGAAAAACAGGATCCTATTTTAAAAGGAAAAAACTAAGGTGAAGTTCATTAGGTGCTTGCTATAAAGTTCACCAATTATAAATTGTATTTTTACTCTCTCTCTTCTTTGATTGGTTGTATAATTTATTGTCTTTTATATTCTCTTTCTATAATGATTGGTTATACAAAATTTTTTTGTCATATGTGTACTTTTTATTGGAGAACTTGATAGCAAGCACCTAATGAACTTTACCTTAGTTTAGTCCATTTTAAAACCCTGACAAGGACTAATAGAAACTGTTAATGGGAGAAAAAAAATCTGTATGAATATGGAGAAAACTTGGCTTGGGTTGGATCAACAAAATATTGATCACAAGTTAAATCTTCAGCGATTACATGGTGTTAATGGCAACTATTCAAACAGAAAAAAAGGCAGCCCAGTGCAAGCGGCTCCCACCAAGTGAGGTATGGGGAGGGTCAGATATACGCAGCCTTACCCTGCAAGCAGAGAGGTTGTTCCCAGGATTAATGGCAACTACACATTAAAACAAAATATGTATACAAGATTAAGAAAATCACTGTGAATAGAAAGGCAACCTGAATGTCTCATTTGATTTATCCAAAAATGTGATATCTTAAAGTTACAGAAATTAGTGTTATCTTATTCATTCATGCATTAAGTCTTACAATTGTTGTAGATAACAAAAAATAACAAGAATTGCCACCAAATTGATCTAAAAAATGAACTATAGCTATAGGTATTTTATCATACAGAAAATAGCTTTAATCATTCAACCACGTTGAGCAGAAACTATACTGAAGCAGTGGCGTGCATATTGAAGCAACCAGACTGTTAAGAATCCAAAAGATTTCTTTCAGAATCAGATTGAGTTCGTAATCACCTTCATAAACTAGAGAAATCTGCAGATGAAAGCAATCACAAATCACAGCCAGTAAAAAGGGTGTCAGATAAGGCCAAAAAAAGAAAAGAAAGGACCATAATATGTATAATCGATATGTGCAGATACCCTTTGTTTAAATGCTATTTATCATAGAGGAATTACTATTACCAATATGAATATATTTGCACTCCCTGTTCGATTCCCAAGTTGCTACTCTTAATAAATTATTGAGTAGAAATAGTCTACTTAGAGAGGTAGATAAACCAAATGTGGAAGCCATGAGTTTGTCCTTGGCTATGATATGTCCACAGGGCAACTCATCCTTGGCTTAGTCTACCTATCTTAGGTAGACAGAATGTATCCAAGAATTTTTCATTCAAACAAATAAACTTATATCACCCACCAAACAAAAATCATCCTATTTGATGTATTTTTATAAAAAATCATTAATTAAATTTAAAAAACTAATAAATGGTCCAAATGGCTATTTGTAATGATTAGTGACCCTAAAGTCTAAACTAATATAGATTCCATAAACTAGAGGACTCTTACAGCTTTATAAAGCCGTTGAAGAGGAGAGTTCAGAGACATTTTGTAGCCAATCCGTAAAATAGGCATCACAATCTGCCTTCAAATCCAAATTACAGAGCGCAGCAAGGGGAGTAACAGTAATCTAAAAAACATAAAACTAAGTTAGCCAAAGTTTGTGTATTCAATAAATTTATTTTATATAAAAGAATACTCACATATCCTTCCTGCAAAAATTTGAAGTCATTGTCATCATGATCCAATTGGGCACCTCTTACCTACAAAAGTTAAAACAGAGTTCTACATGATATTAGTGAGAGAAAAAGAGAGAAAAGAATTGGAAAATGCATCAACTGAGATCATCCTGCATTGCCTATAACTTCACATCTACTTCACAAATGGACAAGATCAAAGAATTACATTACCATGGCATGCTCAAGCAGTGATGCACAAGACTAGCTGTGTAGCAGCCATAAGTAATAATAGGAGGAGTTCAACTTATGGCTTTGAATAATATAGAAAATCAGCTATATACAATGCATATGAGACTTTGAAATAAAAGAGAAGATAGAATAAAGAAATAGACCTACTTCTCTCTTGAATAAAAGATGTTCAGGCGATGAGACTGTTTCTGTAGGTGCTGCTGTATCTACCTCCATGGTCATAGTAGATGTCATTTTTTGTCCTTTTGTCTCAGAGGTGACTTGCTTCCATCCCATCTTGATGCAGCTTTTTCCTTGCTTAGTCAGCTTGTACCCCTTTTTACAAGGTACAAAAGACAACAAAGAATAGTAATTGAAATTGATTGCATGGCAAAGAAATAAATTCTTGTGGTAAGGTCAGCAATATCAGTCATCTGAACTCTACATAGATATGCTATGATATATAAAAAAATCAATTAACTTCAATATGTAAGATATAATAATAAGATAAATATTTAAAAGAAGATCTTACCTAAGGCAAAACAACATTAAAAGGGATCAATTAATAACAAAATGGCATATGTTATATGTACTATTCATGAAATCAGAGATGAGAAAACACCATTTTTACTTTGACATTCTAACCCAAACCATTTTTCTATTATTCGTAGTCTCAGAACAAACACCATATACTTGGAGGCTAAATCTTCCTAGAAAAACTTGAGAGGAAAAAGGAAGGAAAGAAAAGTTACCACCAAATCCGATATAATACCACTTCCACAAAATTCACGTAAGTATTATTAGTCAATTAGGTTTCTGACAACATATTAAACTAACAAGACTTTATCAAAGGTATAACTAGAATTACTTAATAAGACTAGGAATTCTATACAAAAAGAGAAGTATATATACATATGAAAGCAAAATTGTCTTCAGCAAAAGTGATTCAACACTCAAGCTATGGTCATTACTTGCGAGTGACATGTATATTTCTAATAATAGATAGTTTGTCAGAAAATTTATTAATTGGAGACTCTAGTAATTGATTAGTTGACAGAGTAATGCCAAGTTCTTCATTTACTTATAAGAGGGTGTTATCTTTTACTTAGCATCTTACCAAAATGAGGACATACATGCACCCTTTTTTCTATATAGTAGGAACATTATCATGAAGGCTGAAAATTTGCAAAAGAAAAGCTTTTGCTGCTTGCTCATTTGAGTTGGGTGAGAGGAAAATCAAAGGTATTTTGATATATTGTATTAGAATGAGAACAACAAATTGAAAAAGGAAAGAAGTACCCCTAGTCAAGAAAGAATATTTTTTTTGGGGGGCAAAATTTAAGAACAGATGAGTCTCGAATTCTAGAGGAAAATTCAGCTTCTGCGCAAGTGTATACTCAGTGTTCAACAACAATCAAAGCCTTTTCCCACTAGGTAGGGTCGGCTATATGGATCAAGCGACGCCAACATGTTCTGTCTTTGCACATTTCTATGGTTAGGGTTTATGGATAGATCCTTCTTAATCGTTTCTCCTATTATTTTCTTTGGTCTTCCCCTACCTCTAGTTATTAGGCTATCTTCCATTTGGTCAACTCTACGTACAGGAGCCTCTATCGGCCGTCTTTGTACATGACCAAACCACCTAAGGCATGTTTCAACTAATTTTTCGACAATAGGTGCTACCCCCACTTTCTCTCTAATATAATCATTCCTAATCCTATCCATTCTAGTGTGACCACTCATCCAACGCAACATTCTCATTTCTGCCACGTTGAATTTGTATACTCAGTGTTCATCTCATCAAATTTTCTTTGGTTTAAAAATTCATCCTCAGAACATGACTTAATATAATGCATCTTGCAAAAAGGGGCTTATATCAAGTTAACCAACTTTACAAGCTTAAGATATAAAATGCAACAATGATTACAAGTTTACAACATACCTTATGACTATCAACATTAGTTGGCACATCTATATTTAAAAAGCATCTTTGATTGTATCTTTGATTCTTTATTTCAACAAGTGCAGAACTTATGATAGGTAAGCACGCTTGAGCAGCAAGGGTGAAGTCATGTAGGTCACTCTTTCCTTTAACCCTGCATGTACAGTAACCATAAAATGGTCAAATAGTACAATAAACAGAAGGAAAAATAACTGGCACAGCTTATAATACCCATCAGCCGTATTACTTTGAGAGATTTAATCAATTAGCAGTTCCAATTATATATTAGACGTAAATAGTTTCAAAAATCACTTTAAAACAAACATTGAGGAAAAATCCAGTGATACGACCACAAGTGTTGGAAAATACCAATCATATGAAATGGAGATAGAAGGTATATCATTGAAAAAGGCCTCTCGAGCTCCAGCAACTGTGCCTGAGTAAACACTTCATAAAGGGAAACTAGTCAGCCCAGGTATGAGCCCATGAGTATAACAATGCTAGTCAGCCTTGCTAATGGAGAAAATAAAAATAAGTAACTACTGAAGTAGCTATCGAAGAAAGAAATCACATTTTGAAATTTGTAGTTGGAAGCGCCTCAAAGTTTATGGAATTCAAACATGATTATAATTTGCTTTTAATATTTTGAGCAAGTAAAAGGAGAGAATAAAATAATTGTTTGCAACAATGCCATTTTTGACAAGATCATAATTTGCTTACTCTTGGTAAGGGAAGAGGGCTTCAGATCCAGCCTCCTTCTTCCCTATCTCTATGCAGTTATGTTTCATTATAAAGATATAAAGTAAAAGCATTCAAATAAGGGGAGAAAAGCTACATACATGTGATAACCGCAGTTGCTACCCATGTTTATACCACTGACTACCTGTACACATAGATAGAACATATATTAGTAACCAACTGCTTTATTAATTAAAAGAATAACCAACTGAATGAATTATTTATCTGGATATGCAGAGGGTCTTCTCAGAAAAAAGAAAAAGAAGAATAAATTCCGAACAACAAAAGAAATAGGAAATCAGTGGTAGTGCAAATGGGATACATAATCCAATGTCATTACGAACTCCCTTTAAGGTTTCTCTAACTAAATTAAAATGCTATTGTATAGATGATGGAACCATTTTAATAAAGAAAATTTGCCAAAATATCAGGGAAAAGAGTCCACTCCAGTAATGTAATAACTTATAAATCATAACTAAAATTTCAAATCCAACAGCACCAGATCAGCTTTTGTAGGAAAGAGTTCTTTGGAAATTCCCAGAGAAGTACAATCAGCTGGAGTCCCTGCAAAAAAGTTTCATGTTGAAGTTTGTAAGAAAAATTGATGATGCATTTTCAAAAGGATAGAAAAGAAAACAGAAAAATTTATAGCACTGTTTGCCAACTAAAAGGCATTTTAACTGTACTTAATCTGAGGAGGAACATAGTGCATCAAAACCGTCTTGACTGCTCCATATTATTCTGCTCTAAAGCTAGATAAGCAAGAATCAAACAAAAAGTGGACGGCCTTCAATTAGAATACAACTGTAGGACCCAGTTACCTTATAGCTTTTCAAATTCTATTACCATTAAATGGTACAAATTAAACTTAAGATGCCGTCCAACTAAATAGTTACATTTCATAGAATTTAGGGACAAAATACATATAAAGTTTTTTAACAAGGTTTACCCTTATTGATAAAATCAATTGTCTAGATATTCACAAGATGCATATTTCTAATCCCAAAGATAACCTACAACAGTAAATTTGAGGCAAGTCGATTTTGCAATTTTAACATTAGGCTGCAAACATCATAAGAGACATCCATTTCCCCTTCCATAGGCAAAATCACCACATGGATGGAATCTGAGGGAGCAAGTTTGTATGAACAGAGTACAGAACAACTTAGGTGAGTGAGAAACAGAAACAAACCAGAGATTGCAAAGGCTGTGGTTCCATCAATATTTACTTGCTTGGCAGTAATAGGGTGAAGCCAAGTAATACAGTGACTTACAGCTGACTTCTCACTGAAAATGTTCCAATTAAAACAGAAGAGAGAACCATAAAAGTTAAGTACACCTAAAAAATTCAAAACTACTTCAGAGGAGCTGTCTACTCATGCAACTATCAAGCATACAAACATACAACATCAAACAAAGCCTTTTCCCATTAAACGGTGTCAGCTATATGGATCAAGCAACCCCAATGTTCTATCTTGGTTCATTTCAATGGTTAGATTGTCCATAGTAAAATTCATCCTAATAGTTTCTTCTATTGTTTTCTTTGATCTCCAGGCTACTTTCATTTAATCTACTCTTTATACAGGAGCCTTGATGGCCTTCTCTATGTATGACCAAACCACCTTAGGCGTGTTTCAACCAACTTTTCTATGATAGGTGCTAGTTCAGTCATTCTTAATCCCATCCTTCTTAGTGTGTCCACTCATCCAACACAACAATCTCAAGCATACAAAAATAATTAAAACAAAAAAAACTTAGATAGAGTTCTTTAAGTGTTTTCCATAAGGTTATGACAGGTATAGTCAATAATGTGCTGCCAACCTAAGAAAAAAGTTAATGTATTATGTTTTAATGAATGACTTATAACTAGAACTAAATCTTGTGCTTATTAAAATCCTCATACTTAAGATAACACACAAACTACTAGTACTCTTTTGTTAGTTTGTTATACATATAAAAGAGTCAAAAAACTTGCCATTTCAAATCAAATAGCTAATTCATTTTAGCAACTCTTCCAGATAATGGCTACGCAAAGGTTTAGTTCAACAGTTTTATCAATAAAAATTGCTTCCTATAATTAGATTTTGAGTTGTGTATGAGTGTTAATTCTTACGCAGGTGTAAATTAATCACTCCTTATATATATTCTCTACAAACACCTACTTTTAATTATAAATGGACACTTTTAATCTTATGAACTCTAAAATCTAATTTATTATCATCACTTTTATCCCAAATTCATTTTTCACTCTAAAATTATTGCATTGTTGCTCTTCAGGTTCTTCAGGTAACTCCACCTAATTCTTTCCACAAACTTGGTTATAAATATAAAACTTTGAACCCTTAAATTAAATTTTCATACAAAATTCATGATTCCTTCCCTAATTTTGAAATTCTTTGTTTTCATTTGCTTATGATAAAATTGCATTTATACTTCAAAAATTACAACAAACAAAGTTTATTTTTCCAGTGGTATCAAATAACACCAACCTATTCTTTTTTTACTCATTTTTATAGTTAAATTAATAGTTTCTCTTTCTTTTTTTGTCTCCCACTACCTCTAGTTACTGAGTATGTTCCATCCGGTCAACTCTCCTATATCCAAAAACTTAACACACATTTCTACCTACTTTTCATACTACCTAACTTACTAATTTTCTCTCTAATACAATCATTCCTGATCCTGTAATTTCTCATGTCATACTCATCCAAAGCAACTTTTGAGAAAAAATGCTGGCCGAAGAGAAACTAGAAAAAGAAACGTAAAGATATATAACATCAACTCCCACATTTTATATTAGTATCAAAAGACTATATCATTATTCAGTATTTAGTATTTGTAATACTTGCCTTTTCATATTAAACAACGTATGGTTAATTTATTCATTGTTTCTGTTCACTCTCTTATGGTTTCTTTTCATTCCGTTTAACTTCCACAGATTAGATAGCCTTCCTAACTAAGAAGGAAAAACAAGATTACTACGGAAAAAACAAATTACGTACCTATCGGGGGCGGCGATTTGAAGATTGTAACTATTGGTGGCGACGAGAACCTGAACCAAAGCTCTCAAACCAGGTGCGTCGATTCCATCGTCGTTTGTGATGAGAATCGTAGGTTTGGTATCCATCGTCAGAAGAAGAAGAAGAAGACGAAGAAGAAGAAGAAGAAGAAGAAGAAGAAGAAGAAGAAGAAGAAGAATGTGAGATGAGAGAGTTTGTTCAGGAAATGAAATTCGAAGAGGATGCGGCGAGTAGTATGCAATTTTCGTGTTAAGAAATAGCGCTACCACTTTGTGCGTGTGGCGTAAGCAAGAGCAGCAATCGGAAATAGAGTAGTGTTCCTATCTTAGGCTATGTTGGAAGCAAGAAACGATGATGAAAAAAAAAAGGGAGGAGAAGTTTTTTCCAGTACATTCTCATTTTTAATATATGAATAAAATGTATATGACATTTTTAATCTATCTGACATTCTTATTTCTTCCTATTTTCTCCTTGCCAAATACAATCTTAGGTGGCGTTTGGTATTCAATGAGTATTTTAGTAGGAAGTGGAAGTAAGTAATAAAAAGTATGTTTGATATGCAAAGAAATAGAAGTTGAATGTAAAAGAAATATTGTTTGGTGTAGTAGGAAGAAGATGGGGAAATAAAAGATAGAAGTATGAAATACCCTTTTTGATGTTACTTTTTTAAGAGCCACAAATTTTTAAGGGTATTTTGGTCTTTAAACACTACCTCACCCACAATTTCCCTCCTCACACACAAGCAACCTTACTCACCTCTCATGAACGAAGTTTCTTCCCTATCCCACTCACTTCACCACCTACCAAATATATCAAAACCTCACCTATACTCACTTCCTCTCACCTTTCATCTTCATACCAAATATACAACACATTCACTTTCTCTCTCACCTTCTCTCCTCAAACTATACCAAACGGCACCTAAGTAAACTCATGGAGGAAGGGTAGACTCGTATTGTAGAATCGTAAGAGCTTACCTGCTATAGAATTGGACAAATTTATTTATGTCATTATATATGTATTACCTATTAATATTTTTATAGCATAAATACATAACTAATATACCAAATCAAATAATCAATTTTCATATTTAATTACATAAGTGCATTTCAAAACGAGTGATAGATGAGTGAAATCAAGTTCCTCCTTATGTACGAGTAGATGTTCAGAAGTACGGTAGTACTGAACTTCAGTACATCCTTCCAATCAATTGGTCCGTAATCCATTCAAGGCGGGTCCTAATTAATGTAAGTTTTTATTAATATTAACAAATGGCACTACATGATTGGAGAGATATATTGAACTTCAGTAGTACGATAATACTGAACTTTTATCTCCTTATGTACATTACATTTGAAACCTAAATCTCAATTCATACATGATGAAATAGACAAATTTTAACATATTTAAGTGTATTTTCATATTTAATTAAATTGGACTTTTTTATTTCAAAATGCAAAATTGTAAAATTGCTGTCAAACTCGCGAGTCTACCCGAGTTTATTTGATTCTACCCGAGTCTATTTGATTTCGAATTTATAAGCGAGTAAACACGTTTTTTGGGTAGAAATGTAAACTCGGATGAGTTTAAGAGTCAACTCGCGAGTTTGACAACCATACCCTCTAATATTTTTTCGGATACATTTTTGTAACAAACAAGGCATAACATTTTAAATGTTATCTAATTTATGAAAAGATTATCTAAATTATCATATCTCTCTGCATCCGTCTAATTTGTTTTTCAAAACAATATATTTTTAGAATTAAAAAAATAAAATGCATCTTCGTACATCTCTAAAACAGAGAAAACTTCAAAAAAAAAAAAGAGAAAAGACGGTTATTTTGTAATTAGATAAGAAAATTGATATGAAAGTTTAAGATAATGAAAATGAAAAGATTATCTAAATTATCATATCTCTCTGCATCCGTCTAATTTGTTTTTCAAAACAATATATTTTTAGAATTAAAAAAATAAAATGCATCTTCGTACATCTCTAAAACAGAGAAAACTTCAAAAAAAAAAAATGAGAAAAGACGGTTATTTTGTAATTAGATAAGAAAATTGATATGAAAGTTTAAGATAATGAAAATGAAAAAAGAAAACTGAACCCGACGTGAATCGAACACGCAACCTTCTGATCTGGAGTCAGACGCGCTACCATTGCGCCACGGATCCACACATTGTATCAGACCCATTTTTAACTACTAATATAATAAATATTGTTTAAATCTCCTCAAACTAAATATTAATAATCAATTTCATCCTTAAATCTCAAATTTTGTTTGAATTAATTATTTTTGATACCTCATCAAAGTTTACCTTTTTACTATTAAGCGCGACTAACAATTCCTTATATTTTTACAAATATATGTGATAAAAATAAGGTTAATTTATTTTTCTGCTTTCTATAATTTCACTCGATTTCTATTTTATCAGGTATTTACAATTTTTTTAATTTATTTAATCCATAGTGTTAAATTTTCGTCAAAATTATTTTATTTTGTTTATATTGCCAGCATAACATTATAAAATGCACATCATTTCAATAAAAAGAAAAAAAATATAATGATGTGTAAAATGCAACTTATGTCAAAATAGTATATTACTAACATGTCAACAAAATTAAATAGAATACTGAAAAAAAAAATTAAGGGTTGGGAGTTGGGACTAAATTAAAGCAAAGTTATAAAAATTTAATTACAAAGTTTTAAACTATAGGAACACAACTAATAATTAAGTGAAACTTAGGGACTAACAGAATATTTTAACCTAGAAACAAAATGTACTAATTTTTTATAGATATAATTTTAGGAAAAAACTTAGGTCCATTTTCTTATGTCCATTTCATCAAGTTCCACCAATCATATATTATATTTACACTCTTTTTCTTCTATGATTGGTCATATAAAAGGTGGTCTTCTATATTCTCTCTCTACTGTGATTGGTCATTTAAACACTTTTTGCCACGTGTCATATTTATATTGGGGAACTTAATGAAATGGACATAAGGAAATGGACCTAAGTTTTTTTTCCATAATTTTAAATACAAAATCAATATAATTTTTTTTTTCTTGAAACCAATCAATATGAAATTTTAACCAATTTATTTACAAATTAGTCAAATATAATAATTTATACAAATAAACAAAAATTAAACAGTTTTATTAAAAATTGATATAATGTAATAAATTATATATATGTATTTATTTAAAGAGAATTATCAATTTGGTCTTTAAAAGATATTTTTTTATTCTATTTTAATCTTTTTAGTTTTTCACTAATGTATGCATGATTTCTTTCATGGATTAAAAAGATGAATTTTTGAAATTTTTTTAAAAAATTAAATTAATAATTTTTATCGTTTATAAATTAAATTAGAACAATTTATATTTTTTAAGAACTAAAATAATAATTCACTTGTTTATTTAAAATTAAAATAAATATTTAAATAATATATATAAAAACAGCACCAACATCCTTCTCTAGGGTTTTTGGTAGCTTCCATATAACAACTGCCTCCGCCTTTCTTCTATTCTCTCGCTTTAAGCTTCGGCGCAGAAGGAAAGAGGAGAAGCAGACAGAGCCTTAACCATGGTGAACCAACTCGTTTTAGATTCTCAATACTCTTCGCTTATTGTTTCTTGCACAATTGTCTCTGATTTTTTGATTTTTTTTTCTGATGATTATTTGTTTGTTTGTTGCTTTTGCTGTAGTCTCTAGTAGCGAACGAGGATTTTCAGCACATTCTTCGTGTTCTGAACACGAACGTCGATGGTAAGCAGAGGATCATGTTCGCCCTTACCTCCATCAAAGGTATTGGTCGCCGCTTCGCCAATATCGTCTGCAAGAAAGCCGACGTCGACATGAACAAGAGGTTTTTTCTTCTTTTTATCAATATCTTTTGTTTTTTCGACTTTGAATGTGCTTCCGTTTAACTTTGGTGTAGAGCGGATGATATTGATGGCTACTCTTTACTATCCTTGCTTTATAAGAATTCAAATACGCGAGTTGGAAAATTTTGTTTGAATTTTTTTAACTTGTTGCTTGATCTACTTGTGCGTGTGGAAAACTGTTCGGATGTCAGGTATTGTTGCCTTCTAATAGCCATATACTTTTAGATTTACTCAGTATGGACTATTTGGCGATGGATTTTTTCTTCAAATCAAACAGTGATTTGAGTATTATGTATATTTGTGCGTTTTCTTGTTTCAAAACTCTGTTCCAATCAGTTTTCTAACAAGTTCTGCTTCAGTTTCTGTGTTTTTTGTTTAGACACTATGAACCACAGGGACATGATGACACGGAAAACCCAATATTCTATATTTTAAGCAACTTATGTTATCATGTTTTCAATAAAATTCACTATATCTCATATGCAACAAAAGCAATTATAAAGAACTGTAAAAATCTAATTAAAATGAGTTCTCTAGACTTTCACTCATTTATTTTATGGGTTATTTTCGGATCATCTTATACTTTGCTATTGTATGAGACTATAAGCCATGTCTGGCGCTTGTCTGATACACCTGTAGTGTCTTTTGTCTGTGCTTTATAGTTTATATCATTTGGAAACTATTACTACATCTAATGGAATTTGGTTTCTAATAATGCACTGCAGAGCTGGTGAAATAAGTGCTGCTGAACTTGATCAACTGATGACCATTGTGGCAAATCCACGCCAATTCAAGATTCCGGATTGGTTTCTCAATAGGAAGAAGGATTATAAGGATGGCAAATACTCTCAGGTTGTTTCCAACGCTTTGGACATGAAGCTCAGGGATGATCTTGAGCGTTTGAAGAAGATAAGGTTATTCATCTGTTATACTTTTAGCTGATTTCTCTCTCTGATTAATTACCCCACTCAAAAGAAAGTGTTGCAGTGCTGTACTGCACTTCCAGTCTTCCACACATCTAACGCATATCACTTGGCCTTTTTACTGAAGTGCCAAACATGTGTCTTTTTAGGAGTCCAGAACTGTATGCTTTGATTCTGTGGTTGTATTTTTGTGAGGTTATGAGTATTCATATATTATTTATCTAAGAGGCACATAAATTTACATGTATATCATGATACGTATATTTCAACATGACAACATATATTAATGATATATTGATACTATTTTAAGTATCATGTTAAAATCACTGAGTTTGGGACTTGTATTGATGATACAACCTATTTTTTAAGTATCAGTGCCTCTTAATTTTATAGCTCATTGCACATTAGTTGTGTCTTCAATCATTGGTGTAGACAGAAACATGTTTCAGTTTTCCTCCTTTTGGTATGTTCAGTTATGCACTGTATCATGGATATATTCTTCAGATGCTTATTTATGATATTCTTTAATCAATATGATTTGCTGATGTGCAGAAACCACCGTGGTCTGAGACATTACTGGGGTCTTCGCGTTCGTGGACAGCACACAAAGACCACCGGACGCCGGGGCAAGACTGTTGGTGTCTCTAAGAAGCGCTGAATTTACTGTCTTCCAAGTTTTTTTTTTCATACCAAAGTTTTGCTCTTTCAGTTCTGCTTGGAGATTTTGCTGGTTTAGTGGACTTACAGTATGTTGAGATGCCTTTTTTAGCTTTATCACTGTTATTTGAGGAGATTCTTAAAAACTAGAAGAACGTGATGAATATTTGTGCAAGATCTAGCAATTATTTAACTTTCTTCAATTTTTTGCATCAAGGAAATCAAAATCGCCATCTTGATCATTCAAGACGGCGGTTTTATACCTGTTTTTGATCCAAATCGTGAAAAAATCAGAAATGAGCAGAATTTCGACGGGATAGCGATTATTGCCGGATCATTTTAGCTTGTTCATTTGGAAATCTAGAAACAAATGAACGGAGCTGGTCACTAGGACAATCCAATTTGGACAGATGCCATAGGGAGTTTATCTATTAAATTGTGCCAAAGGCTTCATGATTAATACAATCTTGTGTTATAATTATAAACATAATAAACGTATAATGCTAAAACAACCTAATTTCTGTTTAGGAATGTACGTACTATTGAACATCAACAATAAAATCTCATGCTCAAGGAAATAAATCACCATGCTATTAATGTCTTTTCTTAACAATACCTCAATAACGTTGACAAGAAAATGCAGGTGATTACGTAAAAATACCTAAACTAAACAGGGCTCGTTCAATTTCTGTGGGAAGTAACTAAAGCTTGGATAAAATGCTATTAGGATAAATGATAGGTTTTCAGAAAAATAAATATGGATATATTGAGATATATGAAATTTTAATTTTAATTTTAATTTTAATTTTATTTAGTAGGATATGTAAATTTCTAATGGAAGTTTTAAATTTTATTTATTTTATCCGAGCTTCAATGTTATGATCAATTCTTGATTTTAAGTTTTTAACACTATAAAATATGTTATTTGGGTCCTGCAAATTTTCCCACAAGAAAAGAAGTCTCATACAAAATAGAAAGGCTAGGGAAAGCCACTGCTCAAATTCTTGGATTGGATAGTACTTTTCTAGTTTTTACGCTTCCCAGAGGATGGCCGGAGGTAACCATCCCAATAATTCCTCGCTCCAAAAGCCGCCGCCGTCATCGACGGCCTCCTCATCGCAACGAAAATCGCGTTGGGAATCCGCCAACAACACCAACAAGAAATCTCCGCCGTCCGGTCCTAAATCCGGCGACACTAAGCCTTCCAAACCCTCCACAGCCCCATCGCCGAAAACGAAACCCACACAAACTCCCGCTGCTAATGCTAAACACCCAGCAGAGCATCCCCCTAACCATTCGGTGGGACCCGGCCGACTCCACTCTCCCGGAGCTCCGTTTCCCTTCTCGGACCTTGCTTCCCTCGGCCCACCGCCTCCGCCGGCGTATGGCTTCCACATGCTGGAGCGCCGGACGATTGTTCTTGCCGACGGTAGCGTAAGATCCTACTTTGCTCTCCCACCTGATTATCCTCTTGATCCACCTGGGAGATTATTCCCGCCAATTGGTCACGGTCTTGATCCGGGTCGTTTTGGCACCAGATTCCCTCCAGGACCCCCTCACCTTGATGAGCAGGACGGGGGGCGTGGTGGGAGGCTCCAAGATTACTGGGATTCACTTGGGCTCGATGGTCGTGGTGGCGGCGGTGGCCCTGCTGAGGGTTCAGGGAAGAGGAAGTACGGTGGAGGAGATGAGGTCGAGAGAGATGAACTTGCTAGACAAAGGAAGCAACTTCTGCACGATGCTAATCTTAATCCAAATGGGTTTCCACCAAGGGGCGAATTTTCCCTTGGGACGAGTGGACCCTTTAACCGCGATTTGATGGACCCTGTACGAGATGCTGAATTGAGGGCTTCCAAGTATATGAGGGTTGGTGAAAATGCAGGTTTTAGGCAATCTGGTGGTGTTGGTGATAACGTGGCCCTCAAACATTTGGAGGTTGATCAAGATGCACTGAAGAAAGCGTTTCTTCACTTTGTTAAGCTAATTAATGAAAACCCCACGCAGAAGAGGAATTACTTGGAGGAAGGAAAGCAAGGGCGGATACAATGCGTTGCTTGCGGCAGGTTTGATAGAATTGTGCTGGATATGTTTGTTTGTTTTTTCTTTTCTGTGGTTGGACTTTTTAGCATTGAAATCTTTGTTTTTGTTGCTTATCATGAGGAAATTATATGTTGCAAGGCAGCTGTCATCTGTTTTCACTTTTACATATATGTTCAGGCTTCATACTCCTCCAATCTTTTATCCCCTTGATAGTTGCATATAATTTGTTAGCTGTAGTTTCGATATTTCTATTCTCCATAAGATGGATTGCATTTAACTGTCTATATGATGTAGCAGTAGTGTCACAGCAGTGCTTAATGGTCCTAAGCCATATGATTTTTATATTTAACTGGGGAAAGGAGACAAAGGTTATGTTATGAGATTTGTATAATAATTTTAGACTGTTAAGAAACGAAGGGGGATCTTTAGTTTGGAAAATGCGCTTTCGCTTGTGTGGTAAGTTGTCTTGACTTTCGGTTACTATTGGGGTTTTAATGATGTTTCTTTCTGTTTCGGAGGGGTTCCTTCCTTGAATCACTTATGTTAGGTGATATAAAATGCTGACATAGGAAGCACTGACATGTGGAAATTCCCTAAGTACTGGATAAGTATCCAACACCGATACACCTAGTCACCTACTATTGGTATGGTATTTACCCAGGCATATCAATACCACAGCTGGGTTATGGCTCTCCATAGTCCTATATGGCTTGATGCAGCAATGATATAATTGAAGACTCACAGTTAGGGTCTTTGGGACGTGGGTCTAAATTTCTGCTGCACCTCTCCTCTGATGCAGGTTGATTCAGAATTTCAGATTTTCAACTTTTACATAGATTTGATTTTTATGTTGATTTCAGCTTGAGGCTCTCTTTGCCCCTTCATCCTTGGGTTGCTCTGCCCTGAGGTGTAACTTGTCAAGCCAACTCAGATATATATTACATATACGAACACATAACTGAAAGAGATACGCACCCACATACTTATATATACACATATATGTACGTGTATCTTTTAATAGTTACATTCATGTGCTGTGTGCACATATGTATATGTGTGTAAATGTGAATATACAAGTATATATATATATAAATATGCATGTATAAAAATACATGTATGTATAGACACACAATCATACAATTTATATGAGTAATTGTGTGTACATATGAATACATCCACACACAAGAGAGTCATGTGGGTGGTTGGGTTTAACCCTACTAAAAAGGGTCATGGCTCAAGTGTTAGCACAAAAAAATTTTAAAGTAGGTCATAAATACTTATATAGTTCATATTAACCCCAACCAATTAACCATTATTGACCCAGCCCAATTTCTAATATAACAACCCATTTGCCGCCCCTGCTTATTTGTACACCTGTTAAGAACTTCCCTGATGATAGTAATAATATGTTGGTCAGTTGTTCTATAGGCTTTATGTTTTGTTGATTGTTATCATGACATTGATGTAGTCTAATGACTAATCTGTCAAACTGTAGTTACTCTTTGTTTTGGTTGCCTAGTGGCTAAAATTCTAAACCCAAAAAAAGGACGCTTGAGATTTTTTCTCCTTCCTGCTGAATTCTTAGGCTACATTCACTTTCCTTGTGAAAGATTGGGTATGAATTTCTTGATTAATGCCGTATTAATCTTGTCTATTTATTCATGAAGTTAATTATTTTGATTGTCTTCTAAACTATTCTATAAATAGTCAATCAAATAAAATTTATCTCCTTCCTTTTGGTTTTGTTAAATTTGCAGTTCTTGTCTCCTGTTTGCGAGAGTGTTACTATTATGAACTGTAGTTCTTGACTATTCTATGAATAGTCAATCAAATAAAGTCTATATTCTCTTTGAAGACAGCTGATAATTGTCTAGAATTTGATTGTTCTAGTCTTCTAGAAATATATACATTTATACTAGGTTTCCTTGCTTATGGATGTATTGCTTGCCTGTCTACTGGCAATTTTTTATGTTATTTTCCCACGTTTTTAATCTCTGATTTGGTGCTGGATGGCTTTGGTGGGATCTATATCCGTGTTTATGTAGCTCTTAAGAAGTTGTACGGCTATGATGACTTCTAAAATCATAGAGATGATTTAAATATGACAGCATTTCTCTTTCATTTTCTGATTGACACTTTACCGTATAATATATGGAAAAATTGCTGAAGCTACCATTTCTTACTGACTATGTAGTCTGTCCATCCCTGTTCTATATATAATCTCTGGTCATTTGTTTGGCTCGGGGTGAAGTAGGAAATTTCCATGTTTGAATCTTATTATGTTGGTTACTACAGCTGAGTCAATTTTTTGCTGTTGGTAAAAGATTTTAGGGCCATGGACATTTAAGATGAGAGTTACAGAGCCGATACTGTGATGATGTAAATTGCTTCTTGTTTTTTTACTGAGAAAAGTGAGTTGCATCTATCTCTGGCTTTTCTTGTAGAATTACAAAATTATGCTATCATAGAAATCTTCATTTACCAGAGGTCTGAGTAGGTGGTTACTTGTGTCGAGCTAGCTTTTGAGGGTGGGTTCTTCAAGTTACCTTGAGTTTTAATATGGTATCAGAGCCTGGTTTATTTAAAGCATAAACCTTTATTAAAAGCAATTTTGTTTAGGGTGACCCTAGACCCTGGATCCTAAATCCTAGACCATATTTTCTCTTATGATTTGAGAGATCTACTATTTATTCCATTCAGAGTGCAACGAGTGCATGTTTGGAGGTTTGAGAGATCAAATTTTGAAAGTTTTCTAGCCATCAGGATAGGCTTTAGAGGACATTAACAAGTCAGGTGCCAAGTTTGAAAGTGGTTTCTGGTGATTTTGGTACTGGGTCATTAATGCTGATCCAGTGCTTCGACTATTGTTTTCTACCTCAAGAGGAGTGTGTTAAGCTATCTGAACTTCGAAAATCCTTATATGGATTGAAGAAAAGCCCTCGGGCTTGGACAACCAATGAGGTTGTATGGATATTCCAACTTTTAGGAGAAGTTGGATTGAAGACTTCGTTTTTTGCGAAGGTATGTGAACTTCGAAAATCCTTGTATGGATTGAAGAAAAGACCTTGGACTTGGACAACCAGTGAGGTTGTATGGATACTCCAACTTTCAGGAGAAGTTGGATTGAAGACTTCGTTTTTTTTGCGAAGGTACGTGAACTTCGAAAATCCTTGTATGGATTGAAGCAGAGCTCTCGAGCTTGGACAACTAGATTGGTTGGAAGAAATTAAATTGAAGACCTGATTTCCTTCTTCGATTGGGAAACAACAACAGACAACTAGATTGGTTGGAAGAAATTGAATTGAAGACCTGATTTCCTTATTCGATTAGGAAACAACGACTAGATTTCCTTCTTCGCAAGTGGGGCATTCGAGATCTTAATGCTCCAACTTGAGGGGGGGGGGTGTTGTGGATATACATATATTTGGATATATGTATATTTGAATTGAAATATTTTATAAATAGTTAGGATTACGAAAGAATATTTTTGGATAAGTTTTAAGAATATTATATTTTGAATTTTGGTAGATAAGATCATTATCCATGTTTAAGGATAACTCTAGGAGTTTGATTAGGATTTCTTATTTTCATGTATAAATACCCTGCAAAGGTGAATGATAAAGAGAGAGCATTAGAGAGGATTAGAGAGGGTTTTTCCCAATACCTTCTCCCTTTACAATCTTAACAATAATGTTTGCCGATGACATATGTTGGTCTCACTATGGTCCTTTTTGTCTTCTATTCAGAATATGGGTTGAATGTCCTTTTATTTGATGTTATTGATTTCATGGTGCCAAGGTGCTGAATTCGTTAAAAGTTATATTCTTACTCTCT
This sequence comes from Senna tora, assembly GCA_014851425.1. NCBI lineage: Eukaryota > Viridiplantae > Streptophyta > Magnoliopsida > Fabales > Fabaceae > Senna > Senna tora. The sequence goes on from CM026271.1 coordinate 10,943,224, forward strand.
GCAATTCTTTAGGATTTGAGGATATGTGATTAAAGCCTTCCTGATTAGGTCATTGAGGAACAGCTGGTATAATTAGGTCTTGCAGGAGTGTTTCTTAAGAATCTGGTCAATCTACACATTGGCCTGTATCAGTGGAGGAATCTCTTCTTTATCAATATATTTATATCATACTTGTGGGGTCTTCCGGGCCCTCTTGGCTACTGATTTCACCTTTTGCCTTGTATAATATTTTGGAGGCCCTGTTTTTCTTGGCCGGCTTAGGAGGTCCTTTCAAATCATCAATAGTTGATGGTGAAGCTAATTCAGTGATTCTGTTTCCTTTGGCTTTGTCTTGTGTAGCATATGGTAATGGTAGCAGCCAACACCATACTTGTTGGTATCATTTGCATTTGTATATCTAGGCATCCACACTTCTGTTCTCTTGTGTTGGATTATTTTGCTATATTGGATGAACACATTTAATCTAGCATTGACACCTTATATTATGGGTTACCTTTGTTGATGTTAGATTGTTGCTGGTGTGACTCGTTTGTGCGGTTAATTCTGCTATTTGGTTTCCCTGCCCCCTGCCTCATTATTTTTCCTTAATGGTGCCAACCAGTAGGAGTTTAGCTAGACTAGATCTGTATGATTGATTACTATAAGAATTAAAATTGAAATAGTCCCTATTTTTTGGGGTTTCTGACTTGTGTGCCATCCTTCTTTCCTCTTTCTCTCTTTCTTTCCTGATTTCAGTGATTTGCTTTTTTTTATTCAGCATCATTGTCTTGCTCATGGGTGTTTTGCCAAAAAATGAATTTACTTGAACGTGTTGTTGAGTTCAAAGTAAGAGAGTAGAGGTGGGTATTGGAAGAACTAAGGAGGATATAAAAAAGTTGCAGAGATTCTTCTGTGCATTTGTGTTCGCTAGGGTGGACAATCTTTGAAATATTTAGACATAACTGATGGTTTTTGGTATGGTGTGATGCCTATTTAAGAGGCTGTTCCTTGACATTTTCCTCAATAGCCAGTTATTATTGCTGTTTTGGCACAATGAATTTAACTTTATAAGCCTGTGGTCATGCACCTTTGTGATCTTTCAGGAATTTTCTTCTTAAGTTTAGCATCGTATTTTGTGTCTATGTAATGCTTCAAACCAGCAGCGTTCTATGTTGGGAACGATTTAGTTCAGTCAAGATTCTTGCTCGTCTCTCTTTAGAGAGGTCTATTTAGATACTGTAGGCTTCTCTATGCTATGCAAGTATTTATTTGTTAAGCCTCTGCAGCTCAAAATATGTCGCGAACATTGTGATCTGTTTCTTTGTATGTAGATAAATTGTTCCATTCAGAGTTAAGCAATTTAAAGGTACATATTTACTCTGATAGTTTTGTCCTCTAAAAGTTAGGCATCTCGACAAATTTATCAGCAAAAAATGTTATAGGGCTGAATTATTATTACTTTCCAGGGGTATGTGCTCCCCCTTCTTCTGGAGCAGTGTTATTACTAGTGGTGCTTTTATGTAACTTGGGAAGTAGATAATCTTTGACTAGGCCATACAACATCTTTGATGTGGATGATATTGAAAGCGATAAATGCCATCCTTTTTCTGTTGCTATTATTTTAGAATTTAGATTCACTTGTTGGTTCGGAATAAAGACCTGAAATATATTATTCAATGCCTTTGATATTCCAACTTTCAGGTCATCTAAAGATTTTCCAGATATGCATGCTCTCATTTTGCACACCTACAACTTTGATAATGCTGATTTACGTGTTGATCATTTGGGCTTGCACAAAGCTCTGTGTGTTTTAATGGGTTGGAACTATTCAAAGGCCCCTGATAACTCAAAGGCATATCAGTTCCTATCTGCTGATGAAGCAACAGCAAATCAGGATGATCTGATCTTGTGGCCACCTTTGGTGATTATTCATAACACAATTACTGGAAAGGGTAGAGATGGTCGCATGGAGGGCTTTGGGAACAAAACAATGGATAATAGAGTTAGAGGTACAGTATGTCCCTCATTCCTTATCTTCTGTTGCAATATCTCTCACATTGATCAGATTAATTCAAGTAAATTTGCATGCTTGCTAAGGTGGTACATGGACACCTGTTTCTACAGGAAACACTTGTGTTCTATCATCTATGCAATTTAAAATTGTTTGCTTGCAATAATTTACTGTTTTCTAACCTTTTGTTTAGGCTGGAGTTATATAGAATACTTGTTTGAAATTGTCTTTTTATAGATGACATGATGAAAGGTCACTTCGATTTTTAGTAGTTGCTGGTAGGTAACATGAAAGTTAGACTAGTTTAGAACAACTTGGAGACACTAGATACCCATACATCATTTGAAATGATGGTTGGGAGAATTGCAGAATGCTAAAATTTACATTGTGTGCCCCTTTCGTAATTTTGTTACGTTAAAGAGGGTGACTTTTCTTCTATACACATACCTAATTGTTTTCCTGTAGAGCTTATACCAAATCTAGTTTTTTGTATGCTTCATTCAGTTGGGAGCAGAAGTTATGGAAAGCTGAAGTTCATTCATCTACCCTTTTTCCCATCTCCTTTTGTTTTGTGCTACTTCTATTTCTTTCACGGGTACAACTCTGATCAATTTTTTGAGGGGTAACATACCCATAATAATTGTTGTTTGTATTGTTTTGTAAGGCCTCAAATTATTTTTGTAAGGTTTGTTGTAGTTGTCTCTTGTCTGGTTGTGGTATATGGAATAAATTCTAACATTTGATGTTTGGATGTTGGTGCTGCAAGTGTGCATCATCATCCTTTTTTCATCAAATTATGTGCTTCCATATGGGTAGAAGTCATTTTTTTTATTAAGAAAAAGAAATATAGTAGTGAGAGCTGACCTTTTACTTCAACTTGATTAGAAGTCAATTTACTTTTTAGCACAGCTGACCTTTAGCTTCAGCTTCATCTGTAATTTAGTTTTGAACATGCATGTTCACTAATGATTTTTTACTATTATTTTAATTTATCCTTATAGATTTGGTTTCATAAGATTCTTGGAATTTTACATATATGATTTATTCAACTTGAGTTGATTGGTTGGATATTTTAAGCTAGTTATTAATTAGCTTTTTGTAGTCAAACGATATGCTTACTTTGGTTGGATTTATAATTAATTGTGTTACTTCTGTTTTTACTGGGATGTCAAAGGCTCAAAGCCATGCTGTATTGGTACTTTTGGGTGAGTGAGGAACTTGGAGGACTATGACTATGTCAATTATCGAGATGGTTCTTCTTGGGTACATAATAAATGGTGTGATGATGGGATATAGACTAATTAGGATCACCACTTTCCAATTTGTTCTGTTGAAGATAGAGAACACAAGGGTATCTAATATTTCAAACTGTCAAAGAAACCATCCAATCCCATATCTAGCAGAAAAGCATTCAAAGAATTTGTCATGAACTTTAAATGTTTTCCATCAACTGTTGTAAAGAAAGTGTTTAAATAAGTTTCATTGCATGGACTTTTCAGTTTTGTCTCACTTTTCCAGCGTTGAAGTTGATTTTGTCCCAATGAAAACACACAAGTGTCACTTGTGCATTCATGCACATGCAGACATGTGATGGCTGAAAATTTTATTCTGAGACGAGTCTTCATGTTCAATATATCATTCCAAGACATTGTGCTTGGTGCTTTACCATGTTTTATTTCCCTGTTTCCCTTGAGTGCATATATTATAAGATCATGAATTGAGTTGATCTTGTAGTTTGTTTGCATTTTGCTGTCGATTCAATATCACTCCTCTTGCCTTTATTTTAACAAGGGAGGCTTTTGTATTGTGCATTCAGTTTTGTATTGTATATTATTTCTACTGTGCTTTCCACCAGTATAACTTTTTAGGCACTTGTACCATATTTTTCTGATTGCTTCGTGCTTTGTTATCCCCCTATTATTGTATTTGGTATCTCTTAAACCCTCTGTCATACCCGCTAAATTGTGAGGTCCTATGGTCTTATTGACTGTGATCTTATTTGAAAGTGCCTCATCTGCTTACTCTGATTTTATACTCTAGCTGAATTCGCCTAAACCCTGTCAGTTTTTTAGCAACTACAGATTCTGTACGACCTTGATGTCTTGTGACTGGATGAAAGCCTCTATACCTGTGGATAAAAATAAGAATAAGGTTGATTGAATCTATCTCCTACCTGCTGAGAATCCTCCACTTACTGCTGCATTCTTTACTATGGTGTCTTTGTTTTCTTTTTTTACTCTTCTACTTCCTTTGTGGGCTGCATTTCCTCGAAGATCTAAAATGCTTAGTTTCTATGCCTGAAGTGGTGGCAATTTAATGGCCTCTGCTCTCATATTGCTGGGACTATAAAAGCTTTAACCAAGATATTACCATTGTGGAGTCATCCACTTGAATATCTGATTATAGTGAATTTCTTTTGACAATATATCTTTGCCATTTGATATTCATGGTTTTCCAGAGCTTGGAATTGGGGGTGGCAAATCAAAGTCATTATATGGAAGAGATGGTCATTTGGGCATAACACTGGTTAAATTTGCTGGGGACCGTTCTGGCGTTCAGGAAGCCATTCGGCTTGCTGAGCACTTTGAGAAGGAGAATCACGGACGCAAGGCGTGGGCCCGTATGCAGCCCCTAACATTAGGAAAGGATGATGAGAACAATCCAAACCTAGTAAAGGTGGATGAGAAGAAAGGAGAGAAGAAAAGGATCTTGTATGGCTATCTGGGGACTGCTTTTGATCTTGACAAAGTTGATTTTGACACTAGGAAGAAGGTGGCCATAGAGAGCTGGAGAGAATACAAGCCACCTTCCAAGTAGTTTCTGGATGAAAATACAAGGTATAACAGTGTATTTAAAATGAGATGTGGATTGGTTTGGGATGAAATCTTATTGCATTTTGTCCTGAAGATGATGAAAGAGAAGCTTCATGTAATTTATAACTGACTGTTACTACAGTATATTAGGAGGCAGTAATGCCATTATTTAGATTCTTGTTTCTTGGTTATTCTGTGGTAGTTTTAGTATCTTCATATTAATCAAGTTTTTCCATTAGTAATTAGGCATATGACTCTGTTTGCCTCCACCAATCCGACACTCTGGAATATAAATCATTGTCTCAAAGGGGTAGGTCATTGGCTATGGACACTTGTCCTGATTTTACACTTTGTTGAATGGGAACTGTTTATTTACAGTTTAGTTGATTGAAACATTCTTTAATTGACCATTTGCAAATGATAGGAGAATTTATTTAACATGTATAAGCATGTTAATCACTCTCTTGAGAGAGACACTTCTAATATGTTCACACATGCATGGTTAACTTGGTCTACTTACTCTTGTTAGATCAAGTATTGTTAATTGATTGATTGATTGATCAATTAATTCATTATAGGTTTCCCTGTTTTAAATTTTAATAGAGTCATCTTCTTGGGAGGGGTTGGTGATGAATAAGAGACATGGAATTGCTGAAGCAGAATTGACCTGCAAGATATTATTTCATTATTTTTTCTTTAGAAATTATTCTATACAAAGATGATCAGATGATTTAAAGACATTTTGGCATAAATGATCAAGGATTCGATGAAAAACCTGCTTTATCAATGTATAAGGGTTCGAATCTCCCTAAAGTAATTCAAAATTTTAGTTGGTAGGTATCACTCGAGAGATCCCCTAATACCCTATAGTTAGTTGAATAGTTGCGACGGTAAAATTTCTCGTGATTTAGGTCTGTGCAGTGATCTTTTGGGTTAAGCATTGATTGCGAGTAATGTTTCAGTATTAGTGGTTCAGTGTTCTTGGATAACCTCAGCTGTTGCAAAACCAGAATTTTGGCATCAATTGTTATGCCTGTTTGTTAGGTACCCTCTCGTAATATTTTGACTGTTAATTTGATTCTTGAATAATACACTCTTCAACTGATTTACTCAAGAATTTGTAGTTTTGATGGATTAAATATTAAACTCATCATAAGTTAACAAACGTGTATATAAAAATTGATGAATTAAATATTAAAGTGGGTTTATCATTCTAAGGAATGACTAGAACAATATTTGTATACGTAGCAATTTTACTGGAACTCTTCTAACGTTAGGAACTGGGAGAAATTAAAAGCAATTGTAAAGGTTGGGAATAAAATTGACATTGATTCAAAGATAATACTTAATAATATTTTATTTAAATTGTATTATGTGTTATACAAAATAGATATATTATTAACATAAATCTAATAATTTTTAATTTAAGTAAATAATATTCAGAAACAAGTTTACAAAACATTTTTTCTAATAACCAATATTTTTAGTAAAACTTTGGTCAAACTGAATTTTTGTATAGAGTAACATAATTTTCTTCTGAGATCAGGTTAAATTGTATTTACTTTTAACTTTATTTTCTATCAATAAAGATATAGAATAAGAGTGTAAAGTTTATCAAAATACCCTATGTTTATTAGTTACATATATTTGATTAATATGAATTTATTTTTTAAAAATAAAAATAGAAAAATTTTTATTTAAAATGAAGAATAATAAAATAACATCTTGAAAAACATTTTTTTATTATATATTATAATTGATTTACCAAAGTTATGTAAGGTATTGCGGGTATTATAAGTTAGGTCAAAATATCAAATTAGTCCTTTATGTTTACACGAAGTTTTATATTAGTCCTTTATGTTTCAAAAAGTTTAGAGTAAAATATACTCCCTTCCCCTCTATTTTTAAAATGTACACTTTAGTCCAGTTAATTAACTCTGTTAAGAATATTCTTAAAAAGATTCCTTAATATCATTTTATAATAAAAATATAAAATTTAAAAGGTTCCAACCGCATACCCCCACCAAAATCAAAATAAATGCTTCGTCTTCTTCCTCTAGCCTCTTCTTAAGTTTGATATGCGAAGTCAAAAATCTCACACTCATCTTCTCAATTTCACCTTGCTTCATCTTCTTCCATAGTTTTCGACACTGAATGGGTTATGTGAGTAGACAACGAAGTTCAATGTCACTGTCGGTTTCATTCCCATCTCTTATTATGGTCTTTACTCTTTACTGCAAATATAAATTTTAATAATATAAAACTGCATTTAATAATGTCATAAATGAAAACAATTGCAAACAAAAAATCTAATAAAAAAGAAAAAATTGAAACTGAGATTTCTGTTGACGGAAGCTATTCCGGCGGCATTTAGATCTTATGGCCAAAAGAAGCCCCCTCTTTCTCTCTCTCTCTCTCTCTTCGATCTTGGGGAAGCAAAAACTAGAGATGAATTGGGTGTTATTAAGCAAAACCCAGAAAAAATTCACCATGAAAGCTCATCATTTGAGTTTGGCTAAAGTATTATTTTGGTCTTCAATGTTTACATGAAGTTTAATGTTGGTCCTCAATGTTTCAAAAGTTTAACGTTGGTCCTCAATGTTTTTGTTTTTGGTAGATTTTGGTCCTCGAGCGTAACACTGTTAACTTTTTGTCGTTAAATGATGACGTGACATATTTCTATACCACACCCTCTCTCCTACATGTCATATTTTAACGACGTGACATGACACATCACTGCCACCTCACCCCGGATGATGATGATAATGATGCTGATGAAGGAGAGAAGATGATGATACGGCAATCTGGGGTGACGTGGCAGTGATGTGTCATGCCATGTCATTAAAATATGACATGTATGAAAGAGGGTGTGCCATAGAAGTATGGCACGTCATCATTTAACGGCAAAAAGTTAACGGTGTTACGCTCGAGGACCAAAATCGACAAAAAACAAAAATATTGATAACCAACATTAAACTTTTGAAACATTGAGGACTAATATTAAATTTTATGCAAACATTGAGGACCAAAATAAACCTTTAGCCTTTGAGTTTTTATTTATCATATTATTGTCTCACACTCACAACTCACACAGGTGGTAGGTTCTTTTATTTTTTGTTTTGGTCAGGGGGCATTTAAGTCACAAACAAATCTAAATTGTGAAATTCCACAAAAAGAAGCTGACTTTTGACGGTCATTCACGAAAAATTTTAATTTGGACTGCAATGTAAGAAATTTTTATATGTAAAGGAAGGGGAGTGTACATTTTGAAAATAGAGGGGAGTGTACTTTTAGAATTTCTTAAGGGAGGGGAGTGTATTTTACTCAAAAGTTTAAATTGTCCTTTATATTTGCAAGAAGTTCCAAATTGGTCCTTCCGTCCAAGTTCGTTTATTTCTTCTGTTAAATGCTGACGTGACGTGCTAAAGTGGACATATCATCTCTCCTACGTGTCTATTTAAGCTGACGTGTCATGCTACATCATCATCTACTATCATATGTGATGATGTGGTGCTGATGAGGCGATGATGTGGCGTTGATGTGGCATGATATGTCAGCTTAGATAGACATGTCAGCATGTCACGTCAACACTTAACTTAAGAAATTGACGAGAGTAAACAAAATGACCAATTTAAAACTTCTTGCAACCAATTTAAACTTTTTTAAAAGATAAAAATATGAAACTGTGTACAATTTGGGTTTTGAACTGGAAGGAAATGGGGTATATGAGAAGCAAGAGAGCGTTAGAGCCGAACTTGTCAGCGTAATCGACGGCGATAGAATCGGCGAATCTTTGCTCACAAGTTCATCGAATCATCCGCTCATTGATGTTCCCTTTCGCAAGATTATAATCTTCTTACGATTTTAGTTCAGTTTCACACTTCCACATCGGAGATTTTCACTTTCTGTGCAAGTGCACACCAAGTGTTTGTTGTTTTGCTTCTGTGAAACTTCGCTTCCAGAATCCTGTTTTGGAGTTCCTCTTCAATGGGATCAATCCTCGCGAGAAAAGGTATGGCTTAATCTTCTTACCGTTTTAGTTCAGTTTCACACTTCCATGTCGGAGATTCCCACTTTCTGTGCAAGTGCACGCCAACTGTTTGTTGTTTTGCTTCTGTGAAACTTCGCTTCCGGAATCCTGATTTGGAGTTCCTCTTCAATGGGATTAATCCTCGCGAGAAAAGGTTTGGCTTTTGTTTCAGTGTATAGTCCGTGTCTTCTCTTGAGGAGGACACTCAATTTTTGCTTTTGTAAATCTTATTCGAGAATTCCCAGTGAAGAGGACGAAGATGTATCTGTGTCTCATTCCCCACCACCTTCTGATTATTCCAATAGCCTTCATCTCTCACCATTGTTCTCTGATTCTAAGTTTCCTTCAAATGGTTTCAATATTGAGCTTGTGGATAATGATTCTTGGAGAGTCTCCTCAGGGGTAGCACAAGCCTGGCAAGGAAGGAAATGGGGTATATCAGAAGCAAGTTCTTCATGTCAGGAAGAAACTGATGAACCCTTTGATTGTAATTCCTCCATTGTTGAGGATGAACTTGATTTTGAAGACATTGACAATATGAGAATACGTGGGAATCTGTTCTACAAACTTGAACGAAGTTCCAAGGAGTTTGAAGAGTATAATCTAGAGTTTCACAGAAGGAAATCCCCAAAGAAAAGAGAAAGTGCAAAGGAAAACGCCAAGGAGGAAAAAAAAGCCACCCCAAGTCCTAAAACTTCCAAAGTTCACCAAATCACAAGCACCAAAAGTGTTAATCTACCTCAGTTTGGTGATACTAGTGCTACTTCTATTGTCAATAAGAAGCAGAGGACTCTTACTTTTAACCAGCTTACAGGCCCATTTCATGAGCCATTTTGCTTGGATATATACATATCAAAAGCCTCTGTTCGAGCTTGCATTGTTCATAGGGTAACTAGTAAGGTTGTTGCTGTGGCACATTCTATTTCAAAGGATATGAAGTTCGATTTCACTTCCACTAGGAACAAGAACACTTGTGCTGCTGTAGGTGCAATACTGGCTCAAAGAGCATTAGCTGATGATATTCATGATGTGATCTATACTCCAAGGAAAGGAGAAAGGTTGGAGGGAAAGCTTCAGATTGTTCTTCAGTCTATCATTGATAATGGCATTAATGTGAAGGTGAAGATCAAGCAAAGAATGCCTAAGAAGGTTGTTCAATCTCCTAAGAATTATGGGTATTCACCTAGGACTTTTAACAATGCAATTTGAAATGTTTTATCTAATATGGTTGATATGAAAAGAGGGTCTGATTTTGAATCATCAATGTTTTGTGATCAGCTAGTACAGAATATGCTCATTCAGGTAGTCTTTTCCTCACTGCACAGTGGATATATAGGTCTTAATGTGTTTTATCTTGGCTTATTTTTGTAGTTAGATTATTTATAGTCAAATTCAACTTAATATTTGCTTACTGTTATTTTTTTTAGTCTCCCTCTACTTCTAGTGATTGAACTATTTTTCAATTAAGGATACTTTTGTCCTAAAATATTTAAATTTTAGCTTCTGCTACTAATTAGAAACAGAAACTCCAATTTCTAGTTTCTGTTTAAAAATAAAAAAGTGTATTATTCTACAATTAATAATTACTTATTTCATAAAAATAAAATAAGCATGCACACACAACAGTATTATTTTTTAAAATAAGTGATTCTTTCTTAAAAATAAACTTGCACAAACAAATAGGCTCTAAAATATAGAATTATCTCATCCAAATTGAAATTAAAAGGGTGATAAATCTATTTTCACCAAACCTTAAAGAGAAATTTATATAATATACTCTTGTTCTTGTATATAATTCTAATAAAGAACAAGATTAGAAAATGCGTCCAACGGCCTTAAGAAACGTAAATAAGAACAAATATTTAGGCTGTGAAATCTCTCACAATGCCACCTGTAATATGACCAAAAATTTATAGAGTTGACACTTACTCTATACCAAGGTTTTAAATTTCGGTCGCAATTGCGATTGTGTTGTAATTTTTGTGATTGTGGGTACTGTGATTGTGAATTATTTAAAAGAATTTATATATTATAATATTAAATACATCAAATATATATTATTTTCTATTATTTTTTTCTTTTTTTTTACATGGACATACACTTATTCTACATTTACGTTTTAACTTCTTAAACGGTAACAAACTCATATAATTAACAGTGTTTCTATGTAATGTGCGGTTGCAAGTGCCACAGCAATAATATGCGACTGCAATATACATTGCGGACTATAATTTAAAACCCTGCTCTATACAGAACCAAATCCTCAAGACTTGTTTGGCAACCACGAAGAAACTTAGCCAAACATTCTCTATTCTAAAACCAAACACACCTCATATATAAGCAAGATTAATTCTTGAGAGAAGGCAAGCGAACAGAATCATATATATATATATAAATATAAATCCTTATTCAGTATAATGATCCCTTCCAATCTCAAAACCACCATTTATTTTAGAGAATGGAAGAGTGTTAGAGAAGATGACAATTTCATGTAATAATTCTCATGAAAATTAAAGCAATATTGGATCGATGAACCAATTAGTTTCTCACCCAACAAACTCTCCAACATGAGTCAAATTGAATAGAAAAATCAAAATAATGTAAGATTGATCCATGTACGTTACTACTTTTTGTGAAATAAATTATATTTATTTATAGTAGTATAGTTTTTTTTTTCCTATTCTATTTTTTGTTGGACAAATGATATATAGCAAGGGAAAGCTCTCTTAAATATTATGGGCAGGAGATACCAATGTCATGTTGAGGAGACCAACCTAAAGAATTATTTCATAAGCCTAAACTACAAACAGTTTTACTCCGTTTGTTAAACTTAGGATTTTTACACCCCTAAAATGATACTAATACATGTAATGCATTGTAAAAAAATTTTATTGACCCCCTTGGATAAAAAATTATGACCCTTTCATAGAAAAAAATAAAGATACACAAAAGTAAAAAATTATGCTCTACTATTTTTAAAGATGTGATAGACTTTGAAGCTATTCTACATTGGAATCATAGAAAATTAAAAGATAAATTTTTAAATTTTAATCTTTACAATAAATAAAAAGAGAGTAATCAAGTGTAATTTCAACTTATTTAAGTGTTATTTCAATGTATATATAATTTTTGAAGTATGACAAATTACTTTTATTTATCATTATTATCAAATTGTCAATCAATTTTATTTTTTCAATTTATCATTTGTAATTAATTAATAAATCAATGCATTGTATTTTAAAATAATACTATGATAAATATTGAATAATTTATGTAACAATATATAAATAAAAATAAGGGTAAATTACACTTTAGGGGCCTGTGGTTTAACTTGATTTCAGTTAGGTGTCCTGTGATTTCATTTTTATCAATAAGGTACTTTGAGGTTTGCACCGTTAACAACTTAATGTCCTGTGATTTAGTCTATTAATTTTCTAATAAAAGTGTCCTATGTGCAGTGCACATAACCTTTAAAAAACCTCCAAATCCTTCTCTCTACTCCATTTTGTGAATCTAAAATCAATTTCAAACATATCTCTCAAAATTTAACATAATCGATCTCAACTCAATAAATAAGTAAAACAAGAGGTTGCTTAAAAATAGTTTAATTCAGAAATATGGGAACAAAGTCTATCGCTACTGCCTACTGCCTTCCCTCATAAAATGGAGGCCATCCGAAGCAATCGTGCGATGATTAAACTTCGTTGCTGAGAAATTATGAACCTACTTTCTTTCTTTCTTCTTTTTTTTTTTGGCTAAAGTACTATTTTGGTCCTCAATGTTTACATGAAGTTTAATGTTGGTCCTCAAATCACTGTCACGTCATCATTGAACGGCAAAAAGTTAACGGTGTTACGCTCGAGGACCAAAATCGACCAAAAAAAAAACTTTGAGGACCAACATTAAACTTTTGAAACATTGAGGACCAACATTAAACTTCATGTAAACATTGAGGACCAAAATAGTACTTTAGCTTTTTTTTTCTGTTGATTTCTAATCGTAAAATTAAAATTGCTATATGAAGGTGTTTGTTTCTGTGTTTGAATGCTTTTGATTCCCCTTTTGTAATTGTTCATCTGTAGGTGTGTTTCTGGGTTATCGGTTTGGTAACTGTAAGAAAAATTGTGAATAAGCAAATTTTATGAATTCTATGATTCTATCTGCCTAGACTCACTCGCTATTAGTTCAATCTGACACCTTCAATTTCATCATTAGTCCTTGTTTAGATTAGGAGTTGCTGCCTCTGTTTCTGTTGTCCTCACCATCCATTCATAGGTTTTGAATTGCTCATCAATTGAACAATTCATACTTATTTTCTTGTTCTCATATTTCTAAATTAAACTATTTGTAACCAACCTCTTGTTTTTATTTTTTATTTTATTAGAGGTGAGTTCAAATTATGTTAGATTATTTAAGAGATAAATTTGAAATGGTGAATTTAGATCTAAAAAATGGAGTTAAGAATAATTTGAAAGTTTTTTAAAGGTCATGTGTGTGGCACATGAGACATTTTTGTTAGAAAATTAACGGATTAAACTACAGGGCACTAAGTTGCTAACAGTGCAAACCACAGGCATCTGGTTGATAAAAATGAAACCACAGGACATCTAATTGAAATCGAGTTAAACCACATGACACTAAAGTATAATTTACCCTAAAAATAATGGTGTGTTCCCGTAATTTTTTTAATTGAATTTATATAATATTACATAAATAAAAATAATGGTGCATGCCTACATGTGCTATTAATTTATTTAATTTTAATATAATAGATTATTTTATATATATACATTTTATAAAATAAATAATTATTTTTTAAAAAAATTATCATATATTAGAATTTGTTACGGATTAAACTACAGGGCACTAAGTTGCTAACAGTGCAAATCACAGGCATCTGGTTGATAAAAATGAAACCACAGGACATCTAATTGAAATCGAGTTAAACCACATGACACTAAAGTATAATTTACCCTAAAAATAATGGTGTGTTCCCGTAATTTTTTTAATTGAATTTATATAATATTACATAAATAAAAATAATGGTGCATGCCTACATGTGCTATTAATTTATTTAATTTTAATATAATAGATTATTTTATATATATACATTTTATAAAATAAATAATTATTTTTTAAAAAAATTATCATATATTAGAATTTGTTTTATCTCAGCCCCTTAAGAAAAAGTCCTATCTCCGCCCCTATCGATTGCATTGACTAATCTCTAGGAAGCAACAAAAATTTTATTTTATTTTAATAATAATTAAATGTATGATATAAGAATGTATATTTTTTTGGTTATTACACTCCATAAGTTACGTTGCATGAACTTTATTAGTTAAATTAGACTTTAAAGTAAAAATATTTTTAAAATTAAAAGTAAAATAATTTTGTTGAATAATAGTTAGTTACCATTTAAAAAAAGTTAGTCAAGGACGAGAAGTTATTAAACGTTCCTAAAATTATGAAAGTCTAACTGAAAACGAGATTCGGAGAATGATTGTAACATTCCGAGAATATTGTAATATATTCCTGAAAATATTTTTCTTTAAAACAATTTTTTTGATATTTTTAGAAATTCTATTCTAGAGAATCTCGTAAATGGATAAAAATTTAGCGGTACCGTGAAGTTCAGTACATCCCTTCAATCAATAGAAATTCACATTAATTGAACATCTGATTTAGAAGGTACTAGAGAGTGGATCCTTTACATTGTGAGGTGAAGTGCTCTCTAAAGTGAGGAGAGAAATAGAGAGAACAACTAAGAGAGAGAAATTGTGATAATATAGAGCCCACGATTTTTTCTTTCTATCACTTAAGATCTCCTCCTCGTAAATCTATATACGCACACCAAACAAGTGCTGAATTATTTGGTTACATTCCTCTCTCTCTCTCTATATATATATATAACAGATTCATCCAGCCTCTTCATCTTTTTCCATAGTCGTTCCGCTCATTCATAGATTGCATATATAGCTATGGACTCGGTGATGGAATCGAATTCCACCTCAATTGATCTGATAAGCAACATTCCGAAGGAATTACAGTCCAAAATCCTGTCTTATCTTCCATTCAAGGAAGCCGCAGCCACCAGCATCTTGTCCAAATCTTGGAGGCCAGTGTGGTCCCTACGCCTCTCCCACCATCCCTCCCTCTCCCTCGACGATCGAGCCCAATGCCCTGACTCCTCAACCTTCCAACAACTCGTCGACGCCCATCTCGACGAATCCAGACTCATCGGAAGGTTGCATCTCAGATCCACGAGCTCCGCTACCGTTCTCGATCACTACGATTTCGGCCGTTGGATCGACACCGCGGTACAGTGCGAGGTCGAGATTCTCGATCTCTCTGCGGTGCGTCGCGATGGCGGCGAGAGTAAGATCCCGCTGGTGATGACTCTGGATTTTGCGAGCGAATCGATGGTGGTTCTGAGGTTGGAAGGGATCAGCGTGATGAATTACGATATCGGCTGCGTCCGCTTGCCTTCGCTGAAGATCTTGCATTTCGTGGACGTTAGGGTTCAGAACGGTTACTGTTTGTCCAAGTTCCTTCGCGGTAGCCAAACGAGCCTCGAGGACTTGGTCCTGCACGGAGTGAGGGCCACCGATACGATCGGTGAGTGCATCTGCCGATGCAGCAGGTTCCCCAAGCTGATGAGCGTGGATATTTGTTCGTACTT
This sequence comes from Senna tora, assembly GCA_014851425.1. Classification (NCBI taxonomy): domain Eukaryota; kingdom Viridiplantae; phylum Streptophyta; class Magnoliopsida; order Fabales; family Fabaceae; genus Senna; species Senna tora. The sequence goes on from CM026271.1 coordinate 10,958,739, forward strand.
TAGTTTCAAGAGGCCGTCGATCGGCGCGTTTTACAACGTCGAATCGCTCAAGATTTCGCCGGTACGAACGTTTCTGACCGCTCTAATTTAGAGTCCACTAGAGTGCTGCTCTGTGATGATTTTGTTTGGAGGAAAGAAAATAATGGGCTTCTTTTGATAACAATTTTAAAAAATAGTTTTTTTTTTGTTTGGCTAGAGTTTAATGTTTGCATGAAGTTTAATGTTGGTCCTTAATGTTGGTTCTCAAAGTTTTTTTTTGTCGATTTTGGTCTTCGAGCGTAACTAACACAGTTAACTTTTTGCCGTTAAATGATGACTTGACATGCTTATATGACATATCCTCTCTCTTGCGTGTCATATTTTAATGATAATGACGTGGGATGACACATCACTGCCATGTCATTAAAATATGATGATATAATGATGATGATGATGATGAAGGAGAGAAGATGATGATGATATGGCGATGTGGGGAGACGTGACAGTGATGTGTCATGCCACGTTATTAAAATATGACACGCAGGAGAGAGGGTGTGTCACATAAGCATGCCAAGTCATCATTTAACGGCAAAAAGTTAACGGTGTTATGCTCGAGGACCAAAATCGACAAAAAAAAAATCTTTAAGGACCAACATTAAACTTTTGTAACATTGAGGACCAACATTAAACTTCATGTAAATATTGAGGACCAAAATAGTACTTTAGTCTTTTTGTTTTTAAAAACAAAAAAAAATTGTTTGACAAATTGTTTTGTATAATTGTTCTTAAAAACTAAAAAACACATTTGTGTTTTTAAAAATCAAAAAACAAAAAGAAGTAAAAGTTGTTTTGTACTCTTATTTTTAGCTTTTTTTTTTTTAACATGGAGATAAAACAAATGAGTTTACAAGAACCTATAAATTTCAATTTAGTCCCCAAACTTTTTTTACAAGAAACCTGCAGGTTTTAATTTAGTCCCTAAATATTTTTTATGTCCCCAAATTTTATATAAATTTCAATTTAGTCCCTAAACCTTTTTTATGTTTCCAAATTTTACACAAGATTTCAATCTAGTCCCTAAACTTTTTTTGTCAATTTTTTCCTAAAATTTTGGAATTGCATTCGATTTTGTCTAAAAAGTTTAGAATGTTATCCTAACACTTTTTTTCTTTGCAGCTGAAACAAATATAAGCTTGTAAATATGTGTTGAATGGTACATGTAGAATCAAGTGAACATAATATTAATAGTATTTTCTTCATAAATCTATGTAATATTATGAAACAATAAGAGATGTTAATATATACTGTCTAAGAGTTACTAACGGAAATGACTTTTTTTTTCCTTAAGTTTAACAATTACAATGACCAAATTTCAAAGTACTTAAGTTTTAAGGACCAAATTCTAATTTTGATGAAGCTATAGGAACTAAAAATTTAATTTAACCTAATAATTATCAATCATACACGAAGATCATTATTAATTGTTTACAAAACTTATTTTTTTAGAATAGTTTCATCAAACAATTTTTTTTACTCTTTTGTTTTCAAAACTGTTTTTGAAACAAATATATCAAAAAGTTTTTTTTAAAAAAAAATTGTTTTCAAAACTGTTTTTAAAAACACAAAACAAAAATTGTTTTCAAACAAGCCCTATATTTAATCTCTAGAAAAATTCGAGTTCTAATTAATATATATTGGATTATTTGTTGAAAATCTCAACCGAATGTTTGATCTTGTTTCTATTTTACTATCCAGATTTTTGGTTTTGACGATGTTATGCATGACTGGACCATCTTTCCCAATTTGGTTTCTTTGGAGATTAAATTTTATCTAAAAATATGGCAATATTTGGACTTCATGCTAAAACGTTCACCCAAGCTTCAAAATCTCATCATTCATAAGGTACATTATTTATATATATATATACATATTGAATTCAAGTTCAAATACTATTAGATCTAGTGGAAGGAACTAGTCCTTCATAATATGATGAACTCGGGTTTGAATCCTCGTTCAGAGAGGTGTCCACATTTAGTGCCTCGAACAAGATTACCTCCAGTAGGAGATACTTGTGAGAAACAAAAAAATATCAATAATATAATTGTTTATAAATATATTTTTCATATGATGAGATGCAGGTAACTTGTGAAGATCCTGACAATCCTTTCAAAACTAGTAAAATGGAGTTTTGGAGTGAACCACATAATTTTCATAGATGTGTGTCATCACAGCTTAGAAGATGCTACCTTAGAGGGATTTATTCAGATGAAGACAAGGCTCGCGTTGTGCCATTTGCGAAATATATTTTGGAAAATGGAGAAGTATTGGAGACGATGACAATTTTATGTAATAATTCGCATGAAAAGCAAATTTGGATGGACCAATTAGTTTCTCACCCTAGAAGCTCTCCAACATGTGAACTCAAGCTTGAAGTGCTAGAGGTACATGAGAGTTAAATTGAATAGAAAATTCAAGTTAATATAATGTTCTTTTTTATTTTAATTTGTTTTTCTATTTTTAGTTAGAAAAATGATAATAAGTGAAGACGCTCTTAAGTAGTATCGAGCAAGGTAGTACTTAATTATATGTTGGTTCCGTAAGACAATTCGTTTGATGTGATAAATAATAGTGATGGGTCTCACTGGTAGAGCTTTTCACATTATTTTTTTTATAAGTTCATCTTTTCACAAAAGTGATTAGAGATTTTAAAAATTTGCAAAACTTATATCATAATTTTAATTATGGAATTTTAATTTGTAATTATATCAACGTTACACAAAATAAATTATACTAAATTTTTTTAAAACCCTAATGTTTTCCATTAAAAATAATAATAGTGAAATGTAAAGTATATGATATATTAAAAGATAGTATACTTATAAAAAAAATAGTATAATTATTTAAGGGTAAGTATAATAAAACTATTTTTTCTCAATATTAATATAACAAATTTAATTTAGATTAAAATATTTTTAAAACGAGCATTATATTCATTTTTTGATCATAGAAATACAAGAGGCTAGTCTCTACGAAGGAGCCTAATCCCTCTTGTGGGTGAACGTATGAATGGGCATATTATATCCTCAATATATGATTTGATAGATTAAAATCACTAAAAATTTTAGGTATATCATCAACACATCTCATAATCCTATAAATTTTAAGCATAAAAGATTTTGCTCATAAAATTTTCTTTCATGTTAAGCAAGTTGAGCGGCGCAAATATTTATTTTTATTTATCTTTCGCTGTCAAATTGCTACGAATATCATCCCGGTTGGTTGGATTAGGAGCATATAGAACAAAATATTTGATTAAGGAGCCAAAATTCATTTTAGTCATTGATCATCCGATCAAGCATGTTTTTAGTTACAAGTATAGTCACGATTATTACTGTGATTAATTGATAAAAAAATCGTAGTAATTACGGTTATTGATGCGAACAACTATATATGTCTATTTAAATTTTGAATTGTACCAATTTAAACAATTAAGTGTCTAACAATTATATAATCGTGACTAATTCAGACAGTACAATTATAAACATCAGAAATTTTTGACTCAAATATACGGGTCCCTCTCTCTTTAACAGAAGAATCATCATCACTTGTTTTGCTTCACACTTCAAGTCCGATAATCAAATAATTTCAATATCTTTTTCTTGATTATAATTAGTTTACTATTTACAGTTTGTTGTTATTATCTCATTCGTCTTTCACAATTTCTCAATATATATATATATATATATATATATATATATACTAGAGGCTTCGCATGCACCTTCGTGCATGCAATCTATCATTAATTATTTAAAATATAATTATTATATTTTAAAATAATATATTTCATAGTTTTTAAAATTTTAAATTAGAATTAAATGATGAGAAGTTATTTATTTTCCCACTTTTTTAGTACTACCGTCATATATGCTTTCTCTCTCCCACTACCGTCATATATGCTTTCTCTCTCCCACTTTTTATATATCTCAACTTCTTCACTTATCTTTCCTCCAATCAATTTTTTTTTGTTATTTTTTAATTAGAAAATATGGCTATTTTGTGACCCCAATGACCAGAAGGAGTCACAGCATATTAATATAGATATATAATACCCTACATGAATACTATGAATATTTTTTTAATAGAAATTTGAACTCGAAGGAAAAGAAAAAGGGAATGCATTTATTGTGTTTGTTAATAAAAGTTTGAGAATGAAAATAGAATGAGAATGTATTAAAATTATCACTTTATCCCTTATATTAAAATAATAAAAAAATTATAATTAGTCATATCAAAAGGTACAATAGACATTTTATATATATTTTTAAATTTCCGAAATCAAGAAGTAAACTTAACTAACTAGACCCTACAGTTTTGGTACTTAAGTTACAATATTGACTAATCTATTTATTCACATTAGTAAATTTAAGTATTTGTAAGAAATGTTAAGGAAACGTTGGGGAGATTTATTCACTTTCTTTGAGTTCTCACATGTTTTTTTTTTATTAAAAAAAATTTTGTTTGAAGTATTGTCAGACATTAAATATAAACATTTCTCCTAACAGAGATTCAAACCTGAATGCATCACTTTATAAGGAAGTAATCCCTTTTACTAAACCTAACCCCAACCTCATTGAAAGATTAATTCACAATTAAGTACAATTCATACTCCAATAAAAGAATAGTTGTGAAAAAAAAAAATTATTGTAAACTTTAGCTGTAAAAAAATATATTATATTAACTATTTTAAATCATGTTACTTATAATTTTATTTTCACAACTATTAACATGACCTATTGAAACCTTATTTGACAAACCTAAAAAAATTTAGGTATATCATGAACACATCACATATTCCTATAAATTTTAGGTATGCCACCTATGCAAGATTTTGGAAGGTATATCATGAACACACCACATGAATTCTTGCTTTTCATCTTCTTCCTCCTCTTGCATAGCCATGGCAGAATTGAAGTCCACGTAGATTGATAAGATAAGCGACCTTTCAAAGGAATTACAACGCAAAATTCTGTCTTATCTTACACTCAATGAAGCCGCAGCCACAATCATTTTATCAAAGTCTTGGAGGTCAATGTGGCTCGCTCGTCCCTCCCTCGACTTCGATGATGGACTCCTAAACCCTAATTCTATCAAAATTCGGTCTTATCGTCGATTTGCAAAATTTGTGGATGCCACCCTTAGTCGGGAAGAACTCGAATTTGAACTCATTAGAAGGTTTCATCTCAAGTGTTGGATTAACACTGCGATAGTTGAAAATTTCGATTTCTCTTTGCTCTTCCAAAGGCTTTTGTAAGATTCGTTTTTGACACAGTGAAATCTTTAGAAAGGATTAAGGACTGTAAAGGTCTTAACCTAGGAGGACTTGTTCATAGGTGAGAACCTTGGTGCTTACGTACTCTTGTTAAAGGATCAAAGGCCACGTAGTTTGACAAAAGGGGCGTCTATAGGAGCCGTTAGACAAGGACTATACCTGTAAGCTTTGTGTGGGGCTATGACGTGTATTGGGACAGGCGAGCTAGGTCGCCTGTAGGTTGTTGAAGATGGTCGATGTTAGTGCTGTAATGGTGGAATTCCTTGTTGGGATCTCTGAAGATAGAATGCGTGTATACTGAGTTGAACGAATGTATCCGATGTCCTGAATCTTCATGGTGAGGCTATTTATAGCCTTTGCGGGATGGAGGTCGTGGGCACGGGGCACCCCCACGTCTTCATTGTCGCCTGAGTTTATGACTTGCACAACAATGGTGGTTTTGAGATTGAGAGGGATAGATGATGGATGATTTTGCTTCTATTTGCTTGCCTTCTCTCAAGATTCTCCAATTGATAGATGTTATACGTTTCGGAATGGTGAAAGTGTAGCTAATTTTCTTTCTGGTTGTAAGATTAATCTTGGGGATTTGGTTCTGAAAAGTGTAAGTGTAGAAAATTAAAGGGTTGGATATTGTGCCAATGTGAGAGCTTAATTTCCAAGGTTCATTCTAAATTGTTGTTTTTGTTCCGTTGGAAGCTTTCTCTAATGCTCAAGTGGTGCAGGTATCACCGGTATGTTAACGTTAGTTATATATATATATATATATATATATATATATATATATAGTCAAAATACTATTTAGTCCCTGAATTATGGGTCAAACTATTATTTAGTTCTTAAATTTGTAACAGTCAGGAGACTAAATAGTTGACAGAGTTGCAAATTCGATGATTAAATAGTATTTTTGCCAAGTTTGGGGACTAAATAGTTGACACAGTTACAAATTCATGGACTAAATAGTATTTTGTCAAATTTGAGGACTAAATAGTTGACATAGTTAAACATTTCGAGAACTAAATAGTATTTTTAATAAATTCGGGGACTAAATAGTAGTTTGACCAACAATTCAGGGACTAAATAGTATTTTACCTCTCTATATATATATGCTTATTAAAAATATAATTTTTTAAGGTTAAAATACACGCTCCTGAGTTTTATAGTTATGAGTGCATAATTCCATATGTTTTTAAACCTTACATTTAACTCTTTGAACTTTAAATTTTGAACACAACTTTTTTTTTTTGTGAAGAATTTCGTCTATTTTTTAGCAGAAATATATTACGTCAGCAAATACTTTGTCACGTCTGTGTTTTTTAAACTAATTGAAGGGCATTTCGATAATTTTGATGTTAATTGAATGAACCTAATAATTATTTGATTAAGGATTTGATTATAAAATGACTAAAATACCCTTCAATTAATTAAAATAGACTAACTTGAAAGAGTATATTGGTTGACGCGGTGGAATTTTGTTAAAAATAAACAGAATTCTTGCAAGTGAGTTGAATTAGCCACATTTATAACTAAAAGTTTAATATGTAGGAACCATTTTTTTTATTTAAAAATCCGTAGCCACATTTATAATAAAAGTTTAATTCAATTCTTATTTTATGCGGTGTTTGGTACACGAAAACACAGTGAGAAAAAAATATGAAAACAGTGGGTCCTATTGGAGCCCACTGGCATAGTGACAAAGAAGTTTTCGATTTTTGTGCAAAACATTAAAAAAATATAAAATATCTATTATATCTTTAAATTTAAGACATTCATAACATTTTTTTAATATTTCAATATAAAGAATAAAGTGGTAATTTTTATCTACTTTTATTTATTATCATTTCCCTTCTCAAATTTTATTACCAAACACAGTAAATCTATTCTCATTCTCTTTCTCCTTACCAAACCTACCTTAAAATTGACATATGAGCCTGTCTTGATCAATACTTTTTAAAAAATATTTTCCGATAAAATCTAATTAAACTTATTTTTTCAACTATTTTTTATTTTCAACGAAATAAAAACAAGAAATAGTCATACTAAAAACATCCTTTATTAACGTGATTAAATAGCAAACCTATTATTATTTTCAATAATTAAAAACTTGTATTATATTACATTTTTTGAAAGCATATTATTCTCAATGTAAGGTTTGATAGATTGAAATCATCAACCCACCTCATTCTTCTTAATTTTAGTTATAAAAGATTCTCTTATATATTTTAAGTATATCGTCAACCTAACACATCCCTCCTCCTCCTCACATCTTTATTTTTTCAACTATTTTTTATTTTCAACGAAATAAAAACAAGAAATAGTCATACTAAAAACATCCTTTATTAACGTGATTAAATAGCAAACCTATTATTATTTTCAATAATTAAAAACTTGTATTATATTACATTTTTTGAAAGCATATTATTCTCAATGTAAGGTTTGATAGATTGAAATCATCAACCCACCTCATTCTTCTTAATTTTAGTTATAAAAGATTCTCTTATATATTTTAAGTATATCGTCAACCTAACACATCCCTCCTCCTCCTCACATCTTTCCATAATTCATTCATCACTTGAATTCCCACAGCCATGGCCGAATCGGAATCGGAATCTACATCGATTGACATTATAAGTGAACTTCCCAAGGGATTACAATGCAAGATTCTGTCTTATCTTCCATTTAAGGAAGCCGTAGCCACAAGCATTCTATCAAAATCTTGGATGTCACTGTCACTCTCTGGGGCCCCGAGCCTCGACTTCAGCGACGGAATCCAAATCCCCAAATCCCTAAAATATCTGTTGTTTCGAAAATTGCGATACCGACGCTTCGCACGATCCGTAAATTCCGCGCTGGACCGTTGTCTCGCGGCGGAGGAACCCGAGCCGGAGGTCTTCGGAGGGTTCCGCCTCAAGTGCGGGCTCAAATCCGTCCCCTCGAAGGATGTGAGCCGTTGGATTCACACCGCGGTGCAGGTGCTCGGAGTCGAGGTTCTCGATTTCTCTCTGTTCTTCCGACGCCGAATCTCGTTGGCGCCCGACGTTTTTACTTCCGAGAGAATGGTGGTTTTGAGATTGGAAGGGATCTTTGTGCAGAGTAATATCGATTCTGTTTGGTTGCCTTCTCTCAAGATCTTGCATATGAGGAATGTTGGGTTTTGGAGTACTGATTGTGTGCTAAATCTTATGGGTGGTTGCAAGAACAGTGTGGAGGAATTGGTTCTTGATTTGGTTGGTTTCTCGTCTTGGGGAGGAATAACGTGGGGCCCACATGAGAGGTTTCCCAGGTTGATCAGAGTAACTTCTAATTATTCATTACATTTCCGTCATTTCATTCCATTCAAAGCATTTGCTAATGCTGAAGTTCTTCAAAAAACGCCGGTATGTTATATGATCACACTCTTTTTTTTTTTTTTTCTTTGTTTATTTGGATGAGAACAGTGCAACTGCGTAAAGTGCAAGATTCAGACGTCAAATAAATATTGAGATTCGCCTCTACATTGTGATGGCTGAGATAATGCATTTTATACATTTCACATAATCTGCACTTGATCGGATCCTTTTTTATATACTTTTCAGTTCTTTAATTGTGGTCAACGGTCAACCTATTATTTAATTTTTGAGTAAATTACACTATCCTCCCCTTTAATTTACAAAATTACCCTCCCTCTACTGTGATTGGTCATTTAAACACTTTTTACCACGTGTCATATTTATATTAGGGAACTTGATGAAATGGACGACTTTGGATCCAGTGCAATTCCCTTCCGTGCAATTTCGGTGCAATTCCTCTAAATTACACATTTTTACATTATTTTTTAAGTACTAATATGGATTTACTCTAACAATAACCCACTATGAATGGATTAGGAATGAAATTATTATCAATTTAGACAAATATCATCACTAAATAGCCTCGTGAGACTATTTTTTAATATTAATAACAATTTGGTCCCTAATCCATTTAAGGTGATGATATTTGTCAATATTGATATTAATTTGGTCTCTAATCTATTCATAGTGGATTATTATTAGTGTGAGTCCGTATTAGTACTTCAAAAATGAAGTAAAAATGTGTATTTTAGAGGAATTGCACCGAAATTGCACGGAAGGGAATTGCACTGGATCCAATTTCGAAAAGGACATAAGAAAATTGACCTAAGTTTTTTCCTTAAATAATTGGCAAAAGCTCTTACTTTTTTTTATATTTTAATGCAAACTTATTTTATGACCAAATTACCCTCCCAATAAAAAAATGAATAAATTTCGGAAGTTTGAATGTGGTTTTTAGAATGTGATAATATTTTTTCATCATTTTTTTTAGCTTTTCTTATTAATATAATATATTTAAATTTATAATAATTTTTTATAAGAAATTTATGATAAATTTAAATTTAAATTTTATTTAAAAATTTTATAAATCAATATATATATATATATAATAAAAATCTGTCCATGATAGTTATTTCTTGGAACAATTTATTTATTTGAGTAAATAATAGTAAAAAAACTGTACGACATATATAAAAAAATGAAAATTTTATTATAGATTTATATATATATAAATTTTTTAAAAGAAATTTATAGTTTGATTTTATTATAAATTTAAATATATTACATTTTTGTAAAAAACTGTACTGTACAATTTTTTATTATTTACATTTTGGTATATAAATTTTTTAAATAAATTTAATTTTTCTTATAAATTTAAATATATTATATTAATAAAAAAAATGAAAAATAATATCTTACATGAATTATATAAATACATGACCACACAGTTTATATACATTCATTTTCTTCTATTCTGTTGTGAGGTTATTTGGTCATAAAATAAGCTAAGTTTGCATTAAAATATGAAGAAAAAAAAAAGTAAGAGTTTTTGACAAATTTAATTGGAAAGGGAACTTTTGGACTAAAATGTATTAATTTTTAATCTCTCATCAGAGGGGAGAGTAACTTTGCAAACTAGAGGGGATGACTGTGTAATTTCATCATTTTTCAGGGGAGAACTGTGTAATTTACTCTTAATTTTTATATAATGAGAATAGATTATTTATTCTCTCAATTCTCACATAATTCTGTCAACTTTTTAATAAATGTTAGTCTTTATCAAACTCGGTGACGTGACCTTAATTGCTAATGTATTACTGTTAACTTGGCCACTTACACTGTATTGTTATATTGGGATAAAAGTTCAGTGGTACCGTACTACTAAAGTTCGGTACATCCCTCAAATCATGTAAAGTCATTTATAAATAATCTAATAGAAATTCACATTAATAAATACTCACCTTGAATGATTTAGAGTAGATGTTTAGTGGTACGGTAATACTGAATTTCAGTATATCCCTCCAATCAATTGGTCCCTAGTCCATTGACATTCAAGGTAGGCCCTAATTAATGTGAGTTTTTATTAATATTAAAAAATAATATTACATGATTAGAGGGATGCACTAAAATTTAATAATACAGTAGTACTGATAAACTTTTATCGCTAGTCCATATATATATATATATATATATATTAGATTCGTTCATAATGATATTTGATCTTGTTTTATCTTACAATCCAAGGCCATCCATGACTCTCTTGATTTATATAATACTCCGACGACTTTTCACAATTTGGTTTCTTTGGAGATGGAAATGGCTGTAGTTGACTGGCGGTTTTGGGTGGTCATGCTCAATAATTCACCCAAGCTTCAAAATCTGACCATCATTAAACAGGTAAATTTAATTTATATATGTTATTAATTGGTGATGAATATCTGAATCCCTAAGTTGCTCTGGTGACCTACAAGTTAAGAATCACGGCACGGGAAGTAGGAGTGGCAATGGGCGGGTACCCGCTCATTTTTTCACTATCCGAATCCGAATTCGCCCATTACATCCAATACCCGAACCCTAACCGAATCCGAAAAAATTACATTTTCAATATCCGTATCCAAAACTACCCGACACCCGAATTACCCGAAACTACCCGATATCCGAAATACCCGAAAAAAAATAATGGATATAAGATATCCAATATCCTATATCCATTACCCAATATCCGATATTCATTACCCAATATCCATCCACTAAATAAATTACTATAAAAAAATTAAATTTTCTAAAAAATAAAGATAATTTTTATAAATTAAAATTAACAATACTAACTTTATTAATTGAATCATAAAATTTTATTTAATAAAATATATTTTATTTAATATTTAATATTATATATATATATATAATTATTAATATATAAAAAATATTATATTTAATTAATATATTATATAAAAACGGATATCGGATACCCTATCCGCCCATTCAATCGGACGAATATAGGGTATCTGAGGCTAATATCCTAATCCGACCAATATCCGATATCCGATATCCAATGGATATCGGATATTTTTTCAGACAGGTACTCGCGGATACACGAAATACCCATATCCATTGCCACCCCTAGCGGGAAGGCTCTCGGTCGAACTTCGACGCTTAAGTCAGTATGGATCATATGGAGTATAGGGAAAATTCAACATAGATTCAATAGTTTACCTGGGGGCCTGATTAAGTATTTATAGGCTTCCTTCATGGGTAGTATAGTCATTTGAGGTGAGGCTGGAGTGCTGGACCACTTACATAACGTAATTGATGTTGACAGCTATGGAGGAACAATCGAGCTGGGGATGGCTCGGTCGTGCCGTTAGGGATCTCTCAATCGGTATAGCCATATCTTATCAATTGGCATAGCTGTTTTACCCTTTTTTTTCTTTAAGGGTAACAACATTAAATTAGAGTGAGTTTTAATTCACCAGTTTTTATTGAATTTGTCTCGAGATTTATGTTATTATAAATTTTAAAAAATATTTTGGTAGAGATCTCCAAAATTGAGAAGTGGTGAGCTTGGAAAATACTTTACCACACCACCTCTATATAAGGTGTGTTCTTTTGGTAGAAAAGATGAAGGAATGTGAATGAGAATGGGAAAAGATGAGGGAATGAAAATGTCATGTCAATATGATGTGATGTGATGTAAATGGAATATAAGTGGGTAAAATGACCATTTTGTCCTAACATTAAAAGTGATAATAGAATAAAAGTGGGTAGAAAAGTAAGGGCAAAAATATAATTTCATCACATTAAAAAAAGTGAAATTTGTTTGTTAGAAAAAAAATGAGAGGGAGAAGACTTCTCTTTCTCCCTTTCAGTCATAATATCTTTATAAAGAATATGTCAATAGTATTACTTTTTTTTTTCTTTAACGTATTTATTTGGAATCATATATATATATATATATATATATATATATATATATATATATATATATGGTTGAAATGCAGGTACGAGGTATAACATTGGATGTGAGCTTATGGAAAGATCTACCAATTTTTGATGATTTAAGTGTGCCATCACATCTTAAAAGATGCTATTTCAGAGGATTTGATACATTAGTACGCCAAATTTGTCTTGTGGGATTTGCGAAACGTATTTTGGAAAATGGACGAATGATGGAGAGAATAACAATTTCATGTCGTGTTTCTAAAAAGCAATATTGGAAGAATATATTAACATCATTCACAAGAAGCTCTCCGGCGTGTCAATTCAAGTTTGAACACTTTACTTGTTCTTTTGATGATAGACAAGTTTGGTAATCAAGATTTCGTTTTGGATTTTGATCGTAGAACGTGTAGATGTATAAAGTGCACGATTCATTTAGATCGTTAGATAAAAATAAAAGTTCATGTATGCAATGTAACACAATACTTATTTAACGACTTAAACTGTGCATGCTTTATGCACTTTATTGGATATGCTCTTTAACAGATGTGGTAAGATTTCGCAATTTTTTTTATGAAGGATTGGAAAGCAAAATCAAATTAATGAGAGATTAATGCTATTATTTGTTTTAAAATAAATTATATTTATATTTAGGGCTAAATGTCTATTTTGGTCCTTAATGTTTGCATGAAGTTTAATGTTGGTCTTCAATGTTTCAAAAGTTTAATGTTAGTTCTCAAAGTTTTTTTTTTGGGTCGATTTTGGTCATCGAACATAACACTGTTAACTTTTTGCCGTTAAATGATGACGTAGCATGCTTATATGGCACACCATCTCTCCTACATGTCATATTTTAATGACGTGGCATGACACATTACTGCCACGTCACCCCAGATTGCCACATTACCATCTTCTCTCCTTCATCAGCATCATTATCATCATCATTTGGGGTGACGTGGCAGTGATGTGTCATGCCACATCATTAAAATATGACATGTAGGAGAGAGAGTGTACCATATAAGCATGTCACGTCATCATTTAACGGCAAAAAGTTAACGGTGTTACGTTCGAGGACCAAAATCGACCAAAAAATAAAACTTTGAGGACCAACATTAAACTTTTGAAACATTGAGGACTAACATTAAACTTCATGTAAACATTGATGACCAAAATAATACTTTAGCCTTATATTTAGTATAGAATAGACTTTTTTTGCAAGAATAGACTTTTTTTGCAAGCATAGAATTAGTTAGAGGTCTCAAAATGAGAATGTAGGTTGGTTTGCCACGGCTCAAAGGTTAAATGAGTTGGCTCACAAGAATTGATGAGTTAAAAAATTTTAATTCCACCCACCACTCACTTAACCCACTTATTTTTTTTTTTTGGAATTTTAAATTGTAGTTTTTTTAAAAAATTGAATCCATTCTTTTTCTTCCTTTTTTTGGTTTCAAAATGCTATACTATACATTAATTTATTGTTAATTAATTATTTCTCCTACTCTTAGCTTCTCTTTAGCTTCATTCAAATTTCAAATTACAAACTATATCTTCCCATTAATGCTACTTTCTTTCTTTTTTTTCTTCCTCTTCTTTTTATCCCCTCTTACAAAAGTTTCAAGTTATTAATTAGTGTCTAATTAAAAGCGTACGTACTAATTTAAAAATCTTATTTTTTTTAATTTATCAATTAAAAAATTTTAAATCGTATTGTTGTTATTTTTCAAAAATAAAAATAAAAATATTATTCTCAATCATATATGATTTAATAGATATCGATATATAAAATCCTAAAAGGATTTTAGATATGATCATCCACATTCACACGCCACTTCCATATAAAATTTTCAATTAGGTATATATATATTCCTCCGGGTGATTATAAATTGCATAATCATGAAGCAATCAAATTCCACGTTCATTGATACGATTAGAGTCGATCGAGTTCAGATTAATTCAGACAGTACTTCAAACATCAGGCAGACAATCAAAAAAGAAAATTCCACATTCATTGATATGATAAGTAACCTTCCCGAAGAATTACAACGCAAAATTCTATCTTATCTTCCATTAAAGGACGTCGCAGCCACAAGCATTTTATCGAAATCTTGGAGGTCGTTATGGCTCTCCGGTCGTCATCCCTCCCTCGATTACTCCATCGACGACAACGACGCGACCCGAATCCCCTATCTACAATTCACAAAACTCGTGGATGCCGCCCTCAGCCACCCCGGATCCGAATCCGAACCCATCGGAAGGTTCCGCCTCGAGAGCACGAGGAAGAATCGGATCCATCCCTCCTCCGATCTCGACCGTTGGATCCGCGCCGCGAAGCAACGCGACGTCGAGATCCTGGATCTCACCTGGTGTGTCAATGTCAAATTAACCCCTAATGTTTTGAATTGCAAGACGGTGACGGTCTTGAGATTGAAGTGCGTGAAAATACGCCGCGTCAAATTTGGTAGCGTTTGCTTGCCTTCTCTCAAGATCCTGCATATGAAAAACGTCACGTTTGGGAGCAATAGAGAATTGCACAAGTTTCTTTGTGGTTGCAGAAAGAATCTTGAAGACTTGTTTCTGGAAAATGTAGCTGAAAGGTCTTGGAGCAGTGATACTCGCTGGCTGTGTAGGCGATTTCCGAGACTGGTGAGAGTATATATTCAATATGTACCGATGTTCCTTCCATTTAAGGCATTCAGGAATGCTCAAGCGATGCAGATACCGTTGGTATGTTTTATATTTATGCTTATTAGATATATCACTATTGCTCTCTTGCCAAAAATGATATATACGTTGTTATTATTATTAAAGTAAAGTGTTTTGTTGTTGTCAAACTTTGTTGTAATGTTTGTTTATGTGCATAGACTTTGTTTTGTTCATGCCTACCTCCAAACTTTTAATTTTGTTCATGCCTATCTTTTTGCTAACACCATTAACTTGCTTGACGAAATTTACTGACGTGGACGATAAATGACGTGGCAAAAGAAATACACATTCATTGTCCACGTCAGCAAATTCCGTCAAACAAGTTAACGGTATTAGCAAAAAGGCAGGCATAAACAAAATTGAAAGTGAATACACATTCATTGTCCACGTCAACAAATTCCGTCAAACAAATCAAACTATTAATTTTGTTCTATAAGTGAAATTAGTTCCAATGAAGTCGGGGATTAGTTAAAATTCATGAGGTTGTTTTTATCAGTATAAAATGTATTATTTTCTTTTTTAATTTTTAGATTTTGAACCAATCAATCTAGGGTAAGGTAAAGTTCATACATATATATGTAATTATTATATTTTAAGATAAAATTGTTATGTTACATTATTTTGTAAAAAATAAAAATAAAAGAGTTACATACATAATACGAATCCTTTATTATATATATAATATATCTTATACATGCATGTGTGAATGACGGGAGTAAAAGAAATATTTTGTTCAAATTTCCATGATAATATTCTCATAATTAATGTGTGATTACTTGGGAATTTAAGCTACCAAACAAATTAAAGGAGAGGAAGCCCAAATGAGGGATAAAAGTTTAATCATACTGTACCACTGAAATTCAGTACATTCTTCTAATCATGTAGAGTTATTTGTTAATATTAATATAAATTCACATAAATAATGACTCACCTTGAATGGTTTAGAAACCAAATAATTGAAGGGATGTACTGAAGTTCAATACTACTGTACCACTGGACATCCCCTCCCAAATTGAGCCTGAAAATAGATTTATAATCGCCCTTTTATTTTTAAAAGTTAATACTTTTGAAATTTGATACAATTAATATTTTTTTACTATATAACAGAATATTTGATCATTGTTTTTATCTTACTATTATCCAGGACTTTCATACTCCTGATGACTATGCTACATATTTTCCGAAGACGACCTTTCACAATTTGATTTCTTTGGAGATTAAATGTCATCAATATAAAGGGGGGTTTTTGGACGACATCCTCAAAATTTCACCCAACCTTCAAAATCTAATCATTTATAATAAGGTAACATTTATATTTATATATGTTAAATTGAAGTTAGATCGGCATGGTTGTTTTTCTTTTCTTTCCTTGTGATAAAAAGCATTGAATTTTTATTATGTCGTAGAAAAAGTCAAATGGTAGTTATAATAATTTAGAAAACTTCAATATAATAATACTGAAGAATATAATAAACCTTAACAATTGTTGAACTAAGTAAGCAAACTGTAAGCTCAGCTGATCTTATTTCTTCAGGATGAAAAATCTCACCGTCATTGGTGTTGCCAATAGAGTTGTTACTCTTATACATCATGCATATTATATCTGAAGTAATCTTCAAAGTTGAAATTGTTGTAGGCTCTTCAAACAACATGATGAACGAGTGAAAATTTTTTAATATAGATTATTCATAGATTTTAGATATGATTATAACAAACCTTGAAGCTAGAATCACCTGATTGTCAAAAAAATTTACAAAAGAAAACAAATACACAAAAAATAAAACAAGATCCACTTACTAGATCTGAATCGATCTAACAATGGAAGACTATACTCTCACAAGGAAAGACTAAAAAACTCAAAAGTAAATCTGGAAGAAAATCACCACCAAAATTGAGAGACTGAATATCTATCTTATTTATGAAACGTAACGACGATGATAACAAAAGAAGAAAAAAAATTGGCAACCCTTCCGGTTAGATCTGCAAAAAGAAGCTGATTAAAAAATGAACACAGAGAAAAAAGAGAAAACAGCTGGTAAAATTTTTTGGTTTTTCTTTTCTTTCCCTATCTTACATTTGCAGTTATTGTATGTCTACAAATATATTAAAAGCATGCACAATTGTACATGTTATTTTTAATTTTTAATTTTTAAAAATATTTTAAAATAATAATTAAATAATGAGAAATTTTTTATTTCCTCATTCTTTTAAGAATTATTTTACTCATTTAATATTTCGGTAACTCGGAGTATCAAGGATCGAATGGGTTAGAGGCTGGAAGAACCTGGACTCGATTTAGGTTCGAGACCTGAGAGCCTACGTACTCGAAAGAGATTAGAGCCCTCATAATTCACGAGAGGTAGGAGCTTCCAGGCTTTTAGAGAGTTAGGAAGTAGGGATGCAATGCACCGTGTGCAAAAGTATGCTCTAGCGTTTCTAGATGAGAATGAATTAGGATGGTCAGGAAGGACCGATTTTTATAGGCCTGTTAAGCAAAGAAATCTCACTAAAGTGAATGAAAAAAGCGGTTAAGCTAAGGATTTGAACGGATGTCGAGTGCCGAGAAGCGGATATGTTTTTGAGTCCTTAAGATATCAGATCCGTAGTATCATCATTATTCTTATTTTTCTTTGGCATCTCATCCCCTATCATATTGTATATTCTATTTTATTTTTAAATTATAAATAAATTTTTTGATACCAAAAAAATGTGTGACAAAAAAAACTATTATATTAATTTCTATATATATTACAGGATGAGGGATTTTGGAGTAAATCACCACAAAATTATCAGCATCAATGTGTGGCATCACAACTTAGAACATGCTGTCTTAAAGGATTTGATTCAGATAAAGACAAGGCTTGTGTTGAGCCTTTTGCAAAATATATTTTGGAGAACGGAAAAGTGTTGGAGACGATGACAATTTCATGTATAACACCTCCAAAGACAAGTTGGAAGAACAAGTTATTGTCTTTCCCAAGAAGCTCTCCAACATGCCAAGTGGAATTTACTACTTACGTTACTAAGGTTATGATCGGTAAGATGAAAGATGTTTTGATAGAAAATGAAAGTAGGAGTAGAAACAAAAAACGTAAGAGAGAAATAGAATAAGATTTTTAAAGGTGTGTTTAATTACTATGCAAAAAGTTAGAGATAGGAAAGTTTTTAGGTTTTGGAAGTATTATCTCAACTGAACTTTGGCCAATTTTCATCAATATTGCTTTTAAGGGTGATTACTAGGGGTGTTCGTCGCATCACATTTAAAAATATTTTATGTTATATAGAATATTATAGTCTATATTAATATGTAATATTCATTCATAATATAATAATATATAAAATAAATTACATTTTTATCGGTTGATTTATAATATACATTCATAATATGTTGATTAATAAAATAAGTTACACTAAATAACTTTCTACATACCATTTTTATAAACTAATTTATAATATTTATTCATATTATGTTGATATTTGATCAAGTAAAATAATTATTTTAAAAAAAAATTAAAGACCCATGGGCTGATCCTTGGTGAGCTGGACTAGTATTTTAGTTCCACCCTTGACCCATCTTATTCTAGGCCCTTGATGGATCGATCCATTTTGATATCCCTACTGCGTGAAGGTGTGATTAAAACATATGCCATTCTAATCTCTTGCATGAGTTTGCAAGAAGAGCATCAAGACATTAAACAAGTAGAGATTAAGAACTCTTATCATCCCAAGATGACTTTAGCAGCATCTCTTCTGGCCTTGATTAAGTATTAAACACTTGATATTAAGAATTTATCAAAAACTACCTTTCTTATAGTAAATTGAGAGTTCAAAGGAAGATAAGACTCTGAAACAACATGAAGACATAGCAATTGACCATGACGCTTTCATCAGCTTCAATCTCTATGATAGAGATCTTGAATTTCTTGAATCAAATTCCTATTTCTTCTTTATAGATCATGACCAATATAACCCAAAATAATAACAGTAAACATAATGATTGACCATGGGTGGATCAACTATGCATACAGACATGCAGGGAACTACTTTTATTGTAATTGTTGTTTGGTGTTCTAATATAATATAATTTTACATTCTGTAGATTCAATGATTCATGCACATCAATTTTACATTACGTAATTGAATGATTCATGCACCTGAACACATCAATCTCTAAGAGTCTTCCCTACTAGCAACCTCCAAACCATTACCTGCAAAGTAAAATGTAAGCCTTAAGTCATTCCTAGTTTTAGTAATAAGCACTATGACAAAGGTATATTGTGAGATTATACTAAAAAATTTCAAAGTTTCAAACCAAATTAGTTTGCAAAAGGCTAAAGGGAAAAAGAAAATTACCATCTGGGTCGAAAAAGAAAACTTGTTTTATCTTCCCATTAGGTAGGGATCTCTGAAAAGTCTCAATGCCCTTGTCCTGCAGAAACAAATTCATGCTAATTGAAACTAAAGTGGATCTTCTTGATGTTAATTACGGCATTCACATACATAATCAGATTTAAATAGGAAGACAGAGTATTCTAATTTTATTCCTGTTTACTCTTGTTACTTAACATCACTGTTTTTTTTCCCACTCACTAGACGTAAAAGCTTCAGGATAAAACTTAGATACAGGATTTTTTATAGGTTCTTCAACGAAACTATGATATCAAAGACTCAATGATGTGTTTCTTAGTTAAGAAAAAGAATGTCCATGTATTCTTCATTGAAGAATCTCTTGGCAAACACTTAAAATATTGCATTGAAGTTTATTGAACAAAGTAAAGAGATAGATGCAAATCTCTCATCTTAAGTTTTCCAAAACTCTTATCATCACCACAAATGCAAAAAGTAGGTTTATTTTGAATGAAGGTGCATATCTTAATTTTTGAAATACTTTCAATCAGGTTCTTTTATATTTCATATCGAAGTATCTCATAAATGTGTTTAACTAATCTCTTACGTTAACCTCTCTTCTCAGAAAAGAAAGAAAGAAAAATCAATACCACGTCATTTTCTAAACCCCAAATAGGCAAAACAAGAGAGAAAAGACCAAATCATCATATTAAGAAAATTTCTTCCATGTCATCAGCAATACTTCAAACAGAGTCCTACTGTATATATGTATGCATTACCACGAAAGAAGAGGCATTCTTATGTATGCTCTACTATCTAGATTCAGCAACTGACGTACATGATTCAAGAAGACTCCACCATATTGGCAAAAAGCACATTTTACATCCCTAAACTTCACACTAATTTTCAATTTCATTCAAAACTTATTTTATGATCAATTGTGTCCTAAAAGTTCAGAATTGCCATCAATTTCATCTCAATTCCTAATGCCGTCCAAATTACTAACAGTACCACACATAAAACACTAATGATTCACATTACTCATTATCTCCAATACACACCAAAACAACATCGTTTCTTCTTCTCCTCCTCCTTTTTAATATGAAGAAATGACCTTGTTTTGAATGATAAGTCAACATTAATATGAAAAAGTGACATTAGCACTTAGCATTAACATTACATGTGTAATGTCATGTTATTATTTGCAATTAGTAATTTGGAATTTTTAAGACAAAATTGATAGAAAAAAGAAAAAGTTTAGCACAAAATTGGTGTAAAGTTTGTATTAAAGTCACAAATTGGCGAATATGATTCAATGAATATTTCGTTACTCATTGGTAAACAAATCCATGAAACAGACCCACAAATTACTGTATGAGTAAAACAAAAAGGAACCAAAATGAAAGGCAAAATAGTTCTTCACCAAATAACTTAAACATTAAAACCACGAGTACCTTGAGAGTGTGAAGAAATGAGTCAAAATTGGAGACGGAGAAGCAGATATGGTGACCTCTAGGTAGATGCTCAGGATCAGCAACGGGTGACGTGGCACTCCATGGGCCTTCGGGGAGCTTGGTGGTAGGGTTCCTCTCGATGAGGTGGAGGAACAGAGAAGCCGAAGGAAGACGGAGCCAAACCACCTTGAATTCTCCGAAGTCAGGGCTCTCCACCTCCTCAAATCCGAATATCTGCATTCACAGTCAGATTCATAGCAAATTGAATCGGAAATTGGTACGAGAGAGAAATGATGAAATCGGAAGAGAAAGTTAGAGAAATCAGAAATGAAAACCTCTTGGTAGAACTTGGCGAGGCGGTTTATGTCGGAAGACTCTCTGGAGATATGGTTGAGGCTCACTCCTTGTGCTGCCATATCCTCTTCTGGTCTCTGATTTTGCTTCGGGATTCTGGAGGTTGAAGACGACGAACTCTGTACTATAGAGTATAAAGACACCAAAGAACGGGAATGTAAAACGACGACGTTTTGAGAAGACGGCAAAAACCACCACGTGTTAGTCGTCGTTTTGTTACTACTATTGGAATGGAAGTCTGTGGATCATGAAAGAAGAAAGAAGACGTGCCACGTGTAAGACTAGAGACATCCCTAAAATCAAAATGACATAGGATGGTTTGAGGTGAAGATAGTTTGGGTTTATAAATTTTTGGTTGATAGGTTAAGAGTTTGGTGGGAGTTTTGGAGAGAATCAGGTGGAATGGTTATTATGATTTAAGCAAATCATTCTATTGATTTGGAGTTTTAAAAAAAATAAAGACATTGGTAGACAATATTACATTTATAATGAATGGACAAAAGAAGAAAAAAAAAAGAGAGGGCGTGGTAGACAATATTACCTTTAGAGTGTGTTTGGTACAAGAGTTAAATTTTTAATCCCGAGAATTACATTCCGGGAATTAGGATTCTCGGGAATATTAGAATAACGGTGCGGTTTAACTTTCATAATTTTGGGATTATTTTACAAGATGATTAATAAATAGGGCAAGGGTAATTTAGTGAAAGTATGTATTGAAAAATAATCCAATCCCATGGGATTATCATAAGGAAAAAACTTAGGTCCATTTCCTTATGTCCATTTCATCCAATTCCACCAATCATATATTGTATTTACACTCTCTTTCTTCTATGATTGGTCATATAAAATGTGGTCTTCTATATTCTCTCTCTACTGTGATTGGTCATTTAAACACTTTTTGCCACGTGTCATAATTATATTGGGGAATTGGATGAAATGGACATAAGGAAATGGACCTAAGTTTTTTCCTTATCATAATCCCACCCCCTTAAATGAGATTAAAAACGTGAAGAAACATGGGATCAGGATAATCCCGGGAATGTAAGATTCCCGGGATTAAATTTTTAAACCTTGTACCAAACAAGATGCTGGAAAAATAATCCCAGGATTATTTTTCTAAACATTGTACCAAACACACTCTAATATTATAAACAATGCAAACCATCTTAAACCCTCTAATTTTGAGGGGTTTGAAAATTGAGGTGTTGGCCACGTCACCTATCTGATACACGTAGGAGAGATTATGTATCCACCTTAACACGTCACGTCAGCAGTTAACTTAAGAAATTGATGGACTTGAATGGAAGGACCAATTTAGAACTTTTCGAGAAGATAAAGGACCAATTTAAAACTTTTGAAATATAAAGGACTAACTTGGAACTTGGATGAAACATAGAGGGTCAAAATAAACCTTTGACCTTTCATTTGATACGTGGTTAACAAGATATTAAAAAAAAAATGTCTCGTTTGGTTACACAGAATTATCAGGGAAATGGAATGGGAATAAAACCTCATTATGTTTGGTTCATAAAGTGCAGAGGGAAGCGGCAGGTTGGATCCCTCTATGTAGGGAAGCTAAGTTCCATCTTCAACCACAGGGAAAGGGAAGATGGAGGAGGTGAGCATGATGAAAAATGTCAAGTTTGTCCTCAATTATTTTACCATATACCCATTTTGACCTCATTTCACGTTATGTTAGCAGCGATTGGACACAGAGGGCAACGTTGGCCAATGGTTGTTGTATGGTCGGAGGTGGGCAACAATGACGGCAGGAGACGGCAGCGATGGAAGAGATTAATCAAAGGACTAACATTTTTCAAGGGAAAAAAATGTAGCCCAAACCTTCAACGACGGTGACGGATTAACCAGCCCAGACACCTTCAATGGCGACGGCGAGAGAGGACGGCGGCGAGAGAAGGGCCGATGTGTTCTGGAGATGATTGTAGTCTCACCTTAACTAGGAAGGATATTTCACTGTCTCAATCGCTTCGTGGCATGTTAGATTATGAGTGTTAACAAAAAATTTGGAAATAAGTGAAGAAGAAGAAGAGAACGCATGAGTTGGTGAAAAAGAAGAAGAAGAGGTGTCGACTTTGGTGAAGAAAATGAATGAAAAGGAGCTTTGGATTTGATGAAGAAGAAGACGTATGGACAGGTGGGGTGGGTAGGGTAGAGGGTAAAAATGTCTTATCTCACATTTTTTTAATTTATTTCTCTATCTTCTTTCTACTATACCAAACAAAATAACTCTCATAATTTAATTTCATTTCCTACCAAACATATTTTTTTAAAATCCCATTCCATTTCCCTCTCACATAATTTCACTTCCACTTCTACTTCCATTTCCTACCTAAACATCTTCCCAGCAACCAAACATAGCATAAGTGTTTAGTAGTAGGGACTAAACTTCAGTACATTCCTCGAATCAGTTGGTCACTTATTCATTCAAGGTGGGTCTTTCTTAATGTGGATTTTTATTAATATTAACAAATAATACTGTATAATTGGAGGGATGCACCGAAATTCAGTAGTATGATAGTACTAAAATTTTTTCAAAATGTAGAAAGAATATAAATCTAACGTGACTTAAAATTAAATATTAATCTTGATATAATTAGAATATTTTATAAAATAGATTTTTTTTTATTTTATAAATCATCCGAATAGAAAGTTTTATATATGTCTATAATTAAGTGTAATGATATATATCAAGTATATCAACGTGATATGATCAAGATAAATAATCTATTTTAAGTGAGGCTAGATTCCTACTCTTTCTATATATATATATACACACATATATATATTTTATAGACTTTCTATATTTTATTGAATGATAGAAATTTTTATTTTAAAAGATAAGTAGAGTAATTTAAGAATTTTTAACTTAGCAAATTTTAATTTAATTTTGAATTTTTACAACAAAATATTAGAATTCACAAAGAAAAATAATTTCATTTATAATTCAAAATGTAGAAAGAATATAAATCTAACGTCACTTAAAATTAAATATTAATCTTTTTTTTATAAATTAAATATTAATCTTGATATAATTAGAATATTTTATAAAATAGATTTTTTTTATAAATTATCCGAATAGTTTTTTTTTTTTGTTGATAGGGAATAGAAAGTTTTATATATGTCTATAATAAAGTGTAATGATATATATCAAGTATATCAACGTGATATGATCACGATAAATAATCTATTTTAAGTGAGACTAGATTCCTACTCTTTATATATATATATATATATATATATATATATATATATATATATATATATATATATATATATATATATATATATATTTATAGACTTTCTATATTTTATTGAATGATAGAAATTTTGATTTTAAAAGTTAAGTAGAGTAATTTAAGAATTTTTAACTTTCAAAATTTAATTTTTACAACAAAATATTAGAATTCACAAAGAAAAATAATTTCATTTATAATTTAATAATAAAGATAATTCGTTCATCAAAAGAAATAAAGATAATTCAAAAAATTGTTTTTGGATTGCTCTTTTTTGTGATGTTTGTTCTCTCTAAATGAAACAATAGTCGTTACAATTACAATAATTAATTGGGTTTTTTAATAATTAATGTTATGTATTAATCAATTTGACGAAAATATAAATAAAGAACTTCTAAATTGATGAATTCAAATAACCAAAATGAAAGTAGTAATAAGAGATAAAGAGAAATTATTAAGATGTTTTTGAATAAATACACAGTAAACAAAATGAAAACTATCCTAAATAGGTATAAGGGAAAAAAAAAAAGGCTAAAGTACTATTTTGGTCCTCAATGTTTGCATGAAGTTTAATGTTGGTCCTCAATGTTTCAAAAGTTTAATGTTGGTCCTCAATGTTTTTTTTTTTGGTCGATTTTGGTCCTCGAGCATAACACCGTTAACTTTTTGCTGTTAAATGATGACGTGTCATGTTTATATGACACACCCTCTCTCCTACATGTCATATTTTAATGATGTGGCATGACACATCACTGCCACGTCACCTCAGATGATGATGATAATGATACTGATGAAGGAGAGAAGATGATGATGTGGCAATCTGGGGTGACGTGGCAGTGATGTGTCATGCCACATCATTAAAATATGACATGTAGGAGAGAAGGTGTGCCATATAAGCATGCCACGTCATCATTTAACGGCAAAAAGTTAACGGTGTTACACTCGAGGACCAAAATCGACCCAAAAAAAAAACTTTGAGGACCAACATTAAACTTTTGAAACATTGAGGACCAACATTAAACTTCATGCAAACATTGAGGACCAAAATAGTATTTTAGCCAAAAAAAACTATAAAGAAATTACACTAACCAAATAGGAGCGGGACAAATTAGATTTGAATCTGGAAAAAAAGGATGAATAGTCTTATCTTTAAAATTAAACATACCATTGTTATAACCTCCTTTTTTATCATCGTGAAAGTTCAAATAATCATCTGAATAATAGATGCAATCTCCTTTATTACTTCTCGAGATTGTGCGAGGCGACACACGTACCGAAGAATTTAATCCAAGCACCAACACACAACCATTCAAAGTCTTCACCTCTAACCATTTATTTCGATATTCATCCAATTTACAAACATCGAAACCAGAAGTGTGAAGTTCTTCTATGCCTCCTCTTTCATTCTCGGTGTATCCTGTGTGTTTGATCACCAAGAGTAAACCATCATTACTCTGAACAAGATACGTATGTTTATACCAAGAGTTTGTCAACAGCTTATTATCACAATACGGTCTTCTGCTCAATCCTCCTGAGGTTGTTTTCATGTCAAAAACATAAATGAAACCCTTTCCATCTACCGCATAAATCTTCCCTTCATGAAATATAGCATCGTAAAAATTCGAAACTTCTGATAATTGTGTCCATATCTTATCACCATGCCTACAGTAATATAAAGTTGCCTTGGGGTTAACCCTAACTATAGCTACGGCCATAAAATCTTGATTTTCGTCGTCAGGAGGACATGACAAGATGACTTTTTGGGTCATTCGTTGCATATAACCGTGCTTAACAGAACATCTAGAACCATCTCTCAAGTCATATTCCCAACCATAATGTGTGGACTCATAGTTAATTACATTCGAAAGGGCAAATATGTGCGGGAGATGAATTTGAGTTCTTTTGAGTGGATTCAGCATTCGAATCGTGCCATCTGATCCAACGGCTATCAACCATCCGTAACAAGAACCACAGAACATGGTGTCTTTTGCTTCCGGTAAGGACAAGTGATGAAATACACTCTTCTCATCGGGATGGAAAATTGGATGTAGGCTATCACTTTTAGAATCGGAGGGTAATAAAAGTGAAGGATAATTGAAATTTTTAGGAGCGGTCCGGAGTTTTGCGTACCAATTTTTACATGTCGAGCGAAATCGAATGTAATCGCAGAAAACGTCAATGCGCCGAGCGATTTCATTTAGCAAATCTTCGTTGATCTCTGCCCATTGATCATCATGTTGGGGTTTGATCTTCGTCCTTTTCATTTTTGGCTAAAAGATCTCTCTCTTTGTACAAAACGTTGCACAATTATTATAATCTTAATTACTGGATACACAGAATTCAGTCAAAGTTTTATTTGATTTGAGAATCCTATTTTCAAAGAAGCATTAAAAGATATATAATCTCGTTTAAAATTTAATACTTATCTTGATAGAGTGATTCGAAAAATAATATTCGTTTTGAATGAAAAGTTTGGAATGCAAAATGTAAGTGGGTATACCGGGTTTCATGTACTTTTTGTCTTTTCTTTTCTTATGAGAAAAGAAAAAAAATAAAATAAATACAAAATATTTATTATACTTCTTGATTTGACGCAATGATAATTTTTTTTTATTATTTTAATGTAAGTGTAAAGTGGTAATTTTAATACATTCTCATTCTATTTCTATTCTCAAATTTTTACTATCAAACACAATAAACACATTCTCATTTGTTTTCCCTTTCCGCATAAAAAACGTATTGCTAACAAGATATTAAAGAAAGATCTCTGCAACTTGATGCAAGCATAAATAAAAAATAAAAATAATTGTTAAAAAATTATATAATATGATATTGTTTATAAAAAATAAAATATTCAACTAAGATTCTTGGTTATAACTTATAAATTCAAATCAAATTTGAATTTGCCCACAAGAAAGTAGGTAAATTATAATTTTAAATTAAATTTCGTTAAGTAACAGATCATTAAATTACTCCACTTAATAGTTTTAATTTCAAAATTTCTACCTTCTTTGAAGAGGTAAAATACTATTTAGTCCCTAAATTATTGATCAAACTATTATTTAGTCCTTGAATTTGGCAAAAATACTATTTAATCCCCTAATTTGCAACTCTGTCAACTCTTTAGTCTCCCGAATGTGACAAAAATACTATTTAGTTTCCAAATTTGCAACTCTGTCAACTATTTGTCCCCAAATTTTACAAAAATACTATTTAGTTCCTGAATTTGTAACGCTGTCAACTATTTAGTCTCTTGACTATTACCAGTTAGATAACTAGGGACCAACTGATGTGGCTGTTAAATGTTGATGTGACACCGTTAAATGCCTGTGCACATACCACCTCACATACCACATCAGCATTTAACTGTCACGTCAACTGGTTATCTAACAGGTAACAGTTAGCGGACTAAATAGTTGACAGAGTTACAAATTTAATGACTAAATAGTATTTTTACTAAATTCAGGGACTAAATAATTGATAGAGCTATAAATTTGGGGACTAAATAGTATTTTTGTCAAATTCAATAACTAAATAGTAATTTAACCAACCATTCAAGAATTAAATAGTATTTTATCTCTTGTTTGAAAATATAGTAATAGTAGAAATCTAACGACTTAAGGTTGATTATATATCTTGGTAAAAGAAATTAAAAAAAAACAGATTTTTCAAAAGTTATCCAAGTTTTATATATCTCTATACTGAAGTTTAATAATTAGTAATTAAACAAATATATTATCTGAAACTTCGTGAATTAAAAAATAATAATTTTGTAAGTTCTAACTTCTAACACTATATCAACTTGATATTATCATGATAAATAATCAATTTTAAGTGTGAGTGGACTAGATTCCTACTCTTTTTATATTTTAATGGAAATTGGATTCGCAATTTCTTTTCAAAATATTTTATTTGTGAATAATTTTTTAATAGGATCTATAATGAATGTATTATTAAATTAAGGATCAAATTGTTATTAATATTAACAAATAACATATAAGTTATTTAGGCAAAAAAAACATGTCAGTTATTTGTAAGATTATTTGTCTATATTAATAACAATTTGATTTATAATCTATTATGGTGTGATGAGTCTCTATTAGTGTAAGTCACTATTTAAAAAATTATTAGTACTTCATAAATAAATTATTTTTAAAAAATATATAAAAATTACAAGAAAATAAATTATATTGGATCGAGCAAAAGGGGTTAATAAGAAACGAAGTTTAGTCTTTCAGGAGCAAGCGTAGTAGTGCTATAATCTACTGTATTACCTAAGATCTCTTCAACCTGGAAAATAATTAGTGGTTCACTACAATTTGAGCATTTGAATGAGACTATTATAATATAGACACAAATTTTAATATTATTTGACGTTCTAAATCGTACATTTCTTACACTTGCATTTCAATGATCCATATTACCAGAACCAGAAATGTTATTCCACAAAGTTGCAATGAGTCAATGACAATATTACATGGCATTCCTTTTTTACAGTGAGAGCACTTAGCTTGTGTGAAGTGCATGTTTAGAGCATAAATATGTCCAAATTCTGATTTCTTCTCTTGTGGGTTTTGAGATGAATTTAACTTGGTGTTGAGTACCATTATGCATTGGGCTGGGTTAATCTGTCAATCAGCCCAATTAATTTGCTATGAATTTAATTCGGGTTGAATATGTTGTTTCGGGTTGAATTTTTCAATTCGTTGTATTATTAATTTAGGTAATAAGTTTAAGAATTTTCAATCAGTTCAACCCGCCATCATGTTTAAAAGTGATATTTTATTATGCAATTAATTATTTGCTTATGATTTATGAGTTGTGAGGTGTTTTGTTTTTGTTTAGTGTTTATGTATAAAATATAATTGATACTTAACTAATTAGAAATATATATTTTATATTTTTTCATTGAGTTATTATATTATATCTTTAATTATTTTTTTTGTTTAAAATACATTATAAATGTATGATCGCTGAAATTATGAAATGAATTTAATTGGTGTGATTCTTGATTTTAGTTAATTAGTTATATTTTAATTTAGATGACATGAATCTGAAAGAGTATCTCGATCCTTTGTTGTGTTTATAATTGTGCTGTCTGAATTAGTCACAGCTATATCGATTAATAATCGTAACTAAAAATTTAGTCACGAACAATATGATCAAATAAAAGAAGAGAATTCGAGTTATGTATGTTCATATGTCTGCGAAGTGCTTTATGTATAAAGGGATTAAAAATCATAAGAGATGAAGGGGAGAATAGATAACATTGAATTTGACTTTTATTAAAAAGGAACATTGAAATTGACATGCTATAATCTTGACAAATTATAGCCTTGACAAATTAAACAAGGCATTGAAAATCAATCAATGACATTCAAATAATCATATAGCAATCTAATTTTTTTTTATTTAAGGACTAAATTTAGTATTTTTATATTTTATACAAATTAAATTGAAATTATTTATATCTTTTATGATCAAAATATTAATTTACTCAATAACCAATAGAAAAATACGAACAATATTATTACTTATTACTTGTATGAAGAGCCCTTAAATAAATCTCTTTTTACTCTCATGCACGGCTGCGTCTCTTAAAAATTTTAACACAAATTTTTAGATAGATTCAATAACTGATAAATAGTCAGCTTTGAGTCATTATCTCTGTATAACATTAGTTTTTTGGCCTTCCCTAGAATTCTAGAGATGCCATATTCTAGACTTTTTAAATGTAAATACCCAATTTTCTAAATAATAAAATTAGGAAAAAAAAAAGACTCATGAACAAACTGTTGAATTCTTCAATTAGTGGACCTTTTATTTATTTTGTTTTATTTCTCATATAATATGTTTTTAACTACTTGCTTTTGGTTTGATATTGAACATAAGCCATTTGACAATGTGTTCTTGCTTTAATATTTTGACCCATCTCTTTATTTATTAGGTATTCGGAACATATTGTACTTTTCAAAACTAATTTTCAGATCCTATAATTCCATAAAATATTTTACTTTATAAGACAAAATCAATACTATATTTGGAAACAATACCATATAAATCCTATTTGGATTATCTTCATTTTCAAAACTACTTGTTTTGCTAATTTCATGTAATATAATTAAGAGCTAATCAATTATTATATATCCACAACATTAACAAATATTTTTTTTTATTTAATAAGCCGATTACATGGATCAAAGTATATGTTCTAGTTTATAATGAGGTTGTTATTTATTAAATTTATTCTAATAATTTTTTTTCGATCCCTTTACGGCTCTACCTCTTATTATTGAATTATCTTTCATTTAAACTATTCGTGAATGAATTTCTAATGGATTTCTCTTGAATTTTTTTGTATATGTATATTTTAAATTGTTAAATAAATTCTCCATAAACAGTAATCATAATTTGCTAATTCTTCAAATTTTAATTTTTTATTTTATTTTTAAGAGAAAAAAAAAGAGACAAAGAAAAGAAGGGGTGGACTTGATTGACATGCTGGACAGCTGGAGGGACTCAATTGAAAGAAATGTTTTTATTAGGGAGGCAGAAATATGGTTCACACAAAAAAATTAAACCCTAGAGCTCATTTCTATTCTCTTCTCACAGCACGCGTGCTTCTCGTTTTCTTTCTCCATTTGTCTCATTCCATTCCTCTCTTTGGTCTCTCTCTGTTTTCCACCGGCACCGTACAACCACCGGCGACCGCCGCTGCCGTTTACTTCGCCGGACGGCCACCGTGGATGAGGGCGAGCAAGGTATTTATTCTCCCTGCTTGAATGGAGAAAGATTTTGGGGTTTAGGTTGTGGTGTTGTTTGATAACTTCTTTCTTCTTCATTTTGAAGCTCTTGATCTTAGGAAGGATTTCTTAGAAATTTATTGCTCTATGTTAGTATTTTATACTCTTGAATGTTCTAAGTAAATCGGGGCTTTTGAATATCTTGTGATTTGGGAAACTAATTCAATCAAGCTAGTATTTCAAACATTTTATTACAACTCAAAACCAAAGTTTCAAACTTTCAAAATCATTTCTAAGCTTAGATATAAGATTTGGTAATTTGGAGTGTGATTTAGGGTTTGGAAATTAATATGCTAGAAATAATATGCATTTAAAAATCATTGAATAATATGAATATATATATATATATATATATATATATGTCGATGAGGTTATGTTAAGGATATTGAATAATAGTATTCTAGATTAATTTTTGCTAAATTTCGAAGTTAGATGTTGATAAGCAAGTATTTGTATGCTTGTTATATGTTAGTCCTGTTATAAGAATCCTTGGTGATACTCTTATAGTCATGGTCGAACCTACAAAATTAGTAGACATCTAAATATGTCGAGTAGATGATGCTTACTATACCTCTTTTATACCACCTATGCTGGAAACAAACCAAGTTTTGTTGCAAAATAGAAGCAGAGAAGAAAAAATAACGCTAGAATAGTAGAAGAAGAGAGATTCTCAAGGCTGTAATTTTATTCATAATCTGATAGCCTTTTATAGGCTTTTTCAAAACACCAGAAAATCCAAAAACTCCTAAAAAATCTCAACAAGTAGATATCTTAACAAATCAGAAAGTATCTACCGCTAAAAAAAACATGACCACGTTCTGCTGAACTACAATAACTAACTTCCTAAAAAATCTGGGACTGACTCAGCAACAAAATAAACACGAACTCAGCAACAAAATAGACACGTACTAGAAACAGTAGAATTAAATAAATAAATTATTCAACAATTCCTCCATTTCAGTTTATACACAACTTGTTTCTTCTTCGAATTCAAACTCTTCATGCTGGAGACACCCAACAAACTTCTTAGATTTCGAAAGGAATGAAATTTAAGAGGTTTACTAAATATGTCAGCTAGTTGATGTTGATCTTCACTTGGGCAATACTTCAATTCAATCTTCCTTTCATTAACAAGATCCCTCAAGAAATAATACTTCACATCAATATGCTTGCTTCTTCCATGTA
The DNA here is from genome assembly GCA_014851425.1 of Senna tora. NCBI lineage: Eukaryota > Viridiplantae > Streptophyta > Magnoliopsida > Fabales > Fabaceae > Senna > Senna tora. Next base: position 10,991,409 of record CM026271.1, read on the forward strand.
GTACAGGATTCTTAGAGAGCTTAATAGCTGAGTTGTTATCACAAAAAACTGTTGTAGCTCCTTCTTGCTTAAAGTGTCAGCTTCAGTAGTTGACAAGGTAACAATATTTTGCTTCTTGGAGGACCATGAAACTGCAGCTGTACCCAACATAAAAGCATACCAGATGTGCTCCAGCTCCTTCTATCATCTTGATCTCCTGCATAATGACTGTCAGTAAATCCAATCAAATCTGATTTCTGGCCTTTCTTGTAAAACAGCCCAGAATCTCTAGTTCCTTGCAAGTAACGAAGGATTTGCTTGGCAGTTAACAAGTGAATTTCTGTAGGATTCTCCATATATCTGCTTATTAGACTCACAGAATACATTATGTCGGGTCTTGTTGCTGTTAAGTACATCAGGCTGCCCACAATCTGTTTGTAAAATGTACTATTCACCTTCTTTCCTTCTGGATCTTTGTTTAACTTCAACCCAAACTCAGTTGGAGTAGTAACAGCATTACAACTCTCCATTTCAAATCTGTCCAGAATCGCCTGCACATATTTCTTTTGACAAATAAAGATCCCATTGTTAGATTGCACTACCTCTATGCCTATAAAATAATCAACCCAAGATCTGTCGTTTCAAATTCAGCCATCATTGATCTCTTAAATTCTTCAAATAAAACACTGTCATTTCCAGTAAATATGAGATCATCTACATATAGGCAAACAAGGAGCATTTTTGTTTCATTTGTAATCTTTACATAAAGTGTATGTTCATATGGACATTTTTTAAAGCCATTTTTTAAAAAATAAGCCTCAGTACGGCTATACTAATCGTGGAGCTTGTTTTAATCTATGAAGAGCCTTCTTTAATCTATAAACTTTATACTCATGTCCACTTTTAACATAACCAGGGGGCTGATCTATAAATACCTGTTCCTCCAAGTTTCCATGTAAAAATACAGATTTGACATCTAACTGGAAAATAGGCCAAGAACTTTGTGCTGCCAATGCTACCATCAATCTGATTGTATCATGTCGTGCAACCGGAGCAAAAATTTCAGTATAATCAACCCCATATTCTTGATTATATCCCTTAGCCACCAATCTCGCCTCATACTTATCAACTTCACCATTTTCTGAGTTTTGTCTTGAAAACCCACTTCACACCAATGGTTTTATGTCCTTTTACATAGCTCCCAAGTATCATTTTTTTCCAATAGCTGCTATTTCAGCATCCATTGCCTTTCACCATTTTGACTCCTTGACAGCACTTTCAAAGGTTGTAGGATCACAATCTGCAAACAAAGCAAAGTGACTAAAGTCTTCATGAAAATCTACTCCAGTTACCTCATAATCTTCCATCCAAGCGGGCCTTTTTCGAATCCAATGAGAAGATTGAGTTGATTCTGCTACTGCACTTGTCATTGTTGATGAAGTTTCAGGACTTGTTGAAATTTCAACTGCTGATGGAGTAGTATTTGATGAATTTTTAGCTACCTCCATCTTATCTTCATCTTCACTATAAATAATAATTGGAGTAGGCTGCTGCCCATCCCAATCCCAAGTGCTTTCTTCAACAAAAACAACATCCCTGCTAGTCACAATCCTTTTTGTCAGTGGATTAAATAATTTATATGCTTTGGACGTTTCACTTACTCCAAGAAACACATTTTTCACTTTTATCAAGTTTTCTCCTTTTTTATCTGGACATGCCCATACGCAATGCAATCGAAAATCTGATAGCCTTCTATAGGCTTTTTCAAAACACCATGAAATCCAAAGACTCCTAAAAAATCTCAACAAATAGATATCTTAACAAACCCAAAAGTATCTACCGCTAAAAAAAACATGACCACGTTCTGCTGAACTACAATAACAAACTTCCTAAAAAATCTGGGACTGACTCAGCAACAAAATAAACACGAACTCAGCAACAAAATAGACACGTACTAGAAACAGTGGAATTAAATAGATAAATAAATAAATTATTTACAATTTTATCTCTTCTTGATCTCTAATTGATGAATTTTGATTTTTGCATAGGTAGCTTAATTTTGATTATCAATATCTACAGTCTTGTGTGAAAGTTTGGGCCGTGACACCTCTATACGTGATCAAATGGAGAATGGATCCAGTGTTTGGCTCTTCTATGCATTAGTATATTAGGTCGACTTTTTTTCATAGTTTTCTTCATTTTTTTTAATTTAAATTTGAGAAATTATAAACTTTTTCTAAAGAATATCTAAAGTATAAAAGATATAGATACAAAAAAAAATTAAAAACTCTACATAAATCGAGATTTACTATGAATGGATTATGGACTAACTTTTTAGTACCTAATAAAGGTGATCCCTAAACCATTCACGGTAGGTCCCTTATTTGTGTGGAATTTTTTATTTTTTTGTGTCTATAACTCTTATTCTTTAGAAAAAAGTTTACAATTTTTCCAATTTAAATAAAAAAAAAAGTGAAGAAAACTATGAAAAAAAATCAGCCTAGCATACTAATGCATAGAAGAGCCAAGCACCCGTGCTTAGATTCTATACAATTCACAATTCAGAAATAAGCCTTCCTATTTGCAAAATCAATCGCAATTTGATATCTATAATCAAAAGTAAGAAAATGGGAATGCAGCTGTCCATTGAGAGAATCTTGTTCTCTTAATGAATGATATTTTCAATTGTTGTATAAAACACTCATTGCAATTGCTACTGATACTATGTGGAGTAAGAACATGACATATCAAGTGTATCTTATTAGAGATAGTAATTGAGGTATCAATGAGGATTAAGTGGTTGGTATTGAAGCCTGTATTTTAATCCTTCTCCCAGATTAATGATTTCTCCTATTTAAAAATTGCTGGTGATAAAATCCTACATACAACAGCCTTCCTGTTTACTTACTAAGATCTTTGCTTGGTTGTAATAAGTAGAAATTTTGGCGAAATTTTTATTTTTTATTAACTAAAGATTTAAATTTTATAGAAATAGATTAGACCCCAGGTTGGATCAATGTTAGTTTGATAAACTTCTAAAGTTTTGCTCAAGAAAAAGTAAATTTTATCTGGTGTGCATGAATTTGAATTTGGTTCTGTGACTATTTGCAGTTGAATTTGATCCTCCTTTGCTAGCAGGAACTTAGCGTTTGCTTATGATGGACGCTGAAAACGACAACAAAAGAATTAAAATGGATACTGTTATGCCTGCGGTAAAAGAAACTTCAGGTGAAGGTTTGCCTTATGCACCTGAGAATTGGCCCAAGCCTGGTGACGTTTGGGGTTGGAGAACCGGAAAGCGAGTTACTTCAACTGGCCATTATGTGGATAGGTACCTATATGCTCCCATGCGTCTTTGTGGTACTAAAAAACCAGGCGCAAGCCGCAAACAAAGAATTTGTTTTGCTAGCAAGCTTTCAATTGAACGCTACATCAAAACAGAATTCCCAGAAACTAATGTTGATGAATTCTTCAAATTGTTCACCTGGAAGATTCCAGCCATTCTTCCTGCACCAAGAGAAGGTCAGTTGTTTACAGTTCTTCACTGTATATATGTGTGTGATTGTATCAAATCTTGGTAAACTAAGGACATGTTTGGTAATGGGAATGTTGGAGGTAATGATGGAGCCTTGGAGGTAATCCAACATTCCCTTGCAAATTCATCCTATCAAACATGCCTTGCTTTTTGCAATGTGAAGAAATTATGTTTTTGTCCTTACTTATTTTTAATATTTTAATATAAGGGTAAAACTTTTATTCCCTTCCCATTCCCATTCCCATCTATCGAATGAGCCCTAATATATTGTCATATTGATAATGTGAGATTTTGAAATTCTAATGGTTAAAAGGCTATGCACTTGCTACTTGGATTCACTAACCATGTTTGACTTGTCAACTTCTTACAAGGAATATGCTAGTTTGATCTAGAAGTTTTTGTTAAGATTCTTTCATGTTCTAGCATCTCTCTAGTGAAATGCATCATTTTCAATATATCTTCAATGCTGCCTTGTTGTCCTTATGTACTATGCTTATGTTGATTTTAGTGCTTTGGGATGATCTTACAGCTACAAATATTGTTCTGCATTGTAGGGAATTTAGAGCCTATAATGGCTGTACCTCTTCAACAAATACCCCCATCAGAACCGTCACCACCTGATTTTCAGTTTGGCTCCTTTGGGTGTAAAGTTAAAAATAATTGACCATGGGTGGATCAAGTATCAACTATACATACAGACAAATATGCAGGGAACTTTTGTTGTAATTGTTGTTTGGTGTTTGGATATGATATAATTTTACATTAGATAGATTCATCCACATCAATCTCTATTTAGTGTAGATGGGTGAAGGAGACAATTGTAGCCGTTAAATTTGAAGTGAGACCACATACCACCCCAATTAAATTGGGGCATTCATTGCTTCACCAATTCATCAATCATTGCTATTTTGTGTGCGAAAATTAAGTGATTCTAATTTTTAAATGATTTCTTTTAAAAATGGGGTATTTTTTAAAAAAAAATAGAAATTGAATAGTGGCTGAATTTGGATTTTTTTTGGATAAAAGAGTAGTTATTGTTTGTCAAGTTGTAATATTGATTTAATGTCTTTTGTATATAGTATTAAAGTATTGATATTGAAGTATTGACTTCTTTTGTATATAGTATTTTTTTTTTAGTCTTTTGTATATAGTATTAATATTGATATTTTAAATTAAAATTATATTAAAAACATTATTTAATTATTTTTTACTAACTCAACCCTAATTAAATACAATGAAATGAAATTAAAATCAATTTCATAGTCATTGGGCTCGGATCGACATTGATCCGATTATGAGTTTGAGTTATCGAGTCACTAGTTTAATAGTCGGATCACTAAAAAATTAGTTGAATTGATAAAATAAATAAAATATTGTGTCATAAATATTGTATAAAAAGTTACAAGAAATTAAATATTATGCATAATAAAATAGTTTTAAAATATTTGAGACCCAATATAAATATACATATGACTTTTTTTGGGTAATATGTTTAAACTTTTAGAATTATGAGCCAAAAAAAAAACGCAAATTTAAATATAATATATAATACAAATAAGTTTTTTTTAGACAAAATATTATTTAGTCCCTGAATCAGTGAATTGTTGGTCAAACTATTATTTAGTTCATGAATTTATCAAAAATACTATTTAGTCTCCGAATTTCTTAACTATGTCAACTATTTAATCCCCGAATTTATCAAAAATACTATTTAGTCCTCAAACTTGACAAAAATACTATTTAATCACTGAATTTGCAACTCTGTCAACTATAACGGGTAACAGTTAGGAGACTAAATAGTTGACAGAGTTACAAATTCGGTGATTAAATAGTATTTTTGTCAAGTTTGGAGACTAAATAGTTGATATAGTTACAAATTCGGGGACTAAATAATATTTTTGATAAATTTAGGGACTAAATAATTGACATAGTTAAGAAATTCGGGGATTAAATAGTATTTTTGATAAATTTGAGGAATAAATAATAATTTGACTAACAATTCAAAGACTAAATAATATTTTGATTTTTTTTATGGGATATGGTACAAATAAGTTATAAATATAATGTCACAAAAGATAATATTATAAAATTTATAAAAAGTAAAGAAGTTAGATTTGTTTAAAAAAAAAAAAAGGACCGGGCCAACCCGATCTATTTGGATCGGCCGGTCCCAATAGCCAATACTATGATCCGTTTTGTCACCTCTCCCAAGCTTAGTAGAAAGCAGAAAAATGAGAATAAGGGTACACGGCAGGCAGCCTCGCACGCGAGAAAGAGAGAATCAAAGCTGCTAAAATCGAACCAGGTAAAATCGAAACCCCTTGTTTGCATTTTGATATGCTCCATTATGATCCAATTTCAGTGTGTTATATTTTATTTTCTAGATTCCTGAACTATGTTGGATTTTAGGATGCCTTTGGCCATCCATGGTTGTCACTTTAAGTTTGTTTGGAAAGTCAGCTAGGAGTCTAGGACGCATGTTGAACATGACTCATACTGGAGCCAAGTAAAGAATGACCCTCAAAAAAGGAAAATACCATAAAATAAGTAAATGAAAATCTAGAAAACTCATACTTATAGGACTTGGTTGTGTTGGGAGGATGGTTTAAGAGTAGTGTGGAGTGCAGTGGGGTGGGGTGGGGCTCTTAATTTGGTTGGTAGTTTAATGAGCAAATGACGTGAGGTAATTTAGGATGATTTGTAAACCATCCTAAACCACTTAATACCCCAAATTCCAAACCCCTCCAAATTGGGGGGTTTGGGATGGTTTGCATATTATATATTGTTTAATTCCATTTTTAACCCTCTTTTTTCTTACTTTTATTTATTCATTATAAGAGTAATATTAAAATATTCACCTCCACTACTCCATTTTTTTAAAACTTCCAATCAGTGGAATGGTTTGTTTAAACCATTCCACCCCACCCCACTCCACAGTCCACTCTCTTCAAAACTTCCAATCAAGCCCTATAGCATTGTTTGCAAACTACTTGGCTCGGCCGAGCTTGATCATGCTAGGGTTTGGCTTGGCTCGACTCGTTCACAGCCCTAGTGCGGATGTTATTGCAGCTGTAGCAACCGCAAGCAGAGCAAATCAGAGGATAAAAACTATAAAAATATGCTCATAAGATAAGAATTAGAATACCTTGATGAGAATGTTCATTTACAAGATAAGGAATGTTCATAATATGCTCATACAAGAATATGGCAATTATATTAGGAATGTTCATTTACAAGATAAGAATTTGCATTATTTTATTTGAAATTTTGAATGCCCTGTTATGATACATGATGCAGTGTATCTTCATGAGAATAAGAAGTTGATTCTAGCAATATTGGACAATCAAAATCTTGGGAAACTTGCTGAATGTTCCCAATAAGTGATCTCTTTTTTTTTTTTGCCTGTTTTACACCTACTGATTTTTTGTCTAAATTTTGTGATTCATTTTTGCCTATTGATTTTTTAACTATATTTATTACCTTCAATCTCTAATTTGTGCTTGTTGACATTATAATCTACACAATAAAATTCAGTGAGGTTTATTGAAGAGGTATTTGCATTGGAATTAAAAACAATGTTCTGTTAAAATATCTGGTGTTGTGATGGAACTTTTTGATATACTAGTACTAGTTAAATGAAATGATAACAAATAATTCTACCAATTTGCACATCCTATTTCCTTTCTCCCTATATACCTCTCTACCTTTGTACCATCCATCTATACATTCGGAGTCAACCTAGATGTCCCTCTCCCCTAGGAAGAGTCATTTTGAGATTGCCCAACCTTTGTCTCTTTCATATTATTATATTGGGAATCATTTTCAAATGAAGATAGTTTCTTCCACTGATGCTGCTTAATTTTACTTTGTGGATAGGTACTCTACTCAATCACAAAGGAATTTTGAATTGTGTTTGTGATAAGGTACAAAATGTTGTTAACGTATTTCACTTTTTCCATCACTGCAACTATTTATCGTTCCTTTCCACAAGTGTGGCCTGGTGATTCCTCTTTTGGTCTCTTAACCAAGTGGTGGGGGTTTGAATCCCACCCTGGTTTAAACAAAAAAAGAAAAGATAAACTGCTAAAGTTTTGTTCTAGAAAAAACAAATTTTATCTGTTATGCATGAATTTGAATTTGGTTGTGATTATTTCCATATAGCTGACCCCACCTAATGGGAAAAGGCTTTGATTGTCGTTGTTGTTGTTGTTGTATGCATGAATTTGAATTTGGTTGTGATTATTTGCAGTTGAATTTGATCTTTCTTTGCAAGCAGTAACCTAGCGTTTGCTTCTATTGATGAAGATGAACGCTGAGAACAGCAATAAAAGAACTAAAATGAATACCATGATGTCTGAAGTAACAGAAACTTCAGGTGAAGGTTTGCCTTATGCACCTGAGAATTGGCCCAAGCCTGGCGATGTTTGGGGTTGGAGAACCGGTAAAAGAGTTACTGGTACTGGCCATTTCCTGGATAGGTACCTATATGCTCCCATACGTCTTTGTGGTACTGAGAAACCAGGATCAAGCCGCAAACAAAGAATCTGCTTTCCTAGCAAGCTTTCAGTTGAACGTTACATCAAAACAGAATTTCCAGACACTGATGTTGATGAATTCTTCGCAATGTTCAGCTGGAAGATTCCAGCCATTGTTCCTGCACCAAGTAAAGGTCAATTATTTACTGTTCTCCACTGTATGTGTGTGTGATTGTATCAAATCTTGGTAAACTGATCTATTGATAATTTGAGATTTTGAAATTCTAATGTTTAGAAGATTATACACTTGCTACTTGGATTCACTAGCCATGTATGATTTATTCGTCCAAGAAATTTTATCCTTTCATAAGAAATGCTAGCTTGATCTAATAGTTTTTGTTAAGATTCCTTCATGTTCTGGCATCACTTTAGTAAATTTTATCCTAGTTTTGATGCTTCATTTTCAATACATTTTAAAGGCTGCCTAATATATTGATTTTGGGATGATCTTACAGCTAAATAACTACAAATATTCTGCATTGTAGGGAATTTAGAGCCTATAGCTGCTGTACCTCTTCAACAAGTACCACTATCAGAACCGTCAGCAACTGATTTCCAATCTGACTCTCTTGGGTGTAAAATTAAAAATAAGACTTGCAACAGTTTGATATTGGAAGAAGCAGAACAAAATCTTCCAATCATGCCTTGTGATATTTGTTGTGCTGAACCTGGATTTTGCCGTGATTGTTGTTGCATTCTTTGTTGTAAAACTATTGATTCAGCCCATGGAGGTTATAGTTACATTAAGTGTTACAAAAAGACCGGCAATAGTTTTTGCGGCCATGTTGCGCATTTGGAATGTGCTCTTCGATGTTACCTGGCAGGAACTGTTGGAGGAAGCATTGGATTGAACACTGAGTATCACTGTCGACGTTGTGATGGGAGGACCGATCTAATTCCTCATGTTAGTAAGCTTCTACAAACATGTAAAACTATCGATTCGAAGTGCGACATCGAAAAGATGTTAAATCTTGGCGCTTGTCTCCTACGTGATACGAAAAGAGCTACGGCGAAGGAGATGCTAAGTTGTATTGAATCGGCCTGTTTAAAGGTATGTTCATTTGACTCTTAGGTGAAATAAATGAAAGCTATCTTGCTTGCATTTGTTTATGATTTCTCCTTCTCTTTGATTTCATAAAAGCGGCAATATGACCTGTTTTTGATATTCTTACATCAGCTTAAATCTGGGACACATCTTGAAAATATCTGGAAGGTGGAGGATAATGTTACAGCTCACTCTGGAGGTAAATTTCCAGTCTGAATCACACATCAATATTAGTTTAGCCTCAAGTTATTCTCTTTTTCTTTTTTTGGTCAATGACCGGGGTATCTACCAGAGCGGTCCGGGGCCCATTTATCATCTGTTTCCATCCCTCCATTGATCGGATCAGAGAGGCGATATTTAAGGGAACACAGACCCCTTACCATCCGTGCCACTTCATGTTGGTAGTCTCAAGTTTTTTTCTTCTAAAGTCTTGGAATTTGTGTGTCAATAAACAGGCTTCTCTGAGAACCGCGACGCCGCCGTGATGGAAGATGTAGCCCATCAGCAACCTTTAGATGTTAAGACAGATTCTTTTAGTCGTCTGCCCAAGTCATTATTACTTGAGTTAGAGATTGATGAGGTCCTTCAAAGTCTTGTAAAGTTCCAGCAGTTGGAATATAAAATAGCAGAAAAAAGTCTCCATGCTCAGAAGGATTATATAAAAGACTTGTACGAGCAACTAAACTTTGAGAAATCTGAATTGCATTGTGGTCGACAATCATCTTCTGGTGGATTGGCTCACACTGTCGGAAAAAGAGAGGAACAGGTAAAACAAGAAGTTGCGAAACTTGAAGAGATGAAAAAGGTGGCCAATGGTTTTGGCAAGACACCAAAATACATTTTAAAGGAACATTTTGGCTTAGAAATTGAAGATTAGGATGATAAATCTTAGTGTAGTTACAACTCAAAATTTTCAGCCTTTTTTTTTCCCATGTCTGGGGCATTATAGTACCTGCATTTCAATCACAGGCCTGATCAAATGCTTATAGAAAGAAGTTTCAAAATCAATGTGTTACTTGTGGTATTTTTCAGATGATTTCCGTATGGATCGGATCGGACTGTATTTCTAGTGTTGTATGGACCGGATCAGACTGGTCGATCCGACCGATCCAATCGTTAACTAGATATAAAGGCAAGTTGGTTGGACAAAAAAAATCGTTTTCCTAGTTGGACCGAAATTAACTGGGGTCCGACTAATCTAATTTTTTTTAAAAAAATAATTTTAGAGAAAAAAAATAAAAATTCTTAAAAATTAAAATTAGAGAAGTCTTGAATATTAAAATTTAAGAAGTCATGATTATCAAGAATTTCATGTTTAGTCTGATCAAGTTCTTTCAGAGTTTGACAAGTCTTGAAAATCAAAATTTAAAAAGTCATGTAATGTAAAACTTCAAAATTATGTATATTGAAACCTAAAACTTGAGTGATGTTATTTTATATATTAAGAGTAATAGATAAATGTTATTTTTAATTATATTAAATTATTTGATTATTTAAAATATTTTGTTTTTTATATTAATTAGTCTTTTTTTAATTTAGAGTTATATTATGGAATTTTAAAAATAAATATAATAGTTAATTTGCTTAATTTATAAGGGTAAAGTTGGAAGATATAAAAATAAATAACATGATAGATTCCGGGATATTATTTTATACCAAATGCTTGCATCTTATGAGTGTAATATCAAACATCATACCAAACATAAATATAAAAGTTAACATAGTATCTAGTATAATACTCTTTTATACCATGATATATAAAATATCATGTTATCTAAGATATACCATATCAAACGTGTCCTAGTTAAATAAGAAATTGAATTCGGTGCAATTAACTTTCGTGCAATTGCGGTGCAATTACACATATTTACTTCATTTGTGAAGTAATTTTAGGGACTTACACTTATATGGATCTACCATGAATGGATTAGAGACCAAACTTTTATCAATATTGACAAATATCATCACTAAATAGCCTTGTGAGACTATTTATCAATATTAATAACAATTTAGTCCCTAATCTATTTAAGACGATGATATTTGCCAATATTGATAAAAATTTGATCTCTAATCCATCATGGTAGGTCCTTATTAGTGTAAGTCCCTATTAGTACTTCACAAATGAAGTAAAAATATGTGTTTTGAAGTAATTGCACTGTAATTGCACGAAAAAACTAATTGCACCGGATCCAATTTCGTTAAATATACCCATGAGAAATTTACTTAATTTTTCATTAACTTATCATTTATTAGTTAATAATTGGATATGACTCTTTGGTAAATTTGGAGAAGTAAAAGGGTAATACACTAAATACTTACCGTCTCTTCTTTATGTGCACAGTGATTCTCATAGCATTTTCCTTTTTTTTTTTGGCCATTTCATAGCATTTTCCTTTGCTCAGAGAGATTTTCTCAGTCTCTCCTAATTTTCTCGGGATTTTCCCGTTTATGCCTCAATCTCTCACCGAGATTGAGTTAGGGTTAGGGTTTTCATTTTCACTTCCCCTCACTCTTATGATTCTTTTCTTTCTATTCCACCTCACAATCTGACACAATTCTTGGTTCTTATCCAATATTGCACAACTCTTCTCCCATACGCATCTTCGATTGCGATAATAATAATAATAATAACTACAATCTTTCTGCTGTTAGAAGAATTCACACTTCCACAGTGATTCCCTAACCATGAAGGTTCATCCCGTGCCCAGAAAACGCAACATCACCATCCAATACGACGTCAATGCGAGAAACCCTATTTCCGAAGCTCAGGCGCTTCTAGGCCTCGCCAATAAGAAGCTAAGGAGGCTTCCTCATGTCTTCAGCCGCGTCCTGGAGCTTCCGTTTCGCTCCGACGCCGATGTGTCCGTCGAAGAGAGCCCTGATTTCTTCCGATTCGTGGCTGAAACAGACGGAATCGGTGATGTGCAAGCTCATACGGTGGAAATCCATCCTGGAGTGACCAAGATTGTGGTCAGGGAGAGTGGTTCGGTGGAGTTGTTGTTGGACGAGCTAGAGCTTGATTTGTGGCGGTTTCGGCTGCCGGAATCGACACGGCCGGAGCTCGCGAGCGCGGTTTTCGTCGACGGAGAGCTCGTAGTGACGGTGCCCAAGGGAGAAGAAGAGTTGGGGAATGGTGAGGATGAGATGTGGAGTGATGGTGATGGGAATTTTGGAGGAAGACTCGTGCTTGTACAGTAATATTCTTTTTTTCTTAACCTTGTTCTTAGTTTTCAGGTTGGTTTTTGAACTAGTTACTGTATTGTCTCTTTGGTTGGTGTTGAAATGAGATCAAAATCAAAATTCAAAACCATGTTCTCTTGACTCTGTTTCATCTCTTGACTTTTGGTTTATCAGTAACTCTGCTTCCTGTTAGACATAGTTAATTGCTTTTGAATTCAGAGTTTTGGGGGCATTTGCTTCATACTTTTGGTTTTAGTTTGCACAGAATTAAGCAAATCTTTTCGTGCTCACTGTCCAGTAGAGGAAAACTAAAGAAAATAATAGGAAAAATTATTAGTATGGATTTAGCTATTAATAACTTAACCATAGAAATTAGCAAAGCCAAAGATAGAACACATTGGCATCTTTAATTGTTATTGTTGTTGTTGTTTTCGTGCTCACTAAGTTAGTTCCCTACTTACATGTTTCTCTTCTGATTCCTCAATCAAATTTAGTTGCTTGCATCAGCATACTCCTTTTCAGGCTATTAAGTTGGTTCTGATGTTGAATATAACATTTACCCTTTATTTTGTGGAAGAAAATTTAGGTGAGAGGATGGCTCAGCAGGCCCTCGAGTTTAGAGAATACTTATAGCGACTTAATAACCTATGACATGATTCTATCAAAAAAAATAACCTATGACATGAGAGATGAGTGGAATTGAACCCAAATCATTCAATTGTGTTGGGTAGAATGTGATCAAATGAGCTAGTCATCATTGGCGAAACCCTTTTCTGTGTGGTTGATCAGAGCAATGCAACTATGCAAGTCAGTCAGTAATATATATCTTCACCTGCTTTGTTTCTGTTCTGCCTATTGTGTGTTCCACTTATTGACTAACTATTGCATCGTCATCTGAGTCTCTAGAAAGTGGAACTTTTACTTCATAATTTTCTTTGCCCCTGCTCTCCTTTTTTGTTGTGCCCATTCAGTTTCAAGATAATAAAGCACATTCACATGGCTCGACGATCTATCCTCCTAGTAAGAAAATGTTTTGTTGATCGCTGTTGTTTATTACAAAGGAGGCCTAAGCTTCCTCTGAGTAGGGAGTGGGAAAAAGGAGCACCAGTAGGATCAAACCCAAACAACAAGCTTTGAATACTAAGGCATTTCTAGTTTCTCATTTTCGTCATTGTGTTTCTTAGACCCAATTCTGAGAGGAAATTATCTAATGCAGTAGTAATGCGTGTCATCCTACATGTCTAGAATATTTCCTTATCTCAGAATCACGTTTGATAAAAAATGAAAAGAAACCTACTTTTTGAATGCGTGTGTCATCCTAATGCAGTAATGCTTGTGTCATCCTGCATTAGAAACTGATAAATTTCTTATCATATTTAATGTTGCCATAAGATTAATGTTTAGGGTCAAAATGGCATGAAATCAGTGTAAGAGAGAGGAGGAAGAACAGTAACGGAATGGAATTGAATCAGATATTGTCCAGATCTAATGAAGTGTTTAAAGTGTACATCTTGAATTGTTGGATGAAGTTGTTACAATACGGACATGAATAACAATTTTTATTTAACGGTTTGGACGGTACACTTCGTTTTTATTTTTTGCACTTCATTGAATTCAATTTCCAAGTGGTTCACTGTCTTTGCATTCCATAAGCATTCATGCTAAGGGTATGTTTGGTGTAAAATCCAAACAGTGAAATCTTGGTGTTTCACGATTTCCAAAAAAACTTTACATAATATTTTATACATATCAAACACACTTTTTCTCCTAATTTTTCTCTCTCCTAATTTTTCTCTCTGTCTCTCTCCTCACTTTTCTCTACAGTACTTTCTTTTATTCTACAGTATTTTCTTTACAATACTTTACATCCGTGCATTTATACCAAGCGTACCCTAAGAATAATATCTCTACTATTCCAGAAAAATAAATTGTTTCGCAAAAGTAATATTGAAAACATGAATTCTAAAAAAATATAACTAAAATTATTTAATTCATTCAAAATAAGGCAAAAGTATCTTTAATTTAATGTTTTCAAATTTTATTTTTCGCTCCTAAACTTTAATTTTGTCCAAAGTTCGAATTATAATCGATTTTATCCTCAAGATTTTCAAATTTCATCCCTAGACAACATTAATGTTAATGTAAATTCATCACTCAAAATGTTGTCATTTATTCGTATTAATGCCAAATTATCACTTAAAATGACTTCTTCTTTATATTAAAAAGAAGAATATAATAAAGTAAAATATTATATTGGCCCTTCTAAGATGGCATGTTTTTCAATTTGATCCATTTTAGACGAACCTTCTCAATTTGGTCTATGTTGTCAATTTAGTCCTCATTATCAAAATCATAATGACATATATTTAAGTTGCTGACTTGTATAATTTTTGTTGCCAACAAAATAGTGGCTGGACACCTAATTCAGTTAAAAAAAGTTCCATTTCTCTTCTTCCTCCTGCTAGCCTCACACCCCCAACACAAATCATGATTTCCATCTTCCTCATTATCAAAATTAAAAAAAAAAACTTACAAAATAATTTTAAAATGTGAAAAATTAAAAAAGTTTGGTGGATTAAGTGAGTCAATCTGATTGAGTTGAGTTAATATTTTCTGACTCACTTTAAATTTCAACCCTTGCGAATCGGCTCATTGAGTAAAGCATTTTGAATATATATAGAACATAGAACACATAAATGAAGCATTTTGAATATAGATACAACACACAAAGCATTTAGCACTTAGAATATAGATAAAACATACAAAATAAGAAATAATTTGGTTCCTGATCTATTCATAGTGAGTCAATTCCTATTAAAAAGTTATTATTACTTCACAAATAAAACATTTTTGAAAAAATTGCATAAATTTTTTGAATATATTGATGTCCCTCAATCATGTATAAGACAAGATAGAAATAAATTGCTGAACCCACGATATTGTAATGATAATTAATGTTTCTTTTTTCTTTTTCCTGGTTTCATGTGGTAATTGAGAGATAATTATGCTTATCAATTGTAAAAAAAAAAAAATGAATCTTGAGAATATGTTTAATAATTTTTATTCTCTCTTTAGTCTTTTGTAACTATAAATAATTGAGTTTCTTTTAAAAACTAATAATTTAATAACTAATCTATAGAAAAACCTGTTGCTCATAAAACATCAAAATAAGAAGAAAAAAAAGATGGAGAACAAAACTGAAACAAATTGTAGTGGACTACAAGGATTAAGTCGGGTTTTGAGAGATGGGTTTGAAATGGTGAATTCAAATCCGAAAAATGGAGGTGGGAGAAGGATTTGGTAGTTTCCTAGAGGTAAAGTGTGCGATATATAGGGTACTTTCGTTAAAAAATTAACGGACTAAATTATAAGGCACTGAGTACGTACTAACGATACAATCCTCAAAACACACCTAATTGACAAAAAAGACCACACTCGATAGTACTTCGATGAATTTACTCAGGTATAACTCTCTCACCAACAATCACACTAATTCTAAACATCTCCAACGCAAACTTCAATGGTGGATCAAGTAATTTCTTTTATAGATTTATTATTCTCCAAAATTATTTATCAAAATATGAGTGAGAAATTAGAGATAAAGAATAATTAACATAAAAATCATGTGAAGCTTGTAGTATCGGTATAAACTAATATGAAAAGGAGAATAAAGAAACAAATTTGAAAAGGGAAAAGTGTAAGAAATTTGAAAAAGTTTTAGAAGCACACATCATCTCTTTACGGGAATGCCTTTGGATCGTTGGTATTGCTTTCCTATCTTTTGCTTCCACTATGTCAAAACAAAAGAATCACATGCATATCATTTACCTATATAACTTTCCAAGAGTGCATATATATATATATATATATATTTGTTCATATTTTATGTAGTTGTCGTTTTTTGTTCAGACAATTGTAGTTTGCAATTAAGACTGCATGGGGTCTTAACCATGGGGGACTTGTCCTTAGGTGATGCACCTAGGTGCCTACGTATCCTTCGGAAGGGATCAAAGTCCACGTAATTCGCCATGATGACGTCTATAGGAGCCGTTAGGCAAGGTAGTTTACCTGTATCGGGCCGTGTGCGGCTAAGACGTGTCCAAGGTACTTCGGGCGGGCAAACCGCTCTTAGGAGGTTGCCTTAGTGGGAGAGAGCTCGAGTCTCTGAGGGCTGTTGGAAGCCCTATGTGGAGTAGTTTCCGGGAAGACGGTGAGCTTGCCGGAGGTTGGCCTCGGTGGGACCTACATCGGAGCTTAAGGGGATTAGTGTGAGGTGTCTGAGAGTGCTCAGGTTACCGAGAGTATGTGAGGGATATGAGATAAGGTGGTGTAATCCTTCGTGTTGCGTATCCCTTAGTCCCCTGGGTGAGGGTCTATTTATACTGAGTATGGGGAGGTCGTACTCGATCCACGATCTCGTGGGACGTGGGTCATGCCACGAGGCTTGAGGAGTTTCCACGTCTAATTACTGGGATGCTCCATGAAGTGGCGTGGGTAAAGGCCATGTAACTAGCAGATGAGTGGTACCACGTCTCTAGCGGGTGCTAAGGCTGGGCTTGTAGAAAGTCAGTGCCACGTGTCCCAAAGCGGAATATTCCGTAATTACACTTTATTTACATGTATGTTTTGCTAGACTAACTTTTTGTAATCCTAAAATCCCATTTATGAGATTTATGGAAACTTATAATGCATATATATTGAAGGGTTTTCGGGAGTAAGATACTTTTGTTGTTGATCTCAAACTTTGTTACAATATTTATGCTTATTCCTAAAAAAAATTTCGGTTAATGCTTACCCCAAATTTTCAATTTTATTCATGCCTCTCCTGTTTCTCTCATACTAAATAACCTTTCTCTCAACTTCTAATTCAAATTAAAAATGGCAAATATTACACTCTATAAATCCACATATTTATGATATTTATACAAAAACCCCAATCTCAAATAGGTTAGATCAAATCCACCAAGGATGATATATGAAAGGAAAAGTTGAAGCTTTCTTTTGGGCTTTAAAAATAATAAGAAATTAAAATTGATTATATATCAAGCAATTCAAGAGAAAATTATTCGAATAATTCATTTTGAAAGTATATATTGTCCTTTACACATGCCCCCAGTGCAAAAATATTATAAAATTGTTTTTTGTATGTTATAATCAAAATTTTGCTTTATTAAATTTTTTGGTCTTTCAATTAATTATTGGACATCATTCTCTTTGATGACTTCACTTATATTGTAGAAAATATATGAGTAAAGTGTAGTATTACAATTGATTTTTATATTTTATAGTACTAGATATATAATGAAAATTTTTTAATGATTTATTTTACCAATTTAGGTGACCGAATTGTTGAACTAGTGATTCCATGAGCTAAATCCTTTACTAATTCAATGACCGCAACTATTTCTTATTAGATTTTGTACAAGTTTTTTATTAATATATAAATCAATAATTTTTTTTTATAAAAAATATAATTATCATAAATTTAGAAGCAAAAACATAACAATTTAACAGATGCTAAAACTATAGCTATTATAAACTTCAATGGTAAATAAAAACTTCATAAATACTACACGTGTAATTATTGTAAATTTTAAGGATATAAATATGAATCTTTATAAATTACAGAATGCCACATCACACCTCATTATTTGCATTACAGAATAACCCATTATAATTAGTTCCAAGGGTGCTTATATATATACACATATATAAAAGTGCGTAGCAACGGGTTTGGCACAGATGATAAAAGAGTATGTGTTTGTTTAACTATTGTTTATCGAGTTTGATCTCAGAAAGGATGGAAATGAAGCATCAATTACTAGGAGGGTCGCCCCCAGTAATGAACCTTGCAGTGCCCGAAAAATTAATCATTAGACTGGCTCAGATGAATACCCGATCATACCAATATATATATATATAAATGGGTAGGACAGCTTGTGTTTATTGGTCTTAAAGAGATCAGAGAATGAGTCCAAAACGTTCTGAATGTGAGGCCATTGTTACTTACTATTATGTCTTCAACAATCAAAGACATGCCAAATTCTAGCACTATCTGTCCCTCACCCTCTACTACCCTACTACCTACCTATATATATAGTTTCTTTATTTATTAACTATGTCTTCTTCACTAATTAACATTTAACTTTATCCACAATGAAATTAAGAGTGGTACTTGATCAATGTATTTTTAATTAATAATTGATTCATCTTCAATATTAATTTCTTATGAGCTTAATTACTGAAACAAGGAAGAGAACTCATTGGACATTATAGGGTGCAAATTAAAGGGTTTCTTTGGGGAAAATACTGTTTGGTAGATTAAAAACAAGATGGAAAAAGGAGGGAGACCACTTCTCCCTCATATTTTCTTCCTATCAAACAAACCTCATTTTTTACAACATGATGAAATTATATTTTTGCCCTTACTTTTTTATCTACTTTATTCCATTCTCACTTTTAATGTAAAGATAAAATAGTCATTTTATTCACTTTTATTTCATTTATATCACATTGACATGACATTTCCACTCCCTCCTCTTTTCTCATTCCCATTCCCATTCTCATTTCTTCCTCTTTTCTCTCTACCAAACACACCCTTAGATCAAATTCCTTATATCCTTGTTATCAACTTCTTCAATATAAATATAACACGTGACAAAAAGTGTTTAAATGACCAATTATAGTAAAGAGAGAATGTAGAAAATTACATTTTATATAACCAATTATAAAAAAAGAAATATAAATGCAACATATGATTGGTGAAACTTGATAACAAAGATATAAGGAACTTGACCTAAATTTTTTACTTTATATATAGGACCTTGTAACTAATAATGGTTGGAGTATAAAAAAGGGGGGTTTTAGGCACTTATGATTAATGACTAGGTGGCACTCATTCAAAATTTATCACAAGGAGGACTTATTTTATCTTGAAATTTTTAATAAAAGATAATGTTAAAATAAATAAAACAAAATAAATAAAATTTCAATTATAAATAAATAAATAAATAAAATTTCAAGGGACTGTTGTAAATGCCTTTTACATAGTGTTGATATTTTAAAAAAAAAAATACATCTTTTGTTTCATTATATTATATTTTGATAAAAGAATATTTAAAAATTATATGTAAACAGGCTGAATATTTTCTTAATTTTACTTTTCATTAATTTTTTTTTAAATGTTACTAATTAAATAAGGCTCTTTCTTAATTGTGAAGTAATTTTCTATTGTACTTATAGAACACATATATATACACATTTCCAAAATGGAATCCATTTTGTTTTTATTGGACACCCCACTTGAAGTTTCCTGGTTTGGATATTTTGGAGATATTATATGTATTGTATATATGTCAACAAAATTATTATCATCAACCACAAAAACTATAAATAATAGAAAGATTAATAATTGAAAACTATCATTATCAAAGACAAGTTGTGATGAAGTCATCCTTCATATTGGAAGTCATAAAATTCATATTTTGGCTTTAACAATTGAAGGCTATTGCATAAAAAACTATAATAATTAGCCATATAATGGAGTGGATTGACAATTTGTATTTATTTATTTGTTAATATACTATTCAGATTCTCAAATATCTCAAGTTTGAAAAATATATTGACACCATGAATCATGATGCATGTTCATAACAAACATCTTAAACTTTCTTTCCAATTTTTGTGAAATCTTTGGCTTTGAACTATTTAAGGGTAGTATTTAAATGAAGTTTGCTTATATTTTAAATAATTTTTTTTTGTATCCCTCATATATTTTCTTATTGAAAATAAATTTTGTTAGAGAGATTCGTCATATTATGAAAGACTAACTTATTTTTGCTAACTTCAATTATCGTCGATAATTTATTTATTTATTAATTAAATCCATACTATTCACAGAAACAGAGGGACTAATATTTAATAATTGCTTTCCCTAAACCTAATAATTTGCTTTATTATGGTGGCATTTCATCAAATGCCACTTCTTGCAAAGCAAGTCAGCTTGTTTTAGAACACAGTGAAAGAAAAATGGATGAAATGAAAGAGTTTTGTTTTCATTGCTTTGAGTGCTTTTAGGTCACTAAAATTCTTCCATAACCTTGAATCTCACACTATTTTAAAAATGCATTTTTTTTAGTAAATTATTATTTTAGTCCCTGTAAGATGTAATTTTTATCAATTTAATCTCTAAAATATGAAAATATCAAATTTTATTCTTGAAAAATGCAATTTGCCTCAATTTAATCCTTAAAATATGAAAATGTCAAATTTAACTTATGAAAAATACAATTTGTCATCATTTAGTCTTTAAAAAGTTCTATTAATATAATCGTCAAAAACATTTTTGGGACTAAATTGAAATAAATTATATATTTCAGGGACTAAAATGATAATTTACTTTTTCATTTTTTGTCTTCGACCAACATGCTCAACCATGTAAGCCTAGCCTGGCGACTAATCCCTCGAATATTGCAGCTTCATTTTTTGGGATGACTCTCCCACCTAAAGACACTCCATAAAGTAAATTTAGGAGACGATGATTAAGAAAACACAAACTTTTCCCATCCATTGTAGCGGTTTAAAGTGCACTTTCTCATTGCGTCATAAATTTAAGATTTTGTTCCAAAAGTCTTTACTAAAACAAAACTATAGTTAAAAGCTTCAATGAAGAATGGTGGTGTAATCTTGGCATAACAAAGTTGAAATTACTTTGTTTTTTTCTTGAAAACAGAGGAAAACAGGGGAATCCCAGATCAAAAGACATGTTTGAGAATCAAAATTTCAAAAATCAAAAATCAAAAATCCAAAAGACCCTTCATCTCAATTAGCAATCTCTGTACAAGAAAAAGGGTACCTATCAATTTTATTAAATCCTCCACCTTCTTCTTCTTCTTCTTCTCCTCCTCCTCTGTTTTTCCTTAGTACTTAAACATTAGAATTTAGAACCATACATACATATGAAACTTAATTAGAAGGAGTGAAGGACTCTGTTAATAAAATGTGAAGGAGGAGGAATCACCCACTTGTGAAGCACTTGCTGACCTAGAATACTTGTTTTTACCGGTGGCCGCGGCCACGGCCGATGCCGGAGAAGACAACTCGCCGGATCGCCGCCGTAGCATCTGCTTCATGCCGTCGGCGACACGAAAAGCAGGGTTGGATTTGAACTTGCGACAGAAAGACATGTGAGCTTTGACAGCATCTTCCATGGCAGAAACAGGGGATTTCCCTCTCATGATCTCATCTCCCACAGCTTCTGAGCAGAGCCCACAGAGCCATTTGCCTTCAAATTTGGCCTTCACATCGGTGATGTAATCTTGGGTGCAATCTTCTTTCAACCCACAACACTCACACTTTGCTGATTCAATCTCCATGAATGAATGATGATGATTCTAATTCAAATTCTTAAAGTTGAAGTCTTTGATCAAAATATGGGGTTCCCTTTTGGATTGGTGGGATTTTTGGAGAGAAAGTTGGGATTTTTGGGTAATTTTTTAGGTTGCTCTGTTTTTCTTTTGTTTGTTTTCTCTTAGGATGGGTGGCTTTGTTGCTTCAGAAACTAGGAAGTAGGAAGTGTTGTTTATGGTGGATGAGGTTGGTTTTATGGGGTTTCAAATGAGAGAGAGTATATTATATTTGGTTGAATAATATTAGACTAAAAAAACTAAAAAAATTTGTGTTTGGGATTATGGGATACAAGAAGAAAATTAGTTTGATACAAGGAATATATATTTTAGTAAAAAATAAATGTGGAAGTGAAAACGAAAGTGAAAAAAAATGAAATAATATGTAACAAAAGTACGTTTAATATGCTGAAAAATAAAATAAAATTATTATTGATTGAACGAAATGAAAATAGAAAAAACAAAAATTGTGAAAGTAAATTGACCCCTTTTAAAATAAAATAGACAATGAGGTCCTCCCTTCACTCTTTCTCCTTAGAAGAGAGGGAAATAATTAATTTATTAAAAAAAATTTTAAAAGTGACCAATTGAGGCTTGAGTCCAAAAAGTTGAAACTCCTCACAACTAATCTTTTTTAAAATAAGCCACATGTCTCTTCACTATTCTTCTCTTAAGGGATTGATCTATAAATATCTAATTTCTAACAAGTATAATTCACTTCCCTTCAACCCAATAAAAAAATTTCCAGATACCCAGGACTTACTTTCTATCAAACAAGACTTAATATAGGTTCCCTCCACTCCACTTGTTACCAAACATGATCTAATAGATGACTTATTACAATTAAACCCAAAAAAAAAACAAAGATGACTTATTACAATGGTAGGTATTTTATTTTTTATAAAATTCTTTTTTGAACCGGTATCTTCTTATTAGAATTAAACATGTTGATCAATATATTTTTGGAGACACTTTTTCTTATAGAAATTCAAATTTTGGTTCATTGCATTATAAGATATCAAAAAAAGCTAGATCTTATAGTTCGACCAATTTAACATTTTAAAATTTATTGAGTCAAATTGGGCAAGGAATTGCAGTGTATATTGAAAATAAACTAATTCAGGGGATGTGGTTCGGTGGAATGAACTCATTTACCATTAGCTAAATGCCAGGAGTTCAATCCTTCAGCTTAGGTATGAAACAATTTTAAATCCTTGACCTAGATATTCTACCTTTCGAGGTGTCTACAATTCAGAGAGAAAATTAATAATTGTGTTCGACAGTGAATGCTATAGTTTTAAAAAAAATTAGATCAACCTAATCTTAATAAAATTAGACTAAAATAGGACTAGCCCATTTTAATAATTTTAACACTAAGGAATTATTTTTTTTTTCTATTAGATCCAACTCTTATTTCGTTTAAATATTCATAATTTTAATTAATCACAAAAAGAGAGTGCCATAATTTGCTCCATGTTCTAAGGGGCATGAGGGAGTGGAAAATAAGACAAGGTTGGTCGGAGGGGCCTTATCTTGGGCCTTTCTACAATCCTTTATTGCTTTAATCTTAATCTCACAAACCTAAAAAATAATAAAATAAAATGTCAAGACTCTTGATTTAATGGATGATTAGATTCTTTAAATTGTATTTTAATCACATGTTTTCACTTTTCTCTGTTCTTTACAATATATTTTGAAAATTTATCATAAATTTCGTAATTTTAATTCATAGAAATATATACATTTTGTAAGATTAATTAAGATGAAGACAAGTATACATACACATGAGAATCTTTATAGCATTGTTCATGATTGATATATACCACTGCTATTGGATGGACTTATCTAATTCTCTTGAGTTGCATATTAATTTATATTTTTTCTTTGATACCAATGGAGATTCAATCCATGGAAATGGGTTACGAATTTATAATGTGATGAATTTAAATTCGAATTTTTGTTGAATAATGTGTTTAGATTCAATTTTTGATAGTAGCTCAAAGACAATTACTTTCAATAAAAAAAATATACATGAGAAATTAAAGAAATTTTTTTTGTTAGATCAAGCGCATATATATCATATATCATTAGGTCAAAGTCAAAAGTTATAATTGTTAATTAAAATATAATTGATGTTATATTTTAGCCAAAATATTTGTTTTCTTTATAAATCTCTCATTATATATATATATATATATATATGTTAAAGAAAGAGAGATAATATTTATATTCCATAGTTATCAATTTAGTCCCTAAAAAAATTTTGTTTCATTTTGGTCCTTTAAAATTTGTTTGGTCAGTATATATACGTGTGGCTTTTTTTAGGGACTAAAATGACCAAGTTGGAACAAAAAATGTCTTTCAGAAACTAATTTAAACATTTTCATCTTTCAAGAACTAAATTGAAACAATCAGTATCTTTCGGTGACAAAATTGATCATTCTCTCTCAATATTTTAGAACAATAAGGAGGAGAATGAAAAGGAAAGAAACTGAAAGCACATGGGCATGGTAGGCTAGGCTTGTCTGTTTGGTTATCTTAATTCCATGAATGTTAGAGTGTTGACTCAGCACTTTAATTTTGGCATTATATTTGTCCCTATATTTCTTAAACCATGTGCTTCTGCTTTGCCTTCTAAGCTGATTACAACCTCTCTTCTTCTATCACACTTGCCTTGGAGTTGTTGGATGAATTATTGCAAGTTTAATTTTCACTATTTTATTCTTTTTAAAATTTGGATCATACTGGTAAAGTGGGTTGGTACAAATGGTTAAGGATACGGAAAAAAGTTTTCGCCTCACCCATCCAAGATCCTGCTTTTGTGGGCATCCCTCCCCAGGGAGATCCCCTAGCACCCAAGGGTTAGTTGAGTAGCTGCAACTGGGTAAAACTGCTTACGTTTTAGGTCTGTGCAGTAATCTTTTGGGTTGGATCTCTGTTGGTATCTTTAACATACCACTGGCGTCTTGTCCGGTAGTACTTGAGAGTGTCTTCCCTTACTACCATTTTTGCTTAAAAAAATTTTTTGGATCATACTATCTTGAAATTTGCATTAAATAATATTTTTTTAAAATTAGAGAAGATTAGACAAGAGTTTTAATTAACGGCTTGTTTGGATGAAGATTTTGGAGAGGATTTTATCGAAGTCTATATTTGATTGGAAGTTTTGTCAAAACTTAAACTTGGAGATAGCCCTTGGTTTTTGAAGGAGGACGTGACAAAACCATCACCATATGGAGGGTTTGGCAAAACATTCATAAGTTTTGATCATTTTGCCCTTCCCACCGGCACTAGATACTAAAATTTAATTATATGGGTAAATTTTTTTTTATTTTTTTATTTCTAATTCCACTTGTTTTATGTTATAACAAATATTATCTTAAACATTCTTATTCTCATTCCCATTTCTTAAAAAATCAAACTTTCAACCGAATGAGACATAACTCTCTAATTCTCTATATATCCCATCTCTATTTGCAGTCACAAATTAATTAACAAAAGAACAAATTTACTTTTTGATCTATGAAATTAAAGATCATCTTAGACATTAGTTAACTCATTAATTCCTAAACCGTTAACATACGATCTAGGTGATGTGATCCGTTGACGCCTAATGAATTGTCTACGAAAAAAAAAATTAAATAATCTATATATTCATAATACATGTGGTGACATTAAATTCTTTTTTGGACGGCCATTAAAAAAAAAAGTTCATCATGAGCAACTTAATTCTTAAAAATGCACACTCACACACAATTTAAAATTTTCTTAAATGATATAAGAAAATAGGTTAATTTGATTGACATCAATGTCACATTTTAGAGAAATATATCATCTGAATCGTGCATTTTGTCAAGTGCGTGAGTTGCCATATTTTTAAATATTTATCAATTAGTGAAGTAATGTATAAAATAAATAAATATATATATACACATTAACCAATTGGCGAGTTAATGTACAAAATAAGTACATTTCATAAGCAATTCACAAGATACACTTTTAAATTTATTTCTCCATATTTAATCCTTCTTATTTTATTTTTTAGGTTTCATACATGTATATTCTATTAAGACATTCTTGTCATCTTGTGTGAGATATTATCAAACACCTTTTTTCAATAAGGATTAGAACTTCAATTCCTTTTTTAGGTTTCATACACATATCATGTCCTATTAAAATTTTAGGTACATTCTTTTTATTATAAAAATATGAAGAAGTAGCAAATAACTAACCAGTTAGATTTTTAATTGGTGAAATGTCTATTTTGGTCCTCTATGTTTCACCCAAGTTTTAAAATGGTCATTTATCTTTCAAAAGTTCTATATTTGTCCTTTATGTTTTCCAAAAGTTTTATATTTGTCCTTCAGATTTCATTAAAGTTTTATATTGGTCTTTTATGTTTCATTCAAGTTCTATATTAGTCCTTTATGTTTCATTGAACTTCTATATTGGTCCTCTCAGCATGATTTTATTTTTAGCTTAAACGACGTCGTTTGGGTGTTTTTGGTGTGTCTAAGGCCACGATAGCTATCTGATATACGTAGGAGAGATTATGTGTCCACCTCGGCACACCACGTCAGCAGTTAACTTAAGAAATTGACGGATTTGGACGGAATGACCAATTTAAAACTTCTAAAAAACATAAAGGACTAATTTAAAACTTGAGTAAAATATAGAGAATCAAAATGAACCTTTTGACTTTTTAATTTGGTTCTTTTCTTATTTTGTTTTTCTCAATTGAAGTTTCTAATCATTGAAAAATTTCTAATGTTGAACTACCATTCCATTTTTATACAAAATTTGGAGTCAATTTTAAAAGTTAGCTAACTTGAGCCTTATATTTAATTTGCCACCTAATATATATAGCTAGGGTTTAGGTCAACAACTACTTGAAATTGAAATGAAATAGTAACAGATCTAATATATATAATTTGCCACCTTAATTATTATTTTTAACTTTCGGTTAATTAAAACTACAAAAATATCCTACGTAATGAAAAATCTAAATCTCTTCAATTAAATCCCTTCTCTTTTCTTGTTTTCTTTATATATATATATATATATAAGTTATAATTAATTTATTTGGTAATTATACCATTTCAGAGTGTAAAATTAGTATACAATTGTATTTTTAAAATCAATCATGTATATACATTTTCATAAATAAATTTTACAAGGAAAAGAATTAATTCATACTTCTTTATTTTTAAGTTAGAGTCATTATTACACTATGTTACAAGGAAAAGAATTAATTCATACTCCTTAATTCTCTGTTTTGAATTATGCTATGTTACGTTGTAATTTTTATTTATGTATAAGTAATGTGTAGTACTTCAATGGCCATACTTAGTGTTGTGTTCTGATTTCTTTATGCCATATCTTTAGGTGTGTAGTTTATATCACGCTCGGTTGAATGTTTGATCGACGTAATCGTAGACGTAATTTCTTTATATCATTTTAATTAAATACATTCTATTTTTTGTAATGTGATGAAATTATATTTTTATCCTTACTTTTTTTCTACTTTATTCCATTCTCACTTTTAATATAAGGTAAAATGGTCATTTTACCCACTTTTATTCCATTCACGTCACATCACTTTCATATTACTTTTTTCATTCCCTTCTGCAATTTCATTATATCCTCCATTCCTATTACATCTTCCACCCCACTAAACAAACACA
The DNA here is from genome assembly GCA_014851425.1 of Senna tora. Taxonomy (NCBI): domain Eukaryota; kingdom Viridiplantae; phylum Streptophyta; class Magnoliopsida; order Fabales; family Fabaceae; genus Senna; species Senna tora. The sequence continues at coordinate 11,018,771 of CM026271.1, forward strand.
TCCCAAGTGTTTTCACCTATCCAAAATTTCAAGAAGTGACATCTTAAAAATATGTCAAATGGTACTTTAGAAATTTGAAGAGTGATGACATAATGATTTAACAAGTGGTGTTCTAAAATTTTTTATCATAATATTGAAAATATAAATGTTTGACAAATAGAACTTTAAAAAAAATTTCATCCAATTTAATGAATACAATTATTTTTCAAAATATTTTATCATTAAACTTGATTTTTTAAAGTAAAGTAAAAGTAATTAAAATTAACCCAACAACAACCAAAGCTTATTCTCACTAGGTGGAGTCGGAATTAAAATTAACCCAATCTTAAAAAATTGAAAGTTGGTGTTATATATTAATTCTTCTCCTAATTTCATCTAATTAAATTTTAAAAAATAATATAAAATATTATAAGAATATTTTTAATAATTTTTATTATCTTTAGTTATCTGCAATTATAAATAAATAATTGAGTGTATTTTCTAAAGAATTTTGTGAAATAATTACTCTATTTTTAATACTTGCTGTGTTTGACGAATAAAGAAAAGAAGAAGAAAATGATGGAGAAATCAATGTATATTTTAATTTGATATTTCTCGGTTATGTATAAGAGAAGAGAGAGACAAATTGCTTCATCATCTTATATATTTTGCTTTATCCTTACTTTACATAATTAATGTATCCCATTTTAAAAAAGCATGGACTGTCTTGAAGCTGTGACTTTCGTAACAGGGTTAGAATTGAAAATTTTTGAACTATAGAGATGTAGTAATAAAAAAAGGGGATCGACTCGAATAGAGTAGTTGATTTGGTGGAACGTAATTTGAAGAATTTATCTGTTGTAAATTTACTGATTGACGATGTTAAAATTATTAAAACGGGCTAGTCCGATTTTATTAAGATTAGATTGATCTAATTTTTTTAGATTATGGTACTCACCGTAAGCACAGTGATTAATCATCTCTCTGAATTGTAGGCACCTCGAAAAGTGAGACATCTAGGTCAAGAATTTAAAGTTGTTTCATACTTAAGCCGAATGATTGAATCCTTGACACTACAATTCTTAGCCAATTTGACCCAATAAATTTTAAAATGTTAAATTGGTCAAACTATAATATCTAGCTCGTTTTGATATCTTATAATGCGATGAACCAAAATTTGAATTTCTATAAGAAAAAGTGTCCACATTTAACATCCAAAAATCTAATCTTAATAAAATCGGACTAGCCCGTAAGAATTATTTTAACATCGCCCGTTTTGAAGAATTTATCTGTTGTAAATTTACTGGTTGATCATCTAAACCTCCGATCAAGTGAGGACACATCGTTGATCATCGGGTCGGACTAATCCAAATACATAAGCCATATATATATAATATATGTATGTTCTTCCTATTTTCTTTTTTTTTACAAAGTGATCACTTTAAATATTTATAGACATGAATGTGACACAACAAAAAAATTGATGACTAGACTACACAATGCAGATTTTTCTTTAGTCATGCAAGTTGCAAAATAATACAACACCTTTGTGCCTTGATATTTTAACATATTATTCAAAACATTTTTTCCCCTTTTTTTCAGTGACTTTTAATTAATTTTTATTAATTAAGAAATCATCTTCTAGTGTTTGTAGTTCCTATAAAAAAACATGTCATGCTGCTTTGCCCCCAAACAATGTACACAAATAAAATTCACTTATGGCTTTGCATGTTTGTGTTGACCAATATACAATAAGAAGGTGTAAAAAAGATCAAAACATCTCAACCCCACCTCATATATATATATATATATATTTATATATATATAGTTAATTATTAAGTATAATACAAGGATGAGTTAGTTTCTCATGATGAGTGAATATTTAGTATTTGACAATACTTCGAACAGACTTTTAATAATAGAGGATATCTATGATATAAGAAATTGGTTTAATTTGTAGAGCATACTCACTTATAAAATGATTTATAAAATCCAAACACAGAATGATATAAAGATAAAATATTGTCTTGGCTCAAACACATTTTTGGCAAAATGGATAATGTTGTTTTCCTGTCTTTTAAGTTGTTCCTAATTTTCCCCTGTCATGTACGTTCCATCCAAAATTTAAAGTCAATTAATATAGCAATATATCTTGACTTGAATGTTAACTACCCTAATTATTTAGGGTTTGTTTGGTAGATAGAATGAGTGAGGGAATGGGAATGAGAATGTTGGAGGGAATGAAAATGCCATGTCAATGTTATGTGATGTGAATGAAATAAAAGTGAGTAAAATGACCATTTTACCCTTATATTAAAAGTGTGAATGGAATAAAAGTAAGTAAAAAAAAGGGCAAAAACATAATTTCATCACATTCTAAAAAGTAAAGTATATTTGATAAGAAGAATGTATTCAACATTACATCATCCACCCCACTAACCAAACACACCCTAATTAAGTATATAAGTAGTTAAAAATAATTTTTTCCAAAATCAGTAAACTATTTTACATGAATTATGTAACAAGGGGCCAAAATGGATTAATTATATGATTTAAAAAAAATAGTGGATAATATTAATTGTTTGTTTAAAGGTACCAACATATAGATATATATATATTAAGTAGATTAAAGAGAAAAAAAAAATATTTTTACTGTTATTAATGTTACGTTCTTATTATTATTTCTCTACAAACTCATATATATTTCTTTTGAATGGCTCTTTTTTTTTAAGAAAAATTAATTGGTTAAATTTCTTTCATTAATGTCCCTTTTGATTTGTGACGCCACGGTGACCATACTCTAACATCATTATAAAAGGAAGGATAAATTAGAGGATGATGCATCACATTCACACATTGTATATATAATACATAATGTTATAGAACTATCTAGAGCTCAAACTCATCATTTATCAGTCGTTGGATCTGTCTGGAGATTTGTGTTAAATACTTATTCTTTTTAAAATATAAGATGACACAGATCTTAAGACAAATCAAACGGCTTACAACTGGTGAACTTGAACTCTTGATAGTTCAAAATACTCACCTGAATATATATATATATTGTTAGATTTTTTTTTCCCGTGATTTTAGACTCTATGTATGTGTGGTATAGGGGCAGCGTCCCTTTCTTTCTTCATTAATGTTGCTTTCGCCTACAACGTTTTATCTAATCACGTTGACTCAACTACATCACATATCCATGCATGCATATATATAGAGAGAGAAGTTTGAGAACCAACGATTGAGATGTGGCATATATGATAATTAGATCATAAAATGTCATCTGTTGATAGGATCATCTTGATTTTAATAATGGGTTCGATAATATTTGTTTTAGTGGATATTATAGGAAAGACAAAAAAATAATAATTATGCTAGCTTTGATAGATATATATATATATATATATATATATATATATATACCCTGGATAACTCTCTTATTTTAAAAAGAAAAAACTTTTGTCATAAGGTTCTCTAATCATATGTTTTATTTTTATACTCCTTCTCTTTTATGATTGGTCATGAGAAAGGTGATCTTTTATATTCTCTCTCTGCCATAATTGGCCATACATAAACTTTTTCTCACATGTCTTCTTTGTATTAATTATAACAATTTTTTTTATTTTTTTTAAATAACTACTATCCATAAGTATATTGGCTTATGACTAATATTGTGGCTCGAGCTAAGCTAACAGAGATGTAATAATAAAGGTAGGGTTCTTTCAATAAAAGTTTTACTTTACACATAATATTCAAACTCGAGACATTATTGCTCAAGGAGTACGGAGCACCTACCTCTATAAAATAATTCATTAAAATTATTTATTTGTCTTTAATTTATTGTTAAAATATGAATAGAAGAAAAATGAATATTTTTAACGATTTATATTTTCTGGCCTCTTAATTGTTAAAAAATGTATTTTTTTAACAATTAAATTTTAGTAGTTGAAATGAGATGTTGAAAATAAATAATAATAATATTTTTTACGGTCAATAATTTTTTATAATATATATTTTTTATAATTCTTTTCTCAACAGTATTTTTTACGGCTGTGGTAAAAAAAGATATTGTCGAAAATAATATTCACAATTATTGACCGTCAAAAATAATATTATTGACATTTTTCAACATCTTATTTCGACCGCCAAAATTTAACTGTTGAAAATAGTATCTCTTTTCAATAATTAATAATGGTCGTTGAAATATAGGTTATTGAAAATACTATTTTTTTATAATGTATGTACTATATATATATATCACTAAAATTTTATATAAGTTTAACTACTTTTATTTTTGTGTTAAAAATAAAATCACAAAGTTATTTTGTACAATAAATCTTCTTTATTGACAAAAACAATTATAAGAAATTAAAGGTGGGTGTAATTTTTTAAGTTAAAGGAATAGAAACTATATATATACTTGGTTTAGAATAAGTATATTCATCGTCGAACACAGTAACTAATCCATTCGCTTAATGTAAACACTTCGAAAGACGAGATAATTAACTTGTCCAGGGAATTAGTCCCTTTCACTCCAAATATATGTATATATATATATATGATCACTACACTTGTTGAATTTGGACGTGTCTCGTGGGGATCGGATGATGACAATCGGTCATTCATTGCTACATTAAGTAATTAGACCCTTTAATTTTATTTGCCTCAAAAGGGAAATAAAGGGTCAAAGCCAAGGTAGGTGTATATTATTACGTACTTAATAAGATGCACATACTATACGTATATACAATTAAGAAAGTGAGTATTAAATGAGTACACATCATGATAAATATGTACATGATTTCTTATACTACTATAAGTGATGCTATGAATTATTTAATTTTGTAACTAATCCATAGCTAAAAAAATCTATTATGAAAATGTTTGTAATTATTCTATAGATAATATAAAGACAATTTTTTTTCTCAAATAAGGCGCCACTTATTATTGTGAATTTAGCTAGAGAATTCTTTTTGTCACTACTTTGTAGCTAAATTTGTTTTCCTTATAGTGAGTGATACATATACATACCAAATATTAATTGGAATTTCCTTTGAGCTTGGAATTGAATAAATTAAAGGTGATATTGACTTGCATGCATGGATGATTTAGAGGTGTACTGATATTGAAGCCCTAGAAAATTATCAAAACCACAGGAAATAAAGGGAGTTAGGTTCATGACAAAGGAAATTAATGATACATATTATAGGGAAAACCCAAATAAATTATTGGGAGGACCACTATATACATAATTATTTATTTGGTGACCAACCTCATTTTGTTTTTCAAAACAAACAAATTAATTATTATCAGTTACGTACTAACTCATCCAAAAACTTAAAACAAAGTCATACTACACCAAATCATAGAACACATAATTAATTAATGTTTATTGAAAATATTATTGAGATATGTTCTAGATCTTCTAGCTATAAATTAAGCATATATATATATATATATATATATATATATATATATATATATGGTGGGTTTGATAAAACTTTTAATTTGGACCCCTAGTTTAAGAATAGATAATTTAGTCCTCTTATTTTGTAAAATGATCAAATTTTAGTATTTTATATATATAATAATTTATCCGAAATTCAAATTAGTGTGTCAAATTTGAAAAGTCATTGAAATGTTATATATGTATTTACAAAAGCACTTTTAGTTTACACTGAGATTTAACGTCTAATTCATTCATGCAATATTGTTAATGTTGATCACATCAAATTTGGGATTATTAAAACACAAAGACAAGATTAGATCATTTTACAAAATAAAAGCATACAAAACGTCTCTATTTGTATACTAGCTAGGCGTATGAAATTATATAGACTAGAAGTGCATGCATTTAAGCTAGTAAGATATATATATATATATATATATATATATATATATATATATATAACAATTTTTTTCATTTACATAAATAATTTTATATGTAAAATGCATTTGAATACAAAAATAATGCTGTTTTTATTTCTACAACTACATACATATAAGAAGAAACACCAATAAGGAGTTGGTCCGAATAATAAGCGGTATGATATCGTTTAAATAAGATTGTGGGTTTTGAGTCTTTGTGAATACAGTTATTCCCGTCAAGAAACTCTCTCACCATAGCCAAATGAGCATGACATGGGTCGAATCCAAATTAGTCGAGAAAAAATTTCGGAGATCAATGTAATTGCCTTGTTGATAGGTGATATATATATATATATATATATATATATATATATATATATATATTGTTAGAAAAATCAGTGTAAGCTTTGATAGTGTATTCACTGTCCTTAAGGAAATTAAGCCCCCACTATTTGTATGCTGCTGGGTTTGTATGGCAGATTTCCTACAGGATTTACAAAGCCTAATATTATAGCCAGCAAAACTATAATACCTTCTGAACACAATTTTAGAAGGATGAGTTGAAGATTTGAGAGGTTTTTTATGATGAATATTTTTTGTTTTTGTGAGAAGAAGTGCTACTTATATAGAACACATTGAACAAGGAAAGCTTGGTTCATATTCTTTCATGCTCAAAATATTGAACATTCATGCACCTTTAAGAGCACCCATGTGCTTTAAGTACATTCATACATCTTTAAGAGCACTCATGTGCTTTAAGAACATTCATGTCCTTTTAAGGATATTCATTTTCCTTTAATTTTATCAATAAACTATTGTAACCTTTTGTACATGAATAGTCATACTTTAACAAAGTATAAGCACTCTTCACAATCCTTCAACTCACCCAAAAGTGGGACCTTTAATTACTAACTATACTAACATATATATATATGAAAATCCCCGTAAACCTTCAAAGAGGTTAAAAGATCTTTTCTTATCTTGATAGAATACTAATACTTACCTAATTTAATAAACTTTTTCTTACAAAATAAAATTTCGGAGACTGGACAGACAAAAAAAATATAAAAAAGAAACAAACATTATGTCCTTCCCAGAAATGGAACAGAATCAATATATATATATATATATATATATATACACATTCCATTATTATTAGACATATAGGTCCACAGATCAGAGTCAGACAAAGCAATATGGGTAAGAATAATGCATGCATGTTAGTTTATTGAAAGAGCCAATGCATCACTTTCAGTCAATTCCACACACACAAGAAAGTTTTGTGAAGTGGCTGCCCATCAATATTCAATTCCATGGCCACAAATATTGTTCAATTCCTAATTCTGGGTGCATGTCAATTTTTAATACCAGAAAATTATTTATGATATATGATTAATTAGGAAATGAATCACATTTCTGCTTAATTATATGCAAAATTATAAATTTAATTATAATGGTATATATTTAGGGAGTTGTTGTGCTTTTTAAATTAATAGAAATAAAAAAAGGAATATTTTTGGTTTCACTGCAAAAACAAAAGTTTAGCGTTCGAGACAATATTTTGTTCGAGACTAATATGGATACTTATTCTAGCATAGATTTGAACCCGGCCGCCGGTTCATTACGTTCTATGAGACTCGTCCTTTCCACTTCCACTTCCACTGACCGAACTTCCATCGATAAATGTAGGCAACATTAATTTGCAATACATTCAAGAGATAATTAAATGCAAAAAATGAGCCACAAGCCTAAGTACCACAACAAGAAAATTAAATGGGTATTTTCAACTACCTATATTTTGACGATCACTATTAATTGTTGAAAAAAAATACTTTTTTCAACAATTAAAGTTTGACCGTCGAAATAAGTTATTAAAAAAAGTCAATGATAATATTTTCGACGGTCAGCAATTGTCGATATTTGTAAAAATATTATTTTTTATAATACATTGGTCGACGACGACTATCTGTCGAAAAAAATACCATTGAGAAAAGTGTTATAAAACTATTTTTTTTCAACAACTTATTTTGACGGCCAAAGTTTTTACTGTTGAAAAATGATACTTTTTTCAACAATTAAGTGGCCATCGAAATGTAGGTTATTGAAAATATTCATCTTTTTTGTAGTGTACTTATAAAATATTACAATTTATATGCATATTTTTTAGATGTCATAATGATTAAGAAAACTTAATAAAATAGGAACTTTTATTACAGCTACTTAATAAAGGTAATTTTGTTAAACCTAACAAATGGTTAGGCATATTCTATATAATATAATTAATAACAAGAATACCTTTGTAAGTTTAACTAATTAAGGCTTTTTGCAAGATATATATATATATATATATATATATATTTACATGTTCATATAGCGAAAAAAATGTTCAATAATACGATAATATTGAACATTATGTAATATTCATAAATAAGTAGTCATCTCATACAAGTAAATTTGAAGAGCTTTTTGTAGACATCATATATAATGCTAGAAACTCTTTTCAAATTAAAAGTTAAGATTCTTGACCTTTTATCATTCAATCTTGTTCAAGAAATGTTGTCATATGTATATTCCATGTCATCATTGATATGTTAACAAAAAAATTTATATTTGAAACTAAATTTATTTTTGGGTACGAAATGGGTAGCCTTAATTAATTAATATGAATTCAAATTAAATAATAATAATCATCATTTATATATATATATATATATATATATATTAATATGAATTCAAATTAATACGAAATGGGTAGCCTTAATTAATTAATATGAATTCAAATTAAATAATAATAATCATCATTTATATATATATATATATATATATATATATATATATTAAGAAAAATAACCAAAACTTCTAAAGAAATATGCCTAAATGTAAATGATATATAAAATCACTAATACTTAATTGGTTTTTGTGACAACTAAAGTCACCACCAAATACATGTCATAAAATATATGCCCAAATGGAAAAATGGAAGAAATTAAGTTCATTATATAGTTGCTTTGGTATATATAGTATGCTATTAATATAACTATTGCAATGCAGTTATAACTGCATGCATTATTAGTGTCTTTTTAGCTGAATTTAGGTTACTCCAATTTCAACATTTTTTCTTTTATTAGCTAAGCTAAAAATTGATCATTATTTGATTTTAATCCAATAGGTGTGGTTGGTTGAGTATAAGTACCGATAATTCATTTTTAATTCAGTGTTGGGGTTCGATCATTGATTTTAAGTATGGAGCAGCTTTAAATCTTTAGATTAATTATTTCACCATTCAAAGTGCCTACAAGTCACTGTGATCAATAATGAATACCTTTAAATCAAACATGTGATATTTTTGTGTAACTATTGCAATGGAGTTAATTAATATACCTAAACAATGTTTGTTTTTATAAAAATTAAAAAGAGATCTCAATTAATTAACCCAATATATATATCAACTTTAAGTATTTCAAAATGATCGATTCTAATTATAGCTTTGCACCTTAGTCCACTTATTTTGATTCAATATCTCTCTCAACGTTAATATATTGTAAGTTGTAACATGCAAATTTAAGTATCAAAATAAATAGTATGGGATATGATTACATCGATCAAGTGATAATATTAATTTGTTATGCCATATCAATAAATACAACTAAATTTGTATCAAAATTTAGATCGAGTTTAGGGTTTATAATAAACAAAAAAATGTCAAGTAAAACTATATATAGTACTAGATGTTTCATATGCATTTACGTGCATGTCAAATTTTGTAACATATAAAATATAATATAAAATGTTATTATTAATTTTAAAATAATAAATTAAAAATTAAAAAATTATTTTCTTTTATAACTACCACTGCCATTATTATCCTTTTTTAAAAAAAAAAAAAACAACCACTATCACTATTTTTATAGTCCAATTTTTTTTCTCCCACTATCTTCTTACATCATTTTTTTATTTATTTAAATGACTATTTTGGAAGATCATTGACGGGTCCAGAGTCATATAAATGTGGATTTTTTTAATTTATTTAAATGACTATTTTGAGAGACCATTGACAAAAAGGGTCCACAGCCATATAAATATAGAAGATATACTAAAATGAACATATTCATATAAAATATACTAACTTTAATTAATAGAAAATGAATTAGAATGAATTAAAGTTTAATGTGACATTTTATTATTAAACCTAAAAACTTCTTAAATATAAAAATTATAAAATAAACAAATATATTTTCATCGAAGTTAATTTATTTTTTAGTAAATTATATTAATTATTATTTTATTCTCTAATAAATTTTATTTATTATCTCAATTTACTCTACGAATTATGAAAATTAAATATCAAATTTAGTCCCTAAAATATATTTATATGTTGCAATTATTAATTTCATATGAAATATATATATGAAACGTAAGACAAAATTGTGATAAATTTTAAGAATAAAATTTGACAATAATTTTATAATTCATGAAAAAAAAATTGAATTATGTAAAATTTTTTAAGAATTAAATGTAATATTTTTCATGATTAATGAAGTAAATTGTGAAATGTGTAATATAATTTTCCAAGTACCAAAACAATTAATTGTTCGATCCAAAAAAAAACAATTAATTCTTACTTGAGGGGTCAATTATTTCTCATATGGGGCCTTGTTAATTTGGAAATATGTTAACCCATCATAAAAAAATTGGAAATATATATATATATATATATATTAAAATATAAAATGAAATAATGATCTTCACATGGCAACCCACATGCATTCCATTATATTCTATTCTATTGCATTTATTTACTTTCAAATTTTGGACTCTTTTTCTTCACTTCCTACCCAATCACTTCTGTTATATATTCATCATTAGTTAGCACTTCCCATACAGCCTCCTTAATTATCAATCTTAATTATAAGTAATAGACTTTTTCTATGGTTAAGAATTCATCGATCTCAACAATATAAGGAGTGTGACGGAGGAAAATGGATTCATCTATTCTTAATCAAGTGTCAGAGGTTTAATCTCTAATTTTGAATATGAAATAGCTTTAAAATCTTAGACCAACTGTCTATAAGTTAGAATAAAAATAGTCATTATACTCTATTGAACAGTAAATGTTGTGGTTAAACAAAAAAAATCATTTCAAGAGAGAGTTTTAAATATTAAACTTTACTATTTTTATTCACTTTTTACCAAATTTGAAACCCAAAAAAAAAAATATTTCTCACTTTAAAAAGTGAGGCAAAATACTATTTAGTTCCTGAATTGTTGGTCAAATTACTATTTAGTCTTCGAAATGTTTAACTATGTCAACTATTTAGTCCCGGAATTTAGCAAAATACTATGTCAACTACTTAATACCCGTTATAGTTGACAGAGTTGCAAATTCGGTGATTAAATAGTATTTTTGCCAAGTTTGGGGATTAAATAGTTGACATAGTTGCAAATTCATGGACTATGTATTTTGTCAAATTCTGGGATTAAATAGTTGACATTAGTTAAACATTTCGGGGACTAAATAATATTTTTAATTAATTCAGAAACTAAATAATAATTTGACCAACAATTCAGAAACTAAATAACATTTTTGTCTCTTAAAAAGTGGCATAGTTCCTTGTTATTAGAAAAACCTTAATATATATCTATATGGATAAGCTTTTATACACGTATAGGTCATCATATATAAGGACAAAATTCCAAATCAATCATCACATTAATTATATATTTTTTCTACTTTAATCACTTCCTCCATCATCATTAGCATTCTTAATGCATGTCTTTCAAAAATAAAGGTATTAACCACCGCCAATTATCAAATTGCAATTGTGCAATGTGCATGCATGTATGAAAATATATATATAATCTAATCAAATTATAAATACATCAACTTCAATAATATAATGGTCCAATAATTTTAATTATTGTGATTTAACAATTTCATACATGCATGCACGGATCGAGACCTTAAGCAAGGTATTGAACTCGAGTAAATATAATGCAGCTATCACCACCATAACCAAATATATAATACGGATTGAATTCAGATTAGTTAGAACAATACCTTAAGACTGGCCGAGCAAACAAAAAAATTGTAATGAAGAACATGTAACCATAACTTATTAATCTGCAGTGTAATGACTTTGCTCACTTGCTTGGGCCAATTTGACCAGAATAAGAAATTCCTTGATGAATATCAACCAACATATTTATAAAAAAAGAGTATTATTTTTATTCTTCAAATATACTTTATAAGTTTATATCAAATCACTTTCTGAAAGATTAGAATCTTCAATTTGGGTATTTGAAAAATATATCTTAAACAATTTAGCCTTTACATAAATTATCTAATTATATTAATCATGTGTGATGGTTCATTATTTGATCTCTTAACCAAGTGGCGGTAATTGAAATATGGTTTAGTTCTTGGGCTGTGTTTAGTAGAAATGTATGTACGGATAAGAAGGAAAGGAAATAGATGTAAAGTATAAAAAAAATGTATTGAAAATATAAAAAATATAATGAAAAGTGTGTTTGATATGTAAAATATATGATGTAAAGTTTATTGAGAATAGTAAAATTATATCCCTTTCCTTAAGATGCAAAGATACCCAACACAGCCCTAGGACTGGTGTTATTTTGTGTTGTTTCGTTTAGCAAAAAAATATATATAATTTTTTGTGAAGATCATATTAAGCCTTAGAGGAAAGTACTTTTTGACATCTAAGATTTAAAATCATAAATGATAAGTTAGCTTATAATTGTTTATCAATTTATATATATAAAAAAAATAGGTCAAAGGTTCATTTTGGTCCTCTATGTTTTATTTAAGTTTCAAATTAGTCCTTTATGTTTCAAAAGTTTTAAATTGGTCCTTTATGTTTCCCAGAAGTTTTAAATTGGTCATTCCATCCAAATCCGTCAATTTTTTAAGTTAACTGAGATGACTAATATGAAACTCTAATGAAACATAAAGCACTAATATAAAACTTCAATGAAACGTAAAGGACCAATATAGAACTTTAGTAAAACATAAAGGACCAATATAGAACTTGAATGAAACATAAAGGACCAATATAGAACTTGAATGAAACATAAAGGACCAATATAGAACTTGAATGAAACATAAAGGACCAATATAGAACTTTAATGAAATATGAAGGACAAATATAAAACTTTTGCGAAACATAAAGGACCAATATAAAACTTTTGAAAGATAAATGACCAATTTAAAACTTGGATGAAACATAGAGGGCCAAAATGGGCATTTGACCAAAAAAATAAAACTAGACAATAAAATTTAAAAATAAACTTGAAGAATGTGATTAAAGATAGCCAATTAGATTTGGAGACTAAACGGGAAGTTATAATTAAGTATTTGTTACGAAATTCTTTAATAAAAATAGGACATGTGGTAAAAAGTGTTTGAATGATCAATTATGAATAAAAAAATAATATAAAAAATTAAATTTTGTATGACTAATTATCGAAAAAAAGAACATAAATAAAACCTATAATGAAAGAAAAACACCAAATAACTCTACCTAATTTTCTTTCGTTGGATTCTTATTGCTATGAATAAAATAACTTTTTTTTTGTCAAATCACAAAATAATTATTCATCAATAGTGTTTAATCCATGAACTTGAAGTTAGCCCATATTGGCAAATAGCTCTGTGCAGGTTGCCTGCTTTTTGTACACATCAAAACCCATTTCAAAGTCTTTTGGGCTGAAGGCTTTTAACTTTATGTTCCAACTTAATTTCTTTTTTTATGTGTATTCCAACTTAATGCATAATAATTTTTTTCCTTTTTTTTTAAAAAAAAAAAGTTTCAATATATATTTATTTGTTTAAATGGTAAGCGACTTAATACCATTTAAGTAAGATTTTGAATTTGAGACCTTGTGAATACTACTATTCCCATTGAAAGACTCGATAGTTTGCCTAAGAGACCGGCGAACAAACAATAATATTTATTGATAATAGGATTGTTCATTAATTTTTATGTATAGTGATCCTTGGCTTTTGAACATAAACATACCAAGTAAAAAATATATACACAAATTCAGCCACCTTTAAAAATTATCTACAGATATATATTACTTTTACTATGCACATTGAAAAATGCCCTCACCGAGAACGTTTTTTGTAATTTTTAACAAGAAAAACGTCCTCACTGAGGGCTTTTATAGGGTCAAATGGTCAACCCTATAAACGCCCTCACTGAGGGCGTTTTTTACACTAATATTTACATGAAAACAAGTGTGATAAAATTGTAAACAACGCCCTCCCTCGCTGAGGGCATTTTTCAATGTGCATAGTAAAAGTGGTATATATATCTATAGATAGTTTTTAAAGGTGGCTAAATTTGTGTATATATTTTTTATTTGGTATATTTATGTTCAAAAGCCAGTGATCATTAAATAATCGAGAAAAACATTTTTTATATGTGAAAGATATTTTGATTAATTTTTTATTTTTTATTTTTTACAATAGAGACTAACTGGTTAATTTTTAAGTATAGTCAAGAGTTCAATTCTACATTATGAAAAATAAATAAATAAAATTTTTAAAGGTAAAATATATTTGAGAGAATTATCAATTTGATCCTGAAAGGTACAAATTGTTTCAATTTAGTCCTTGAAAGAAATAAATACTTAATTTAATTTCTAAAAGATTTTTTTTTGTCCCAATTAGATCATTTTAGTCTTTGAAAGATGTCAAAAATTCAATGACAAATAAAATTAAGAGGACTAAATGGGACACAAAAGTATCTTTCAGGAACTTAATAAGGCATTTGCATCTTTTACGAACTGAATTAAAACAATTTGTATATCAAATTAATAATTCTCTCCATTTATTATTTCTCTTTTAATAATTATTATAAGAAAATATAAGTAAAACATTAACAAAAATAAGAATTCTTTTCTAAAAAAAGTATTCTTTCTTTCTAGTTGTACAATGGCCCCATCATCAGGTTCTGTAGTACATTGATGAAACAACAAACATGGTGAAAGGAAAAGAATCTTCTACAGATGATGTCATTGGTTTTTATTAACTTTCAGCTTTTCTTTTGTTACAAATTACAACTTTATATGGAGAAGAAATTTTCCTTTATATGATCTTTTTTGGTCTCTAATTTATACAATCTTTGTTAATTTTAGTTTTAAATTTATTTATTATTAATTTTGTTTCTAAATTTTAAATTTATAAATAATTTTATTCTTCGCCTATGTTCTGTCTAAATAATTAACAGGCATATGCAAATATAATTGTTCTTATGAGTTTCAATACCGATTGTGATGTCAAATAATATATTAATTATATTATTAAATTAATTTAATGATGATTATTATTGTGACACTACAAAATAAATGGTACTATTTGTGTCAAAATTAACAATATAATATAACTAAATATATGACTTAGTTTCACATTTATCATTAGAATCCACTTGAATTGCCATATTTGCATTTATTACTAATTATTTATATGGAATTAGAGTAAATGACAAAATTGTTTGAAAATAAAAAATTTAGAAATATAATTGACAACAAATAAAATGTAAGGACTCAATCGACATAAATCTTATAATTTATTGACCAAAAAAATATTTTGCCTAAAATTATTTGTAGAACATCAGTGACTCGTGAGAAAGAACAATAGAAACCAAATTCAAAAAAGATATTTTTTACCCAACTCAAAAAAGTATTATATAGATCTAAATTGTAAATAATTTTATTCAAACATAGCTACTCAATTGATTAAATTATAGGTGACACAATAAAAATATTTACACTCAATTTTCATGAACTCGTTATCAATAAAATTTGTTTTTTTTTCTCAAAATATAAAACTATAATTTTACTTTTATTATAACTTAAATATAATTAAGTTGATAATAAATTTCAATATGACATAATGATTTTATTCTTGTAATAAAAATAAATTTACAATATAATATCACAATTGTTAAAAAATTAAGCTCCCTAATAATCAAATTTTAGGAGGAAAATAAAAATCATGTAACATTGGAATAGAAAAGTAGTAGGAGAGTGGAATTTACTTTACATTATAATATAATTACTGTGGGAATACTTTATGAAGAATAAATAAAACAAAGATAATATAAGGTAGCTAGCTTTTTTTAGTGATACATCATTTTCATTACCAACTTTTAAATTGAAAAGCCAAAACTGTGGACAAAAACCCAACCCAACACCAAATAATAATAATAATTCCCTAATCAATAATAATTTCCCACAAAAATCACCCCTCTAACATATTTACCCTTTTACCCTTCTCAATTTTCAGAGTGTTCTTCCATCTCAGAATTACACACACAACATCAAACTCCATTCTCATCATAGATACAATTCACAATACAAAGATGAGAATTTGGATTCTAACATAAGGAAATAACTTGACCCCTTTTTTTTTTTAATTATTTCCGATGCTGTGATGTTATTCTCTTACACAATAGATGTTGTTACCAAGAAATATCCTCTGATCCCAATTTCTCTGAATCTTCTTCCATCAGCATTCCTTGATAACGGCATTCTCGACTGCAAAATGCTCTCTCTCCCCTGAAATATTCGTATATTTTATGTCTTCAAATTTCACATTAATTTTTAATTTCTTTTTAAACACAATTTAAATTACTAGTGATTTAATTAATTTCTTTTTAAACACAATTTAAATTACTAATAATAAATCACGACATAAAATTACACATGCATAACTAATATTAATGACTCATTATTACTTACAATATTCTGGACAAACCAAAATAATTTCTTTTTCTCGATTTCTCATATATATTTTTATTGAAAATAATTCTCTTTGAAACACTACTAGATATTAAATGTAGACACCTAAACCTTAGTTTATCAAGTTAATATTAGTATAACGAAATAATTTCGTTTGTTATAATAAATTAGTATTAATATTACATGTTAACACGAAATCTATTGTAATTGAAATCTTTTAAAACAAAATTTACCACAGCAAAATACAAAGACAAAATTAAGAATGAATGGACTTAAAATTTGGGATTGTGCTTTGAAGTTGTAACTTCCAATATTGATTCATGAACAATCGAAACTAAGAATCAATCATCTAAATTCAATTTCCAACATGATCATTCATATATATTATCCATAAATTAATCATTATTACTAAGCAATAAGGATTAAGAAATTGATTTACCTATACATGAAGATATCTTTTCCCTCTTCCAGATTCTTCTTACAGTAAAAGCAGAAGCTCAGGAAGCTCTCCGACGGATATCCGCCGGCGCCGGCGGCAACACCAACACCGACAAATCCACCATCCTTCCCCGTCTCCGACGCCGGCGCCGGCGAAGACGAAAATCCATCTCCTCCTCCGACTTCGAAGCAGCTAGTACTCTCAATAACGCAGTTATCGAATATGTGCGTCGTCCTCGGGTTCGGCCCACGCGAGATCACGCGCGTGTACTCTTCCGATAGCTCCATCTCGCTGAGACACCCCGAGAAGACCCTCTTCGCGGATCCGAACGGCGTCGTTTTCGTCGGGATCTGGATCTTGAGGTGTGACCCGAATACGACGGTCCGGGTCTCGGGTCGGGCCTCGTTCCCGGAATCGTCGTCGAGGAGCGAGTCCACGAGCCCAAGGCCCACGACGCCTCGGGAATCCCAATAGTGGCGTTTGGGCTCGCCGCCGGCGGCGGCGGAGGAGGGAGGGGTTCGAGGACTGTTCGTTTCGGACCAGAAAGGGTTCTTGAAGGCAGAGAAGGGCCGATTCGTGTCGAGAATAGAGGTCGGGCTCATGATCGTCGTTTCGGTCTCGTTATTGAACGACGATGCGAAGCTCGTGAGGAGCCTGGGAGAGCTGAAGAAGGAAGACGGGGTGGGTTTTTTGTAATTTCCGCCCGATTGAAGGGAGATAGTGCCAGAATCCGCCATTGTTAGACCTCGAATCGAATCGAATCGGAGAGGAGGGAAATTTGGTTTTGAAATCAGACTTCTGTGACTTCCATGGCGGAAAACGACGGGGAAATTTCTCTCCCGGATTTCTCGGTAGTTGCTTCCTTAGAGAAGAGAATCACTCGCAGTCGCAGTCACAGAGGAGAGTGAAACGACATATAGGGAAGCAGAAACGACACGGACGAGAGGCATAAATAGAAGCAAAAGATGGATGAGTAAAGTGAGAGGAGGAGGAGGGATTGAGAAATAAATAGGGAAGAAAGGAGGAAGAAGAAGAAGATGAGTGATGATGATGATGGAGGGTAATAGTAGTGAGGGAGTGAGTAGTTACAAAATGAGAGGTAAGGTGGAGTTATTAAAGGAGTGGAATAATAATTGGGATGGGGTCTCTCACTATCTCTATCCATTTATGTCTAACACATATCCTAATACACGCGAAAATGGATTTTATGCTGAACAATATAAAAAAATAAAGAAAAAGAGTGATACATAGTGGGTTTTATATGTGAGTTTCATTTATATGTGGGACTTATTTATGTGTTATTTTTTTTTTTATTTTTTTATGCTGTACAACATAGGATCTATTTCTAGTAATACACACACTACGGGCACATTTGTTTGATAGAAAAAAATTGTAACGTGTAATGTAATTCAATATTTCTTTTAATATACTTTTTATAATATATATCTTATTATTTGTAATGTGATAAAATTATATTTTTATTCTTATTTTTTTATCTACTTTTATTTCATTCACGTTACGTTACTTTTACATTACTATTCACGTTTTCTTGTATTTCCATTCCCATTACATTTAGGCACGTTCTTTATGCAAAAAAGGAAAGGAAATGGAGATTGGTTTATTGTGTTTGATCCTGAAAATTTAAAAATAGAAATAGAATGAAAATATATTAAAATAATCATTTTACCTATTATAATAAAATAATAAAAAAAGTTATGCTTATGTCAAATTAAATGATATAATAGACATTTTATATTTTTTTTAAATGTCACAATTTTCAAAATAAATATGTTATTGGTTCCACTACCTTTTTTATTTTTTTCATAGACATTTTCATAAAAAAAAAAAAGCATGTCCTTAATATTTATGTAGCCAAAATAAGTAATAGGTGGATTAATATCTCATAAAAATTGTTTGAATTTAAAATCTTTTAAATATAAATATTTTTGTTGAGAGAATATTAAGTACATTATTAAAGTAATGGTTTATCTAACAAGTGCTTTAGGACACTTATTAAGGTTTCTTTTGATTAGTGGAGAGAGAATTAATCTTTTTGAAGTTAGTGAAAAGTCAACCAACACATGTTTTAAGACATTCTCATTAGTTGAGAGAAAACCTTAAAAAATATCCTAAAGACACTTGTTAGTAAAACTCTTAAGTAATTGAGATAGTTCATTACACACGCTATGTTCACTCACTGTCTGGGCGTCAATGGATGATGAAGGAAGGCGATGAAATTATGATATGGATGATGATGGGAAGGGAAGAAAGTCAGAAACTATGGGGAGAGTTAAAAGGAGGCTCACATCATCATCAACATCATACTCAATCAACACATTATACCACTTTAATTTCTATCCTTTAATTTCTATTCTTGAACTAATTAACATAGAAATTAATAAATAAAAAAAAGAGTAACATATATTTAGGTGACGTTTACTATCTTGTGAGTATTTTAGTGAGAAGTGAATGTAAATGATAAAATATATGTTTGGTATACAGGAAAGCTGAAGCTCACCTCACCAATTCTGCAAGACTGCAACTATGCCAGACGTGCATTAAGAGCAGCTCACTTCAGTTTCCCTGCTTTGCAACCATACCAAACGTGCTAGTAAAGTTTACATGTAGGTTCTATTGCATATTATTGAATTTTGAAATATTTTTTAATTATGTTTTGTTATTTGTTTATATTAAAAATATTTGTCTTGAATAGATTAAGGACTAATTGATTGGAGAGATGTATTGAAGTTCAGTACTGTTGTACTACTGGAAACCTTTTCCTATTTAACATGGACTCCACCAATGTGTCATTTTCTCTCTCCAAATATATTTAAGAGAAAAATTAACCTGAAATTACTTAGGTGTTCACTACGAAATTCTATCAATTATTATCTCTTTCATAAATGATTTAGTTATGCGCAATTTAATCTTTTATATTTTCTCTTCATCTTGATTGGTCATTCAAATACTTTTTATTACATATCTTATTTTTACTAAAAAAATTTCACAACACAGAAATATTTTTACGTAAGTTTAATTCATATTTTTATGCAAGTTAGCATAAAACCCATTTACATTATAGAGATCAACGTGGGAGACCTTAACCACAACTTGTCTTTCCAATTCAATTAAATATAATAACTAGTACCTACTTAAAAAATTCTTAGGCTATGAGATAAAATTTTTATACTATGAAAATTAATATTTTTATCTATTTATTTAATATTATTTATTAATATTAATAAAAATTTATTGACCATAAATTAATTATGGCCTAAAAATAAATTTTATTAACTAATATCATTAGTACCAATGGAATTATAGAAGAGCTCATAACTTTTTTATTAAATTTTTATTAAATTCAAAACAATAAATTCTCTCAAATAATAAAAAAACTTAACAAGAATATAATAATAGAGCGCTTGCTAAATAAACCAAAATTTTATTATTGTTTAAAAATAACATACAATAAAAAAAGTATTGAATATTGTCTAATATATGTGTTGAGTCACGTTATTTGTATGTTAACCATTAATATTTAACTATTTTTTTACTATTTTAGTTAAAAAAATTTATATAATAAATAAATAAATATGATTGAACACCATAAAAATAATATAACTCTATATATATATATAAGAATTTCTCGAATCTACTCTTTCAATGACTTGAATGAAAGGCTAAAATTCCTATTTTGGTCATCTTAATTAAGTCTATTTCATATATTTTTACGAAAAAGGTGAACTTTTGAGGATCTGAATTTTGATTCCTTTCTCAGTTTCTCTACTAAAGATTCCTTTGTAGAAAACTATATATAGTTAAAATATCAAAATTAGGTTGACTAAAAAAAAATACTATCTTGTCTCATGTTCCTCGTTCATTTCTTTACTTTAAGTTATTTTTTAATAATTTAAAAAATAATTATTATTGAATTCATCTTAATCTTAATTCTCCAGGACTATTACAAAAATTAAAATTTTTAGATAATTTTTTTATATTTTATTTATCAGTAATTGCAAGTCAATAATATTATTTTTCAGTCAAAATTTTCTGCAATAATTTTTTTTGAAAAATTAAGTTCTTCTAGAAAAAAATATCTAAGTTCGTAGACTACTAATATTTTATTTAATAAAATTCTTTCTTTAATTTGTAAGATATGATTGATGGGAATTTGGAAATTGAATCCTAGTTGCATGTTGAAAAATGAGGCCATATTATTCAAATCGCTCATATTGATCTTTCTCTATCTATCTCATGTCAAATTAAGTAGCCATCCGTCGGTGTAAATTCGTGTGCAAACGTTTGCGTGCTAAATTTGTATTGATCCAGTTATAAAGATTATTTTTTTTTAAAAAAAGTTATATTCTTATAATTGAACCAATACAAACGTGCCACGCAAACGTTTGCATGAGTTTGCCTCCTAAAAAAATGCTTAATATATATAACATGCTTATCAATTTTTGACTTCCAATGTAAAAATCCCCTTTGTTATTGCAAACTTAATCGAAATTGGATCCAGTGCAATTCCCTTCCGTGCAATTTTGGTGCAATTCCTCTAAAATACACATTTTTACTTCATTTTTGAAGTACTAATACAGACTCACACTAATAATAATCCACTATGAATAGATTAGAGACCAAATTAATATCAATATTGACAAATATCATCACCTTAAATGAATTAGGGACCAAATTGTTATTAATATTAAAAAATAGTCTCACAAGACTATTTAGTGATGATATTTGTCTAAATTGATAATAATTTCATTCCTAATCCATTCATAGTGGGTTATTGTTAGAGTAAATCCGTATTAATACTTAAAAAATAATGTAAAAATGTGTATTTTAGAGGAATTGCACCGAAATTGCACGGAAGGGAATTGCACTTAATCCAAACTCAACTTAATCTTTTTAACAACAAAAAAATCTATTAAATATTATTTTTATATTAAAAATAAAATTATAAATATATTATGCAATAATTTTCATAAACATTTTTACAAATAAGTTAACATGCATCATATATAAAGATATAATCTTTTTAAAAAAGAAAAAAGAAAACGCCTCTAATTTGCTATACATCTTGATATATCGATTCAGAACACAATTAAATTTAATAATGAATTAATTATTTCTAAGACTTACAATGTCAAACCCATTTTTATACATCCTATTTCCATTTTGTTTAACTTATATGTCACAAGAAAAAAATGTAAACTGAATATTATTAAGATTTTTACTAATCAATGTCCTAAAATTTTGATTAAAATTTTTAAAGACTAATGAAAATTTATATAATTACTTTCTTAATTTTTGCACTAAATTCGAAACAGCAAATTCGCTTTCAATTAATTAAAAAAAATTAAAAAATTGCTTTAAAGCAAATATTAAATAAACCTTATTATTAATATTATAATTTATATTAAAGTACATGTCATATATATTTATTATTTAAAATAATATATATTTATATATAATTTTATCTTTTTTACGTACATTTTGATTTATTTTAATTTTAAATAAAAAAATGATAGACGAATAATTCAAAAGTCTAAAGTCAGAACAAAAAATAGGTAGGGCCTACCTTTTTACCAGCCGAAATAGGACTGGAGAGTTCACGGACCAGCGAATAGACTATACAGTATACACAATAGAAATGGTGAAAACACCAAATTGATTTTTTATATTTTATTTAAGTTTTATTTTAATCTTTTATATTTTAAAAATTTTAAATTAGTCATTTATATTTTTAAGTTAGAATAAAATGATTATTTTGTCTTATATTGTTAGTCTCTTATGTTAAATGTTGACTTAAAATATTGACAACAATATTGGTTTACATCCGCATTTTAGATCTGTATTTAATAGAAGAGGTTAACTATATGAGGTAAAATGACCAATTTGAACCAACTTAAAAATATAGAGGATTGATTTTGAACTTTTAAAATATAGAGAACCAAAATAAAATTTGAGTGAAATATAGAAATTCCATCATATTCATATCATATGGCCAATAAGGCCAAGTCAAAATGATGTTCCCAAAGAGAAATAAAGCTAAATATACTCTATACGATTTTTGAAGAAATAGGAATGGAACGTAAAAGTCACTTTTATTAATGAGTTCTATAGTATCTAAAAAACTAGTCATTAGATTTGTTATAGTAGATTATTGAACATAAAAAAAAAAAAACTAAAAGGTTTATACTTTATAGAGAGTATTTATTTCTTCTAAAAAATTCTTTTTATAACAAAGGTTTTTTTGCTTGATATACTCCCAAAATGTTTATTTTATAATTTGAGTTTATATAAAAAAAATTAAATTTACAATTAACAATATTAATCATAATTAAAATAAATAAATAATTTTGAAATTTTCCATAAAACATAATTTTAAAAATTATATTTCATTCTTTCTGTGTGTAAAACAAAAAATTACCAAAAACAATTAAGGGTTTTTTAACGGTGTCTTTAAGAGTTCTAATTAAATGTTCATTTCAACTAATGAAAGAGTTTAAAAAATTATTTGTATTGATTTTTTACAAACTTTAATATTATAAATTCTCTATACTGGTTAAAGAAAACCTTAACAAATATTTTAAGTTACTTATTAAATAAGGGTTTTTTCTAATAAATGTTCTTAGAATATTGTTTAAGGATTCATTTTACCTAATAAAAAAAACTTAAAAAATTATTTTTATTAACTTTTTATTAAGTTTAAGATAATATATATATATTTTCAATCAGTAAAAAAATTAAAACTTTTTTGTAATTAAAAAAAGATTTTTCTAACAAGTGTTTTAGGGCACTCTTTAAGATTTTATTTCAACTAATGAGAGGGAGTTAAAAAATGTATTGGTTGACTTTTCACAAATTTTAAAAAAAATTATTCCTCCTCTACCGATAAAAAAAATCTTAAAAAGTGTTTCAAGACACTTGTTAAATAAACCCTTAAAAATTATAAAACCTTAATGATGATGCTTTATGGGGAAAAAAAACTCCCAATGATGGTGGGTTCCACTTAACTCTAGTGGTTCACAAATGTAGGCCCCACTCTCTTAACTGCAGTTAAACTCTCTGATTCCTGGTTTGACTGGGACCCACAGCTGATGTTCTTGTCAATTCTCATGTCTTCCTCACTTTCTCAATTTTTTAATCTATTAATGCAAATTTATGATATCATCTACCTTGTCGGATTACTACCATGGCCTTTCCAAATGAGTATTTGTCTAATTGAGGTTAGATGTCCCAAAACAGGTTATTTTCTTAAGTCATGTTTGCTAAATAAAATTTAGGTTAAAATGCACAAAAAGTCCCTAAATTATATTGAACTTCAAAATGTGACAAAGAACTCCTCTAAACTTTTCAAAATGTGTACACAAGGGTGGGTAATCGTTAACTCTTCCATCTATTTTTAGGATAAAAGTTCAATAGTACTGTATCATTGAAGTTCAATACATCATTTTAATCATGTAGAGTCATTTGTTAATATTAATATAAATTTACATTAATAAGGACTCACCTTAAATGGTTTAGGAATCAACTGATTGGAGAGATGTACTAAAATCCAGTACTATCGTACCACTGAACATCTACTCATATTTTTAACAGATTTATGACACATCATGTTAATAATCTCTACCTAAGAAATTTTAGGTCTTACTCATGCTGATGTGGTTAGGGATAAAAATGTAATTTCAAAATTCACTTTATTCCCTAATTTTAAAAATGTCAAAATGGGCTTGATCCATGGGGCCGACCCTTAGAATAACAAGGGCTGAGCCAAGAAAAATGTGACATATTTTAAGGAAGGTCTTTTAGCCCTAGGTGGAGATTAATAATATGACGTGTCACAAATCTATTAAAATTGATGAAAAAATTAACGGTTACTCTTATATATGTGCACATATTGAAAAGTTTAGGAGAGTTTTATATCACATTTTGAAGTTCAAGGTGGGTTATGTGCACACCTAGTTCAAGAAGATTAGCTGCACTTTAGCCTAAAATTTATTGGGAAAGAGAAAGGGAAGTGTGGTTGATTACCTTTGGCATGAATTTGAGAATAGGGAATAGGAACTTTTGTTCATTGTGAGGTAGACGAAAAGGGAAGTGTATGTAAAATGACTATTTTACCCTTAAAAATGTGTGGTAGATAATGAAAGTAAGAGCAAAAAGATATTTAAGACTTGTATCTTTCATTTTCATATCTCCTTTCCACTGTACCAAATAATATTACTCGTATATTCTACTTCTATTTTCCTGCATACCAAACACACGTTTTATCACTTACTTCTATTTTTATTTTCACTTCTACTTCCCACCAAATCATTCACCTCCTATCAAATACCACCTCATGTTAGTCTGTTTGGCCCACTTAATTATATAAAATTGGATTAAATTTTTATTATCTTAGATAAAAATAGGTCAAATCGATATAATTTTTTAAAAAGAGTCAAATAAAGTTAGAATTGGACCGAATTGGGTTGCTCATTTTGTTTGTTTTTTTAATATGTATACATTAAATTAGCTTCATAATTTAAGTTAAAAAAATTTCATACTTTTTTTATCTTAATTCAAAATATATTAGTTGTTTTAAAATTTTATTTAATTTATTTAATTATTTTGATTTTATATTTTATCAATATATTTTATTTTATATTTTTGAAAATTTTATTATATTAAATTTTAAATGAAGATCCACACACACACACATATATATATATATATATATATATATATATATTTGGATAATAAATATTAATATAATATTAAATATTTTATAATTATTTAATAAATTAAATATTTTTGAAAAAAAAAAGCATCAGGCCAAGCCAGCTTTAAGTTCTGATAGAATCGGATTATGCTTAAAAAATCTTAACCTATATTAAAAACAGAGCAATACAGCTGAATTATAATTATAAAATATGGCCTAAATTGATTAAAATTAAGTTGAAGTAATCCGTTTTTGAGAGATCTAATTAAAATATTTAAGAAAGAAACAAATTGAGACCCCAAAAAAATAAGAAAAAGTAGAGAGAATGGGGCGGAAAAGTTGGGAATGAATGAATGATCAATGATGACTAGCCGAGCCTGCACAGGGGCTGAACCATGGACCATGGTGCATTATAGCAAGTACGCCACTGACTTAACCGTGACCCACCACTCACTCTGACCGGACCCATTGGTTAGGTTTTCATCGGAAATGAATCATCTAAATTAATTTTTTATATTTTTTGGTAGAGTTATGAGAGAGATCGAAAGAGAGAAGAAAAAATTTTCTCTTTCTTAATTCTTTTCTCTCTATCTCTCTCATAACTTCACAAAAAATGTAGAGGATTACTTTAGATGGAGGGAGGTGAGAGAAACTGAGGAAGGGTGAGAGAGAGTGATGTGGTAAGTGACGTGGAGTGTCACGTCATATTTTTTAACACGTAGGATCCACCTCAGCAGGCCACGTCATCACTTAATAGAAAAATTAGACGGAAATTGACGGAAGGACCAATTTAGAACTTCTTACAAACAAATTAATTTAAACGTTTTGAAACATAAAGGACCAATATGAAACTTCGTGTAAATATAAGGGACTAATTTGAGGTTTTAACCTTTTTTACTTTTATTCACTTACGCATCAAAATGACAAAATGTATCTATTACAATGCAACTTTTCAGGTGAAGGATGAGTTAAATTGGAAAAGAAAATAATTTTTCTTTCAGATTTTTCTATGGTGAGATTATTGCCACACAAAATAAAATGAGTGGCATCAACATCAATCGCCACCAAAATATATTTTCAATGGCATTAGGTAAGTTTTTCGCCACAAAAATATATTAATAGCAACAAACGGAAGTTGCCACAAAAAATATTTCTGTCCCACAAAATTTTAGTTTCAGATATTTTTTTTCTTAAAAAAATTGCCTACCAGGACAACTTTTGTTGATAATTAAATTATAGCTTTTATTTTTTGCTAGTAGTAGAAGCTTCAATTATAAGCTTCTGTTTAAAGCTAAAAATTTACTTTTGGTATAACTCAAAGCACTTTTAGATCATTTGCCAAACACATTATTTTAAGAAAATATGTACCATTATTTCTCAAATTTAAAAGATTAAAAAAAAATGATCTAACATATTAAGAAACATAAGAGTCTAGCACCGAATATGCTGTCGATTATTTCTTTCTTCCGTGAAATTTGTACATGAGGGCGTGTGCTATCCAAAATTTATTAAAAGTTCAAAATCTTATTTTGGTCATTTATCTTTCACTTAAGTTTTAAATTGATCTTTTATCTTTCAAAAGTTCTATATTTATCCTTTTATGTTTTCCAAAAGTTCTTCTATGTTGGATTGTTGGTCCTTCCGTCAAATTTCATCCATTTCTTCCATTAAATGCTGATGTGGCGTGCCGAGGTGGACACATAATCTCTCATACGTGTATCAGATAGCTGACGTGGCTTTAAACACATCAAAAACACACAAACGATGTCTTTTAAGCGAAAATGAAACTATACTGAAAGGACCAATATAAAATTTTAATAAAACATAAAGGACTAATATAGAACTTTAATGAAACAAAAAAGACAAATATAAAACTTAAATGAAACATAAAGGATCAATATAAAACTTTTCAAAGATAAATGACCAATTTAAAACTTAAAAAAAAATAAAAGACCAAAATAGGGGTTTGGGCTTTATTAAAATCTAAAACAAGTTCAATGATAACTACATATTCTACAATCAATTAAAAGTCAATTTTGGGGTTTTATTATTTAATTATTATATATATTTACATTAATTATTAATTAATCACAAAGACAAACAGCTTCAAAGTGCATATTAATCATGCATGGCTACACTTTCTTCACGTAATTATCGAACGAATTAAACTTAGATAATTTTTTTTTTATATTTTTATTATAAAATTTTTCAATACATAAAATAAACATGTGATAAAAAAATTTATGATCAATTATGATAGAGAGAAAATATAGAAGACCACATTTTATACGATCAATTATAAAAGAAAAATAGTATAAATAAAGCATGTGATTGAAGGAACTCGTGACAAAGATATCAATAACGAAATTGGATCCAGTGCAATTCCCTTCCATGCAATTTCGGTGCAATTCTTATAAAATACACATTTTTACATCATTTTTGAAGTACTAATACGGATTTACTCTAACAATAACCCACTATGAATGGATTAGGAATAAAATTATTATCAATTTTGACAAATATCATCACTAAATAGCCTCGTGAGACTATTTTTTAATATCAATAACAATTTGGTCCCAAATCCATTTAAGGTGATGATATTTGTCAATATTGATATTAATTTGATCTCTAATCTATTCATAGTGGATTATTATTAGTGTGAGTCCGTATTAGTACTTCATAAATGAAGTAAAATTGTGTATTTTATAAGAATTACAC
Source organism: Senna tora (assembly GCA_014851425.1). Lineage (NCBI taxonomy): Eukaryota > Viridiplantae > Streptophyta > Magnoliopsida > Fabales > Fabaceae > Senna > Senna tora. Next base: position 11,047,252 of record CM026271.1, read on the forward strand.
CGGAATTACACGGCAGGAAATTGCACTGGATCCAATTTCTATCAATAACTTGAACTAAATTTTTTTCTTATCAAAATCAAAGTTCCTTAATAATTATTGGCCAATTATTTTTTTAATTCTAATTATTATTTAAATTATGTAGCACCTTTATGCCTTTTTTTTAAATTAACCTTTTACTTTTTACCTTTTATCTATATGTTTATTTTTAAAAAATCGTAAAAATGCCATTAATTAATCTTTAAACATATTTAATTTAATTTTAAATAAATAAATTCTTAAACTTATTAGAGTTTGAAATTTTAGAAGGTTTATTTCAAAGACAGGTAGTTACATGTCAACTTCATGATGTTTCATACTACATTAATAAGGTATTAGTTCAAACTATTTTTTTCAACTTTGATAAAGAAACCTAAAAATCGAAAATGTTTGCAATAGCTAGTGATATATGTAAAGTTAAGTTCCAGCTCTTATTGGTACCTAGAACTTAACTTTATTGTTTTTTAAGGCTATAATGTATCGAGATATTCTGACTTTTATGTCACGAGTAAGTTTTTAGTACTTTTAACGACAGTTTAAGTTGTTGCTATAACCCACTTTTCTAGCAGTGACACATTTTGAGTTCTAAAACCTTGGATACAGGCCCCTTAAACTTTTAATTTTGAGCACCTAATACTCTTATATTATATTTTCGTCCACATTCAGCCATTATCTGCCACGTAATCACATGTTGTAAGGGTATTGTAGTTGTTATTTGCGACGTAAGCAAGTTTTGTGAGAGTATTTTAGCCGTTATATGTTGTGTAAGCATATTTTGTGAGGGTATTTTAATCATTATAATGCTACTTTAGCCATTTTAGTAATTTATTTGAAGCCGCTAAAATATGAAAGGATTAAAATATCCCTACAAAATTTTCTTCTGTAGTAAATAACAGCAAAATGTGGACAGAAGAGTTATGCGTGTCCCAAATTAAAATGTCAGGGGTTCTATCTGCAACATTTTAAAATTCAAGGGGTGTATGTGCTCTAGTCCCAAAACTCAGGGGCTCTCGGAGCATTTTAGCCTTCTTTTAATTGCTCGATTGGTCTTTGAGACATTATTACTCTAACTAATTCGAACTCAACCCGTATCATACACATACATGAGTCTACAGGGATAGGTACATTCATAAAGTCTCGAACCCAAAATCTTATTTAAAAGATACTAAATTACTTACTTAGATCAACTCCACTTTCATAATTCTTTTGAATAAGAAAGTGATGGCATTATTATAACTACTAAATTGATGGAAGTGAAATATTAATGGAGCGAGGACTAAAATAATACATACCCTTTTAGGTAATATTTTTTTAAAACCTTAGCTAATAATTGTTTTAGTTGGTAAGGAGAACATTAAGGAATAATTAAGATATTTATATATATTATTCATAATAAAGGAATCTTCTTAAACTTTCTAATTTTGGTTAATTAAGCAATGTAATTAATAAGCCATTATTGCATATTCAAACCCCTAATTATATATATGTACAACTAATAACTCATATATAAAAGACATTCTCTAATCTGATCTATAGCATACATAATTATATATATGTAATTAGGTAATAGCGTCCAAACATACTGTCTCCTCTCATAATTAACCAAATGAACTAAAATATGAAAAGTCATCAGATCATATCTAAATTCAATTATTAATGTTGTCTGGAAAAAAATATTTTGTGTAATAATGCAAGAAAAAAATATTCTTTATTATTAGTATTATTAGTGTTCAAATTCAACATTATCACCATTATGGTTATCTTATATGCATATATATCTTATTATTATTATTAGTGTTCAAATTCAACATTATTACTATAAGAGGGTTCAAACTCTATTACTAATGTCAGAGTTTTATTAGTAGATGATATGTAAATTCGTCTATAAATTTTTAAAAATGTTGGGTGGTATTCCTTGACTTTGGTGGAATACTAGTACTTACCCCAACTAAATTTTCTTTTTTTTTTTTTTAAAAAAAAAGGATAAAACTTGATAAAGCTGCAGTATTTTAGAAACTCCAGTCATGCAACTAGTTACTGTATGTTACTGAAAATTGAAAAAAAGAACCTTTTTTATTATTTTTCATTGGCTAAAATGTACATACACCCCCTGAGTTTTGGGTCAGGGGCACATACACCCCATGAGTTTTAAAACGTTGCACATATATAGACCCCTGAGTTTTTACTTTGGGGCAGAGACACCCCTTCTATTAGGGTTCCGTGAAAACTAGGCGTTAAGTGCTACGTCAGAAAGCATGTGTGAGGGGTGTCTCTGCTCCAAAGTGAAAACTCAGGGGGTTTGAAAATACTAAATTGCCTTCACACATGTTTGCTCACATGGCACTTAGCGCCTAATTTTCACGGAACCCTAACAGAAGAGGTGTCTCTGTCCCAAAATGAAAACTCAGGGGGTCCATGTGCAACATTTTAAAACTTAGGGGGTCTATGTGCCTCTGACTCAAAACTCAAGGGATGTATGTGCATTTTAGCCTTTTTCATTTACCTATTTAGTTTTTACGAGATATATTTCATAAAATGAACAGAAATAAATGTTACCACTTTTGAATACTTAATACAAATAGAACATTCACAAATATCATAAAAATTTTTAACTTAAAATGCATCGAGGACTCCTAAATTTTGAATCAGAAGTATATTTACTCTCTAAGTTTTAAAATTTTATAGACAGATGCCTTAAGTTTTCAATTACGAGCACATCTCTTAAGGTTCCTTTTTTGCCACGTCATCAATTTTTGCAGGGTTATTTTGTAATTTCACATCTAATCCTAAAAACCCACCATATTTCATTTTACCCATAACCTGTTTACCCATCCAAATTATGCTTTTGCTGAGCTCCAACAATTTTCCTCAAGTGTGCGATGGGCCGGGTTAGGGTTCAAATTCAGACAGTTTTGGACTTTTAGGTTCAAAATTGGGTGAAAGAATTTTATGGGTGGGTTATTTAAAATGTTTTTTTTTTTTTGTGAAATTCCTTATTCACCCTCAATATTTCATTATTTTGACTAAAAAAATTAAGAAAACGTTGACTATTTGAGGTAATCCTAACAAAAGGGTGTTGTATGTGTACTGGTAAGTCAAAACTCAAGGAGTCTATCTACGTGATTTTAAAACTCATAGGTGTATGTGTCTCCGACGTAAAATTCAGGGGTCCTCAATGCAATTTTGACAAATTTTTATCAAAAAAATCATAGAATTCAAGTCTCAAACAATTATTTAACATACAAATGTATTATATAACAACATAAAATAAAAATTAAATTAATTACACTTCTCTCGAGATGGAGAGGATATTTAGTACTCATTCCGATTTACAATATCTGCTTCGTTGAGAGATTTTTTATGTTTAAAATATCTGTTATTTTATAAAATCAAGAAAGGATTAATTATTTTCTTATAATTTTATCACTACCAATACCTATTCCCAAGATAAGATTAACGGAGAAAGAGTAAGTTGGATTAATTAATTCGTAAGGATAATTTAATCTTTTTATTTCATATTTTTCTAAATTTAAATGTCGTCGTTTTGCTGAGTTGGAGTGAGAGAGCGTGCCATGTTATTTAAATATGACACGTAGGAGAGAATGTGTACCACATAAGCCTTTCATGTCACCATTTAAATGGCAAAACCAGATAGATGTTACGCTAGAGGGCCAATTTTGGCAAAAAAAAAATATGTTGAGGACCTAAAATATCCTTTTGAAACGTTGAGAACCAATATTAAATTTTGTACAAACGTTAAAGATCAAAAGAGTAATTTGACAACAAAATATTAGTGCCGCCTAAATATCTTATTTAGAATAATAGAAAAGGACTCTTAAAATAAATATAAGAAAATACAGGTAGAAGGTAAAATGGACGAAGCACACGCATAATGTCGACATAATGTTACCTAAAAGCCTTAGATGAAGTTAAGTGCAACAACTTTCAAACTCAAATCATGATGTAATCCCTACTCGCAAAGCATACTTACGGTACTTTATGATAATTAGATATTGAGTAGTACGATAGTACTGAATTTCAGTACATTCTTTCAATCAGTTAGCCCCTAATTTATTTAAAGTAAATTCTAATTAATGTGAATTTTATTAATATCAACAAATGACACTAATTAAAGAAATATACTGAAATTCAATAATACGATACTACTGAACTTTTATCCTTTATAAATTATGACCATTATTAATTTATCATTTTTTAGTAAGAAAAAATTGAATCTAATAAAAGAGATTACTTTATTTAATGTGATGAATCAGAATCCTTCTAAACACATCAATGCATATTTACATCACCTTCACTTGCTGGAAATACTAAAGGAAAGAAAAAAAAAAAAGTAGGTGGGACCCACCGGACCCCACCTACTTTTATTTTATTTTTTCTTTTAACTTTTAAAAAAAATAATAAAATAAAATAAAATACAAAATGTTTATTATACTTTTTGATTTGACATAATCTTAATATTTTTTTTATTATTTTAATATAAAGGGTAAAATAGTAATTTTAATACAATTCTATTCTATTTTCATTCCAAATTTTTACTACCAAACACATCAAATCCATTCCCTTTCTACCTACCAAACATGCCCATCCAATAATTAGGGGTAGAGACAAATTTTTTTTATAGGGGGGCCAAGTTAATTAATTAGTAATCAATTAGAGGAAAAATGCAAATACCACTTCAAGTACTATTGACTTGCAAATACTAAACATGTTTAAAAACGATTTCATTTAATACTTTTTCAAATAAAAGTAGTTGCAAATACTTCTATAAACTATAAAATCTTACAAATAGTGGCAAACAAATTTGAGACAAATTAAGTGCATCTTTATGGACTAAAACACTATTTACTCGTACTTGTTAAAATTTGACACATAATATAGTTTAATGTATTTTTAATAAGGATTAAATAAATTTTTAAATATTATAATTAAAGTAAATTTCAAATTTAATTCAGACAAAATTATTTATTTACTAAAATTTAAAAAATGGTTATATATATTAAACAACTAAAATATCAATTTGGTCCCTAATAATTTAAAATAACAACAAAATAATTTAAAAGCTGAATTGAAAAAAAAAAATTAAGAATGATTAAATTGAGAAAATTATCATTTTAGAGGAATTAAATTATATTTTACTTTATATTAAACTATTGATAATTTTAAAGGCAAAATATTATTTAGTCCCTGAATTGTTGGTCAAACTATTATTTAGTCCCCGAATTTATAAAAATATTATTTAGTCCGGGAATTTGACAAAATCCTACTTAGTCCCCGAATTTACAACTATGTCAACTATTTAGTCCCTAAACTTGGCAAAAATACTATTTAATCATCGAATTTGCAACTCTGTCAACTGTTTAGTCTCCTGACTGTTACCCGTTATAGTTGACGGAGTTGCAAATTCGATAATTAAATAGTATGTTTGTCAAGTGTGGGAATTAAATAGTTGAGATAGTTACAAATTCGGGGACTAAACAGTATTTTGTCAAATCCAGGGACTAAATAGTTGACATAATTAAACATTTTGGAGACTAAATAATATTTTTGATAAATTTAGGGACTAAATAATAATTTAACCAATAATTTAAGAACTAAATAATATTTTACCTCATAATTTTATTTGATTGGACCGTGGGCCAGCCAAAGGGCCCCACAATGACTTGACAGTTATTTGAATCCACATCAGCATGTTGATGCACATAATTTTTTTTTTTTAAATTTGGAAAAGACCCCATTTCATTGACTTAATTATAATTATGTAACGAAACTAACATACATGAAATTAATTTTGATGAGACCAAAGAGAAGACACCACTCAACAACAATAGTACAAGACTATACTGTCATGGAAAAATGGTAATAATTAAGGGAAGGTACTTTTTTTTTTTTGCATAAAGAAAGAAAGTTGCTCTTAAATATTATTGAATATGGTATTATTGGCATGTTGAAAAGATCAATAGAGATATAAACTCAAAGGATTATTATACAAGTTTAAATCGCAAATATTTTTTATGTCTCTTCAGAGATGGATGCCTACCAAGTTGAGTAGATGTTCAGTAATACGGAAATACTGAACTTCAGTACATCCTTCCAATTAGTTGTTCCCTAATTTATTCAAAATAAATCCTAATTAATTTAAGTTTTTATTAATATTAACAAATAGTACTTCCTCATCAAAATATTGTCTAATCAATCTCCGATTCCATTCATAACAGTTTGTGTCTATTAAATCACTCAAGGAAAACTCATACCCAATGTCTTGAACCATATGAATCCATCTGTCTTCCCCTGGTTATTAATATTATCACTTTGTTTCTTAGTATCCTTCTATTTGATCATTCCCTATGAAGCACAGACACTCCAAAATCAGAGCACGTCGGTGTGTAGGACACGTGTGGGTGTCTGACACACTGACTTCACATGTCCGACGCACATCCATATGTGTCCAATTTAAAATAATTTTTTTTTGGCTTGGACACGTGTCGAATACGTCATGGACATTGCTCGTGCACGACAAAATGATTTTTTTCTAGAAAAAAGAGGTAAAATGTGCCAGCTTTCATCATTTTTTGAGTTTTGACATTTCCCTCCCATTTGTTAAAATAAAGCGTGCGTTTCATCTCCTAGACTCATTTCCTCTTCTCTCTTGTATGTATTTTCAACCTTGCCCTTCTCATCCACCATTTCGTCTTGTTCAACTCTCTTCTCTTCTTCGACTCACTTCTTCTTTCACCTTCTTTCATTCTTTTTAAAATTATATTTTTCTTCTAGTTCATTGGAATTACATATATATATATATATATATATATATATATATATATATATATATATATATATATATATATATACACTAGAAGCTTCGCATGCATCTACGTGCATACATGTAATTTATTCTTAAATTTTAAAAAAATATAATATAAAATAGTTATTATATTTTAAAATCATTAAAAATTAAATATTTGATAATTTAAAAAATTTTAAATAGAATTTTTATCATAATTTAAAAAAAAAGAGAAGGTATGCACTTCTCCATTTTATTAGTAACCACCTATCATACTTGTTTTCTCTCTCCCACATCCTCCAATCATATTAATTTTTTGTATTTTTTAATTATAAAATATAGCTATTTTGTGAGAAGTTGGTTATTTATTGAGAAATTGAGGGGGAAGTTATTTTTTTGGTGTCACACTTTGGTTGTGTGACACCAAAAACTCTAAAGCCATATATATATACTAGAGGCTTCGCATGCACCTACGTGCATATATGTAATTTATTCTTAAATTTTTTAAAAATATAATATAAAATAGTTATTATATTTTAAAATCATTAAAAATTAAAAATTTTAATTTTTATCATAATTTAAAATAAAAAAAAATCAAAAAAATGAGAAGTTATGCACTCCTCCATTTTTTTAGTAACCACCTATCATACTTGGTTATTTATTGGGAAGTTGAGGGGGAAGTTATTTTTTTGGTGTCACACTTTGCTTGTGTGACACCAAAAAGTCCAAAGCCATATATATATAGACTAGAGGCTTCGCATGCACCTACGTGCATACATGTAATTTATTCTTAAATTTTTTAAAAATATAATATAAAATAGTTATTATATTTTAAAATCATTAAAAATAAAAAATTTTAAAAATTTTAAATTTTTAAATAGAATTTTTATCATAATTTAAAATAAAAAATTAAAAAGTGAGAAGTTATGCACTTCTCTATTTTTTTAGTAACCACTTATCAATTATCATACTTGTTTTCTCTCTCTCACATCCTCCAATCTTATTATTTATTTTTGTATTTTTTAATTATAAAATATAGCTATAAATATAGATATAGATTTATTGAAAAGTTGGTTATTTATTGTGAAGTTGAAGGGGAAGTTATTTTTTTAGTGTCACACTTCCTTCTATTTGATTATTCACTAGACTTCAGAGTCTTATCTTCACCACTTCTGATTCAAGATAACATCAAATTTAACAATCCTTGCTTCCTCTATTTTCTTATGATAAGAACAATACAACCTGCAAAAAAAATAACAATGAGGTGTCCTGAATCGCTCATTCTACTCATACTTATAATATTGACCATTAGCATTATCAGAATTTCTTAAAATTTTATATAGACCGCTTTAAAAGCATAAACTTACTTGTCCGCTACAAATTCATTAAATAGATAAGGTAGAAAAATAAAACAAATCACAAGATATCATAAGAATCGAGTGTAATGTCTGGCTCAACAACTGTAAAGACATTAGCATCCATTAGATCAATATCATAAGAATTGAATGTAAAGTAAAGCAAGGAAGAAAAAACACAAAAACCTGAGAAGTTGATCTAGATTGCTCCACAGCAGGAGAGAGAGAACAACAAATAGGTCGTGCGTGAGAGGAAGAAAAACGACAACGACGACAACAACCAAAATGCAACGAAGAAGAGCGCGCAATTGAGGCAACAACGAGGTGATGAACGTTGGAAGAAAAATGTAGTAGAGTGGTTTTTTTTTGGCCTATTTTTGATAAAATTGTTATGTAAGCCTTTTGAGATAAAATAAAATATTTAAAGAATTATTGATCCAATTAAATTCATAATTAAGATTTTCAGCAAAAAAATTACATTTCACTGGCGATTTCAAAATGTTTATTAATATTATAAATATTAACTCATATCCAATTGATTTATGTAGACAAAAGTTGTCAATGACAAATTTTATGTAGATCGATGTTTTTGTGTTACATTATTTATATATTAATTTTGTCATTTTTTTAAAGTTGAATTTTTTTTAAAGGTATCCTTTTATTATAAGTGTTTTATAACGGAGGTAAACTCTCCCAACAAAATTTTTTTCAAACGCAAATCTTAATTTTCAACTTGCTTAAGAGAAATAAAATACCTATAAGTAATCATTTCTGAAGTTGGGCTATTTTTATACCAACTATATATGTCTTCTTGCCTTTATTTATAAATTGATTTCATTTTATTATAAAATAATTAAGAAAAGTATAATCTGTGAATAAATTTATTACTCTTATTATTAAGCAGAAATGCACGTCACATCCACATTATGAATATGTAAATAAACTCCAAATTATAAAAACTGAACTAAAATCTAATTGTAATTTATGCAAAATTGTCATTAGTCAACGTTTTCATAAAAAATTATAACAAAGAAATTAAAAGACGCATAAAAAAAATTACTAAAATAATATTTCAGATATTTTTTTTGATATTTAATTGATTTTGTTTTTCATGAAATAGGAAAGTTTATAAAAGCAGAAAAACGATTTGTGTTGTGATTTTCCAGATTTACAAATCTTCGTGTAATTGGGAAGAATCAATTATGGATTTTATCAGTAACGTCTTTATTATAAAGAAGATTTTGTTTTGGCGCATCACATTAAGGCGGTTAATGTCTTGGTTATAAAAGCCCCCTTAGCGTCTTCCGCCACCAAATTCTCAGAGCCACGAGGAAGATGGTCGAAAGCGTGAATGGCCTTTGGAAGGGAAGGGAAGGGAGTGCCTCAACTTGGCCATGGAATCAACAGATTCTCACCGTTCAAGTTATCTGAAAGCAGAGTAGCATCAGTTCTTGAATCCGTTCCGATCTCAACATCCAAGATCAAAGGATGCGATGCCTTCTCCTCCGCCGCCGACTCCAGCGCGGCCGTATGCCTCTGTTATCTTCTCCGGGAGCCTCCGATCCTTGGCTTTCCTCTGAACAGTACGAGACTCCTCTCGCTGCCTTCGGTTTGTCTTCCGGCGAATCGCGCATCTACTGTGGCTCAATCTCTGAATTCTCTCTGCTCAGGTTCAGATTCTTCGCTACGCGTTCTTTTCTTCAACTTTTTTTCTTGAATCTCTGAGCTTATCTTCATCAGATTTGAAAATTTTTCTTGAATGCCAAACACATTGAATGATGTTGAATTTGCATCTTCAAAATATTTTACTGAGATTACAGAATCAACGGAGAAATTAATCGCATTCTTGATTTTCCCCTTTTCAATCGACAGAATCATCGGTTCTTCCTCCTCTCAACAAATCAGCAACTCTAGGTTCACAAATCCTTCTACTACTGGTGAGTAATCACTAATCAGTAATCTTTGATTTGTTCGCTCACATTTGGAATTAGGACAATTGAAATTAATAGTTTCAGCTTTTGTGAAATCGACAAATAAAATTAATAGTTCAATTTTCTTAAATTATAAATCACAATATTTTAATTTATTATCTTCAATTATATGTGTTTTTCAATTCATAGAAGAACTTTTTTTTAATCTCTCTCCTTTTCAATTTTAACTCTCATTAGTCATTTTTATTTTTTTAAAAATGGATTAAGAATACAATACTACTTTAATTTAAACTACAATGATTAAATGATTTTTGTTAGTCTTCCCAAATCACATCCCATAGTGTTGGTTTGCATGCATTCTCTTATTTTTGTATTATATTGTATAAAGTGTAATAGATAAATTTTAAATGTTTTCTATTTGCTATGTTATAAAAAAATATGAGTAAATTCAAATTTTGGTTCCTTTTTTACTCTAAAAATTTGAAATATCAAATTTAATCTCCAAATAAATATTTCTTGTTTCAATTTAATTTTTAAAATGTTAAATTTAATCTTTAAAAAATGAACTGTATTTTTCATAAATTAAATTTAACATTTTTATCATTCAGAATTAAAATAGTAATTTACATGTTTGACAATTTTGCAATGTGTTTCTCAGGATCTAGGAATAAGGCATCTCCTTTGCAATAATGTTTGGAGATGCTTCTATTTATTTTCATGGCAATAATGTTTTAATGGATCATCTAATGGCATGTGTAAGCATTTTCTACTGCATTAACTATGATCGCTAGAAGGTTCTTCATTCTTATGGGGAAATATTCTTGGAATTAGCTACTCATCATTATTATATTGTTGCAATCTAGCTTTAATATATGTAGATTGTCTATTTGTTCATGAATGAGGAAAGTAATTAAAGTTCTTCTCAACTGCAAAACACGTGTCCACTTTGAAGTGTGAAAGTGAAATTGAAAGTGAGTGGTCTAAAATGTAATTATTTTATATTATATTTTGTAAATTTTAAAAATAAATTCTATACACTTTGTTGTGGATATACATATATTTAGATATATGTATATTGGAATTAGAAATATTTTAGAAAGAGTTAAGATTACGAAAGAACATTTTTGGATAAGTTTTAGGAATATTATATTTTGAATTTTGGTAGATAAGGTTGTTATCCACGTTTAAGGATAACTCTATAAGTTTGATTAGAATTTCTTATTTTCATGTATAAATACTCTACAAAGGTGAATGATAAAGAGAGGGCATCAAAGAAGAGGATTAGAGAGGGTTTATCCCAATACCTTTTCCCTTTATAATCTTAACATTGTATCAGAGCCTGATTACTTCAAAGCATAAACTTTTATTGAAAGCAATTTTGTTACCCTAGATCTTAAACCCTAGACTATATTTTCTCTTATGATTTGAGAGATTTATATTATTTATTCCATTCAGAGTGCAACGGGTGTACATTTGGAGGTTTGAGAAATCAAATTTTGAAAGTCTTCTAGCCATCAGGATAGGCTTTAGAAGACTTTGACAAGTCAGATGTCGAGTTTGAAAGTGGTTTCTGGTGGTTTTGGTACTGAGTCATTAATAGTGATCCAGTACTTCGACTATTGTTTTCTACCTCAAGACGAGTGTGGGAAGCTATATGAACTTCGAAAATCCTTATATGGATTGAAGAGAAGCCCTCGGGCTTGGACAACCAATGAGGTTGTATGGATACTCCAACTTTCAGGAGAAGTTGGATTGAAGACTTTGTTTTCTACGAAGGTATGTGAACTTCGAAAATCCTTGTATGGATTGAAGAGAAGCCCTCGGGCTTGGACAACTAGTGAGGTTGTATGGATACTCCAACTTTCAGGAGAAGTTGGATTAAAGACATAGTTTTTTACGAAGGTATGTGAACTTCGAAAATCCTTGTATGGATTGAAGCAGAGCTCTCGAGCTTGAACAACTAGATTGGTTGTGTGGATACTCCAACTAGATTGGTTGGAAGAAATTGAATTGAAGACCTAATTTCCTTCTTCGATTGGGAAACAACAAAGGACAACTAGATTGGTTGTGTGGATACTCCAACTATATTGGTTGGAAGAAATTGAATTGAAGATATAATTTCCTTCTTCGATTGAAAAACAACAACGGACAACTTGATTGGTTGTCTGGATACTCCAATTAGATTGGTTGGAAGAAATTGAATTGAAGACCTGATTTCCTTCTTCGATTGGGAAACAACAACTAGATTTCCTTCTTCGCAAGTTGGGTACAAGAGATTTTGATGCTCCAACTTCAGGGGGTGTTTGAATTTACATATATTTGAATATATGGTATCAGAGCCTGGTTACTTCAAACCATAAACCTTTTATTGAAAGCTAGACCCTAGACCCTAAACCCTAGACCATATTTTCTCTTATGATTTGAGAGATCTACACTATTTATTCCATTCAGAGTGCAACGGGTGTACAAATTTGGAGGTTTGAGATATCAAATTTTGAAAGTTTTCTAGCCATCGGGATAGACTTTAGAGGACATTGATAAGTCAGATGTTGAGTTTGAAAGTGGTTACTGGTGATTTTGGTACTGTGTCATTAATGGTGATCCAGTACTTCGACTATTGTTTTCTACCTCAAGAGGAGTGTGGAAAGCTATATGAACTTCGAAAATCCTTATATGGATTGAAGAGAAACCCTCGGATTTGGACAACCAATGAGGTTGTATGGTTACTCCAACTTTCATGAGAAGTTGGATTGAAGACTTCGTTTTCTACGAAGGTATGTGAACTTCGAAAATCCTTGTATGGATTGAAGAGAAGCCCTCGGGCTTGGACAACCAGTAAGGTTGTATGGATACTCCAACTTTCAGGAGAAGTTGGATTAAAGACTTCGTTTTTTACGAAGGTATGTGAACTTCGAAAATCTTTGTATGGATTGAAGCAGAGCTCTCGAGCTTGGACAACTAAATTGGTTGTGTGGATACTCCAACTAGATTGGTTGTAGGAAATTGAATTGAAGACCTGATTTCCTTCTTCGATTAGGAAACAATAAAAGACAACTAGATTGGTTGTGTGGATACTACAACTAGATTTGTTGGAAGAAATTGAATTGAAGACCTTATTTCCTTCTTCGATTGGGAAACAACAACTAGATTTCATTCTTCGCAAGTTGGGCATAAGAGATCTTGATGCTCCAACTTGAGGGGGGTGTTGTGGATATACATATATTTGGATATATGGTATCAGAGCCTGGTTACTTCAAAGCATAAATCTTTATTGAAAGCAATTTTGTTTAGGGTCTACGGTCCTAGACCCTAGATCCTAAACTCTAGACCATATTTTCTCTTATGATTTGAGAGATCTTACTATTTATTCCATTCAGAGTGCAACGGGTGTACATTTGGAGGTTTGAGATATCAAATTTTGAAAGTTTTCTAGCCATCAGGATAGGCTTTAGAGGACATTGACAAGTCAGATGCCGAGTTTGATAGTGGTTTCTGGTGATTTTGGTACTGAGTCATTAATTGTGATCCAGTACTTCGCCTATTGTTTTCTACCTCGAGAGGAGTGTGGAAAGCTATATGAACTTCGAAAATCCTTATATGGATTGAAGAGAAGCCCTCGGGCTTGGACAACCAATGAGGTTATATGGATACTCCAACTTCCAGGAGAAGTTGGATTGAAGACTTCGTTTTCTACGAAGGTTTGTGAACTTCGAAAATCCTTGTATGGATTGAAGAGAAGCCCTCGGGCTTGGACAACCAGTAAGGTTGTATGGATACTCCAACTTTCAGGAGAAGTTGGATTAAAGAATTCGTTTTTTAAGAAGGTACGTGAACTTCGAAAATCCTTGTATGGATTGAAGCAGAGCTCTCGAGCTTGGACAACTAGATTGGTTGTGTGGATACTCCAACTAGATTGGTTGGAAGAAATTGAATTGAAAGCCTGATTCCCTTCTTCGATTGGGAAACAACAAAGGACAACTAGATTGGTTGTGTGGATACTCCAACTAGATTGGTTGGAAGAAATTGAATTAAAGACCTGATTTCCTTCTTCGATTGGGAAACAACAACTAGATTTCCTTCTTCGCAAGTTGGGCATAAGAGATCTTGATGCTCCAACTTGAGGGGGGTGTTGTGGATATACATATATTTGGATATATGTATATTTGAATTGATGTGGATATACATATATTTAGATATATGTACATTTGAATTAGAAATATTTTATAAATAGTTAGGATTACGAAATAATATTTTTGGATAAGTTTTAGGAATATTATATTTTGAATTTTGGTAGATAAGGTTGTTATCCACGTTTAAGGATAACTCTAGAAGTTTGATTAGAATTTCTTATTTTCATGTATAAATACTCTACAAAGGTAAATGATAAAGAGAGAGCATCAAAGAGGATTAGAGAGGGTTTTTCCCAATACCTTCCCACTTTATAATCTTAACATGGTATCAGAGTCTGGTTACTTCAAAGCATAAACCTTTATTGAAAACAATTTTGTTTAGGGTCTAGCCTACACCCTAGATCCTAAACCCTAGACCATATTTTCTCTTATGATTTGAGAGATCTATATTATTTATTCCATTTAGAGTGCAACGGGTGTACATTTGTAGGTATGAGATATCAAATTTTGAAAGTTTTCTAGCCATCAGGATAGGCTTTAGAGGACATTGACAAGTCAGATGCCGAGTTTGAAAGTGGTTTCTGGTGATTTTGGTACTGTGTCATTAATGGTGATCCAATACTTCGACTATTGTTTTCTACCTCAAGAGGAGTGTGGGAAGCTATATGAACTTTGAAAATCCTTATATGGATTGAAGAGAAGCCCTCGGGTTTGGACAACAAATGAGGTTATTTAGATACTCCAACTTTCAGGAGAAGTTGGATTGAAGACTTCGTTTTCTACGAAAAGGTATGTGAACTTCGAAAATCCTTGTATGGATTGAAGAGAAGCCCTCGGGTTTGGACAACCAGTGAGGTTGTATGGATACTCCAACTTTCAGGAGAAGTTGGATTAAAGACTTTGTTTTTTACGAAGGTATGTGAACTTCGAAAATCCTTGTATGGATTGAAGTAGAGCTCTCGAGCTTGGACAACTAGATTAGTTGTGTGGATACTCCAACTAGATTGGTTGGAAGAAATTGAATTGAAGACCTGATTTCCTTCTTCGATTGGGAAACAACAAAGGACAACTAGATTGGTTGTGACTCCAACTAGATTGGTTGGAAGAAATTGAATTGAAGACCTGATTTCTTTCTTCGATTAGGAAACAACAACGGACAACTAGATTGGTTGTGTGGATACTCCAACTAGATTGGTTGGAAGAAATTGAATTGAAGACCTAATTTCCTTCTTCGATTGAGAAACAACTAGATTTCCTTCTTCGCAAGTTGGGCATAAGAGATCTTGATGCTCCAACTTGAGGGGGTGTTGTGGATATACATATATTTGGATATATGTATATTTGAATTGATGTGGATATACATATATTTAGATATATTTGAATTAGAAATATTCTTAACGAATCCGATGATCCACTTGCCATTCTTGTTTTTGAGAACCCTGCCACACCCGGTTAATATATGTCTTGGTTGCCATTGAACCATATGAATCCATCTGTCTTCCCCCCGGTTATTAATATTATCACTTTGTTTCTTAGTATCCTTCTATTTGATCATTCCCTATGAAGCACAGGCACTCCAAAGTTAGAGCACGTGTGGGTGTCCGACACACAGACTTCACGTGTCCGACACAAGTCTGTATGTGTCCAATTTAAAATTATTTTTTTTGGCTTAGACACGTGTCGAACACGTCGTGGACATTGCTCGTGCACGACTGGGCTTGGGTCGGGCACGACAAAATGATTTTTTTTTTGCTAGAAAAAAGAGGTAAAATGTGCCAGCTTTAATCATTTTTTGAGTTTTGACATTTCCCTCCCATTTGCTAAAAGAAAGCGTGCGTTCCATCTCCTAGACTCATTTCCTCTTATCTCTTGTGCTATACGCTCATAGTTTCAGTTGATTATAAATTTATGTTTGAAGCATGAGCTCCTGTCGTGTCATTTAATTCTCTATTTTCCCCTTTTTTTGGGTCAAAATTTAATTCTCTATCGCATCAGAATGAAATCTTGTTTTTTTTTTTAAAAAAAAATTGAAATTAGCTGCAACGTTATTGGTTAAAGGAAGAAACTCTAGTTTTCATATTTTGGTCAAAGCTATACTTCATTGTTTTATAAGGGAACATAAATCTACTTCTGCATGCCATTACAAAATGAGGAAGAGAGGAGGACTCATAATCATAAATAACAACTGCTAACTGGTATTTGAGAAGATGCTTGACATCCAAATCAGGTGGCAATTTTAAAGCTTAGTAATCTCGAATATGTGAAAATTTTTCCACCACCTAACAATAAATTTGTTGATGCAGTTAGTAAATGATGATTTCCCACCATATATGAAAGCCACAAAATTCTCACACACAACAAAATCATAATGTAATCAACACCATAACAAGCCCGATATTTCAATAAATTTTAAAGGTTTTGGAAGCAAGAACAATTTACATTTGCAGGAAGGCCAGCCCTATCTTCTTCAAGCTTAATTTTCACATCTTCACCTGTTAACACTAGAACAAGTCAATTTCCACTTGAAATTTACCTTTACATAAGAAACACTATTATATCTTCAATATGCTGTAATGACCATAACAGGATTACAATTTTTTTCAGTTTGGACCTTGAATTTCATTTTTTTGCAATGGACAAAGAAGCATCCCTACTAGCAAGTAGATAGCAAATACCATCCCCAATATCCACATTCCAAGCAATCAAAGATTTACTAACCCAATGTGCTCTAGAGTACAACAAGCTATCCTCCATCCGAGTCACTAATCAACTCTGCAAAACGGCGTCGTTTTGTTGAATTGGACTGAGAGAGGGTGTCATATCATCCAAATATGACATGTAGGAGAGAGGGTGTGCCACATAAGCCTTCCATGTCAGCATTTAACAAATAAAACTAGACGGAGTTACGCTGGACGACCAATTTTGACAAAAAAAAGAACGTTTAGGACCTAAAATAACTTTTTAAAACGTTGAGGACCAATATTAAACTTGGTGCAAACGTTGAGGACCCAAAGAGTAATTTGGCCGAATTAAAATAAGTGCAACTATAACCAATATTATTCCAGCAAATTAACAATGCTAAATATACTAATTATCAATATTAGTATAAAAAAAATCGTGCAATTATTTTAACTATTAATAAACAAATATTTTATTTATTAGCAATTCCAAACAGTGATGATTGATTTCAAAATTTAATAGAGCTCACAAAATACATGTATTGAAATATTCAAAATCTAGAATGGTTTGATGTATAGAAATATCAATTTCCAAACAGCACTATTGATGACTTTTGTAATTTTAACCGGTGTTTTTAAAATCGGACCGGTCGAGACACTGGTTCACGGTTCAATGGTCGAACCATGGTCGAACCAGTGGCAATTAAAATATATTTTTTAATTAAATATATTAAAATATATCATAAAAAATTTATATACTTCATAATTATATGTCTCCATCTCCATCTAAACATGATAAAAAAAATAGAACAAGTTGTAAACTACCACAATATCATATTAAACTCTTCAAATAAGTTCAAGGATCAACATATTTTTTTTGGCCAACAAGGATCAACATATTTAAGTCTCAAGTCTTATCACAAACCAAACTATAAATACTGAAATAGAACAATCCTTACAAGTCACAAAAAAATCTCAATAAATATTAAATCATAAACAACACAAATTGACAACCGGTCAAACCGTCTAAACCACCAATTTTGACTGGTTTAGACGGTTCTTGACCGATTTTGTCAGTTCTTGACCAATTTCTTACCTGACCGGTTGATTGGTTATTTCGGACCGGACTGACAGACGGTTTTTCGGTCCGATCGGCTGATCCGATTTTGATAACACTGATTTTAACACTTTGTTTCAATTCAAAATATATGCAAATGAAAAAGTAATTTTTCAATAATTACCAGGGGTCATGACGACTGTTAATTATTGAAAAATTACTTTTTTAACTATTAAATTTTGACCGTCAAAATAAATATATATTTTTTAATAGAAATAAGTTGTAAAAAAAGTTAAAGATAGTACTTTCGATGATCAACAATTGTTAATAATATCATTTTTGACAATACATTTTTCGAAAACGACCATCAAATAAAGTACCATTGAAAAAAAAGTATTTTAAAAAAATTCAAAAATTATTTATAGTAAAAAAAAACTATTATTATCTTTTTAATAACTTATTTCGACAATCAAAACTTAATTAATGAAAAAAAAATATTCTTTTTTAACAATTGAATAATTGTCAAAATACTTATTTTTCTTGTAATGCTTCTTAATTAACATGATAGTTAAGACAATTTAGTAATTCTATTAGTTTGGATGAGTCATCATTGCGTAGAGGGGATTTTCGGAAGTGCCCTCTGGGGGGTGTGCGGAGGAAACTCAAAGGCCAGGGGCTTTTTGGCCATTCGGGATGCTTCTCCCTGAACAGGCTCGTCCGTAGTTTGTGGCTGGTAGAAGACTTTGTGAGGAGTTGCCTTTTGAAGAAGCGGGCTGCTGTCGCCGCCACGTGTCATGGTCTGATTAATTTTTATAGCTTCGGGTGACTTGCAGCTTTTTTTCTTCATTTAATGCGGTGCGTTTCCGAGGGTTGCCATCATTAACCTTGGCTACGGATTTTTCGTAAAGGCTCTTCGATGTCTTCGTGTGACTCTGGAATTTCCTGAGGCTTTTTGGTCTTTATTCCTCCGGTTTTCGGATGACAGATCAGGGCCATTCATGTTCTCCACGTGTTCGGCTAAGGCAGGAGGCTGTCATTCAAATCGTCGTGTATTTGTGCTTCCTATAAATACCCTGCGTTTAAAAGTTTGTTGTTTTACCTTCTCTTCTCAACAATTTCTCTACTGCCTTGCTTCATCGGGGCTTTTCTCTGGTATTCGCACCTTTTTTCTCTCCTTTATCATTCTTCCTTGCCTGTGAAAACAGATTTTTTTCACTAGTTACCATAGCCGGTGATGATGACAATTTTTTCCCTTTCGATTTTATTGACCTGGGGATCTACCTTCTTCTTCTCCTCCTTCTCCTCATATTAGCCGTACTCGAGACAACAGTCAAAGTAGAAGGAACAAGCTTGGTCAGGATCTCTCTCCTGGTCGAAGAACGATTGCTGAAACTTCTGCCGGAATGCCTGGTGGAGGTGGAAGATATATTTGGTTGCTTGTCCCATCGTCTCTTGATAAAGCTTGCCGGCAGGAGGATCTCAAGGGGAAAACAAGGAGGAAAGATGGAAGGGGAGAAGGGGAGAAGGCAGTGAACCCTAAGAATAAAGAATGAGGGCTCACGAAGTCTTTCGGTGTGGGTTCGAGGTTGTCATCTCATATTTCTCAGCGAAAATCGGACTCGGCGGATACGAGGGTGGTGACTTCGATGGAGGGTACTTTTCCTCCTCCCGTGCCTATTCGTCAATCACCTATGAAGGTGGTTTTGTCATCTCGCGCCACGGCTCCGAGTCCGGCTGGTGGTGCTGATGAGCCTGCGAGTCCGGCTCCGAGTCCGGCGGGCGGTCGAAGAACCTACGGGTGACTTCTTTGCAAGGGATAGGGCCACTGCAATGAGACCATGGCTGAGGCTCAAACTGGAGGGGTCGGAGCTAATGAAGCGGCTGGAGAGGCCGTGGCCATCTCTAGTGGAGGTAATGTAGTGGTGAGTCAAATAACCACCACGGAGGATGCTTCTTTGGGGTTGGACATCAACCCTTCTGAGCTTGTCGAGCTGTTGGAGGGAGAACCCTCCTTTGACCTGGTGACTTTGGGCAAGCGCTGTCCCGTGGACATGGGAGAGAGAGCTGCTAGGGGGTTGGACACCAGTCCCTTGAAATTGCTGTTCGTGCCTTTGGCAGTGTTGCCGAGGCGTTGACTAACTTCCACCAAGCTGGAGCTATGTGGGAGGAACAAGTAGTAAGTATCTTTGTTCCGTCTTTCCATTTTTCGCTGTTTTGACTCGGAGTCTTCTGTATTTGCTGACTCTAGGATTGTGGGTGAAGGCTACTCGAAAAAATTTGGAGGACGTACGTGGGTGAAGGAGTTGGAATGCGAGGACCAAGGCCGTGAGTAGACCTGATCACGGGCCTTAAAGCCCGCCCGGCCCGATAAGCCCGGCCCGATAAAATGCGAAAACGAGCCCGAAAATATGAGCCCGAGCCCG
The DNA here is from genome assembly GCA_014851425.1 of Senna tora. Taxonomy (NCBI): domain Eukaryota; kingdom Viridiplantae; phylum Streptophyta; class Magnoliopsida; order Fabales; family Fabaceae; genus Senna; species Senna tora. Next base: position 11,067,664 of record CM026271.1, read on the forward strand.
AAAGCCCGTTTTTTAAAAAAGCCCGCAAAAATACGGGCCGGGCTCGGGCTTTTTTAAAGCCCGGCCCGAAAGCCCGTCCCGTATTATATATACTTATTTTATTTTTATTTTATATATATAATACATTAAAATAAATAAAAAAAACTCAATCTAATATAGAATAAATACCAACCTAATTGATAACATATTTTAATGTTTGATGTCTAATGTCTTGTATTTGATTCATTCAATCTTACATATTTGAACATTTAAAAATTTCAATCTTACAGGGGAGACTAGCTTCCAACTTCCAATTAACTAGCATTACACTAATTTTCCTAAAGTGCGTGTACCATTTTCTTCACACAATCCATTAGGAGCAAATTCAAGCTCTCTTAGAGTGTGTAATTTGCTATATATTCTGGATACAAAATATGTATATATATATACATATTATATATACATATTTTGTATCCAGATTCCAGAATATATAATATATTTTGGATACAAAATATGTATATCTTTATATACAATCCGTATAAAATGTTTATATATACAATACATTAAAATCTTTTAACTATCTATTTTTAAGAAAAAAAGTATCTCTTTGTATTTTAAATGAAACATGAAATAAACTATAAAAAAAAATATGGTACAAATATGGCGGCCCAGCCCGTCTTTCATTTAATACGGGCCGAGCCCGGCCCGTTTTTTAGTTTAAAAAAATGGGCCCGGGCCGGGCTCGGGCTTGAATTTTTAGTTAAAAAGCCCAAAAGCCCGGCCCGTGATCAGGTCTAGCCGTGAGATAAGGTCCTTGACTCACGAGGTGGCTCACCTTAGGGCCGAGGATGCCCAGCATTCTGAGGTTAAACTCATGCGGTCGGAGTTGGAGAAGACTCGCAAAGAGCTTGCCACCCGTCGGGAGGATGCTGAGAAGCGCCACGAAGAGTTGCACTCTTTTCCTGAGGCTTTGAAGAGTGCTGAGGCTCGTGCTAGGGAAAATCTTGCTGGCTGGCTGGAGGCTAAGAGCAAGGTGGCCGATATTTCCGATCATCAGGGAGAGCTGTTGGCTCATAGGATGTATGGCATGCTGCTGACGATTGAGCACACTACAACAAAACATGAATTTACGCACAGCATTTTACCCACGGAATATATTCCGTGGGTAATTCATGGGGAATCCGTGGGAAAACAGGGAAAAAAAATAAAATTCTTTTGTTCAAAATTACCCACGAATTTACGGATTGTAAATCCGTGGCTAATTTCCGTGGCTAATTTGTTAAACTAGCCACGGATTAATTTCCGTGGGCAATTTCTTGGAAGGGTAAATATCCGTGAGTAAATGTTTATTATTTAAATTTTAGATGTATATATATAAAATATTTTACATTAAATAAATAACATGGGATAAAGGACCATTTTTCAGAAATATAATGTGGTCGCCAGAGGAATTGTCGACGGCGGGCAGCGGTGGCCGGTCACCAAAGAGGTTGCCAGAGGTGGCCGACGGCCGGCGGCCGGTGAAGTTTGCCAGCGGCCAACTTTAAAAATTAATTAATTTAAGTTTGCTTGTAAGTTTTAAAGATGAAATATTCTAATCCACTTTAAAAATTAAAGAATAAAGATAATATCTCCGTTGAATAAAACTCTGAAAACAAGAAACAAATTTAATTAGCCTATGTATCATTTTCAAAGGTACCATCTTTATATGTACCTCAGTTCGGTACCTTATTAAAATTAATTATTATATTGTTGCATAAGTAATCGCCTATATGAGTAGATCATTATACATGTGCCAAAGGGAATTAATAAGCATCATATTTCACCATATATTTTTCCAAGAAAAAACAAGAGACTGAGTTTGCTATGAATAAAAATAATAAGTAGAGCAAACCAAGAAGAAAAGAAAATTGAATGATATATACTCAAACATAAATTATGCTTATCACTAAAACAGTTAGGGGAGGTGATTCTCTAAAATAGGATTGAGGTAAAATTCAAACAATGGTGATAGATTAAAAAAATATTTAAACCCCAAACTCATATATGATGACTCCCTATATATATATATATATATTGGTAGTTATTTCTTTTTCTTTTCTCTTTCTCACTTATCTCACAAACTGCATATCTCTTTTTCAAAAAATAATGATAAATATATATATAGTTGTTGGGTCTTTTAGCCATTGAGATCATAAAATGTGTTCCTTTAACTATCACTTCTTAGATTTAATCCTTGGAAGGATGGAAATAAAGAGTAATTTGTTAAGAGGCCGAGTCGCCACCAACAATAAGCTGCATATGTAATGCTCAAAGGATTCGCTAATCATTAAGTCCGCTCTGATAGATACCCTTTCAATATATATATCTATATTATAGCCTGCACCTAAGTGTGTTAAGATTGTAAAGGGAGAAGGTATTGAAAAAACTCTCTCTAATCCTCTTTGATGCTCTCTCTTTATCATTCACCTTTGTAGAGTATTTATACAAGAAAATAAAAAATCTTAATCAAACTTCTAGAGTTATCCTTAAACGTGGATAACAACCTTATCTACCAAAATTCAAAATATAATATTCCTAAAACTTATCCAAAAATATTCTTTCGTAATCCTAACTATTTATAAAATATTTTTAATTCAAATATACATATATCTAGATATATGTATATCCACATCAATTCAAATATACATATATCCAAATATATGTATATCCACAACACCCCCCTCAAGTTGGAGCATCAAGACCTCTTATGCCCAACTTGCGAAGAAGGAAATCTAATTGTTGTTTCCCAATCGAAGAAGGAAATCAGGTCTTCAATTCAATTTCTTCCAACCAATCTAGTTGGAGTATCCACACAACCAATCTAGTTATCCGTTGTTGTTTCCCAATCGAAGAAGGAAATCAAGTCTTCAATTCAATTTCTTCCAACCAATCTCGTTGAAGTATTCACAAAATCAATCTAGTTGTCCTTTGTTGTTTCCTAATCGAAGAAGGAAATCAGGTCTTCAATTCAATTTCTTCCAACCAATCTAGTTGGAGTATCCACACAACCAATCTAGTTTACCGTTGTTGTTTTCCAATCGAAGGAAATCAGGTATTCAATTCAATTTCTTCCAACCAATCTAGTTGGAGTATCCACACAACCAATCTAGTTGTCCTTTGTTGTTTCCCAATCGAAGAAGGAAATCAGGTCTTCAATTCAATTTCTTCCAACCAATCTAGTTGGAGTAACCACACAACCAATCTAATTGTCCAAGCTCGAGAGCTCTGCTTCAATCCATACAAGGATTTTCGAAGTTCACATATCTTCGTAAAAAACGAAGTCTTTAATCCAACTTCTCCGGAAAGTTGGAGTATCCATACAACCTCACTAGTTGTCCAAGCCCGAGGGCTTCTCTTCAATCCATACAAGGATTTTCGAAATTCACATACCTTCGTAGAAAACGAAGTCTTCAATCCAACTTCTCCTGAAAGTTGGAGTATCCATACAACCTCATTGGTTGTCCAAGCACGAGAGCTTTTCTTCAATTCATATAAGGATTTTCGAAGTTCATATAGCTTACCACACTCGTCTTGAGGTAGAAAACAATAGTCGAAGTACTGGATCACCATTACTGACTTAGTACCAAAATCACTAAAAACCACTTTCAAACTTGGCATCTGACTTGTCAATGTCCTCTAAAGCCTATCCTGATGGCTAGAAAACTTTCAAAATTTGATTTCTCAAACCTCCAAATGTACACCCGTTGCACTCTGAATGGAATAAATAGTATAGATCTCTCAAATCATAAGAGAAAATATGGTCTAGGGTTTAGGGTCTAGGGTAGACCCTAGACCCTAAACAAAATTGCTTTCAATAAAAGGTTTATGGTTTGAAGTAACCAGGCTCTGATACCAAAACTTTCAAAATTTGAATTCTCAAACCTCCAAATGTACACCCGTTGCACTCTGAATGGAATAAATAGTATAAATCTCTCAAATCATAAGAGAAAATATGGTCTAGACCCTAAACAAAATTGCTTTCAATAAAAGGTTTATGGTTTGAAGTAACCAGGCTCTGATACCATATATTCAAATATATGTATATTCACAACACCCCCTGAAGTTGGAGCATCAAAATCTCTTATACCCAACTTGCGAAGAAGGAAATCTAGTTGTTGTTTCCCAATCGAAGAAGGAAATCAGGTCTTCAATTCAATTTCTTCCAACCAATCTAATTGGAGTATCCACACAATCAATCAAGTTGTCCGTTGTTGTTTCTCAATCGAAGAAGGAAATTATATCTTCAATTCAATTTCTTCCAACCAATATAGTTGGAGTATCCACACAACCAATCTAGTTGTCCTTTGTTGTTTCCCAATCGAAGAAGAAAATTAGGTCTTCAATTCAATTTCTTCCAACCAATCTAGTTGGAGTATCCACACAACCAATCTAATTGTTCAAGCTCGAGAGCTCTGCTTCAATCCATACAAGGATTTTCGAAGTTCACATACCTTCGTAAAAAACTATATCTTTAATCCAACTTCTCCTGAAAGTTGGAGTATCCATACAACCTCACTGGTTGTCCAAGCCCGAGGGCTTCTCTTCAATCCATACAAGGATTTTCGAAGTTCACATACCTTCGTAGAAAACAAAGTCTTCAATCCAACTTCTCCTGAAAGTTGGAGTATCCATACAACCTCATTGGTTGTCCAAGCCCGAGGGCTTCTCTTCAATCCATATAAGGATTTTCGAAGTTCATATAGCTTCCCACACTCGTCTTGAGGTAGAAAACAATAGTCGAAGTACTGGATCACTATTAATGACTCAGTACCAAAACCACCAGAAACCACTTTCAAACTCGACATCTGACTTGTCAAAGTCTTCTAAAGCCTATCCTGATGGCTAGAAGACTTTCAAAATTTGATTTCTCAAACCTCCAAATGTACACCCGTTGCACTCTGAATGGAATAAATAATATAAATCTCTCAAATCATAAGAGAAAATATAGTCTAGGGTTTAAGATCTAGGGTAACAAAATTGCTTTCAATAAAAGTTTATGCTTTGAAGTAATCAGGCTCTGATACAATGTTAAGATTATAAAGGGAAAAGGTATTGGGATAAACCCTCTCTAATCCTCTTCTTTGATGCCCTCTCTTTATCATTCACCTTTGTAGAGTATTTATACATGAAAATAAGAAATTCTAATCAAACTTATAGAGTTATCCTTAAACGTGGATAACAACCTTATCTACCAAAATTCAAAATATAATATTCCTAAAACTTATCCAAAAATGTTCTTTCGTAATCTTAACTCTTTCTAAAATATTTCTAATTCCAATATACATATATCTAAATATATGTATATCCACAACAAAGTGTATAGAATTTATTTTTAAAATTTACAAAATATAATATAAAATAATTACATTTTAGACCACTCACTTTCAATTTCACTTTCACACTTCAAAGTGGACACGTGTTTTGCAGTTGAGAAGAACTTTAATTACTTTCCTCATTCATGAACAAATAGACAATCTACATATATTAAAGCTAGATTGCAACAATATAATAATGATGAGTAGCTAATTCCAAGAATATTTCCCCATAAGAATGAAGAACCTTCTAGCGATCATAGTTAATGCAGTAGAAAATGCTTACACATGCCATTAGATGATCCATTAAAACATTATTGCCATGAAAATAAATAGAAGCATCTCCAAACATTATTGCAAAGGAGATGCCTTATTCCTAGATCCTGAGAAACACATTGCAAAATTGTCAAACATGTAAATTACTATTTTAATTCTGAATGATAAAAATGTTAAATTTAATTTATGAAAAATACAGTTCATTTTTTAAAGATTAAATTTAACATTTTAAAAATTAAATTGAAACAAGAAATATTTATTTGGAGATTAAATTTGATATTTCAAATTTTTAGAGTAAAAAAGGAACCAAAATTTGAATTTACTCATATTTTTTTATAACATAGCAAATAGAAAACATTTAAAATTTATCTATTACACTTTATACAATATAATACAAAAATAAGAGAATGCATGCAAACCAACACTATGGGATGTGATTTGGGAAGACTAACAAAAATCATTTAATCATTGTAGTTTAAATTAAAGTAGTATTGTATTCTTAATCCATTTTTAAAAAAATAAAAATGACTAATGAGAGTTAAAATTGAAAAGGAGAGAGATTAAAAAAAAGTTCTTCTATGAATTGAAAAACACATATAATTGAAGATAATAAATTAAAATATTGTGATTTATAATTTAAGAAAATTGAACTATTAATTTTATTTGTCGATTTCACAAAAGCTGAAACTATTAATTTCAATTGTCCTAATTCCAAATGTGAGCGAACAAATCAAAGATTACTGATTAGTGATTACTCACCAGTAGTAGAAGGATTTGTGAACCTAGAGTTGCTGATTTGTTGAGAGGAGGAAGAACCGATGATTCTGTCGATTGAAAAGGGGAAAATCAAGAATGCGATTAATTTCTCCGTTGATTCTGTAATCTCAGTAAAATATTTTGAAGATGCAAATTCAACATCATTCAATGTGTTTGGCATTCAAGAAAAATTTTCAAATCTGATGAAGATAAGCTCAGAGATTCAAGAAAAAAAGTTGAAGAAAAGAACGCGTAGCGAAGAATCTGAACCTGAGCAGAGAGAATTCAGAGATTGAGCCACAGTAGATGCGCGATTCGCCGGAAGACAAACCGAAGGCAGCGAGAGGAGTCTCGTACTGTTCAGAGGAAAGCCAAGGATCGGAGGCTCCCGGAGAAGATAACAGAGGCATACGGCCGCGCTGGAGTCGGCGGCGGAGGAGAAGGCATCGCATCCTTTGATCTTGGATGTTGAGATCGGAACGGATTCAAGAACTGATGCTACTCTGCTTTCAGATAACTTGAACGGTGAGAATCTGTTGATTCCATGGCCAAGTTGAGGCACTCCCTTCCCTTCCCTTCCAAAGGCCATTCACGCTTTCGACCATCTTCCTCGTGGCTCTGAGAATTTGGTGGCGGAAGACGCTAAGGGGGCTTTTATAACCAAGACATTAACCGCCTTAATGTGATGCGCCAAAACAAAATCTTCTTTATAATAAAGACGTTACTGATAAAATCCATAATTGATTCTTCCCAATTACACGAAGATTTGTAAATCTGGAAAATCACAACACAAATCGTTTTTCTGCTTTTATAAACTTTCCTATTTCATGAAAAACAAAATCAATTAAATATCAAAAAAAATATCTGAAATATTATTTTAGTAATTTTTTTATGCGTCTTTTAATTTCTTTGTTATAATTTTTTATGAAAACGTTGACTAATGACAATTTTGCATAAATTACAATTAGATTTTAGTTCAGTTTTTATAATTTGGAGTTTATTTACATATTCATAATGTGGATGTGACGTGCATTTCTGCTTAATAATAAGAGTAATAAATTTATTCACAGATTATACTTTTCTTAATTATTTTATAATAAAATGAAATCAATTTATAAATAAAGGCAAGAAGACATATATAGTTGGTATAAAAATAGCCCAACTTCAGAAATGATTACTTATAGGTATTTTATTTCTCTTAAGCAAGTTGAAAATTAAGATTTGCGTTTGAAAAAAATTTTGTTGGGAGAGTTTACCTCCGTTATAAAACACTTATAATAAAAGGATACCTTTAAAAAAAATTCAACTTTAAAAAAATGACAAAATTAATATATAAATAATGTAACACAAAAACATCGATCTACATAAAATTTGTCATTGACAACTTTTGTCTACATAAATCAATTGGATATGAGTTAATATTTATAATATTAATAAACATTTTGAAATCGCCAGTGAAATGTAATTTTTTTGCTGAAAATCTTAATTATGAATTTAATTGGATCAATAATTCTTTAAATATTTTATTTTATCTCAAAAGGCTTACATAACAATTTTATCAAAAATAGGCCAAAAAAAAACCACTCTACTACATTTTTCTTCCAACGTTCATCACCTCGTTGTTGCCTCAATTGCGCGCTCTTCTTCGTTGCATTTTGGTTGTTGTCGTTGTCGTTTTTCTTCCTCTCACGCACGACCTATTTGTTGTTCTCTCTCTCCTGCTGTGGAGCAATCTAGATCAACTTCTCAGGTTTTTGTGTTTTTTCTTCCTTGCTTTACTTTACATTCAATTCTTATGATATTGATCTAATGGATGCTAATGTCTTTACAGTTGTTGAGCCAGACATTACACTCGATTCTTATGATATCTTGTGATTTGTTTTATTTTTCTACCTTATCTATTTAATGAATTTGTAGCGGACAAGTAAGTTTATGCTTTTAAAGCGGTCTATATAAAATTTTAAGAAATTCTGATAATGCTAATGGTCAATATTATAAGTATGAGTAGAATGAGCGATTCAGGACACCTCATTGTTATTTTTTTTGCAGGTTGTATTGTTCTTATCATAAGAAAATAGAGGAAGCAAGGATTGTTAAATTTGATGTTATCTTGAATCAGAAGTGGTGAAGATAAGACTCTGAAGTCTAGTGAATAATCAAATAGAAGGAAGTGTGACACTAAAAAAATAACTTCCCCTTCAACTTCACAATAAATAACCAACTTTTCAATAAATCTATATCTATATTTATAGCTATATTTTATAATTAAAAAATACAAAATAAATAATAAGATTGGAGGATGTGAGAGAGAGAAAACAAGTATGATAATTGATAAGTGGTTACTAAAAAAATAGAGAAGTGCATAACTTCTCACTTTTTAATTTTTTATTTTAAATTATGATAAAAATTCTATTTAAAAATTTAAAATTTTTAAAATTTTTTATTTTTAATGATTTTAAAATATAATAACTATTTTATATTATATTTTTAAAAAATTTAAGAATAAATTACATGTATGCACGTAGGTGCATGCGAAGCCTCTAGTCTATATATATGGCTTTGGACTTTTTGGTGTCACACAAGCAAAGTGTGACACCAAAAAAATAACTTCCCCCTCAACTTCCCAATAAATAACCAAGTATGATAGGTGGTTACTAAAAAATGGAGGAGTGCATAACTTCTCATTTTTTTGATTTTTTTTTATTTTAAATTATGATAAAAATTAAAATTTTTAATTTTTAATGATTTTAAAATATAATAACTATTTTATATTATATTTTTAAAAAATTTAAGAATAAATTACATATATGCACGTAGGTGCATGCGAAGCCTCTAGTATATATATATGGCTTTAGAGTTTTTGGTGTCACACAACCAAAGTGTGACACCAAAAAAATAACTTCCCCCTCAATTTCCCAATAAATAACCAACTTCTCACAAAATAGCTATATTTTATAATTAAAAAATACAAAAAATTAATATGATTGGAGGATGTGGGAGAGAGAAAACAAGTATGATAGGTGGTTACTAATAAAATGGAGAAGTGCATACCTTCTCTTTTTTTTTAAATTATGATAAAAATTCTATTTAAAATTTTTTAAATTATCAAATATTTAATTTTTAATGATTTTAAAATATAATAACTATTTTATATTATATTTTTTTAAAATTTAAGAATAAATTACATGTATGCACGTAGATGCATGCGAAACTTCTAGTATATATATATATATATATGTAATTCCAATGAACTAGCAGAAAAATAGAATTTTAAAAAGAATGAAAGAAGGTGAAAGAAGAAGTGAGTCGAAGAAGAGAAGAGAGTTGAACAAGACGAAATGGTGGATGAGAAGGGCAAGGTTGAAAATACATACAAGAGAGAAGAGGAAATGAGTCTAGGAGATGAAACGCACGCTTTATTTTAACAAATGGGAGGGAAATGTCAAAACTCAAAAAATGATGAAAGCTGGCACATTTTACCTCTTTTTTCTAGAAAAAATCATTTTGTCGTGCACGAGCAATGTCCATGACGTATTCGACACGTGTCCAAGCCAAAAAAAAATTATTTTAAATTGGACACATATGGATGTGTGTCGGACATGTGAAGTCAGTGTGTCAGACACCCACACGTGTCCTACACACCGACGTGCTCTGATTTTGGAGTGTCTGTGCTTCATAGGGAATGATCAAATAGAAGGATACTGAGAAACAAAGTGATAATATTAATAACCAGGGGAAGACAGATGGATTCATATGGTTCAAGACATTGGGTATGAGTTTTCCTTGAGTGATTTAATAGACACAAACTGTTATGAATGGAATCGGAGATTGATTAGACAATATTTTGATGAGGAAGTACTATTTGTTAATATTAATAAAAACTTAAATTAATTAGGATTTATTTTGAATAAATTAGGGAACAACTAATTGGAAGGATGTACTGAAGTTCAGTATTTCCGTATTACTGAACATCTACTCAACTTGGTAGGCATCCATCTCTGAAGAGACATAAAAAATATTTGCGATTTAAACTTGTATAATAATCCTTTGAGTTTATATCTCTATTGATCTTCTCAACATGCCAATAATACAATATTCAATAATATTTAAGAGCAACTTTCTTTCTTTATGCAAAAAAAAAAAAAAAGTACCTTCCCTTAATTATTACCATTTTTCCATGACAGTATAGTCTTGTACTATTGTTGTTGAGTGGTGTCTTCTCTTTGGTCTCATCAAAATTAATTTCATGTATGTTAGTTTCGTTACATAATTATAATTAAGTCAATGAAATGGGGTCTTTTCCAAATTTAAAAAAAAAAATTATGTGCATCAACATGCTGATGTGGATTCAAATAACTGTCAAGTCATTGTGGGGCCCTTTGGCTGGCCCACGGTCCAATCAAATAAAATTATGTGTGACTTAATTTCCTTCGTGGAAGGTGTGCTCCAAGCTTACCATTGAGTTCATCTTCAACAATTGACGAATTCTGTTAATCATATACTCTAGAACAGGATGGTTTGCAGCGTCACTCGTGATAACTCTAAAAGCCTCCATGAAATCAGTCTCCATAATAAGATAATTGATCTTCGTGTCCCTCGCTATCTCCAACCCAACCATAATGCCCCAAGTTTCCGTGTACAAGGCTAATCCTTTACCAACATTCTTAACGAATTCGATGATCTACTCGCCATTCTTGTTTTTGAGAACCCTGCCACACCCAACAAATATATGACATCACGGTTGGAAGCCCCAATAACATTGAACTTGAGCCAGCCTTGATCCGGAGGACTCCACATATTCGCTCGCCCCATCTGGTTAACCTGGTTATTATTTCTCTCATTCTTCACAATTGCTATATTGCGCAACCCCTCAGCAGAAAATTTGATCTAGGATGGACATGGCTTTAGCTCTTGAATCGGAGAAAATCCATTCGTTCCTCTACAACCAAATATGCCAATAGTCCAAACCAAACACATAACTCTAATTTTCAAATTTCGATCCTCTTAAAATGCTTTCTACGTACACAATCATTAACATTATATATTAGTTGTGGAACTGACACTGATTTCTTTAACAGAAATCAAAATTGACGCTAAAAATAATTTATAACTAAAACTAAAATTATATTTTTATTTCTCATAGTGTTCTAATTTGTGATTTAAAATTAAAATTTAAGAAATATAACTAAATTTATTATAATAAAAATAATATCTCTAACTTAATATATTTATTTAAAAATTAATATTATTCTTGTTTTAAATGAATTTTTAAAAATTTTTAGAAATTAATTTTTTTCACATAATAAGATTGTAAGTGTCGTCATAACTCATAACACAAAAAGTTACTATAAAAAATTCATATATTAGTATTCAGTTGAAAACTAATTTGTATTGCTTTTTAATTGTATTTTTATAATTTTGGTGGGCTAATCTTAGCGACAAGGTAAATGAGCCAATTCATTTTGGCCCATCTTTAAAACGAGTATTCTTAAAACTCTTGTTCTTAAAATTTAAAATTTTTTTTTAAAAAAAAAACAGATTTTCTTTTTTTTTTTTTTAAAAAAAGAGAAAACTTGGTTAAAAAGTGATTTGTTGTGATCCATATCTTAGGATTTGTGGAGTAAATTGGATATAGGCCCATATTAAACTTTGCTGGGCCATTGGAATGGGCTAATGGACAGTGCGTATGCATTATAGTTCATGATTCAGGATGTATGGTAATTTGGTAATTTAATAAATGTCTCATATCCAAGATGGTGATAAACTGATAATTCATTAGATTAGAAAACTTCATTATTCAATTTGTTTTTTATTGGTAAGAGAAAATAATAACAATCAATGCCTTTTTTCGGGTCGACTATATGGATCAAGCGACGTTAACATGATTTTTCTTTACACATTTTTATTGGTAAGAGATCGTGGACAAAATTATGTACCATGTTTATGTGTTAGAACTGTCTTAAAATAGGACTAAATTTAAGTAAAATTTTTTATATCTTTGCTATAAAATTTTCTAATACAAACATGATATGTGAAAAAAAATTTCATGACTAATCACAGAAGAGACAATAAAAAAATTACTTTTTATATGATTAATCGTAAAAGAGAGAGAGAGTATAAATAAAAAAATACTTTTTTTTTAATTTTTTAAACTTTGAATCAATCAAAAGTTAGTATTGAATCAACTTCAAGAAGTTCATGAAACTCTACTTCTCTATTTAAACCATTTCTTTCTTTTTTTTTCTTTTTAACTCAAATGACAGTAATTTGACCTCGGATTTTGTCAATTGTTGTTTCTTAATGTACAGGAGTTTATCACGTGATAAATGATACAGCTTGAGGTATTATCTCCACAAGCATGATTAATAGAAAAATGGACATAAAAGGGTTTTAGGGTTGGTTTGGATTAGTATTAAGTATAACTATTAAGGAAGGAAATAAGGGACAGAAGTAAAAGATTTTCTCTTTGTTAAAGAAATTAAAATGTTAAAGGGAAGATTCCGTAAAATTAATTTTTAAAAATAAATATTACAGCTGTGATGTTATGTTCTTATTTGTTGTTAGTAATTTAAACAACTTTGAATTTTAGGACAAAATTTAAAAATTTGGGAATAAAATTAATTCCAACTCCAAACTTTCCAAACAAAATTGACAGTAAAAAAGTTTTAGTATTGAAACTACAAGTTAGTATAAAATTTAGGGAGTATTTTCACCCAAAAAAAAATATTATGAGAAAGAATTTCTCCACAGTTAGCAGGAGATTCCATGAAAACAGAGCTTTTATAAGGAAGACTATGGCTCACCTCTCTGTAAATATGGCTAAGTTTCACATCTCAGCTTCTTTAATCTGGTGCACCAACAGACAAAAATGTAATTTTCCTTGATAGTATTTAAGTTTTTAGCACATCGAGATGATCCGATAGAAGATAATTAATAATATAAAGAAAGGACTAAACAAAACAATAAAAAAAACTATTAAGAATATAATGAACTATTAATAACTTAACTACAGAAATAAACAGAGATATCAATTTAACATTGCTTGATCCATATAACCAACTTATAAAAAAAAAACAACTTTGTTTATTGTTATTATTGCTTCAAGTATTTACATGACAATATGACATTAATGTTCTCTGCAAAAACAATGCTATGATTGGCGAAAAAAAAAAGCTGTCATATGAAGTCTAACACTTCATCAAGCTTGGGGGTTCAAACTCCATTGAAGGCACAGAAATTCAACAAATGTAACTTGTGCATATCAGAGGAAATAGCTATTTACCTGTGAGTTGCAAAAGAAGCACTAGCTAGCTAGAGAGAGAGAGTAGTGGGAAGAAGAAGAGAGAACAAATATGGTAAGTAGTATTGAAGGTAGTACTAGTACCCACCTCCCAATGCTGCAAATCCCTTCACTCTCTGATGAATGATGACCATAAGACATTCCTACCACGCTGCCACCACCACTACTGCCACTGCGGTCGCTGCCGCTGTCACTACTGGCGCGGCCGCGGGCGCCACGGGCACCACCGCCACCACCCCTCCTGGGTGGTATTATGAGCAAAGGAGATGCCTTATTCCTAGACTCTGAGAAACACATTACAAAATTGTGAGGTAATGTCAAACATGTAAATTAATATTTTAATTGTGAATAATAAAAATATTAAATTTAATTCATGAAAAATACAGTTTATTTTTAAAAATTAAATTAAAATAATAAATAATTTTTTGGAAATTAAATTTGATATTTCAATTTTTTTAAAGTAAAAAAGGAACCAAAATGTAATAGAAAACATTTAAAATTTGTCTATTACACTTTATATAATATAATACACAAATGAAAGTAAGAGAAAGCATGCTAACCAATAAACACTATGGGTTAATAAAAAAAACACTATGGGATGTGATTTGGGAAGACTAACAAAAATCATTTAATCATTGTAGTTTAAATTAAAGTAGTATTGTATTATTAATCCATTTTTTAAAAAATAAAAATGACTAATGAGAGTTAAAATTGAAAAGGATAGAGATTAAGCTTAGTCTTTAAAAAAAAAAAGTTCTTCTATGAATTGAAAAACACATGTAATTGGAGATAAATTAAAATATTGTGATTTATAATTTAAGAAAATTGAACTATTATCTAATCTAAGTATCTAACTATTAATTTTAATTGTCGATTTCACAAAAGCTGAAACTATTAATTTCAATTGTCCTAATTCCAAATGTGAGCGAACAAATCAAAGATTACTGATTACTCACCAGTAGTAGAATGATTTGTGAACCCTAGAGTTGCTGATTTGTTGAGAGGAGGAAGAACCGATGATTCTGTCGATTGAAAAGGGGAAAATCAAGAATGCGATTAATTTCTCCGTTAATTCTGTAATCTCAGTAAAATATTTTGAAGATGCAAATTCAACATCATTCAATGTGTTTGGCATTCAAGAAAAATCTTCAAATCTGATGAAGATAAGCTCAGAGATTCAAGAAAAAAAGTTGAAGAAAAGAACGCGTGGCGAAGAATCTGAACCTGAGCAGAGAGAATTCAGAGATTGAGCCATAGTAGATGCGCGATTCGCCGGAAGGCAAACCGAAGGCAGCGAGAGGAGTCTCGTACTGTTCAGAGGAAAGCCAAGGATCGGAGGCTCCCGGAGAAGATAACAGAGGCATACGGCCGCGCCGGAGTCGGCGGCGGAGGAGAAGGAATCGCAGCAGTTGGCGGAGGCGGCGTCGTCGAGGTTGTTCGGCGGAGAGGAAACGAAAGGCAAACACGGAGAAAACAGAACGAGCTCGTCCGTACAGCTCGGCGTTTCCGGCGGCGATGGAGGTGGCGCCGCGGCGGCGGCGGCATTGGCAAAGAGGAGCGTCCAAGCGAAGGAGAAGGTTAGAAGCGGATGAACGGCGGTGGCCATGGTTGACAACGGTGACAGTTACGACGGCGGGAGAGAAGAAAGTAAGAAACTAACAGAAGCTATGGAATCCTCTAAAGTACCCTTTCACAGATTTGGAAATTTACGTTCATGCAAAAGTAATTTTGTAAAAATGAAAATCTCATTAAGGAGGACGCATTTAATATGATAATATACGCATTTGTTTACTAATTGCAAAAATTACCAATGAACGTAGTTTTAGAGTATAATTAACAGGCCAAAAAAAAGTATAATTATCACAGGTGATTGAGCTTTCGAGTTCGAGACTTCTGTATGAAAAAATCTCTGCTGAGAGAGCTCTTCCCTCGTTATAAATCTCCGTTAACTCGAACAGGATTGCTTTCAATAGAAGAAGGCCTCTAAAAAAAGTTTAATTGAGAAATGAATATAATGCATATATATATATAAGCTGACACCAACTTATTGATTTTGCAACTTATTAATATGTGATTTCATTAATATTAGTATATGATGTTATTAATTGATGAATCTTGAAAGAACCTTATAAAAAAATTGATGATCAAGTCGTATTCTAAAGGCTTAGTGTGAGAGTTTTGAGGAAAGTTGAGTTAAGTGGTTACTAATGGAGTGGTGCAGAGTTGGGTGGAGTGAAGTGGGGTGGAATGGTTCAAACAAATTATTTTATTAAGAGTTTAAAAAAATAAAGAGAATGAATAAAAATAAAATAAAAGAGGGTTAATAATAAAATTAAAAATTATAAACATTACAAATTATCCTAAATCCTTCAATTTAGAGAGATTTAAAAATTAAATTGTTAGATGATTTGAAAGAACTTGACCGCAATTAATATTTGATAATACTTTAAATAAAATTATATATTGGCCTTCAATAAGAAGAGACATATAAAAACAAAAAATTTTGTGTCATATTAACAGGTCCTAGTGTATTTATATAAGACTAGTGTTGCTTTTAACCTTGATTATCTAGTAAGCATTTTTTTATAGAAAAATTTTGGATGAGGAGATAGTGCTCCAATACAAAGTCAAGTTAGATTCTCAGGACTTAATGAGTACTTATAGAAGTATTTATAGATAACTTACTAAATAAAAAATTACTAAATCAACAGGTAGTTGGTTGGAACAATAAATACTTCATTTTTTTAAACAAAGTTTTGAGTTCGAATTTTGATAGGTACAGAAAAATATCATTTTCGGAGGCCTAATTAATCAAATGTTTGCTAGGTAGCTACTACATCGCCTAATTAGGATGTAAAATTAAAAAAAAAATTAGTGAGTTCGAGTTTTGAAAACTGTACTGTATTATTAATGCTTTCTTTTTTGTGTTAAAAAATGAGTGAAATTCTTACATACAAAATATGCACCACATCATCTATACATCAACTAATTAGGTGTAAGAAAATTTTCATTAAATAAAACCCACAAAAGAGAGAAAATGAAGAAGTTGATGAATAAATTATTACAATAAAAATAACATCTCTAACTTAATATATTTATTTAAAAAATTAGTATTATTTTTGTTTTAAATGATTTTTTTAAAAAAGTTACTATAAATTCATATATACTAATATTGAGTTTTTTTATTGAATAAATTAATATTCAGTTGAAAACTAATTTGTATTGCTTTTTTATTTTTAATTGTATCTTTATAATTGTTTATAAAATAATTGTATTTTTATAATTTTGGTGGGCTAAATGATCCAATTCATTTCGGCCCATTTTTAAAACGAGTATTCTTAAAAACTAGTTCTTAAAACTATTTAAAAGACTTATATAAAAAATAAAACTATTTAAAAAAAAGTAGATTTAGGAAAAAAACGAAAGAACTTGGTTAAAAAGCGATTTGTTGTATTATTAAAAAAATTTTGGGTTTTGCTAATAAATGTTCTTAGGGCACTCTTTAAGATTTTCCTTCAACTAATGAGAGGATCTTAAAATATGTGTTGGTTGATTTTTCAAGAAATTAACAAGAAGTACCCTAAATAAACCTATTTTTTAAAACATTTATATATTTTAAGAACCAACTCCAAGTCAATCTTTTGGGCATGTTCATTAGGCAGAAATGGAAATGAAAATGCAAACAGAAATAGAAACGGAATGCACTTGATGTGTTTAGTAGTAAAAGTTTGGTAATGGAAATGGAAAGGGAATATATTAAAATGACTATTTTACCCCTTATATTAAAATAATAAAAAGAAAAGAGAGTTATAATTGTGTCAAATCAGATAGGTATAATAGATATTTTATATTTTTTATTATTTTTTAAGTTGATGAAAATAAAAAAGTGAAAAAGTAAGTGGGCCCAATAGACTCCACCATTTACATTGACATTTCCATTAGCATTTCTTGCTAATCAACATGCCCTTATTACTTGTGGAGTACATTGGATATTGGCCCATATAATACTGTGATGGGCCATTGAAATGGGCTAATGGACAATGCTTATGAATTATAGTTCAGGATTCAGGATGTATGGTAATGTGGTAATTTGATAAATGTCGGATATGCAAGATGGTAATATTGTTTGACCAAAAAAAAGATGGTAATATTGTTTGAAAAAAAAATGGTAATATTGCATTAGATTAGACAAATTCATTCATTCAAAAATTTTGTGTTTAGGGAAAAAAATTAATTCATTCTTAATTTAATTAAATGTTAGGAGTTTCAAAAAGATTTTTAAGTGAACTCTTAACAACTGCTTTTTCTTTTTTTTTTGTGTTCATTCTTCAACCAGCTTGGGTTGCCGCCTCCCTATTTTCTTTTTATTATTGTTGTTTCATAAATAAGATAGGTATTTAGTTTTTAAATTTTGGTGGTGATTTTCTTTCAAATATACTTCTGGTTTTTTGTCTTCCTTGTGAGAGTGTAGTCTCCCATTGTTAGATCGATCCAGATCTAGTAAGTGGAGTTGTTTTATTTTATTCTGTATATTTGTTTTCCTTTGTGTTTTTTTACAATCAGGTGATTTTGGATTCAAGGTTTACTATAATCATATATAAAATCTACAGATCATCTATGTTAAAAAATATTCACTTGTTTATCATGTTGTTGGAAGAGCCTATGACACTTTCAACTTTTAAGATTACTTCAGATTTAATACGCGGGAGGTAGAAAAGTAACAACGTAACCTATTTTTTTTAAAAAATAAAATAAGATTTTTAATTAAATAATAATTAAAAAATATTTTATAATATAATAATTATCTTTACTTAAAATTAAAAATAATATAATATATTAATAAAATATATATTAAAATAAATAGATAAATTAAAAAATATCTAAAGTAATCGATATAATTTCAATTAAACCAATTATATCTTTTATAATTAAATTTCACGAATACATCTTTTAAAAGACTAAATTATCCCGTATTATATTTTTTGAGTGCAAAATAATAATTTATTGATTTGTTATCTCTTGATTGTGAGAGAAGGGGTTTTATGTGGGTGATCAATGAGCTACTCCACCTACTTTTAAACGAAACGATTTATTTGGTACTTATTATGAATATATATATATATATATATATATATTATAAGGTGGTCAAACTATGAGACTTGAGGATGAAATGTGGATTACCAACTATATGCAACATTTCAGCTTGCAAGGAACCTCACAAGATATCATCATATATTATAGGATTAGACTTATAAGTCGTTTTTATATTTTTCTTATCAAAATTTTCAATTAAAATATAAACATGTGATTTCTCTAAAAAAATCATCGAGAGATGAATTATATAAATTATATATGTGTCAATTTATGATTAAAAAATTTAATGATAAAAATATAAAAATTACATCTAAATTTTTTTATTATAATATTATATTATTGCCAGACATAAAAAATTAAAAGAAAATTTTTCTCACTTGGAGTTTGTCAATTTTAACGAACCAATTTCACATATTTAAGTGTTTTTAGAGGCAATAGAAGTAAAGGCTATATAATTTGCACATCAAGAAACTATAATTTATCCACAAAAACTTCTTGGGTGTATTTTAACCTTGTTTTTATAAAAACTAAGAAAAACTATATACATATTCTTATTCCAATTCTTTAGTTTTAATTATAATGTTTTCTAATAACTTAAAATTTAATTTTACTCTATGATTTATTTATTTTAGAACAAAAACTATATGCCATGTAAATTGAAAATTATATAACTAAATAAGGCAACATTTTTTTAAATAAAAAATAAAGAGCAAGAAAGAAGAGCATGCAAGGAAAAGGCAATTCAAAATGAACTAATCTTGGGGTTTTCACTTGAACAGCTGAACTAACACATAATGCTTTGATTTAATTAATTACCAGACTTTAATTAAATTATACTTCTCAAATTAAAAAAAAATGTTTTTATATGTGAAATAAAATTATGAT
Organism: Senna tora; assembly: GCA_014851425.1. Lineage (NCBI taxonomy): Eukaryota > Viridiplantae > Streptophyta > Magnoliopsida > Fabales > Fabaceae > Senna > Senna tora. The sequence goes on from CM026271.1 coordinate 11,087,308, forward strand.
TTTATTTTTTACACTCAATTTATCCCAAATTTAAACATAACATTCTTAATATGGGAGTATAATAGAGACACACCATATTTACAATGCTATAATCTAGTAGGTCTTTATTAGTATGAGTTTCTATTAAAACAATTATTATTATTTTACAAATGAAACATTTTGAAGGAATTGAAGGAAAACTAATTGCATCATATCGAACTTTGAACATATAGTTGATTAAAGTGATAGATACTTCATTCTTTTTAAGCATAATCTCGAGTTCGAATTTTTTATATGAGAAAAGCTCCGGGAGAATACCATCTTATTAGAGGACTTCAACTAACTCAAACTCAATTTGAATATCAATAATTTCGACAAAAAAAATAACTAATATAACTTTAAAAATTAAAAAAAAAATACAATCTAACCTAATATCATATAAATATAACTTATTCTTAATTTCTTTTAGTCCTCCACCCGTAAAGAAATCTGAATCTGTTAAAGTATAGATGCAATAAAGTGCATAAGTGCACTGTTTCAACCATTGAATTAAGTTGTAACAGTACAGACACAAATCTCAATTTTTATTTGACGATCTGAATTATACACTTGCATTCCACCCGTTCCAAATAGTCATAGAGTTCACATTCCCAATCATAACACAAGTCACAACGTGCCAATTCTAACTACCTACTTCAATTCAAACACTTGTTAGAAAAAATGCATTTCTCATATATATATATAAGATTAGTTATAGTAGTTGAGCTCCTAAACCAACTTCATCCATTATTCTTTACCATTTTCCCCTCTATAAATAACTCCATAAACCCTTCTTCTCCCTCATCAAAACCCATTAATCTCATTCATTCATTCATTCATTCATTCTTTCACTTCCAACTAAAAAGTTAAACCTCTCAGAAACCAAACAGAGCCTAACCGGGCGAGGAGGATATGGACCGTTTCGCGATGTGGTTCGTTGTGGTCTTAGCCATGGGTGCGATGATGGGTGGGCCGGCTCGAGCCCAGATCAGCACGCCGTGTAATGCGTCGATGATAAACGTCTTCACCCCTTGCATGAATTATCTGACAAACAGCTCTTCGAATGGCGCCACGTCATCGCCGACCTCTCAGTGCTGCGATTCACTCAAGTCGCTAACCGCTGGTGGTATGGACTGTCTGTGCCTCCTGGTGACCGCTAGCGTTCCCTTCAAAGTGCCCATTAATAGGACATTGGCTATCTCTCTCCCACGTGCTTGTCAGATGCCTGGTGTTCCTGTTCAATGCAAAAGTAATTATATTATTATTATTATTATTATTATTATTATTTATTAATTAATCTATTTGTCATTTGTTCTCCTTTTTTACTTTAAAATTTGATAAATTTTTTTTTACAATTATTATTTTCGACAGTTTTAATTTAATATTTAAAAAGATAAAATATTAAATTTAATTTTTTTTTAAAGATTCAGTTTGTTTTAATTTAACCTTTCAAATTTAATTTATGTATGATAAATTTTTTCAATTTAGTTTTTAAGAATTTTTATTAACATATTTAACTAAAAAACTTTTAGGGACTAAACTGAGTTTAATTATATTTTTTTGGACGAAATTTGATATTTCTTATATTTTAAAAACTAAATTAAAATAATTTGTATCTTTTAAAAATTAAATTGAGACATATTAATTTTTTTGGATTAAAATGATAATTTACATGATAATCTAAAATGTCAATTATTTAATTTTTGTTTTTTTATCTCTTGTTTGCAGGCACAGGCTCACCACTTCCTGCGCCAGGTATGTATTTATGCCATTAAATAATCAATTTTAGACCTTACTTAAAGAAAATAAATATCTATGAACTAGTTGGAATAAATGGTTTTATTAATCAATTTGACAAGCAATTTTAAAAATAACTTAATCTCCTAGATTGTTTGACACCTAAAATTTCTTAGCTTTTATAATACTTTTCCAGTATAATTTAGCTAACACTTTAAATTAATGTTTTATATATGAATAAAATGGCAGGACCAGCATCTCTTGGACCATCTTCATCTCCATCCCCATCTTCTTCCTCTGCTTTCACCCCATCTTCTACTCCTCAAGGTACATTTACATATATATATATATGAAAAATCTTACATATAATTGATTTTTTTCAAAAATTTTGTCAATATAAAAAAATTCGATAACAAAGATATAAACAACTATATTTAAAAATGGATCCTCTACTGTAACTGTCCATACTATCGGATTTAATCATAATTATAATCGTGGCTAAGTAAACCTTAAAATAATCATGGTTAAAATTGAAAAAATCGTGACTAATTAAATTCGACAGTATGGATGTCAGCCAACAGCAGAAGATCCCAACTCTAAAAGTTTAAAATTAAAGTTTTTGGCATCAATTTCACATTAATTCTTAGGGTATGTTCGGTGGGTCCACCTGGCCCTATCTATTTTTTACTTGATACAATTATAACTTTTTTTTATTATTATTTTAATATAAAGGGTAAAAGTGATAATTTTACATTCCTATTTCATTTCCATTCCTAAATTTTTACTACCAAACACAATAAACGCATTTACATCCCATTTCTCTTTTTTTTTCTCTGTTCTTTTCTTTCTGCGTAAAGAATGTGCCAAAAGTTTCTAACAAGAAATTCTTCTTCTTCTTTCTTCTATGCAGCTTCTTCCATTCTTCCTTCTCCAACCACACCTTCCCTGGCTCCTGAATCTGACACAACCACACTTTCAACACCACCATCTTCATCAGTGGACACTGATACACCATCATCTTCATCTTCTGGAGGACGTTCTGATCTCACTCCATCATCATCATCTTCATCACACTCTCTTTCACCTTCTCTTCTAAAGATCATTGCTTTAGGACTTGTTCTTCTCAAGTTCTACTAGATTGATGCATGATCAATTCATGTGTGTCTGTGTGTTTGTTTTTCTACCATATTGATGTAATAGTAATATATATTGCTCCTTTATAAATATGTAGTCAGTAATATATAGTTTGCACAATATTCTTTAGTTTGGTTGTGATTAATTCTTGGTGCCTACATCATTTTAATTAGACCCACATTGGGAGAGTTTAATTTTACTATGTATTTATTATTAGAATTTTTATTGTAATGTATATGATGAGTGAATGGGAATAAATAGCTTTTTGTTGTTTTATTTGGTGTGGCAATATATATTAAATTATGTGTTTTTATTGGACATTCTAGTTATTTACTCAAAGATTCACTTATTAGTAACTGGTAAGACGAAAAATAGTTACGTACATAATATTTACCACCTTATCCATACATCAATTAATTATTTTTAATCAAATCATAAACTTTTTCACTATCTTTTGTGAGTCCCACTTGATAAAAACTTAGATTATTTAACTTAAAATAATTGGTTGATGTATGAATAAAGTGGTACATATTATGTACCTAAGAATTTCTACTAGTAAGACAAATATGAGTCCAGATTCTGATGCTGAGTAGCATTGGATCAGACATCAAAGAGAAAAATATATGGTGGACTCCAGACATCAAAGAGAAAAATATATGGTGGACTCCACATGTGCAAGTGGGACCCACCCTATATTTGAAATTAACAGTCAGATCCTTAAACTTTTACATCTTAGCAAAGAGACCCTTACGAAAAATAGTTACGTACATAATATTTACCACCTTATCCATACATCAATTAATTATTTTTAATCAAATCATAAACTTTTTCACTATCTTTTGTGAGTCCCACTTGATAAAAACTTAGATTATTTAACTTAAAATAATTGGTTGATGTATGAATAAAGTGGTACATATTATGTACCTAAGAATTTCTACTAGTAAGACAAATATGAGTCCAGATTCTGATGCTGAGTAGCATTGGATCAGACATCAAAGAGAAAAATATATGGTGGACTCCAGACATCAAAGAGAAAAATATATGGTGGACTCCACATGTGCAAGTGGGACCCACCCTATATTTGAAATTAACAGTCAGATCCTTAAACTTTTACATCTTAGCAAAGAGACCCTTATGTTTGTTCCCCCCCCCCCCCCCCTAACAACACTAATTTATTTGTTACCTGCCCACTTTAAACTTCCTACATGAGATGAGGAATTTACACCATTCCTTTTTTATATATAACAAGGGTATATTAAATATGTATGTTTAACTAATATAAAAAATCATTTAAAACAAATTAAAAATAAATTAAATTTATGATTTGTAATTCAAACTGAACCCTATTAAAATTTATAATAGATTATTTTTTATAAGAAAAATAATTTTTTAAAGATATTTTTTTGTCACAATTATAATTTCTTTGTATTTCTTAGAGGAGTGAGTATAATTTTTAAAATAAAATTAAAAGAAAAATACAATTATGGAACCAACAAGTTGTTGGTTAAGATTAAAGCGAAATTATTCCCGAGGATCGGCAGAGTTGGACACAAATGAGAAGTGCACTTGTTAGGAGAACTTTATTCGAATCGATAAGATTTAGTCTTAAGTTCAATTTGATTAGGGAATACCCTGAGCTCTAACCAAAAATAAATGAGGAATAAGTCTCAATGGACACCACCTAACTAAAATTACAAAATTCCAAATTGAAACAATATGCAGAATGGTGCAAACATAGCAAAATAAAACCATATTAGTTAATCAGATAATTAATTTCAACACTAAATGCATAAATCATTTTTAAAACTAATTACACTTTTCATATTCACAAAATTTGCATCTAAGTAGTTGTTCAGCTGAACTTCAATACATCCCTTCATTCAATTAGTCCATAATCCATTCAAATTTGGTCCTAATTAATGAGAGTTTTTATTAATTTTAACAAAAGACACTACATGAAATACACTGAAATTCAGTACGGTAGTACTAAACTTTTATTCCTTACTATAATATTCACACTATTTTTCTGATTAAAACTCAATTAAGAGCCGTAAACATATGATAGTTTCTGTTTTTCCCTATTGCTCATGCGATCCCTATGCTTCACTTGTGCCACTTCTCACAATTAGTGTGAAGGCTCTTTAACTTACCTATTCACTCCTTCAACCACCATGTTTTGACTTTTAATTATACCATTTTTTTTAGGTTTAATATTGATGATACATTTAATTAATTTCAGTACTAATTTATATTTATTTCAAGTAATTTAGCTCTTAAATCACTAATTGGACAGTACTAAATTTGAGTTTCATAACTTTATGAATACGAACTAATATAAACATCTTAATGCTACGTTATTGCCCGAAAGTAATACATTGTATGATTTGAATACAGTGTCAAATGAGCAAGAGCCCTGCATCAATGTTTGGTAGTCATGAATCAAAATGAAACACATTGGCGTTGCTTGATTCATGTAGTCAACCCCACTTAGTAAGAATAGACTTTATTTGTTATTGTCGTCCCTCTTAAATCACTTCAAATGCAAGTAATTTACGCTGTGATCATGAGATTCTTTACAACTTGGGCGACTCATTGCACGAGGCTCTCACCAAACTGGGTTTAGGAGGCTCAGATGTACGCAGCCTTACCTCAGCAAACAGAGAGACTATTTCCAAGATAAATTCCTAACAACTTGAATCCTAAAAATGATATTAATTCAAGTATTCGTCTTTAAAAAAAAAGAGTAAATGAAAAGTTAATACAAATTACTTAAAGTTAATTCTCCAAATTAGGTAATTTCTCCACCTTGAGTTTCACTTATAAATTTAGAATTATGCAGACAAACATTCCCCTCTCATTCCCAACCATGGCTATGAATTGCAGCCTTCCCTTGAGACCTGTTTGGCTATTGACATTCATATTACTCTGTTTTCTCATTCCAAAAGCCAAAACCCAGATAGGTGAAGATCCATGCTCATTGCTGAATATAGACCTCAATAAGTGCTTGAATCAAAGCAATGATTCCATTCACATTGAAGATAGTTGCTGCAAAGGCCTCAATCAAATAGTTCAAGCTGGTTTGAACTGTTTGTGCTCATTTTTAAGATCTTCTTCTTCCCTTGACCTCTTTAGCCTCACTCCACTTCCTCTTCCATTTTCAAACTGCTTCATTTCACTCCCTCCCCTGAGCCTATGTCAAGGTACTTTACTATTTCATGGCATTTCTATATTATTTTATTGTCCTGTTTTCTTGTTTATATCTGATATTGGCAGAAGAGGGTGAGACTTGAAGTAATGATAAGGTTGTTACCATGTGATTAAATCTTAGTATCAGTCTCTCTGCTTGCAGATTGCGCACATTTGATTCTTACCCTTCTCAGACTGAGCCTTTGAGCAACAGTAAAGTTGCTACCATGTGATCCATAGATCATGAGTTCAAATCCTGAAAACAGTCTCTTTGTTTGCGGACTACGTACCTCTGATCCTGACCCTTCCCAGACTTTCATTTGATATGGGTAGGCAGAGCCTTGGGACGACGATAAGATTGTTACCATGTGGTTCAAACCCTTTTTACAATCTCTCTGCTTGCAGATTGTGTACATCTGATTCCGACCCTTCCCAAACTTTTATTAGATATTGTTAGACAAGTCTTGAAACAATAGTAAGATTACTACCATGTCAATTGTAGATTACTCGTTCAAAATTTGAAAACAATCTCTCTGCTTGCAGAAAATCTGACCCTTCCCAGACTTTTATGTGATATTTTCATATATTCGTATCAAATATGACACAAAAATTAAAATTTTTTTTTTTTCAATTTTTCTGTGAAGCTTTGGGTCCGGTGACTGTGTTGCTTCCACCAGATAGTCCAAAGGAGGAGCAGATAAATCAGTCTTCTCCACCAAATGTGGTTGTTGTTCCTGTTTCTCCCCCTCCCCCACAGGAAGTGGTGGTTCCTTCAAGTAACTTGACCATGGATAGAAACTCAAGTTCTGTCTCAAATGCTAAGGTAGATGAAGAAGATGAAGATGGTGATGATGGTCCTAAGCTTTCAAATGGGGTAGTAATTAGTAGTAATTTTATGTGTTTGTGGAAAACTCTGTTCTTGTGTTTTTGGGTTTCTTTGTTGGTATAAATCACAAGGTTTAGTCATGCTCTCTTAAGAGACTCAATTACCTTTTTTCTTTCTTTCTTTCTCTTTGTAAATTTTGTTAATCTTTGAGACAATCATATATGCATAGACATGAAGTTTACTAATTTTTAGAGTTTGTTATCAAAACACTATTGATAAATGCAAATTGATTAGAACAATATTAAAATTTTAAGAAAAACCTATTGTTTTTTAAGGTAATTTTTTTGGATAATTAATGATAAATATCATGAATTTGATCAATCGATAAAATAGACTGAACGAAGTAATGCACCTCGTTTAATTGGCTAGACATCACTATTATTCCTTTCATACAAAATCGTCACCTACATGTGCCGAACATCATTTTCCCATCAATTGCATATTAGAATGACCATACTGCCCCTAATCAACTATCTTATCAACTCCCAAACTCACCAAGTATAAATTCATAAGTATGAACACATTTAAAGGATTGGGATGTAATTTGATACATTTCAAAATTTTGTAGTATTTCGTATAAACACGTTAAAAAGTATTGTTCATCCGTTGACTTGGACTTTGACCTTGACTTAAGGATAAAAAGTAAAAAATGTCTCTATTTATAATATAATGTTAGTAAGCACATTTTAGTCTTTTACAATACTTTACATCACATTTTTATATACTAAACACATTTTTTATTTTTTATTTTCTTTTTTACTTTAAATTCTTTCTCTTTACATCCGTTTCTGTCTACCAAATATAGCCTTAAATCTTAACCGTTGACTATTACTAGATAGCCTAAAATATGAATTAATCATCAATTTTTTTTGTTTGTTTAAAGTTCTTTCAAGATTCATCAATTAATAACATCATATATAAATATTAATGAAATCACATATTAATAACTTGTAAAATCAATAGTCAATACACACATGAAAACTTAGCACTAAATTTTTTGTGTTAGCATTTTTGATTAATATTTATAATATACACATTAATTTCATTTATTAATTATACTTTAATTCTACGTTTATTTGTAAATTTTGTATAATTATTTGTTTAAGGAAACAAATGCGGATATTATCATATTAAGACTTAAGTTAAGTGCGTCCTCACTGTGTAATATTAACGAGATTTTCATTTTTTACAAAATCAGTTAAAGAAACACATTTGCATGAACGTAAATTTCCAAATCTTTGAAGGGTACTTTCGAGAATTCCATTGCGTATTTGCGTTCCGTTCGTTTCTTCTCTCCCGCCGTCGTAACCGCCACCGTCGTCAACCATGGCCACCGCCGTTCCTCCGCTTCTAGCCTTCTCCTTCGCTTGGACGCTTCTCTTTGCCAATGCCGCCGCCGCCGCCGCGGCGCAACCTCCATCGCCGCCGGAAACGCCGAGCTGCACGGACGAGCTCGTTCTGTTTTCTCCGTGCTTGCCTTTTGTTTCCTCTCCGCCGAACAACCTCGACGACGCCGCCTCCGCCAACTGCTGCGATGCCTTCTCCTCCGCCGCCGACTCCGGCGCGGCCGTTTGCTTCTGTTATCTTCTCCGGGAGCCTCCGATCCTTGGCTTTCCTCTGAATACTACGAGACTCCTCTCGCTGCCTTCGGTTTGCCTTCCACCGAATCGCGCATCTTATATGACTCAATCTCTGAATTCTTTCTGCTCAGGTTCAGATTCTTCCCTACGCGCTCTTTCTTTTAACTTCTTTTCTTGAATCTCTGAGCTTATCTTCATCAGTTTTGAAAAATTTTCTTGAATGCCAAACACATTGTAAATTTACATGGAACAAGTTGTATTATCCAATGTATTTTTAATTAGAATTATGATACTTGTTATTTTGTTGTATCATGCAATGCAATTAGATTACTACAATTGTGCCACATAACACATTACATGATAACAAGTTATATTATACTCATTAATTGGTCAAAACCTCAAATTAGTCCTTTATGTTTCCACGAAGTTTCATATTAATCTTTTATGTTTCAAAAAGTTTAAATTGGTCCTTTATGTTTGCAAGAAATTTCAAATTGGTCCTTTCGTCCACTTCTGTCAATTGCTTAAGTTAATTACTGACGTGTTCATCTAAACTGACATGTCATTGCCACATCAACTTAAATGTACACGTAGGAGAGATGATATGTCCACCTCAGCACGCCACATCAGCACTTAACGGAAGAAATAAACGGACTTGGACGGAATGACCAATTTGAAACTTCTTGCAAACATAAAGGACCAATTTAAACTTTTTAAAACATAAATGACTAATATGAAACTTCGTGCAAACATAAGAAAGCAATTTAGAGTTTTGACTCCATTAATTGCATTCTTAATTTTCCCCTTTTAAATCCACAGAATCATCGGTTCTTCCTCCTCTCAACAAATCAGCAACTCTAGGATTCACAAATCCTTCTACTTTTGGTGAGTGATTAGTAATCTTTGATTTGTTTGCTCGGTAATATTGTCTCTTTAATTATCTAAAAGTATTATATTATATAAAAAAGTATAATAGATAAATTTTAGATATTTTCTATTTGCTAAGTTATCCTAAAAAATATATAAGTAAATTGACATTTTGGTCATGAAAAATATAATTTATCTTAACTTAATTATTGTAGAATTTTTTATAACGAGGATTTCTAATGACTAAATTGAAATAAATTGTATCTTTTAAGGATTAAATTTAACATTTTTATTTTTCAAAGACTAAGCCCTGTTTTGTCAAGTTTTTTAAAACTGTTTATTTCGAAATGACTTCTTCTCAAATGGAATGTGACAAAAAGTACTTTGAGAAAGAAAAATAATTTGTGTTTGATAATTGAAAAGTACTTTTATAAATAGCTCAAAATAGTTCGTGTTTGATATATTTTTATAAAAAAAAAATTTTAATCGTAAAAGTATCAAAAAGTTAATATATAGATTTAGAGCCTTATTAATATTATTAAATAGATAAATGGTATAATATTTATTATTATTAAAGTTTGTTAAAAATGTTAATAAATTTATTAATTTAATAAAATAATAATTAAATAAATTATTAAGTTTAATTAATATAATTTTGTTATTTATAATTATAATTTGTATTAATTAAATATCTTTTAATTGCATTTAAATAAAAAATTAATTATAAACATTTATATAAAGATTAAATATCTATTAACATGGCGAGTGAAGGAACATAAAAGAGGAAGTATAAGAACTCATAAGACTTTTTAAAAGAATTAACAAATACTTCAAAATAAAAAAAAATAAACGCTCTGGAGAGTCACAAAAATTTGATCAAACATATTTTAAATTAAAATAAACTGTAATTTTTATTAATTAAATTTGACATTGATATTTTTGAAGACTAAAATATTAATTTACATGCTTGAGATTACCTTTGCAATGTGTTTATCAGGGTCTGGGAATGCAGCATCTCCTTTGCTCATAATACCACACAGGGGCGGTCGTGGCGGCGGCGGCCAGGGTGGCAATAGTGGTGGTGGCAGAGGCCGTGGTGGCGGTAGTGGTGGTGGCCGCCGTGGCAGAAGCTGTGGTGGTGACAGCCTGGGAGGAATGTCTCATGGTCATCATCATTCATCAGAGAGTGAAGGGATTTGCAGCATTGGGAGGTGGGTACTAGTACTACCTTCAATACTACTTACCATATTTGTTCTCTCTTCTTCTTCTTCTTCCCACTACCCTCTCTCTAGCTAGCTAGTAGCTAGTGCTGCTTTCGCAACTCACAGGTATTCATTACCATCACTCGTATAAAAGCACAAGTTAAAATTGGGAGTTGGAATTACATTAGATGAATTTCTGTGTCTCCAATGGAGTTTGAACCCCCAAGCTTGAATTAAATATTAGACTTCATATGACAGCTTCTCTTATTAATTTCTTTAATCTTCTCTTACCTTTTGTTGGGAAACTATTTTCTATTTGATCAACTTGACGTGCAGAAGCCTCTAACTCTAAACGGCCTTCTTTATACATAACCGAATTACTTAAGACATGTTTCAATTAATTCATATATGATACCATTCTCCTCCTGCAATAACTATGATTGACCATGGAGTTCCTTAAACCCTTTTATGTCCATTTTTCTATTAATCATGTTGTGGAGATAATACCTCAAGCTTTATCACTTATCACGTGATAAAGTCGTGTTCTTTAAGAAACAAAATTGACAAGATCTGAGGTCAAATGACTGTCATTTGAGTAACAAAAAATAAAAACAAAAGAATGAAATGGTTTAAATCGTAGTACGTTCGTTATAGCCACATTTTAAAGTTGATAATAAATGTTTACAGTTGCATTTCTTGCCACAAAATATAATCAGAAGGGAAATTGCCGAGTGACCAAAGTCCAAACAAACTTTCAGTTAAATCAAAGTGAATGGAACAGCCTCCTAAGATCCGGATCCGATAAAGTGCACAGTTTCAACCATTGGATGAAGGTGTAAAAGTGCAGATGCGAATTTCGATTTTCATCTGACAATTTGAATTATACATTTTATGCACTTCACTGAATCCAAATCTAAACCACATTGGTATCTAGAAGGATAAATATTCCACAGAATCATAGATGCATCTAGAACAATACAAGTCATGAAAGGCAATTTCACTACAAAAAATTGATTCTTTGGTAGCGGTTTTTTAGTTTAAGCTTCCATTGGTCACAATGGGTTTGCCGAAGATATTCATTATTCACCCTTGTCTTCATTTTGATTTTGCATTCAAGAAAGGAGACCTAAGAGTAAAGACTAAAGGCATTAAAATCAGACCTACTTCATAAATTTTTACGTAGTCGGTTCATGAGCAGAACAAGTCCAGAGACATTTTAAATTAAACCACAAATTATCTACTTTTGAGTATTTTCAGACCAAGATTTGCAGCACAATACACCTTCACCTTACCAGCAATGTAAGAGAAGCAAAAGGGGTAAAAAAACAATGAAGTAGAGAAAAAAGTGAGAGTAACTTAAGCTGAAGGAGCAGGGTTATCCTTAACCGATTCGCGCCACGCATACTCTCTTGCGCCATCCTTATCAACAATCTTGATAACGAAGTTCGGTGGAGCCACGACGAGCCTAGATCTTATTTCCATAATGCACTTATCAACCAAATCAACTGCTTCTTCCACTGACATTCCACTATGGAAGTGTCTGTCCATCATTGACAGTGAAAAATAAGAGCCATACCCAAAAGCTCCCTTCTCAACCTTGTGAAGTGTAGCGATGTAGTCAATGTAGTAGAGGGAAGGGCCTGTCTCTTTGTCATAGCCAGCGAGAAGGATGTTCACAGAGTATGGATTCTGAAGAAAACCAGATTCACACAGAAATCAACTCATCGACCATTATGATGATGCTACATTTGCTAATGAGTAACAAATAGACAAACTATTGTTGTGAGCAAATTAAAACATATTCGATAACAGTAGTAAAGATAACCTCGAAAACTAATCCAAACTGCCACTGCCATAGTGTGTTCAACAACGGCCTATCACAAACCTACCACTTCCAAGTCATGCCTAAAGCTAAATCTACTAAAGTGGATTGAAATAATAAAATGTTTATTTCAATTCTCTTCAATAGAAAACCAATGGTTCAATAACGGGATAGGACCAGAGTACAGTAAGGGTTGTATGGTAGGTTGGTGTATATGTGTGTGTGTGTGTGTGTGTGTGTGTATAGAGAGAGAGATTCTTGATTCTAAAATTGTGGACAGCAAAGAATTTCAGCCTAACAGTAAACATGATCAAATATAGAAAAAAGAAGCCCATTCTAAGGATTTTATTGATCAATCACGTATAAAACAAATAAGTAATATTGACATACAAATTGAGGGCACAAAAGCAGGACATAGGACCGATTTGAAAATCACTTTTCAATCAGCTAGCTATCTGTCAAATGAGCAAAATCAAGCTGGGAAGGCCCTTTAGGCCTCCACCAATGGCAGAATGGAACAATAAAAGCACATTTTCCCAAAGCCATGATTGTTGGTCAGATAAAAAGAATTCATATTTACTTCATTCCTATTGGTTGACAGCCAAACCAAAATGTCGGAGATATACTTCCTAACAAGCCGAAACTTAATTTAAACATAGCACTCTGTAAGAAAAGTGCAACTGAGGAAGCATACATAAATCTACCATATATATATATATATATATATATATATATATATATATATATATATATATATATATATCTTTTCACCATGCAATACGAACATTGATCTTATATTTTGACAAAAAAAATTTTTTTGATAGAATATCTTTTGACAAAATTATTGATAAGCTAATATAAATCTAACCTACAGTTTCAGCTTCTAGCATCAAATGATTGTTTATCTGGGGATACATTTCCCTATTGACATAAACAAGTCTAACTGAAATTCTTATCATTGATAACCTAGCAATGTTATAAATACCTGGCAGATTTGTAATTACTAATACAACTCAGCTGAATGTATGGATGTAATTTTTGTGAAGGGCATTAAAGTCTCTCAAATGCAAGTTAGGCTTCCCTAAAGTTCTATAGACATGCCAAAAAAATGGAGGTAATTTTGAAATCATACAGTCCTAGCAGCAGAAGTAATTATGCATACAAAAAGAGATCCTTAAGCAGTGCGTGCAGGGAATTAAGTAACAAAAGCAGTGCTGCAAATCCTGACAAGATTTAAGTAACAGGCATAAGCACATGCCTACAAGATTTAAGAAAGGACTAGACCTAAATGCAGTTGCTAATATATTCGCTATCAGGTTCTCCAATCAAAATAAAACATATAAAATTCTTTAAAAAGAACCAATCATTGGTGAGATGAGTTGTATAAACCATATATGTGTTGATTTTTTATTGGAGAACCTTATGGCAAAGATATAAAAACTGCACCTAATTTTTTTCTTCAAGAAAATCTAAATGAGAAGCAGAGAAACCACAACCTAAAGAATTAAAAGAAAAGCATAAATATTAAATTATCATTACTGGTATCTGGAAGGATAACTACTTGACATAATCATGGATGCATCCAGAACAATATAAGTAAGGCAAGGCAAGTAGTGATGTCTTAGGTGCCATCAGATGCAGTTATGTATTGGAAGGTTATAGAATTCCCTTGGTTTACTGATTCACCAATACTTAGAAAGAACAATACAAAGCAATACAAGAGGAATATAGGACAGCAAAACCACCAGAAAACATATAAAATACTCTACTCTAAACCTGACGCAGATATGGGAAAATTTAAATGTGTTAAATTTCAAAATTTTCTCCTCAGATTTTCTTTTCATTTAAAAATTTATATTTTCTTTCCTTTCTTATTCTCTTTTCCCTCCATTCAAACATAGCATAATACTCCCACTGTGGCTATGGCAGTCAGAAGTCCAGATAATAACAAATATCTTGAACCCTGAAGGCTAGATTTGGAGTAAGACACATACGAGGAAACCCACATCTCTCCTATTTTTCATCTTCCATTCTTCCTCGATGAATCAGAATAGATACTTGACTAAAAAGAAACATATATAATACAATCTATAACCTGCACCAAAGTACAAGGAAAGCTGTACACAGCAACCTATATCAACTTTTGTAACTCACAAGTGTATAGTTTTAAGTCTAACCCTTTGCTGTCCAAGATAGTCACAACTTCTTAAAAGTATATATCTTAATTGATCTCAGATTGTCAACACTCAGCTGAAATCTTCATCACAAAGAGAGTCCAAGCAAGTGCATACTCTATCAGAGACATATACTACAGTTGGTACTATCATGAGATACTACATACATGTCATGGCAACGGGTAAAATGAATATCCTGTCCAAAGTTGACATCCTTGAACAAAACCCTACTTGCTCAAAAGTCAAAACCAAGCATAATTTTTGCGGTAAAAGCTGAAGCCTAAACTTGATAAAAATTCGAAACCCAGAGATTTGAGGTAAAAACCAAGTGATTGGTTATAGAGAGTTCTACCCCATTATATAACTCAGTTAACTCGAGTCAGATTAGACAGAGTCTAGTGGCCTTGTGAGGTAAAAGCTGAATCCTAAACCCAAAAAACCTAGAATTCATCTAATCATCCAGATTCATAGCAATTATTCAGAAATAGGGAAAGAGAATCCCCACCTTTCGCAGAGCAGTAGCGAGCTCACCGCGGGTGAAATTGGCAGCAGCAGCAGTAGTCAAAGGGATCCCATTACGGAACTGATACAGAGCCACGTTCTTCTGAATGTACTCCGTGAATTGAACCCTGCATCAACATCAACATCAATATATCACTATCACAACACACAATAGGGAAAAGGAAAAATTAGCTCAGAGTGGGATGGAAACCTATCTCCGGGCTCACCGCTAGCGGCGATGAGCTTGTGGGAATCGAGGAGCATGATCTTGTCCTCGTTGGACTTGTGGACGAGGATGCTGTGCACCGCCGATGTGTCCGCCGCCACAATCGCAAAACCATTTCCGACAAGTCCGAACACGCACTCCATGATCTTGATCTGATGCTTCTTCGCCTATCTCTGCCTTCTTCTCTTTCTTTTTGTGTGGTTTCTTTGGTCCTTCTTCTTACTTTTTTTTCTGACTGTGTGAGAATGAAATATACTCTCGAGGGCTTAAAGCCTTCGTGAGGAACAAGTATAGTATAGTAGCGAAGAAGCGGGTTAATGGATACATTATTCGGGTCGGGTAGAGTTTTACATTTTAAAGTAACATCAAAATACCCCTTACATTTTGATGCAAAATAATATTTTCTCTTAACATTGTTACATTTTTAACCAATGGATAATTTTTGTGAATTTTCAATTCAATTTTTTTAAGATTTATTTTTTTGAGTTGTTAGTGTAAT
Source organism: Senna tora (assembly GCA_014851425.1). Classification (NCBI taxonomy): domain Eukaryota; kingdom Viridiplantae; phylum Streptophyta; class Magnoliopsida; order Fabales; family Fabaceae; genus Senna; species Senna tora. The sequence continues at coordinate 11,103,140 of CM026271.1, forward strand.
ATTTCAATTTTCAAATGAAAAAGTGGTCTCTATAATATTCGTGAAATTTACTCTTTATTTTACCATGATTTGTTTTTTTGATAATATTTTACCATGATTTTTTATTTTGAGTATTTCGAATATTTTTAAATATTAAGTGATTTTGGATATTAATATTAAAAATTATGTTTTTTTAAACTACACTCTTTTTTTTAAGAGAAAAAAATTTACCATATACTTATTTTCACCAAAATATATTCATATTTATTATTTATTTAATTAATATAAGAAAAGTTAAGTAAATACTTTTATTATTCTTAACTCAAAATAAATAAAAAATAACAATTTTTAAAATATATTTTTTTAATAAATAATAATTTTAAAAATTAGTAATTCAATTAAAAGTATTTTAAACAAAATGAATAAAATTATAGGTTTTTTAATTAAAAAATTAAAATTTTAAAATAGAAGAGAATGGAATATAATTTTAACTTTTAAATTATAAGTTTTTAAATATTTTTTTAATACTCTCAGTTTCTTGTCCTAGAATTTAAAAATGTTATGCTTTATCCATTTAGATTAGCCTAAAATATATTTTTTTGTCCAAAACTTAGTACGAAATTTCAATTTCTTTTTCTTGATTTTATTATTTATTTTACCAATTAATGTAATTTATTTCTCTGATTTAAAGTTTGATTATATATTTTTATCTTTTAATTGTAAAAATAGTATTTATTTAGTAAACGAACGCAATGTGGTCAACCCATACAAAACAATGGAATTGACCTTAGAATGCCAAACACTGAACATTATAAGGATTATGGTCACATTAAGATCATAATTCATGCTTATATTTATTCATTTATATATTATTTAAACTCTTTTTCTTTTTTTATTTTCATCATCAGTGTTCAATTAAGCATTCAACAACCTATATTTTAACGGCCACTTAATTGTTAAAAAATGATATTTTTTCAATAAATAAATTTTGGTTATCGAAATAAATTGTTAAAAAATTACATAATAATATTTTCGACAGTCAATAATACTTCTCTCAACAACTTTCTCAATGCTATTTTTTTGACAATCGTCGTCGACAAAAGTATTGTCAGAAATAATATTATTGACTGTCAAAACTATTATTATAAACTTTTTTCAACAACTTATTTCGACGATTAAAATTTAATTATTGATGAAAATTCTTTTTTTTTTCAACGATTAAGTGACCGTTAAAATATAAGTTATTAAAAGTATTCATTTCTGTTACAGTGAATTAAGGAGTATGATTTGAATTGATTGCAAGAGTAGTTGCATTAAGGTTGGAATGGAGAGAAGAGGGAGGTGGAGGTGGAGGTGGAGGCGGAGGCCATGGTCTTGGACATTGCGGTGGTCCGGTGACGTTACAAGAAGCGCCTCCTTCCAATCTGCAAACGCATTCATCCATCGGAATTCCTCCGCCGGCCGGCCGGCAATACACATGTAGCTCGCCGATGCCCGGTAACAAGGACTACAAGTGGCCAAGCACTCGTACAAATTTGGGCACCCACCTCCTATTGTTGCTAGCTCACATCCATTCATCACCACTACTTAAGAAAAAAAATTATAAACAAAAATTATAAATTAATTATATATATATATATATATATATATATATAGATTCATAAATTATTAATTAATTAAATAATCAATTCTCTCAATGCATGAGGATTGCAATATTTTTGTGAAAATTATCCTATTTATTAGACTTAGGTAGTCAAAATGATCGGCCCACCAATGATTTATACTTTTATGGGCTAGACTTGGTAAGGTGGGCATAAAATGTTAGACCAATCCAAAAGGGCCATAGCCCATAAGTGAGGTTAGATCAGCCCATGTGTTTATGAAAATCAAATTTAAATAAATAAATATATATATATATATATATATTTTATTTGACCTAACCTATAATTCATTTTACATATCAATATATTAAGAATGTATGTTACAAATTATTCTATAAAAACAGTGATTAAAATTTTTATTTGGAGTAATTTATTTTATTTATCAATATATTAAGAATTAGTCTATAAAAATATAATTTATTGTATATATTAATATATATATATTAAGAATAAATATTATATAACATTTCATATGACAATTTTTTAAAAATATTTGAAAAAGAAAAAAAAAGTCACACGGGTCGGGACGGTCTAAACTAGTCCAACCATAATAAATGAGCTTAAAATAAATAGATTAAATTAAAGTCAATCGTTAAAACAAATAAAAAAAATTCTTATAAAAAAAACAAATAAAAAATTTCTTGATATAACCTCTTATATTTTAATTGAGGGCGAGCCTTATGAATTAGACATATTTTGACACCTTTATTGTCTGAAGTCCCATAACAAGAATAAAATTCTTTTTAACGGGATGTTACTAAAATATTGCAATGCCATGAGAAAATAAATAAATAAGTAAATGAAAATCAAAATGAAAACTTAACAATACCTGGAGTGAAAACAAGAAGAATAAGAATTAGGAATGTTGCTGATGAGAACTGGACCATATTTGATTTTTCACAGAAGCAGAAGAGAAATTGGCTTTGTTATATGAGAATTTTGCACTATATATATATATATATATATATATATATATATATATATATATATATATATATATATATATATATTTGTATATCATAATTAATAATACGCCATTTAAAGCATTAATGGGAGAGAATAGGATTTATTGAATACTGAAAAGTTAGGAAGAAATAAGACAAAGATGCTGAGCTAAAAGCATTTAATTTATTAATGAGAGATTTTTTTTTCTCTGTTGTGTGATTTAGTCTAATTAATTGGCTAAAATACATAGAATGTTCTTGAGTTTTATTAAACCTAATTTTTCTCAACTTTTAATTTTGTGCATAGAATTCTATTTACCAAGATTTCCGTCAATTCTTTAAAGGAATTATATTTGGTGGTTATTTTTTTTTAAGTTTTTATCGTGAAATGATCGGAACGTCCTTCAATTAGTTAAACAAATACTGACGTGACAAAGTATTTGCTAATATGGAAAATTAAGTTAGACACAATTTCAATAAACATATTCATTCATAAATTCCATTAGTAATTTTTTGTTTTATTTTTCACAACTAACCTTCTATTAGAGATTATCTTATTCGAACCACTATCAGTATTAATTAAATGCGAGTACTTCTTTTAACAAGAATTCGAACTCGAGTTTAGTATTATAAAGCATAATAACTGATACGGTATGCTCATATCGGACCAATATTATTTTTGAATTAATTAGTCTATATATAATTTTGACATCACTTTAATTTATTATGACAAGAGTTTCATTCACATTAACAATACTATTAGCATCATCATGAATAGAAGATGAAGATGGAGGCCATGGCCTAGGGCATTGTGGTGGTCCTGTAACATTACAAGAAGCACCTTCCTCCATGCTACACACACATTCTTCGAACGGAATTCCGGCGCCGGCCGGCCGGCAGTACACGTGAATCTTGCCCACGCCTCGGTAACACGGACGACACGTCTCCACGCATTGGTTCACATTTGGGCATCCTCCCCCTCTTGTTGTTAGCTCACATGCATTCACCACCACTGAAAATATAAATTAAAATTATAAAATCATTAGAAATTGAGACATTTTCTAGACAAAATATTAAGAATATATATATATATATACCTGAAGTGAATACAAGAAGGAGCAGAATTAGTGAAGTAGATGATGATGAAAATTGGGTCATTTGTGATTTTTGACAATGGCAGAGAGAAGAGAGAGAAGAGGAAGGTGGTTTGAAAGTTTTTATGTTCTGTCATATAGATTTTATAGGCAATGAGAATTTACATTATTACAGCTAATTAAATTGCAATTACAACAATTAATATAATGGGAAATCACTTATTTAATTTTGAAAAAGTTAGGGAAGAATGAGCAAAATGAGTAGATGTTCAGTAGTACGGTAGTACTGAACTTCAGTACATCTCTCAAATCAGTTGGTTCCTAAACCATTCAAGGTGAGCCCTTATTAATGTGAATTTATATTAATATTAACAAATGGCTCTACATGATTGGAGGGATGCACTGAACTTCAATGGTACGGTACCATTGAACTTTTGTCCGAGCAGAAGTGGGCTAACTATCAGAAATTATTTATAATTAAGAGGTCTTTTTATGATTTTATTGCAGTTTGTACTATGAAGATAATTGAATTTCAGTACATTTTTTCATCCATTCAACTGTTTTTTTTCATATATCAACGTGGGATTGATTCAAGTAGTTGATGGTTTGGTATTGTTTAAGTAAGATTTTGGATTTGAAATTTTGTGAATGCAGCTAACTTCGTTGGATGACTCTTCCACCATAGCCAGGTACGCGACACGGGTCGAGTCCGAATTAGTGGGGGCAGTACCTCAGAGACCGAACAGACAATAAAAAATGTCATTTTATATTTGTCAATATTAATAAGGACACCCTTTGTATGAATTAGAGGAACCAACGTTTTATTAATATTAATAAATAGAATGACTATTCCTCAATTTTATACTCTCATAATATCGAACATCCTCTCATGTTTTAAACATGCATCGTCATCTATTAATTAAAGATAATTATGTACAAAGTGACAAAGCACAATTGAATATTATTAAATGTAAACACTTCTCTAAAATTTAAAATTTAATTTAACTCATCAAGTTATAAGGAATTAACCTATTTTAATTAATTAAAGACTTTTTTTTGGTGATTTAATTTAATCTAATTTTCTTTTGATAGCTTGCTGTAGAAAAGGCATTTTGGCTATTTATATATATTTCTTCTGATTGATCCAACCCTTTTAAGAAGCAAATGAATTAATTGAAGAAATGGTGATAATTAATAAATTAGTTGAAGGAAGATGAATTATTTCTTCTTAAGTGGAACCTTTGGACAGGCTTTTAATTTGGAAGCCTTCACAAGCTGTCACATTGATGATAATATTAATTATTTTGGTGAGGAATCTAATGCTTCAATTTCTCCACAAACATAAATAAAAATTACTTTAATCGGGCGTGTTTGAGTGGAAGTGACTCATTCATCCTTAACCAAGTGTTAGGGATTCGATTCCTGCCTTGGGTATAGAGCAGCAATAAATCCTTGAGCAAGTTGTCCCACTTTTCGAAATGCTTACAATTCAGCGAGGGAATAGTCACTATGCTCGACGATAGATACCCTAATTTAAACAAAAAATAAATAAATAAAAATTACTTTATCTGTATTTTAATTTGAACAATAGACTTTGTAATATATTGTGTGTGTGTGTAAACTTTATGTTAATTTTCTATGACATTTAAACAAGAAAAAAAATCAGGTCTACTTTTTTATATTTTTATTATAAATAATTATATTTTTAAAAATAATGTGGGTAAAGCTTAATAATACATTTTGTGATTATTTTTAATATTTCATTTTTATTAAGATATTTGATAACAAATATAAAAAATTAAATAAAAGTAATAATTTTTAGAGTAAATTAATTGTTTAGTCCTTGAAAGATGAAGTTTCTCTCAATTTAGTCCTTAAAAGATGAACCGTCTCAATTTAGTCTCTCAAAGATTTGTCCCCAATCAAATTGGTCCTTGACTCTAAAAATGTTGGATGGACGTTAAGTGCAAGCTGACATGAAAGTTAACTCTATAATGACTTGGATTCTTAGATGGTGACTGGGATGCTTAGTTGAAAAATAATTAACCAAACAAAAAAATAAAATAAGACAAAATAAAAGTATGACAATAAAGTTCAACACCATCCACCATTGTTTGGTGCAACTTTGTATTTTCTGTATTTTGGGGTTTTATGGTTAAAGTTCTTTTATTCTAGTGTTTTTTTGTTTGGTCAATTATTTTTCAACTAAGCATCCAAGAGTCCAAGTCATAATAGAGTTAACATGTCAGCTGCACTTAACGTCCATATAATAATTTTAGAGTCAAGGACCAATTTGATTGGGGACAAACCTTTGAGGAATTAAATTGAGACGGTTCATCTTTCAAGGACTAAACCATTAATTTACTCTAATTTTTATTATATTTTTAAATAATAAAAAATAGATATATAATTCTTGTTTTTACACTCGAATTCAAATAAAATAATTTTGAGTAATACTTAAGAGCTATAATAATATTTTAAGATATGTGTTATTTTAAATTTTTTTTAAAAAAAATTTGGCACAAGTTTCGAAAGTGGAAACTAATTCAGTATTTTTTGTTAGGACGACTACTATTTAGTATTTACTAAGAAGGGATGTAATTATGGATGTTACGTATCTTTTGCGTGCAAGAATTGAAAATGGATTTAATAAAATTCACTTTATTGAAAGGGACAAAATTTTGGGGATAAAAGTTTAATGGTACCGTATCACTGAATTTCAGTGCATTCCTCTAATTATGTAGTGCCATTTGTTAATATTAATAAAAACTCACAATAATTATGGCTCACCTTGAATGGTTTAGGGACCAACTGATTGGAGGAACCGTACCACTGAACATCTACTCACTCTAGGGAGGTCAAGTTGTTTGGGTTGGAACCTCCATTTTGTTTCACTTTGTTATTTTTAATTTCGGTCAAAACATTATTTTAGTATTCAATATTTCACTCAAGTTTTATTTTGGTTTGTTATATTTTAAAAATTCAAAATCGGTCTTCTATATTTTTAAGTTAGTCTAAAATGGTCATTTTGCCTCCTACCATTAGCATCTTGTGTTAAATGCTAATATGGAATGTTAACGTGAGACCTAGAATGCTGATGAGAGTTTTGGTCCATGTCGGCATTCCATGCCAACATTTAATGAAAGAGGTTAACTGTATGAGTCAAAAGGACCATTTTAGACCAACTTAAAAATATAAATGACTGATTTTAAACTTTTAAAACATATAAAATTAAAACAAAACTTGAGTATAACATACATAGAGAACCAAAATAGTGTTTTGAGCTTTACTTTTATACCTCACAACTTTTTTTTAATTAGATGAGAAAGATAGAGAAGGAGGAGATCCCTCTTTAACTCTCTAAGGCACGTTTGGTTCTTGGAATAAGAGGGAAGGAATGAGAAATCAGAGGTTAGGTGAAAGTAATTGTTTTTTTTAGTTTTTTAAAGTATATGGGAATGTAATTACGGCAAACAGTGCATTATATATAATCTCACGATTTCTAAAAGAACTTTACATTATATTTTATACATACCAAACACACTTTTTATCTTATTTTTTCTCTCTATCTCTCTCCTCAATTTTCTCTACAGTACTTTTTTTTATTCTACAGTACTTTATTCTATAATACTTTTTTTACAATACTTTACATCTGTATATTTATACAGAACGTGACTTAATAATATTATTGTTACAAAATGCAGCCATTCCATTCCCACAAATGGAGGGAAGGATTTTCGGACTTCTGCAGCAATTATTGGTGAAATGACAAATTTATCCCTCCATTTGAAAAAAAAAACTTTATTTTAAAATTTTAAAGAGTGGATTAAAATACAAATATATTAAATAAGAGAAAGAAAAATAAAATAGCAGGGAAAAAAAAACAAGTGTATGAAAAACTGTTGCTTCATTATTTATTATTATTATTATTATTATTATTACACTATTTATTCATAGTACTAGCAAGCCAAGTCTTCCATCCCTCTCTAGTTTTGGATGATATATATATTATCCTACTTGGCATTACACATATATTACACACTCAGAAAAAAGCCCCCAAAATTGAAGACAAAGGTGCCCTCATTCCCTCCTTCCTTCCCTCACTCCCCTGGCTCTGGCTCTGGCTCTGGCTCTGACCCTGAAGTTTTACAAAGTACGATTCCTTCTGATTCCCGAACAACCTCTCTACTTCTTGGCCAGATCCCGGGAATGACACGTCCTTCACTTCCTTGTCTATATTATTTACCACATTGTCTTTTCGTCCTCCCACGAAGTTTATCTCATCGTTTTCAGCGAACAGAGCGAATCCGACTACCCTCAGGTTGTTGTTTCTCGAGGATTTTAGTGCCACCAGATGACCTGTAGGGATCACGAACACGTCACGACTTGACAACCTCGAAGAGAGCCTTTCGATTTGTCCCTCTTCGCTCTCCTCGTCTTCGTGCTGGTGATCTGAGTTTGAGCTTCTCTGCTTAGCAGCGTGTGGGCACCCCATTTCGAGTTCTCCGTCATTGCCGTCGACGACTTGAGCCACTACTATTGCTGATGTATGGTAGTGTGGTAGAAGCAAAGATCCCTGAATTAATTAACACAAACCATTCAATTAATTAGTTCATTACCATTCAGAGAAGTACTTGAAAGTTGAAACATTATACATAGAGTAAATTATTATATCAATTTAGTTCTTAAAAATTAACATTGTTATATTTGATAATTGGAAATTGTCTCAATTTAATTCTTTTTTGATGAATTCTAAAAGATTTTTAGTCAATAATGTTAAGAAAAATTTCCAGTTATTATTTTGGCCCTTGAAAAATGTATTTTATATTGGTTCAGTCTTTAAAAGATGAAAATTTTAAATTTAATTTTTAAAAGATTCAATTTATAACAATTTAATCATTGAATTTTTTTTATCTATTATGCTAAGAAATTCAGAATTATTATTTTGGCCCATGAAAAATATAACATATAGATAAAAATTCAAATTTAATCCCTCAAAAATCTATTTTTTGTCTCAATCTAATCTCAATAAAAATTTCAGTCAATTATGTTTTAAAATTTTCTTTGGTACTAAATTGAAATAAATTGTAATAAATTTGATTTTTTTAATTTTTTAATAACTAAATTGCATCTTTTATCTTTAAATTTGATATTTTTTTTTTTAAAAAAAGACTAAATTAAGAAAATTACACCAAAAACTAAATCAAAATAGATTATATCTTTTCATGACAAAATTAAGTAAGATAAAATTACTCTTTTTTTAGTCTCATCAAAAGAATAATTTACTTTATCGAATCTTTATAAACATGAATCAACGACGACGTGTGGTAAATATATATAATAATTTACCTGGTTGATGTCTACCAAATTGATATGGATGGACAAGTTCTGAAGTTGGGGGAATTTCTCAGGACAAGCCTCCCAGAATTTGCCATTTTCGTTGGAGAATCGAACCGGGATGTCCCTTCGGTTAAACGGAGCTGATTCGCACGAAGACGAGGAGGAAGACGATGATTTCGAGGATGGCTTGGATTTGGCATGCCTTCTCAATTCTCTTAATTGCTCTCTTGACACTTTCACTATCACTCCTTCTTGTTGCTCACTACTATGTTCTTCTTCCTCTCTCTCTCCATTTCCCAACACAACCCTCTGGATTGTATCATAATTGTCCTGTTTCACCATTTTCACAACACAACAAAAACATTATTATTCATGGAATTGGTTAATCAAATTCGCACAAATTTAGTTCTTGAAATATATATATATCGTTTATCTCGGTTTAGAGAGACTTCTTTTTTTGGTCAGTTATACGAAGAGATTCAAGAGATAGATAGACTAAATTAAAAATAAGAGAGAATTATTAATCTGGTCCGTGAAAAATACTGATTGTTTTAATTTAGGCTCTAAAAGAAAATGCTTAATTTTGTTCTTAAAAAATACTTTTTTTGTCTCAATATAATCCTTTTAAATTTTTTTCGCCGGCGTATGTGTTGCTTCTTTGAGGGACTAAAAGGATTAAATTGGGACTAAAAAACATCTTTTAAGAAAAGAATTAAATATTTTCATCTTATTAGAGATTAAATTAAAACAATTCATACCTTCGAGGGGGTGAATATTGAGACTAAGAATGTGTTTCACAATCTATCGTAATTGTTTTGTTTATTTTAAGAAAATAGCTTTCAGAATTGTTTTTAAAACAAATTTTTAAGAATAACAGAAAAAAATGTTTATTTTCTTCAAAATTACCATTAATAAAAGGAGAGAAAATAAAGTGAAATTACATAATTACCATTAATAAAAGCAATTCTCTCAAAATTGTTCTACATTTTTTCTCAAAGCATGTTCAAAACAAGTTTTACTTTTTTCTTTTAATTTTTAGAAACAACAATATGCATAATTTTGTTTACAAATTTCTTTTTGAAAAAAAAAATTGCCAAACAAAATTTCCAATTCCTTTGGTTTTTTTAAAAGAAAGATAACAATTTATAAAAATTGGTTGAAAAACAAGCCCTAAAATTTTGAAAAATTCTATCTTTCACAATCAAAATCGAGACAAATTTACATATTTTAAAGATTAAATTGAGCTCAAATAATTATTTAATTAATCTAAAAATTAATTGTTTGAAGCTTACATTGAAGGTGGCTTCAAGAGTCTCCCTACTGAAGGCAGAGTAGTAGGACTTTGGGTTGCTGAAGCCTGCGGGATAGAAGTTCTACAAAACAAAAACAAATACACATTTTTCAAATTAATTATTACAACTTGAAGAAGAAAAAAGAATAATTCAAAATTAATGATAATATAAGATTAATTAAATTAATTAAACCTCGAATGAACCCTCGCCATTAACGGGAATTGCGAGTTTGAGTATTCTAAGGTTCTGATTGCTGTCGGTGTTAGCAAAATAGGCAATCGCTCCTTTCCGAACCCTCAGGAAATCACCTGCCTCAACGTTGTAAGTCTCTTTATTGTCGTTTTCCACAATACTGAAAATTGCCTTTCCTGCAAGAAATTGAGTCATTCATAATTATTAGATTTATAATTGAGGACATCTGTTTTTTATCTTGTTTGTCAAATTAATATTTAATTTTTAAATTTTAAAAACAAATTATTTAGTCATTGAATTTTATTTCTGTTAACTATTTAATCTATAAATTGTTAATTGTTATTTGACCAGATGACGAGAAATTATGTTTTTTTTTTAATTTTACTCTTTAAAATGACGTGACATGATAACAAAGTTAACATTCACATCAATTGATTAGAAAACGGCAGGACAATTTAAAGACTAAATAATAAATTGATGAATAATTAAAAAACCGAAAAATATATTTCTCTTTCCTTTCTTTATAATTAGTATTAATACCTAGTACGATGACAACGATGTACTCGGCATCAGAGTGATGAGGCAGGACAAGTGTCTCGGGTCGGGTCTCAAACTCGATGATCCGATAGTTTCGGATAGCCCGAAAATTCTCGTCGTCCCGGTCGAACCGCTGGAGTGCCCGGATCCACCCGTGTTCGTTCTGGAAGCGAGTGTGGAAGCTTCGTCGGTGATTGAAATGGTAAGGATTACGACGACGTCGTCCGCCACCACTATGATGCTCCCACGCTTCTCCTTCTCCTTCTCCTTCTCCTTCTCTTCCTTCTTCCGACTCGCGAGTAGGAGGATCCTGTTCCCATGGCCTCTCAGGCTCTCTCGCTCTCTCTTCCGGATCACGATGAATCCTTGTCCTTCCAGAGCCTTCCTCGTCGTCATCGTCGTGTCCGTGTCCTTCCTTCTCCCGCTCTATCTCCCTGGCGCGTTTCGGGTCGGTCTCCCGGACGAGCCGGCACCGGGCATGGCAGGCCAGGAACCTGTCGTGGTTGGACTCGGCGGTGCAGCTCCGGAGGCACAAGGGGTATTTTGGGAAAGTGTGTTCCCAATAGGCAAGGGCAGAGGCCATAGTGAGGAGGAAACATCCTGAGAGGAACAAGAGAGGAAGTAACTTTGTAGGAGGCATGGTTTTGGTGATTCAAGAGTGTAATTATATTACTATAAGATGAGTGTGTATGAGAATGGAGAGAGAAGAGTAATGTGTGTATATATATATAGAGAAATGAGGTATTATCGCATGGAGATTTTGGATGTGTAGTGAGGGGATGGAGGACGAGTGTAAAAGAGAGGGATGCATGCGGCGTGACGAGTGTTGAGAGGATATGATCATCAAAACAAGACAAAACTTGAAACCATGATATGAAGAGTTTATAACATATTTTGTGTAGATATATACGTGGTTGGGGTGGTAGGTACTCTATTCTTCTTAAATAAGATCTCAGGTTCGAGTCTTGTATATGAAAAAATATCTGTTGAAAGAACTCTATCCCCTTAGCTAGCTTGAACAGGATTGCCTCCAATAAAATGATATCTGTGATAAACAAAATAAATATATATAGGGTGAGGTTAGAACTCACTATGCATGTTTATTAATTATTGGATTTGTTTTGAGATATATATCAAAATATTTTCTTTTTAAATTTAAAATAACATAGATTCCAAGAAAAATATAATGACTAAACAGTGATAAATCAAAGTTCACCATAGCCTTCAAATCTTTACCTTATAAAATCCATTTTATGGATGGAGTATGGTGATATATATGGATATATAATTAGAAGGGGGTCAAAATAAGGTTAGTCCGTTTAACCTAGCTAATAATAGATGAGTTGGATTGTGAGAATTTAAATTTATTTATAAACGAGTCAAAAATAATTCGGCTCACTTCACCCTTGGATTTGGTAAGTTGGCTCCTTTAAGTTTTTTATTCTATTTTTTTAAATCATCACTTAATTGTTTTTAAAAATAAAAACTCTCTTCAAATATGATTTTAAATATTAATATTTATAAACTTAGTACACATGCAACCTCCACTAAAATTTAAAGAAATGCAATTTCACTTATTATTTAAATTAATTTGAGACATGTATTATTATTATTATTATTATTATTATTATTTTGTTTAAATTGTTGATTTTGTTTTTTGATACATTATTTAAATATTTTAATGTAATATTAATATAATTAATATATCATGTAAAAATATTAATTATTAAAGCTTAAAAAAGTATCATTTAAAATAAATAATTAAAAAATATAATTTTTTTAGATGTAAATTAAGTAAGCTAACCCGATTCACCATCTTTATAACTAATAAGTCAAGTTAATATTTTCTGGCTTATCAGTTATCACAAATTTTACCCGTAATAAATCAATCGGTATGAATTGAGTTGGCTGGAAGTGGATAAATATATACATATAAGTATATATAATATATAAAAGGAAGTGGATAAATATATAAATATATATATAATATAATATATAATGGAGGAAGTGGATAAGTAAAGTGAGGGAGTGTATGTGGATGGGGGACACATTGAGGGGAGAAGGAGTACACGTGTGAGTGTGCATGGCGTTGGGGTGAAGCCTATGAACTTGGACATGATACTAAGTAAGGTACCATCCCTACTCACATTTGTTTTTGGTAAAAGAAAAGTTTAGGTGGGGTAAGTACCGATATCCCACTAAGATCAGGGAAGACCTCCCAATTTTTTTGAGGGTTAATGAGAGGATTTACATATCACTCATTAATAAGGTACTCACATCGGTCATAAGGATCGAACCCTCGCCCTTGTGAGGTTACTCAGCTCACATATTTTATGGTAATGGAAAAGTTTATATGGGTGTAAATATCGGTATTTTATTAGGATCAGAAAATATTTTTTAACTTTTTTAATAATTTATGAGAGAATTTACATATCTTCCACTAATAAGGCTCTCATATTGGTCATAAGATTCAAATTCTCACTCTTGTAGAGTAAGAATTCGGACATTAACCAACTGTGGTACTTGTGATGAACATCCTAGTCACATTTTTGTCTTCTTTACATATATAACAATTGTACAAGTAATTCATCAATTTACATCAACTTGTTAATAATTGATTGGATTAGGAAGTATTTTATTTTCTTTGAGTAAGAATGAAAGATTTTGTGTGAACCCAATATTTAATTTGTAAAAGAAGTCTAGGGAAAGAGTGTATGCTCTCTCATCATTAGAGAGAAAAAGAGAGAGGGTGAGAGTTGAGACCCATATTTTAATGATAGAAAATGAGTTCATATCTTTTAAATTTTAGAAATAGTACATTTTTTAAAATATAAGAGAGATAGACACTCACAAAAAATTGTTCCATAAATTATTTATAATGAATCTTGATTAGTTTGTGGTCTTTAATTGAAAACTCTTGCTGAGAGAGTTTTGTGATCTCAAACCTCATATATAATTCAAGTTAGACTAATCAAAGTTCAATAAACTTTTTAATGTTAGTGAGTTTTGAATAAATAAAAAAATAAATTGATGACTCGGTCACTGAATGATTCTATTCTCTTAAGGTTTGGTTGGGAGTTTCAAAGTAAGTGAGTTAATAAGGAGTAACACATTTGGTTAAAGTTCAAGTTCTTATTCTATAAGGGCGAGGGTTTAAACCCTATGATTGATGTGAGGGCCTTATTGGTGGGTGATATGTAAATCCTTCCATAAACCCTCAAAGAAATTGGAAGGTCTTCCCTGACCCTAGTGAGATACCGGTGCTTACCCTCACTTAAACTTTCACTTATATAAAAAAAAGTGAGTGGTGTGGAATGGGTTAGACAAATCATTTTACTGTTTGGGAGTTTAAAAAAAGGCTAAAATGCACAGAACCCCCCTGAACTATAGGGTGTTTGCACATGCATAGCACCTCCCTAAACTTTTCAACTTTTGCACATAAAGGATTCTGTTAACTTTTCTATCCAATTTTTAACACTCAATCCCACATCAGCTTCCACATCACATTTTAATTCCATGTCATCTGGGCAAATAAGTAATTTCTCTACCATTAATTAATTAATTATTTATTTTTATCAGAAAAATTAATTATTTTTATCAAAAAAATTAATTATTTTTATGAAAATTAATTTCTCTACGGTCTATATTTTAATTAATTAATCAATTTTTTTCATAAAAAATTAATTTATTTTTATAAAAATAATTAATGATAGAGAAATTATTTATTTGTCTAGCTGACATGGAATTAAAATGTGATGTGAAAGCTGATGTGGCATTGAGTGTTAAAAATTGGATGGAAAAGTTAACAGAATCCTTTATGTGCAAAAGTTGAAAAGTTTAGGGAGGTGCTATGCAACTTTTTGAAGTTCAGGGAGGTTATTTGCAAACACCCTATAGTTCAGGGGGTTGTGTGCATTTTAGCCTTAAAAAAATAAAGAGGGTGATAGAGGTAAATATTTCAATATTACTTTTATAATGAATAAATTAAAGTTTAAAAAAAAGGTTAAAAATGGAATTAAATAATAAATTGTATGTAAATCATTCCAAATTCCCCAATTTAGAGGGGTTTGAAATTTGTAATATTGAGACAAACCATCCTAAATCACCCCAACCTATTAAAAAAAAACGTTATGATACCAAAATAATTAAAAAAACAAACCCAACCTATTAAAAATTTGAGCTCTTTACAATCGTTAAAATTCCATACTGAATTGCAGCATTTAAATTAAGGCCCATAGTTTTAATGTTTTTTTTGGATAAACCCATTGGGCCCATAATGAACATAAACTTTGGACCTATATCTATAACATGCATATAGAGTGAGAAAGTTATCACTCTTGTCTTCTCAGGTTGTAATGTTTGTTTCTTTATTTGTGTCATGTTTTAGCGCTCAGTTGTATTTTCTCGTGTTGCACCTGTTTCATAATGAGAAGAATATTTATGACAAAAAAAAAAGGAAGAATGAAGCTGAAGAAGAAGAGGAAGAATTTGCTAAAAAAAACTGTAATATTTATTCACACCAATCTAATCAATATATACAAGAAATAGTGAGGGATAGAAAAGTAAAAGTTGGCCTACACTTGAGGGCAAAAACGTAAAAATCATCTAACTAATTAGTAATTACTTTTGAATGAGCGGTTTAATTTCTCTTAATGAATAATTTTAATTTAATATTTTTTTTTCATTTGTATTAGCTTAAAAAACTCAGAAGTAAATCTGGAAGAAAATCACTAACAAAATTGGGGGAATGAATATCTACCTTATTTATGAAACGTAACGACGATAACAAAAGAAGAAGAAAAATAGGGAGGGGTTGCCAAAAGTTAGATCTGCAGAAAGAAACTGGTTGAAAAACGAACGTAGAAAGAAGAGAGAAAGCTTCTTTGGACTAAATTTGAAAGAACAATATAAGTGTTATTTATATATTTTGATTATAATGTTATTTGATTGTGATTAATTAGTTAAGATTATATATGAGTTTGTCTTGTTAGTGAATAAAATATTTTTTTTTGAGTTATTTATTGATGAATTTTAATATCTAAAATTATTAAATTAAACCGCTTATTCATGGTTTGATTTGATACTATAAAATTAAATTGACCAAATCAAACCGCCAAAATAAAAAGTGATTGATTTAATTTAAAAAGTCTTTTAAACCGCTCAAATCGAGTCGACAAATACCCCTACTCATAACCCGTTAGATTGATATATAGGATTCGGTTGAATTTAGTTGAATTATGATTTCAATATTTATAATACACATATTAGTTTGTTTAAAATAAATTGATAATCCAAATTCTAAACTTAATATTGAGGAGAAAAATAATCCATATTTAATAAGCGTGACTCCGTGAGGCCCACAGAATCAGAAAATTCCCTATTTATTTATTTATTTTGGACAGAAAAAAAAAAGTTCCCTATTTATTTATTTATTTTGGACAGAAAAAAAGTTCCCTATTTATTTATTTATATATGTTTAATGTTTTTCTTAAAAATAAAGGAATCCGAATCCTAAATGGAAAGGGTTTAATTTAAGGCGCCAAACACACTCACTCACTTTGCTTATAGAAAGTACTCTTGTAACTTGCCCATCATGCATCACTTCCAAATCGTTCTCTTCTTTCTTCTCTTTTTAATTTTTACAGCTATCTTTTTATCGGAGACATTCTTGTTCGAGACATTATCAGGCACTAAATATAAACATTATTTTCGATGAAGATTCGAGCTCAAATTCACCACATTCTGTGAGATTAGTCCCTTATATATATACGTACTGAAATTCAAACCCTTCTTAATTCTTCCCTGAAGCTTGAGCATCCAACAATATCCATCATCAATGGCTTCCAAAACCATCATAAACACCATTGATGGTAGTAAGAGTATATTTACGTTTGGGTTAGCAACGTTTGAGTTGCCAGATTTACGACCAACTCCTCCTACCTACGCTCAAATCCTCCGACTTTGTCGCTTATGCGGTCAGAATCTCCCCTCCGATGAACCAATCTACATGTATGGGTATGCTTTTTCTTTTCATTCCAACTTTCATAGTTGTTGTTGTTTCGGTTATACTGTTTCGGTTTAGTCACAGTTATTGCTATGGCCAAATCTTTAGTTCAGTTATTGATCGATTAGCTACAGTGATAATCGTGACTAAATCGGACATCACAATTGTGAACATCAGAGGAATCAGTTCGATTTTGTCTTTAAAATTGGGCTAAACTAATATAATTCGTGATGTGATTGGTTGGAGTGATAGGTACTCTATTTTTCTTTAAATAAAATTTTGGGTTCAAGGTTTACATATAAAAAAACTTCTCTTTAGAGAACTTTACCTCTGTTATGGAACCTTATATAGGTAAGGGTATCAAAATTGGCAAGCCCAAAGGGCCTTCTTGTTAGATGGGTTGGCTTAGAATTAACCCAGCCTTTTAGGTGGGTCTACAATACTGTTCTGGTCCAGTCCTTGAAGTGTTGTGGACTGGACTGGGCTAGTCCATGGGTTGGCTTAGAATTAACATATTAAAAATAAATATTATAAATTAGCTTACAAAATAGTAATTAAGAGGTTATTTAGTGTAGTTTATAATTTTAACAATCAACATATTATGAATTAATTTTGCAAATTGACTTATAAAAGTATAATTTATTTTATATATTAATATATTATGAATGAATATTACATATCAACATAAGTTATAATATTTTATATTTTCATATGATATAAAAAACTTTTAAAAAAGAAAAGCCTATTGAGGCTGTCTCACCTAGCCCTTACAAGTCCATCATCATAAACATAAACGAGTTAGAAATAAAAGTAAACAATAATAGAGAGTAAAATATATTATCTTTTTAGAATGTTAGCTAAATATATTTATTGACCCTTTAGTTTAAAAAATTATACTTATTACTCATAACTCATTTTATGTAAATAAAAATAACCTTTTGTGTAGAATTAGATTGTGATTTTATTTTTTAATATAACAATAATGTTAAGTAATTTTATTCTATTAAATAAATACATATTATATAAAATACTATTTTTTTTTTACAAAAATGAACTAACAATTTTTTTTTTTAAATGCAGTGATTTAAGTGGATTTTGCTCACCTGAATGCCGAGAATATCAAATGGATATAGATTTGTTTCCAAGAGAAGGATTACAATTACCAAAGTCACACAAAAAAGAGAGAAACCCAATTTTGAAGACTTCTTCTTCCTTTTCTTTATGGGACATTTTCTATTGCCCCATACAATATTTTCTGTTTTTTTGGTAAGACTCAAGTTGTATATTCAAAATTTCCAACCTAGAGATTCATTTTTTAAAGTAGAAAATAAGATAATGTTTAATCCTAGAAGAAAATTGGGAGGTGTTTTATCACTTGTGTGATTTAGGTTGTAAGTTTTAGGTAGAAATTGAGTTAAAATAAACGAATCTGTCTATGGCTGTTTAAGTTTTTAAAGATTAGATTGGAGAATTTATTGTTCTAAATAAAAACGGGTTAATCCATCTTGACTCTAAAAAAAGACCGAGCTAGTCAATGTCTTTTTCTTTTTTAATATTTTTTACAATGAGTTAATGGCATGATTTTTACTTTAATTCAAAATATATTAATTCTTTTGATTTTTTATTTAATTTATCTAATTATTTTAATTCATATTTTGTTAATAAATTTAATTATTTTAAATTATAAATAAAGATGAATATTATTCTATAAAAATTTCTGTAAGAGAAAATACAGTTATTTTTAAATTTCAAATGTTATATTTAAATAAAAAAAAGAGTCACTCCAGTCTAGAGTGAAAAAATTCTAACCTGTATTAAAAATGGTCAACTCAACTCAACTTGCGATTTTAATAAAATAAGGTCAAATTGAACAAGAATCAGGCTATATTAGCTATTTTGACAACTTTATTGTACTTTATTGCAAAATAGTATGATTAGTCCTTCTAACATGTTAATGTTTCACCTAATTGATTAATTGAACTTTTAAACATTAAAATAAATTTTCATAGATTTTAAATATAAAATGTTTTATTGACCAATCAAAACGAACCTTGAAAACACATATTAGATAAATCTTAATTATAATTCGACATAAATTTTGTCTTGCGATGTCTAAAAGAAAAAAATTCTCTATTATTATAGTAAACTTGATTTATATTTTCTAAATCATTTTAAGAAATGAAGGCAAAACTTTACTATTCGGACATGTTGCTTCGAATTATGCGGCATAGTAAAATTATCGAGTTTCTTGAATCCCAAAAAATTTTACATTATATTTTATATATACCAAAGACACTTTTTATAATACTTTTTCTCTCTCCTAATTTTTCTCTCTATATCTCTCTCCACTTTTCTTTACAGTACTTTCCTTTATCTATAGTACTTTACTCTACAGTACTTTACATCCGTGCATTTATACAAAGCGTACCCTTAGGGCACGTTTGGTATGAATACCAAACAGTACATTACATGTAATCTCGCGATTCCCAAAAAAAACTTTACATTATATTTTATACATACCAAACACACTTTTTATCATACTTTTTCTCTCATAAATTTTTACTCTATCTCTCTTCTTACTTTTTTCTACAGTACTTTCTTTTATTCTACAATACTTTACTCTACAGTACTTTCTTTGTAGTACTTTACATCCGTGCATTTATACCAAGCGTACCCTTAGTTGTGAGCCCATTGGGCTGAAAATTAAATAGGGATGGATGTGTTGGGTTGGTCTAATTTCAAGCTGTAAGCCCATTTTCATATTGGTCTTTTATTGAGGGCTAAATGGTGGCCCAACCTTATATTAAAGATATGTAATTAATAAGTCTAAATTTCTTATATACAAATACAATTTTGCTTAATTTTCTTAAAATTTAGTTAGTTTAAAAAATTTTAACATATAAATAACACTTTTTTTTAGAAGAAAAATAGTTTTAAATTAATTTATGGTCAATTTAGATTACTTTGATAGCTAACCTTCTGTTCTAGTTTTCAATTTATATATATATATATATATATATAATACTAAATATAAGTGCAAATTAATAATTATTTAAAAATATAAAATTGCTCAATTAATAAATTGTCAAATTTGACACTAAAATTTGGATTAATTATATGATTAAGATTATATAATTTCGCAAAAGTAGAAGGACCAAATTGTTTATTGTTTTGGAATGAAAAAAAAAACTACGCAAAATATATACTAACTAGATCTATTGACTAAAAATAAATTAGAAAAGTAATAAGCATATTACTTGATATTTTTTAAGTTGTTTTTCATAAAACAAATATCACAAGTGGACTTTTAGTGGCAAAAAAAAAAGTGAACTTTTAAAATTCTAATATATGTAAAGGTCAATTTTTATTTATTATATACCTAGTTAATAGATATTATAATTAATATAAATAATTTTTTTGGTATAAACTTGGTTTTCACGTGCCAATTAAACAAAAGAGATATTTATCACACCTCTGATTTCAGCCTCAATTTTCTACCTACTATATATTATAATTTATAATTAGAATTTGCATGCATGTGGTATTAAATCAATCATAAAAAATTTAAGTGATCATAATTCATATCCATGAAATTTCTCTGCTTCTGTCAATTCTTCCAAGTCAAACATTCAAGAAAACCAATTTTTTTTTAATCAAATCTATCCCTATCACATAAGGTTAGGTTTGCTTTGGTAAGAAATGGAAATAGTAGAATTCATGTATTCTTATGGTTCTCAAAAAATTTTATATTTATATATCAAACACACTTTTTATTATATTTGTTTTTTCGTTTAATTTTTCTCTTTATTTTTCTCATCACTTTTCTCTACAGTACTTTACATATCTTTCTTCTCATCCGTGCATTTCTACCAAACGTAACCAGAGGGTTAAAAAACTTATAAAAGAAAGAGTTAAAAAAAGAAATTAAATGAAGAATTTAACTTAAAAAAAATCAAATTTTCGCAGACAAACTCTAAAAAAGGAAACAAAAAAGAAAACAAAAATAGACTCAAAGATTCTCTGTCATTATTCCTCATGGTGATCAAAGCAATGAGGTGGAACAGTGGAATGAAAACCCCATTAATTAATTGAGGTTATTTTTTTTAACTATCAGTAGTCAGTACATCAATTTATTCAACCTTTCAATAAAAAAATTTCATAATAAAAATAAAGCTCTATTTTTTTTATATAAAAATTCGAATACAAAATTTTAATTAAAAATAGATGTCCCTTATATATAGTTTCTTTTTTTAAAAAAAATTATTTTTATAACTAATTCTGATTCAATCGTTGTCACGCACCTGGTCATTCTCTTAGCCTTTAATTCAAATTCGATTCATATCGCGTACTTAATTATGGTGGGAGAGTCTCTCAACAGAGCTAACTGCATCAACAAAATCTCAAACTCAGAATCTTACTTAAACGATACCAAATCGCTTATGACTAATTTAGAATTTAAATCAATTCGTGTGCCCACCAACAGATTATTTTATGGACATTTAAAGTCCCAACTACTATTTCAAATATTTTCAACCATATATATAATACAAGAAAAAAAAATCCACATTTTCCCTTCTCATTTTTTAAGAATCACATCAGCAACATTCAGAAACAGATTATGCCGTTGAGATAATAAAGAGGGGATCTGACACATTTTTCTTTCTTTTTTTTGCCCATTAATTGTTTTTTTTATGGCATTCACAACTATAGCTGATGATGATATGAGCATTTATCCCATTTTTGGTTGGTATTCTATTTTTTTTTTTTTTTGGATAAAAAAAATGGTAGCAAGGGAAGGCATTCCCAAATACTACTGGGCAGGACGCCAGTGGCATGTTGGGGAGACCAACAGAGGCCCAACCCAAAGGATTACTGCACAGGCCTAAATCGCAAGCAGTTTTACTTAGTCACAACTACTTAACTAGCCCTTAGGTGCCAGCCTGCCAGGAGATCTCCATGGGGAGGGATACCCACCAAAGCAGGATTTTGGATGGCTTCAGGAAGATTCGAACCCTCACCCATGGGTGAGGCGATAACTTTTCTCCGGATCCTTGACCATTTGTGTCAATTCACTTTGGTGGTATTCTATTCTTAATTGTTTATGAATTTTTTTTATAAATAAATGGATATATAAAAAACAAATAACGAAGAGAATTAAAAAAAAAAAGAATAAATTATTATTTTAGTCCCTACAAAATACATTTCCCCTCAATTTAGTCCTTAAAAAAATTAAATTCCCCAATTTTGTCCTTCAAAAAAGGTTTTTCTCAAACAATTCTCCATGTTAGTTATACAAATGTTCTATTTGTGCATATACTAATATTATAATACTAATTGGATATTCATGTAACTAATATTAGGACTTAATTGTTTAAAAAACAATTTTAAGCTTTTAACAGATGAATTGAGACAAAATTTATCTACTAATTAAACAATAATTTAATGTTAAACAAAAACCAGAGGAATATATGAAATTCTTAGTCAAAAGTTAAACAGCAATTGACAGACAAGCATGTAAATATAACTGCCAAAGCCTGCAAATCCTGTCTTAAAAACTTTCTGGCTAATTACTCTCAGCAAATAAATTATTCATTAAAAAACAAAAAATAAATAAATAAATAAAAGAGAGAATTACTAATTTAGTCCTTTAAAGATATAAATTGTTTCAATTTCGTCCCTGAAAGATGTAAATACCAAAGTAATCCGTGAAAGATGTTTGTCCTAATTTGATCATTTTAATCCCTAAAAGAACCCACATACACTGACAACAAAATTAAAAGGATCAATTTGAGGCAAAAAAAGCATCTTTCAAAGACTAAACTAAGCATTTTCATCTTTTAAGGACTAAATTGAAACAATCCATTTTTTTAAAGACAAAACAGGTAATTCTCTCTAAAATAAAATGCAGACTATTCATTCTATTTCATAGAGCCACCTTTATTTTTTTAATAATGGAGACAATGACACAGAGCTGAGCAGAAGAGCATGAAATTCTATCATCAAAAACAATTTCTTTTTTATTTAATTTTGTTTTTTTTCCTTCCTCTTTGTACATTCTTCTTTTTCATCACTTTAACAAGTCAGTATACATCAAAACTCACTTTTTTTTCTTCTTCCTCTCTTTGCATTTGAAACCCAAAAAAAAAAAAAAGTTAGTACAAAACTCCATATGATTATTTTGAACCATCTTTTTTCACCTTCATCATCAGATATATCCTCCAAAACAATCAAAGAATCTTGAATGAAAAAATAGTCTTCCTTCTTTCTTTTTTTCTTCCTCTCTTTCTTTCTTTCTTCCACAACCTGCAAAACAAGGTTTGAAGAACCAAATTGATTATTACTACTTTTTTTCCTAAATTTTATAAAAGAAGCAAACTTTGGTTGGATTAGGTGAAGTAACTTCACGTGAAGTCGTGAAGTTATTTCATCTGATCGATCCGGACTGTTGATCGATTGCAACACAATTTTGTTGCAGCAGATCAACGGTTAGGATTGATCAAATGAAGTAACTTCACGTCACCTGATCCATTTCCAGAAGTATATATATATATATATAGTACCTAATGATTATGCACTGTACTGAAGCTAGCAAGATGATAAAGAAGGTACTGTGTGTGTGTGTTGGTGTTGTTAGGCAAAGCATGCAAGGACTGTAGAGAAAAAAAACTTGAGATTAGAGCCTGAAAAAGATAAAAAAGTAAAAGAAGCTGTGACACCAAAAGCCAAAGCTAAGGAAAAAAGCAAAAAATTAAAGGGAAGAGAGAAGAAAACCAACCTTTTTCGGTTTGAGGGAAATGGGTTGTCCTTATCATCCATCATCATCATCATCTTCTTCTTCCCTCCTCTCTCTTCCATGGCTAAATTTTTCTTTCCTTAATTCACAACGGGGGGACCAATTTCTGAACAACAATATTAATACAGGTGCATTATGTAAAAGAAGGATAATAAAACACTAGGAAAGAACAAAAAGGACTTCAAATTCAAAGCAAAAGATGATGGTGATGATTGAGATTCTGCATAATACATAGATAGATATATAGATAGGTCTAATGGATTCATAAGCCTACTGGGGCTATCATAATAGTATATTTTTTAGCCTTTAAAATGTTTCAGATTGCAGAATCCACTCTGTTATGTTGGAACTCATATAAGTACTCTTTTTAAACAGCTTCAGAATCTTGTGTGCTTTTGGTCTACCCAATAATCAAACAACAAAATGGCCGTCAAGATGATGGCTTAGGGAAATGATTTAGTTTCAGGCAAAGCCTAAGGACACCACCCCACATCCCAAATTGTTTTTATTCGGCCAGTGCATGACACTACCACCAGGTCAGGTCCAGAGTCAAATGTAAGCAGTCTTACCCCTAAAAGCAAAGAGTCTGTTTTCACTTTTCAGGATTTGAACCCGTGACCTCTAGCCTTACCGTTGCTCCAAGACTCGCCCTCTTACATCCAACACCCCAATGAACCAACAAAATAAAAGGACAGAAAAGCCCTCCTCAAACAAAACATGCAAAATGCATACATGGGGGAGAGAGAGAGAGAAATTGAGAAATTACTTGTATATGGATGAACTTGTCTCATATCCAACCCTCCTTTCATTTAGAAAAAGCTTAGTTCAGTGTATCCGCCAGAATAAGGAAGAAGTTCTTCCACCTCAATCCGAGAACGGGAGCAACTCATACTTTTCTTCAATTTTCCATGACTTGACTCGACTTCGGCCCAGAATATGCCATAAACAGGTCTGTGATCGGAAAATTTGGATTCTCCTCGGACATAAGATAATTGTTGGAGACCTTCTCCGTACCACAAGATGCGATCGCACCTATACAAAAGGAAAACATGAAATGTAAAAAAACTAACATAAGATAAATTTTTTCATTTGTTATGTGTTTTTGGCTAAAATCCTACTGCATTTGGTTTAGGAGATGATCTTACCAAGCAGGTGTTCGCCTTTTCTCCTTCGGATGCATATCATCACCTGCATATCTGTCTGAATTAGTGGAGTATTTGTATGTTGGAGGGAAATATATCTTCCCTTCGTTCCATCCCACAAATACACGACCTCTTTTCTGCTCGATTCTCAACTGCAAGGAATTTCAATTCATATCAAGACTGATTTTACCTGTTATATCATAGAACATTACGCTCGAATGTGATAATTTAACTATTTGTGAGAATATATATAGACATACCTGGTCATTCTCCAGCAATGCTCTCCAGTTTTGCATCTCAACAAGCGCCTTAGCAGAACGATAGGAGAGGGCGATCCGGTAATTCAAATCTCCAAGCCATATAATTCGACTGTGCATAAATTAAATTATAGTTAGAATTCATTATACAAATATATTGTAACTTGTAAAGAGGGGAAAAACTGAAAGTTACATACTCATGCTCAAGGATTGTCTCTGGAGACTTCTCATTGTCACCATGAACACGTGGAAACCGTGTCTTTTTAAGAATCTCCATCACATCGGAATTTCTTCTTAGTTCGTCGCCTTCTTTCTGTCCTGAGGTCAAATGAGTACAAATGAAGCAAAAGCTTGTTTCGTGCAGAGACATACTGATCGAGATGGATCCCTGCATATGCAAGCAGAATAGCTCTTCTTATATTCAGTTGCAAGTAATCCACATTTTCATGATGAATAAATCTAAGACAAGTTAAAATTAGGACTACAAATAGATGACTCTTAAATTACCTTATTTCCAAAATAACCCATCAGTCCTCTGCCAACACATGATACTTTCATGTTTCGAACATGATCTTTCAATTCACTCCTCACCCATATGGTAAGAAATATTCCCACCATTTGCTTGCTCGCAACAAGACAGTACCTCGAACCCCCGCCGGGCATTCCATACCCCTCTTCGTTTGGGGCAGGTCCACCATAAGTCGACATTGGCGAAAACAAAACTGTACTAGGCGAATCACCAAGACCATTATCATCATCAGAAGAACCCCATCGCGAATAGTCACTTGGTCTAGAATAGTCACTTGCCCTGGAATAGTCACTAGGTCTATAACCCCATCTAAAACTGGGATCAAAGTCACTTGGCCTGTGACCAAAAATTACGCGATCACAGACACTGTATCTTCGATCTAGTCGTGGCTGTGAAATTGCAGGATCATTGTCCATACCCCAGCCACTGGAAGTTGTTTGGAACGATCGACGATGGAAGAAAGACGAGTTCTTCTGCCTAGCAGATCCCTCAAAATCTGCATTTAACTCTACAACAGGCTTAGGAATGGGAGATGGTGTATAACACGCACTGCTTCCACTAGTACCCGGGAGATTGTTTAAAGTCTTTCGAATGAGAGCCATCCATTTTTTGGCCGGGCCATTGTCCTCTGACCCTAGAATGTTGCCAGCATTCAATGGAACGATCTCTTGAAATCTGAAAGAAAAAAAAGTAGAAACTTGTCAATTTGCAACCATTAGTACAAACCTTGATTCAAAAAGATGTTGACAAGTACCAAATTCCTACCCGAGAACATAAATATCAGCAGGCGGTGAGGCGTGAAGCCAGTCATCTAAACACATATTACTTGGTGGGGATCTTCCAGCCACATTCCATGTAGCAACAAACATGCTACTCAACAATAAAAAGAGAATCAATTACCCATGAGAGATCGAACAAAGCAAATAGAACTTCAGTCGAAAAAAATTGCATTGACAAAGATGTGTGTACCTATAGTTCTGGACATCTATAATTCGAGGATGGTCAAGATTCATTCTTGCTCGCCTGACCTGCTCGGTGCTCCGGCTGAACTTCTCTGTTCATCAAAATGAGATAAAAATTCGTCATCTTTATGTCGAAATTCTAATGATGCTGTGCTTCAGTAATGGAATTGGGAAAGAAAATCTGTACCTGTTTTGCTCTTTTTGATTGTGCAAGGCTCTCTCTCAGAGAAGCTACTCCTGCTTCTGTAATCTACGTCACCTCCTGAAGAAGGGTCAATACATCAAATTCAAAGCATAAAACTTCACAAAAAGATAGTATGGGTGAATTGAAGCTGCCAAATGCGAAATTGGTTAACGAATATTCGGTATGAAAAAAAAAATATGCTCTCACTTCGTTTGGATACCAAGAAAACAAGAAGAAAAAACAAATGGGTGAACAAAGAAAACTGAGAATAGTAGATAAGCTTCCTCAAAGGGGACAGACAAATTATAGTACTTATTGGCCAAGCTAGATTTTTGAAATTACATAACAAAAACCAGAATCATCCAAAAACTTGATGAATTAATCTAGGCTTTTAAACTCCTTTCTAAGTGATGTTATTTGTGTACTGTCCTTGATTTCTCCGAACACAACTGGAAGCTGAGAATTTACAGAAGGATTAAGATTGATAACAAGTGAGAATAAACCCTAGTGATCAATCAATAAATCATGGAGGAAAAAAAGAAAGAAAGTTGAATTCTAAAGCAAACATAGAACAGAAACCCACCTCCATAAACATTAGTACCATTTGCTTGAAATTCCTCAGTTTTGCATTTGATATTGAAGAATTTCCTGACCATTTTCTTTGACCATGAGAGCTTCATCAATTAAGAAGCAAATCAACAAACAGTTAGTAAACTCTCAAACCAAAAACTCAAAGAAGGTAAGAAAAAGAGAGAGGAAAAACCCAAAAAACAAAAAACAAAAAACCTTGCTTTTCTTGGAATTCCCATCTCTCATTGTTAATCCTCTACTTCATATACAGCTCTAGAACTCCAATTTACAAGTATGACAAAATTCTGCAAATTTCTGGGTTTCTGGGGTGTCACTTGGAAGAAGAAGAAGGAGAAATAGCCCAAAATTTCTCTCTCAGAAATTCAAAGAAAGAAAGAAGAAAGAAAAAGCCCTTCTCCAATATCCTGCTTCTCTCCTCCTCCTCATTTGGTTCTGCACATTGAAAAATCAGAGGAAAATGGCAAATGGGGTTTTCTGTTTTCTGGGGCTAAGTATGGGAGACACACACACTATAAGAAAATGGAATGCAGGAAGAAGAAGAAGAAGGAAGCAAAAGTGTAAAGAGTAAAGAAAGAGAGAGAGAGAGAAGGCGCTTGCTTGCTTTAATGGGTGGAAGTGAAATGAGATTCTGAAATAGATGAAGACAATGCGGGAGACATATAGAGAGAGAGAGAGAGAAGTTGAAAGTTGTTCTCTTTCTCTGTCTTTGGAAACAAAGGGGCCTCCTTCTCCTCCTCTTCCTCCTCCTCGTTCTCTGTAACAAACAGCAAAGTATCGAATTTGAACGGAATAAAGCGCAGCGAAATGTGAGTGAGAGAGAAAGAAAGAAAGGGAGAGTGCCCAACTTTTGTTTTTTCTAATCAATTTTTTGTTTCTTTTCCTTTTTTTAAGACGAATTCTGGTTTTGTTTCAAGAAAACCAAAAATACATTCAAATTTATTCTTAAAAATTCAGACTTTACTCCTCCTTAATTCTTGTAGGTCGAAAATAAACATGTTCAATAACGGGGATTGGTCTAGTAGAAGAGATTAGTCCCTCATAATATGATGAATTCGAGTTTAAAGGTATCGACATTCAGTGCTCGTCCAATTTTTGAGGCACTGTCCCCACTACTTCAAACTTGACCTCGAATCCGAGACTTTACGCGAGCGATACCAAGTCACTTACCACTTCATCAATTCCTCATTGTTATAGTTAATCGATTTGCTAAAGATTTTTTTTTGGGAGAAATTTATTATGAACAAAAAAGATTGTTGGACACAAAATTATTAATATAATTGAAAAATAACAAAATATTAAGTTATAATTTATTAGAGTGGTACATATTTTATTCTCTTTAAATAAAATTTTGGGTTTAAATCTTATATATAATAAAAATTATTAAAAATAACAAGGCAAACAATTTCAATAATTAAAAAAAATACTTTCCAAAATTTAGAAAACAAGCTTAGGTAATTACAAAAAATAACAGATTTTGCTCTCTTTTTTTAATAAAAATGACAAGCTTAGGTAAAGACAAAGCCAGCCAACATGAAGGGGGCAACGGGCAGGCAGTTTAGCTTTAAGGATTGAACATAAAACGAGCCGGTCAGCGGTAGGAAAGGCTGCCCCAGTCAGCAAAGTGAAGACTGAAGAAAGAGAGAGAGAGAGAGAAGAGATCTAGCAATATATTATAGCTGGTTTTTTCCTTTCGGACCCGAATCTGTTAAAATGTAAACTCGATAAAATAAATAAATCATACAATTCGAGCTATTAAATAAAAATGTTACAATGTCGATAAAAATTTTGATTTTTATCTGACAGTCTAAATCATGTACTTTATACACTTATATTTCGCTGAATTTAGATCCGGTTTTCTTCTTCTTCTTCTTCCTCCACCCATTTTGGTCTTCCAATCAAAGTAAAAGACCAAAAAGCAATTTAAAGAATGAATTAAAAAGATAAAGTTAATGTGTATATCATCAGTATATATGATATGATATGTCCTTGTAATACTCTCTCTCTCACACACACACAAACACTTTAATTTTCTCTTTCTATATATATATATATAATATATTTATGATTATATTATTATATATTTTTGTGTGATCTTTTGTTGGGCAAAGAATGTTTGGAAGAGAAGTTACTGTTGTGTGATGGGTATATAATGAGTGTGATGACATCTACACTTTGAAATCTCAAACAAAACAAAAAAAATTCCTAATTTTGGGAATGTGAATGTGAATCTTCATCACAACTAAGAAAGAACTTGTCTTTGTTTTTTGTCTTTCTTACATATATTAATTATTATTATTATTATTTTGTTTCCCTTATTATTATGCTACACTTTATATGCTATACCATAATATATTTTAAAAAAAAAAAAAACTGGCAATTAAAATTTCGTGTTCAAGTAAAAAATTATTAGAAGAACTTTATCCTTGTTATAAAAATTCAACTTAGTGGAGCTAATTAATTAAACAGAATTCAATGGGTTATATCATATGAGTCCTTTAAAGAAAAATTATTTCATTCATATATTTCTATCACATTATTTGTATATTGATCGATAACATTTATCTTTTTATTCTAAAGTGAAAAACTATATGAATATTATCTATCAATATTCAAATGATGTGGTACAATATTCTGATAACTTATGTCCTTTGAAATGTAGGGTGGGTGTGTGTATATGAATAGCTAGCTGAATCACTATATGGGGGGTACTTTTATATATAAATGGTCCTATATGGTAAGACTCTCTCATAAAATGTACATTAATTTGTCCTTTGAAAGAAGGGCAGGTGACCCAAATTTAGGGTGCTTCAAAGCTTTGAATTGGGTGTTGGAAGAGGCATTGACAACCTTATGGGGTTCCTAAGTGCCTCATTATATGCAAATGGCTTCATGTGTCTATTCATGAATGCATTAATTTTTAGGAGCTTCTTATAACTCTCTCTAGCCACTAGTATAGGCTATCTTTTTGTGGGTTATATTAATAAGTGGCAAAATACTATTTAGTTCTCGAAATTTTTAACTATGTCAACTATTTAGTCCCCGAATTTATAATTATATCAACTATTTAGTCCCTAAACTTGGCAAAAATATTAATTAATCACCGAATTTGCAACTCTGTCAACTATTTAGTCTCCTGACTTTTACCCGTTATAGTTGACAGAGTTGTAAATTCGGTGATTAAATAATATTTTTTGCCAAGTTTGGGGACTAAATAGTTGACATAATTACAAATTCGGGGACTAAATAGTTGACATAGTTAAAAATTTTGAGGACTAAATAGTATTTTTGATAAATTCGGAGACTAAATAGTAGTTTGACCAACAATTCAGGGACTAAATAGTATTTTGCCTCTATTAATAAAAAAATAGACTCAATCTATGTATACATTATAGCCATTAAATTAACCATAAAGATGCAAAGTATATCAGCTTAAGAAGATAGTTTATTTACTAGGAAGCTATATAGTGTTTCTCTTTACCAACTTAGGTCTAATTCTTCTAGCTATAGGAGGCATTATAATTAAATTCATTAATTAAATTTCAATAATATTGAAAAACTAAACACATTTATCTTAACCATAATGAGAATAACAAAAATTTAGAATAGGTTCCAATAAAATTTAGAATCACCTCTTATATATTTATTATTAGGGTGATCAATAAA
This sequence comes from Senna tora, assembly GCA_014851425.1. Taxonomy (NCBI): domain Eukaryota; kingdom Viridiplantae; phylum Streptophyta; class Magnoliopsida; order Fabales; family Fabaceae; genus Senna; species Senna tora. Next base: position 11,134,304 of record CM026271.1, read on the forward strand.
AATAGAATTTTTGAATGAAAAATATACATTAATCATAGAAGTGCTTGATTAAAAATTATATATTTATTATTTTTGTAATAAAATAGAAAATATTTGTATAAGTGTATTTGTAATTATTATACTTGTATATATACCATTAATTATCATCAAAACATTTTTTTTCTAATTAAATTTTATATGTCTCAACAATTTAGCCTATTAATCTTAAAACTACGTTATTTAAACCAATAGAGGTTGAATTTAATAAAAATAATGAATCCCGGCCCTCACAACATGATAAATCAAAATTTAAAATTTCACTAAAATCAGTGTCGATTTCATGTTCGATATATTATTGTAAATTATATACATGAGAGATTAATTAATAGAAAATAATGATTATTAAATTTTTTTTCTTGAACTAAATTGTACATTTTGAAAATTTTAAAAGAAATAATTAAAATATAAATATAAAAAGTACATAAATCTTTTTCTTCCTCTTGGCCAACTACATAAATATTTTGATTAATTGAAAATATTAGTGTATTAATTTTTGTAGTCATATATATATATAGTCATAGTCATAGCATGCGCCGCCCATGCTAACTTTGAAGGAGAGCCATATGGCTCACTAAATAAACAAACTATCACCAAACCAAATTAAAGTAATATTTTTCGGCTTCGCTTTTAATTAATTTGGCTCTCAAGTTTCAACTTTAAAACTAGTACTGCTCATTGACCATATCTATTGTCTAAGATTTCGAGGCTTTAATTTGTTTATATATATATAATCATAAAATCCCTAACAAGTGAGCAAACTTGCGGATTAGTTTGGTTTGGACGATTTAGATAACCGAATCAATCTAATTTGATAACTAAAAAAGTCATCCAATCCGCTCTTTGGACATCAACCGAACCAAATTGATCATAGTCGGTTTGGTTCGGTTCGGTTTGATCGATTTTTTGACAAATTTTTTTTAAAAAAAAAAATTTACTATTTTTTCTCTTCAATTTAAACCCTAAAAAATAAAAATAGATATTCCTAACCATGAAAATCAACAAATTAAAAGTTATTAGTACAATATTCCAACATTACAAACTTAAAATTACAATCGAACATCATAAAATATTTTTTGCAAAAGTACTTTTCCTGGCCCCCAACGTTTGGAGGTCATATCACTTTCGCCCCTAACGTATTTTCGCTGTCAATTGTACCCCTAACGTTTTGTGTTTCTCCCAATGTCAGGCTTTTGGCTAACACCGTCCATTTTGAACAGTTTTTGATGATGTGACATCCTATGTGGCCAACAATTCTGACTGGACTTAATTTTTTCACATCAGCAGTCAATAGTACTGAGTTTCTGGGGTCAATTTTACTAATGTAATGAGTATTTTGATGTACTGGATTTACTGATGTACTGAGTTTTTGGGGTCCATTGTACCCCTAATATATATTGCTGATTTGAAAAAATGAAGTCCAGTTAGAACTGTTGGCCATATAGGATGCCACGTCATCAAAAACCGTCCAAAAATTGACGATATTAGCCAAAAGCCTCACATTGGGAGAAACACAAAACATTAGGGATACAATTGACAGCAAAAAAACATTAAGGGCGAAAGTGACAGGACCCCCAAACGTTGGGGGCAGGAAAGGTACTTTTGCCAATATTTTTAATATTTTTAAAATATTATAATCGGTTGGTTTGGTTCGTTTCGGTTGGGATTGGACCTTATTCATCAACCAAACCGAATTAAATCGGTTGTCAAGAAAATAAACCAATGCATCCGATTATGTAGTCGGTTTTGATCGGTTTGGTTTGGATCGGATCGGTTCGGTTGGTTCGGTTTGGAATGATTTTGCACACCCCTACTTTTCTCAATTTAGTGCCTAACTTTGATGGGTCTCAATTTGATCCCTCACTTGTCACGTTTATGATTGGTACCAATTTCTTCATAACGTTTGCTCAATTTCAATTTGTTCCATCACGTGATTGATATCAATTTGGCCCCTCACATTTTCTTCTTTACCCCTCAATTAATTTTAATATTTAAAATGATAGAGGGACCAAATTGGTAGTAATTGCAAACGTGAATAACCAAATTAAAACTAAGTAAATGTTAGGGATCAAATTGGTATCAATCACAAACGTGAGGGACCAAATTGAAAAAGTTGCTAAACATTACGGACCAAAATGGAATTTTTTTTCTATATATAATTAATTATTTAATTATGAATTTTTTTTTTCCTTTTTTTAATCTTTATGCTCATGATTGTTGGGGCCTCATGCATTTGATTATCACAAATACCCAATTTGTAATTAATAATATATAATTTGTAAAGATTGAATTAGAAGAGCTTTAAAAGTGCATAGAGCTGACGGCGCAATACTGCAATATATGGGGGCATATTACCATAAAAAAGGGGTGATTTAATTTAATTTTATTACACATTAATATTAATTAATTAAATAATTAAATCTCCACCTTCCAAAAGCTTGCCCTTAAACAGCTTCATAAACTTCCACTAACCACTGTCTCCTTCTATTTACAGCCATCATTGCCTGCTAGGTCCCAAAGCAAATTAAAATTGACTTTTTTTTTTACACTTTTATAAATGCCAATAGAAATTCATCCATATTATATATATATAACCACTAACTGATTAATTAGTAATCAAGGATTAAAGGTTTGAATTATTTAATTAATTAGCCAAAAAAATTGAATCCATTGGCAGAAAAAATCAAGCTACATTATTGATTTTTTTTTTTAAAAAAAATCATTTACTAATTATTTTTTATTGGTATACATTTATTATAAGTTGTTGTACATTTCTTAGAGCTACAACAATATAATATTTAAGAGTATGCTCGATTGGGTTTAAGTATTGTACATGAAAATATTTGCTCCAAGATCTATCCATCAGGTTAAAAAATAAAATTTTTTTAACAATTAAATTTTGACCGTCGAAATTATTTGTTGAAATAAAATAGTAATAGTATTTTTTTTACGATTAATAATTGTTTTTGACTATTTTTTACCGTCGAAAATACTACTATAATTTTTTTCAACGGCCATAATTTAATTGACAGTAACTGTCAAAATATAGGTTGTTGAAAATATTTATCTCTATAGTGAATAGGTTTATATTCTCATAGTTTCAATAAAAAAAGATCTTATATATTTGGCTAAATTATAAGTTTTAACTTGAGGAAAAGTGTTATAAGATAATTAGTTTGTAACACTTCTTAAAAAGTGTTTTAATTCGGACTAATATATATATATATATATATATATGAAAAAAAACCTAAATTTTGGATGGTAGATAAAATTATATGTTATTGGTTATGTTTTTTGGCAATAAACTCTAATAATACTATATATCCAGAAGAAGAAAAAGAAGCTAATTTTCTATATAAAAAGCTTCTATATAATAATACTATCAAGAAGCTATTATTCCCATCACAAAGAAAGAAGCTATTTTTCTTTTAAAGAATCCTGGTCAAACCCATCTTAATTTTTTTTTTCAAAATAAATAATTCTTTTATGTTTAAAAAAAAAGCAACTTCTTGATAACTCATAACAAATTTTTGTCAATGGAAAAAAAAAGTTCAAGTATGTATTATCCAAATTGTCTTAAATCCACATTCTAATTATGCTAAATTTTTAGGTCAATATCCTTTGTTTTTTAAGTGAAGTTTTAGTCTCTCAACATAAACAATTTAAAGCTTAGAAGTCCCTCTATAATTGAGTGTGATGCTTGAACCTTTTAATCAAATTGATGCATGAACAATAATATTAAAGCTAAGACTTTAATTAAATAAATAGAAAAGGAAGGTCTAATCAATTTCTTATATTTTTTGTTATTAATTACTCTAATATTGAAAATAATCATGTAAATTTTTTTAGATAGAATCAATCACGAAAGAAATAAATTGTATAAATCATATATATTTGTCAACTTCTGATTAAAAAACTTGATCAGAACAAAGATATAAAAATCATATCTAAATTTTTTCAAACTAAGAGAGGGCCAATTGTAAGAAGTGCTTTAATTTTGTGTGTCCTCAAAGACATGTGTAATGAGTGGACTTCCATAATGATCAAATCAAGGTTATCTAATCAGCTACCTCAATGCAATCTCATATACATATACACACACACATATATATATATATATATATATATATATATATATATATATATTGGTTTTTCATAGGTATTCTCTTATTAGAGATAATTCTGTTCGAGCTAATTAAGGTCCCATAACTAGGGTAGAACTCTCCCAGGAGAGATTTTTTCATATACAAGACTCGAATCCGAGACATTGCTTAAGGAGAATACAGTACCTACCACTCCAACCAATGAGTTGTTGGTATATATATATATATAGGTGTGCATGGTGATGATGATGATATATATGGTGTGCTTAATTAACATTTTGCGTTTTTCCTTTTTGCAAGAAATTTAGAACTCGTGTTTAAGGTCAATAATGGTGTGTCCTTATAATGTGGGTCATTAAGAATGATTTTGTAGTAACTATTGTTTGACACAAGTTCATTAATTTAATTTAATCTAATTAAGGTGATCTCTCTTAACTAATCACAAGTTAATTAAAGAGAGAGGATCAAATGTTTGTTTCTCTTACACTAGTGTATCCGTCAGAGCATGTTCGAGTAAATTCTTTGGATACTGCAGGATCTATTACTGAGGACGACATTCCTAACGAATAACGATAAGACAATTATTTAAATAACACATATCCCTTACTATTATATATGTCACATCACGTAATTATATATATAATTAAAATTCTAAAATGCACATAACACCTTAATTAATTAACTATATAAGTCATGCGTGTAAATATATAACTACCTAGAAAAATTAACCTAGAACTTCCCAAACTCTGCAATTTATTAACACACACATACACACAGAATCTTCTTCGTTAATTTTTTCATCCAAAACTTTAACGAATCGGATCAAAACTTTAGATTTTGTGTAGGTAAATTCCTGAATTTTAAGTCAAGAGCATAAACAATTCTCCTAAACTTTAAACCTTGATCAAAAAATGAACCCCTCCAAATAATTTAAAGTATCTATCATCTGTTAAGTTTTGGATGAAAAATTTAACATAATCGTAAATTTCTGCACAACTTGCAAGTTTCGAGAGACCTTTAGGTTAATTTTTGTAATTAAAAGAGTTATCTGCACATAATATATAACAATCGAGGTTTACCTGAATAATTTTAGCCAATACAAAATTGACATAAAAGAAGAATTAATGTAGGAAAAAAGAGTAAAGGGGAATTGAAGTGGGGCATAGTGTATGGCAAATTGGAGATCTAAAGAGGAAAAAGAAGTGGTCCCTCTCAATTTTTGATTATGATGATCAAAGTCTTGGAATAATAATATTTTGTTAACATCTTTTAGTATTGACAAGGTAGAAGATGCAGCATCTTTATCAGTGAGTGGTATCTCTACATATATATACATATATTTTGGTGAGTTAAGGGTTTTTACCGTTGATAATAGCAGTGATTAATCTCTTCACACCGTAGACTTTTCGAAAAAGAATTTCAGGGTACGTTCTTTACGCAGAAATGAAAATGGAAAGGGAAAGGGAATGCATTTATTGTGTTTGTTAGTAAAAGTTGAGAATGGAAATGGAATGGAAATGTATTAAAATTACCACTTTACCCCTTATATTAAAATAATAAAAAAGAAAAAAATTATGATTGTGTCAAATCAAAGAGTATAATAGACATTTTGTATTTTCTTTTTTTAATTATATACACTTTTCAAGATGAAAATAAAAAATTGACACATGTCTTTTTTTAATTGATTAACCTTACCAAAAGTATGTAAACAACAGCACCTAAGTTTTTTCCTTTTTTTTCTTTCCTTCTTTCCTTTGCCTTCTCTTTCCTAAAGAACACCACCTTAATGTTAGCCATAAAACCTTCTTCATAGGCACGGGAAGGGATCAAATAACTCTTAACTAAATATTCAAGAAACTCAATTAAATATCAACTGTGCTAGACTTCGTAATTATATATATATATATAAAAGTATAAGAAGAAGAAGAAGAAGGATTTTGGATATTCTATGAGGTTATGATGAGAAAAAGTATCGTTTTCATATTTTGATGCGTATTCTCTTTGATGATGAGTCGTTGTAAGAATATTATGAGAGACAAACTTTGTGGGATTTCCCATTATTTTTCCATTCAAGTTTTGTTTGATTCATTCGGTTTTCAATAATTTAACTATATATATAGAGAGAGTTAGAGATCACATATATAATTAAAGGAAAATGATACAAAATTGTGTACTACTTCCTAACTAATTTGTGTGCAATCACATGGTTATATATATTGGACCTTTTTAATTAGGTTTAATATTTCTTTCCCCTTAATTATTTACTTTTTAAAATTCACCATTTAAATTTTCAGCGAGATAATGATTAATATTTGATTAGTTGGAGGTAGCTAGTAACTTTAAATCTTGTGTACGAAAACACTTATATACTAAGGAACTCTATCTATCAATGGATGATCGGTTTGATTGAGTGATAGGTATTTTATTTATTTTTAAATAAGATTTTAAATTCGAATCTTGTTTGTGTATGAAATTTTTTTTGCTGAGAATGAATCTCAGTTAATTCGAACCATAATAAACAGAGTTCAATAAACTTCTCGTAGAAATAGCTCTATCTTTATCATAAAAAGCTCAACCTAAATTAGTAAAATCGTAATAGTTAGTTTTTAGATATTGATTATGATTTCAAATATATTTAAGATTTTAAATACTCTTATAATATTTCCTAGTGGACTTTCATATTTTATTTTACTTCGAAAAATTAATTAGAATCTTGTTGAGTTAAAATTCTCTAATTATTTTGACATATATATATATATTCTCAGCCCAAATTAAGTATATATTTTTATTGCATGGTGTCATCAAGTGGTATGAAGAAGAAGAAGAAGGGCATGTTAGTGTACATTCAATTAAGATATGATGAATGATATGAATTTGACCAATTTCTTTCATATTCAAATTAAGCATATCCATATACCAACGGGAATATAATTAAATTCACTGAAATGGACCAGTCTCTCACAATATGATAAATTATAATTTAATTTAAATTTTCGTCGAAAAAAATGCCTACACTTAATATTTGATAGTACGTACCTCGAATAAGATTATCTTCAACAAAAAAAAACCTACAAAAATAAAATTAAGCTTATATAAGCACATAATGCATTTCTGGATATTTCTTCATATATATGCAAAAGTTGAATATGAGACTAACTAAACGATGTGTAGGAACTTTGTAGCCATAAATAACTATATATATATATATATATATAAAAATAATTAAATATATTAATATTAATGAAGGGACTCTCAAATTTTATAGCTACAACAAATTTTGGCCACAATTTTAAGGAATCAAACCAATGCAAACATTAAGTAGTTGGAATGGGGCCATATGTATTCAATCTTCATGTACTCTCATGTAGGTGTTATTCAATATAGGTATAGGATATATATATATATATATATACTTACATGAAAATTTACAAATAAAACTATTCAATAATAATATATATAAATTAAAAAATGGACACAATTAGGAAGTAAATAATTTATTTCTTTAACTTTAAAAGTTGACAAAAATGTTCCTAAAATTTTCATTTTTTGTATATATATATATATATTTATTTATTTATAAAACTCTTTTGTTAATATATTTATCCAAGCACTTATGCGCATCAGAAAAATAAAAAATAAAAAGTATATTATATAAAATTAAAAGTTAAGAGATCTCTTTTTCCCCCCAAATTTTTGAAGTTTGGAAAAAAATTATACAAGTTTAATTTGGGGATCCTATATTGGCAGAATTGTTACACAAAAAATTAAAAGATCGAATGTCTTTTAATTTGTTAATTTTTAAAACTGAAAGGAATGAATTGTACAATTTATTAATTAAATTTAAAAGTTTCTTTACATTATATTGTAGTTTAAAAATAACAAATCATTATCAAATATATATATATATATATATATATATTATTCCATGTGTTCACAAATTCATTGGGTAGGTTAAAGAGATCATAAGTTTTGCCTCCATAGCTGAGGCAAAATTAAATATTGCCTTTTTCTTTCTTATTATATTGTAATTCATTTTAATATTAAAGGCTACACCAAAAGTTAAAGCCTCTTGAAAATGTAGCCGTTATTAAGTTTTCTCAAAGAAATTAGTTTGGTTGGTATGGTAACCATTTTTATCAATTTAATCCCAATTTTTAACGTAATTTTACTGATTGTTTAGATAAATAATAAAAAACAAATAAATAAAAGAGATTCTTAAAGTAATTATCTATTTTAGTAAGAGAAAAACCTTTACTCAAGTGATATATTTTTTTCTAAACACAAATATTAAGAAATCTTAATGTATGTGATTGGATTTCTACTCTACTTATATATATATATATATATATATATATATATATATATATTTCCCAAGCACATAAATAATAAAAGAGGTAAAATACTATTTAGTCCCTGAATTGTTGGTCAAATTACTATTTAGTCCCTAAATTTATCAAAAATACTATTTAGTCTCCGAAATTTGTAACTATGTGAACTATTTAGTCCATGAATTTGAAACTATGTCAACTGTTTAGTCCCCAAACTTGGCAAAAAACCTATTTAATCCCCGAATTTGCAACTCTGTCAACTCCAACGGGTAACAATCAGGAGACTAAATACTTGACAGAGTTGTAAATTCGGCGATTAAAATAATATTTTTGTCAAGTTTGGAGACTAAATAGTTGACATAGTTATAATTTTGGGGACTAAATAGTATTTTTGTCAAATTCGGGAACTAAATAGTTGACATAGTTATAAATTTCGGGTACTAAATAGTACTTTTGATAAATTCAGGGATGAAATAATAGTTTGACCAACAATTCAGGGACTAAATAGTATTTTGCCTCATAATAAAAAGTTAGAAACTTGAAATAAAATAACAAGAAAATACAAAAGGGTCAAAAAAGAAAAGAAAAAAAAATTCAGAGAATTAAAAGAAAGAAAGAAGAAGATCTGCTTGTTTGCTTTTTTACCTTTTGTTTCCCAAACCACCTACCTTGTAAAATTCATGGCCAAAATGAAGTTTTACGAGGCAGTCAAAGGCAAACCATATTTGATTTTTGGTTTCTTTCTTCTTTCATTTTCATTTTATGATTAAATTTTCTTTTTGGTTTCATTCAATTGATTCTTTCTTTCTTGCTTTTCAGGCTTTGAGAGAGACCCCATATGGCCATATTGTGTTACTTTTCTTTTTCCTATTTTTTTTTATAATTATTTTTTATTTTTTATTTCAATGAATTAGTTCTTATTTTTTTCAAAATGTGACAAAGCTTTCCTCACATGTCACTTTCTTAAGCAAACCTACCATTAAAGAGAAGCACACATATACTTGTAATTTGTACTATACACACAAAATATATTTTTTTGACAGCTAAAGTAGTATTTTGGTCTTCAATGTTTGTATGAAGTTTAATGTTGAGTAAAATACTTGTCTTCTATATATATATATATATATATATATAGGTTAACTACACACAATTTAGTATATTATTTTATAGTATAATCCAATCCATAATTTAATGATTGATTGAGGGAGAGATCAGAGATATATGGTTTGGAAAAAAATAAGGAAATGTTAAGTTTGATGATTTTAATAAAAAGAAACACTTAGGTATATTATGTTGTGTCATATAATTTGTACGTGCATTGACCAATATAACATTCATCTATCTATTTATTTTTATTTTATTTATTGTGTGAGTTCTCTAATCTAAAGAGTAAAAAATTACATGAATATTATTGGTCAGCGTACAAATTATATGGCACAACACATTTACTAATGGACATAAGAATTTTTCAATAATTGAGCGTCATCTGTTAGGAGGGTCTCTAGGTTCCATCATATATTTTATTTGTTTTTTAAATTATTAAATAAATATTTAATTTTGTAACACCAATAACTAAAATAGCCAACAATTATATTAATATAGATAACATTGTGGGTTGAAAATAACTAAGATAATTTGATTCGACATTCTTATACATTGTCTTTAAATTTGTTTTAACTAGCCCATATATATATATATACTAGAGGCTTCGCATGCACGTACTGTGCATGTAATTTATTTTTTAATTTTTTAAAAAATATATATGATTATTATACTTTAAATTAATAAAAATTAAAATATTAAATTATTTCAAAATATTAAAATATAAAATAAAATAATTATTATATTTAAAATAATAAATAGAATCCTGGAAAGTTATCACTATTCTTATTTTCTCTCACCCATGATCATCTCACATCATATTTTTATTTTCTTTTTTAATTAACTAATTGACTATTTTAGGAGACCGTTGACGGGAAGACCCCACAGTCATATTAATATAGATATATAGATATATATATATATATATATATATATGAGACTTCTTTTTTCTTATATTCCCAACAGGAATAATTCAATTACCTCTTAATTAATCTCTTATTTCAATAACAATTGCAAAAGTTAAACAAATAAAAAGCTAAGAAGAAAAATGGTAGTTATTAGGTCATTAATTCTTACATGTGTTGTTAGATTAATTAAGAACTCATCAATAGATCAAAGTTAATTATAATTAATCTGTTTCATGGAATGATCATTAATTATATTGTCTACCTTGACAAATGATTTGCTTCTCAACATATTTTACCAATAAATTAAATTAAAAGTTATATATAATATTAATTAGAACATAATTTACTAGTATATACATATACAAGGAGAAAAAGTTGTTATAATTAAGAATGCCAAATATAGGCTCAACCCAGCCTTTGAAAGGTCATGGATATCCATGTGATTTTTATTATTTTTTAATTTTTAAAAATAATTTATTTTATTTGATTAAATATTAACATATATTAGTAATAAATATTACAAAGTGACTTAAAAAAGTATTAATTTAAAAGTTATTTGTTGTAGTTTATTTTATTATAATCAGAATATTATGAATTAATATTGTAAATTGGCCCATGAAAATGTAATTTATTTTACATATTAACATATTATGAATGAATATTACATATCACCACTAGGGGTGACAGTGGGCAGGACCCGATATTTTTTTTTACTTTTCGCTTCCGAATCCGCCCAATATATACAATACCCGCACCCTAACTGAATCTAAAAATATCGTCATTTTCAATATCTGTATCCGAAATCACCAAACATCCGAAACACCCAAAATATCCAAAATACTCAAAAAAAGTATTAAAAATTGGGTATCCTATAATCATGTAAATTACTCGATATAGTTGTTATAAATAAAAATAAAAAACAATTCTAATAATATTAGTTATTCTTATAAAAAAATATTAGTTATTAGATACACAAAATTTTATTTAATAATATATATTGTGTTTAATATTATATTTTATAATATATATTGATTGAATTTTGGATATCGAGTACCATATCCGTTCATTCATTTCGGACGAATATAGGAGATCCGAAATCAATATCCGCACCCGCCTAAAACCCGATGAATAGTTATATTTTATTATCCATACGGTCGTACCACAGATACGATCAGATATTCATTTCTTGGGTACCCATTGCCACCCCTCCACAGGATATAATATTCTATATGACATAAAAATTTTTAAAAAATTAAAAAGAAAGCCCATGCGAGCCGGTCCATCTCAACCCTTGAAAACCTGCCATAGACTTGTGGGCCTAAATGGGCCGGGACAAAAAACTTTATTTAACATGGGCCAGCTCAATTCTGACTATTTTAAGGGTCGAACCTGTCCTATGAATCAATCTCATTTTGACATCCCTAACTGGTCATAATTAATTATTGACCAATTGGGCCAAGTGTTTGAATTTTTTTACAAACCATTTTAGAGTACTCAATATGCATTTGCCTATAATGCTAATTAATGTTAATACAAGTGCATAAGTACATAATGATGCTGCTTCACAAATTTGTGCCCTCTTTATTAGCTGCAATACGCAATATTTATGTTGTTTAATTTTTTTCATTATTTCTTTGATCATTAATTTCTCTTCTTCTTGGCAGGTAACATAAATATTTCTTTGATCATTATTGCTTCTGGTAAATTAAAAAAATAAAATAAATACACCCATTTTGTATCGATTTTTGTTCCATTTTATCACTTTTTAATTTTTTATTCTTATTATTATCACTTTTAAAATCTTATTTTTCAATCTATACCAAACGTATTATTCATGCTCCAATTCGCCGTTGGCAACGGCGAATTGGGAATCAACTCAATCTGCTCCAATTCGCTGTTAGCAACGGCAAATTGGGGTTTTTTGAAAAAACTGATCCTACATGGCATATTGACGTGTCCAATTCGCCCTTACCAACGGTGAATTGGACTCTGTAAAAAAATTTTAACCTATTTTTTGTCAAATCGGGATCCTAATTGATCATTAAAAAAAGCAACACCAATTCACCCTTGAGAATGGCGAATTGGTATTGCTTTTTCAGTATACGATCCCTACCTCCCCTGTAAATCAAACCAACATTCTTGAACCTATTCACCTTTCACTGTGCATGTAAATTATATGGTATAAAGTACTAAACCTACCTATATATATTAATTTTTTTAATAGTTGACTGTAAATTATATTGTATGGAGCACTGATCACTCCTCATTTCTTTTCTAAAGACTTGTCAACACGTTTTGCTTTTTTTAATGATCAATTGGGATCCCGATCTGACAAAAAATAGGTTAAAAAATTTTTACAGACGTCAGTACGCTATATAGGATCAATTTTTTCAAAAAAAACCCAATTTGTCGTTGCTAACGGCGAATTGGAGCATGAACAGTGCGTTTGATATAAATTGAAAAATAAGATTTGAAAAGTAATAATGATAAGAATAAAAAATTTAAAAGCGACTAAAATGGAACCATTTTGTACCACATGCATCAGCATGCATATATTAGAATACAAGTAGAATACCACAAAAATTACATAACTAAAGCAAAATTACTCTCCTTTCTCTTAGTGATATTGTTCAAATTACGTATATATCCCTCTCATTTATATTTTGAAAACACAAAAAATGACTGAAATACTAAGCAAGATATAATGTTGATTTGGTTAATTAAAATATAATTAATATGATTTAAAAACTGTTATTTTAATATTATTTATTTTGTACTGAAAATCACAATTATTAAAAATTAAAAAAATATTATTCTATATCAATTAAATAAATATTTAGTATTTTCTTATCATATATTAGTGACTAGAGGCTTCGCATGCACTTACGTGCATACATGTAATTTATTCTTAAATTTTTTAAAAATTTAATATAAAATAGTTATTATATTTAAAATCATTAAAAATTTAATATTTTTAAATTTTTAAATAGAATTTTTATCATAATTTAAAATAAAAAAAATGAGAAGTTATGCACTTCTCCACATTAGTAACCACCTACCATACTTATTTTCTCTCTCACATCCTCCAATCATATTATTATTTTTGTATATTTTAATTATAAAATATAGCTATAAATATAGATATAGATTTATTGAGAAGTTGGTTATTTATTGGAAAGTTGAGGGGAAGTTATTTTTTTGGTGTCACACTTTACTTGTGTGACACCAAAAACTCCAAAGCCATATAGCTATTTTAAAATTTTAAAATAAAATTTTTATCATAATTTAAAATAAAAAATTAAAAGTGAAAAGTTATGCACTTCTCCATTTTTGTAGTAACCACCTATCATACTTGTTTTCTCTCTCCTACATCCTCCAATCATATTATTTTTTTGTATTTTTTAATTATAAAATATAGCTATTTTATGAGAAGTTGGTTATTTATTGGGAAGTTGGGAGAAGTTATTTTTTTGGTGTCACACTTTGGTTGTGTGACAACAAAAACTCCAAAGCCATATATATATATATACTAGAGGCTTCGCATGCACATACGTGCATACAATTTAATTTTTTTTAAAGAATTTTATATAAAATAATAATGATATTTCAAAATAATATTTGATATTTTTTAATTTTTAAATAAGATTGTTATATTTTTAAATGAAGTAAGGGAAGTTATGCATTTCTTCACTTTTTTAGTAACTACACATAATGCATGTATGTTAGAGTAGTTATTTTTTTGGTGTCACACTTTGCTTTTGTGACACCAAAAACTCCAAAGTCATATATATATAGATAGATACTAGAGGCTTCGCATACACTTACGTGCATACATATAAATTATTTTTAAATTTTTGTAAAATATAATATAAAATAGTTATTATATTTTTAAATAGAATTTTTATCATAATTTAAAATAAGAAAAAATTAAAAAATGAGAAGTTATGCACTTCTCTATTTTTTTAGTAACCACCTATCATACTTGGTTATTTATTGAGAAATTGAGGGGGAAATTATTTTTTTGGTGTCACACTTTGCTTGTGTGACACCAAAAACTTCAAATCCATATATATATACTAGAGGCTTCGCATGCACCTACGTGCATACATGTAATTTATTCTTAAATTTTTTAAAAATATAATATAAAATAGTTATTATATTTTAAAATCATTAAAAATTAAATATTTGACAATTTTAAAATTTTTAAATAGAATTTTTATCATAATTTAAAAAAAAATAAAAATAAAAAGTGAGAAGTATTGCACTTCTCCATTTTTTAGTAACCATCTATCATACTTGTTTTCTCTCTCCCACATCCTCCAATCATATTATTTTTTTGTATTTTTTAATTATAAAATATAGCTATTTAATTTTGTGAGAAGTTGGTTATTTATTGAGAAGTTGAGGGGGAAGTTATTTTTTTGATGTCACACTTTGGTTGTGTGACACCAAAAACTCCAAAGTCATATATATATATAGATATAGATATAAATATATATATATAAATAAATAAATGTAAAGGTGCATGTTTTGATTTATATAAATAAACTTGTAACTTGTCTTTTATTACCAAAGAAGTTAATAATTCATCAAAGTAAAGTGTGTTAGTGGTTAATTAAGTTATAAAAGGAAAAAAAAAAGGACTTCGTAAAGACAAATTGAAAATTTTTTTTATTTATCAAAACTAAGGACTATCTCCACTTCTAAAACAAAAAATAGAGCTTTTGGTAGAGAAATTAATAATGTAATGAAAAATATGGGAGCAAAGTTAAGAATTTCATCCATTTAAAGCATCAGATTTGGTTGTCAAATGCCTAAAACATTCTTAATTAACAATATCTAGAACTTTCCATGTATAGAAAATAAACTATGTACTAATTATGTGAGAATGTACACTAATACGGTAGTCCTAAAGTTTAATATAATTTTTTAATTACTTGATTCCAAATTCATTTAATATAAATTTTATTCATGTGAGTTCTTATTAATATTAAAAAATAATACTAAATAATTAAAAATATGTACTAAAATTCAGGATAACTCTAATAATACTAAAGTTTTATCCGTACAAAACATACTCTCAAGTTTCAAGCTCAATCCCTTCAAAATAAAGACAAGTACTATTAAAAGCTATATAATATACAAAACAAATAAACCCTTGGCGTTTTATAATATTTTCGATTTTTTTTTGAAAAATTTAAGCGTTTGACTAATATTCTTTTGAATATTTTTGAAAATTTAAAAGGTAAAAGAAATGATGGAAAATAACCAATTTTTCTTCTTAATTAAACAAAAGTAACATGGTTAATTAGTTAATTTATTTAAATAGAATAGTTAAATTTACATATTCTAAATATTTAAATAATTACGAGAAAAAAATAATTTATTTATGATATTTATTACCGAACCAAGCAATCAATAAAGGCCAAATAAATTAAAGTATAAAACATTACTTAAAAAACCTAAAAAATAATTGGATTTCAATATATATATCATACCAAAAATCATTTTGTCCCAAAAAATTTTGCGGTTAAGGAAGCTTGGTCTATCATCAATCATCATTTCATTTATTAGTATCTATATTCTATACCAATCATCTATTTATTTCCTCTTCTAACATTATCATTCATATTAATTGCTCCCTCACAATCAAATTATGGGTTCTTTTGACTCCTTTCAAGTTTCAAATTTTCAATACGTTATCTTTTATTTTTTCTTCTATAATCTTCTTAACAAATATTTTTTTAAAATCAATTTTATTAATATAAATATATGGCAAGAACACATTTTACGTTCATAAACTTTATATCAATTTTTAGTTTTATTTCTAAATTTTTTTGCTATCAATTTTATATCGAAAGTTTTGAATTACAATCGATTTTGTTCCTTAAGTTTTGAATTTTGTCATAACGCGTAATATCGTCCACTTTATTAACAGGAAATCATGTCATGACTTCACACATGTGATATTAATGCTAATTCACCACTCAAAATAACGTCATTTCTTCGTATAAATATTTTCTTAAAGGCAGTTTTATTAATATAAATATATGGCAAAAACACAATTTAGGTCCCCAGTAAAATAGATCACGGTTGTGACTTACGTGGCGTGATACGTTAAAGAGAAACTTTTTTTTTTTCCATTATTGAAGATACGTCGATTCGCTAAATTTTAGAGCAAAACGATGGCAAAAATGACATACATAATCCTTCATCTCTCAAATTTTGCAAACTTAGGCGCACCGTTTTTGCCATCATTCTGCTCTAAAACTTGGCGAATGGATGGATTTTCAACAATAAAAGAAGTTTCTCTCTAACGGTGTCATGTCATGTAAGCCGCAACCGCGATCTATTTTAATGGTGTTAGTAAAAATAGTAAGATTGTTCGAAAAATGAAACATTGGGGGCATAATTGACCACAATCAAACATTAAGACTATATTTGACCGAAGTCTCAAACGTTGAGTGTATTAAAAGGTACTTTACACTTGTTAATTTTGTAACAAAAGTTTCGAATTACAATCGATTTTGTCTCTTGAGTTTTGAATTTCGTTATAACATTTAATATTGTACAAATTACCAACAACAAACGATGTCATGACATCACACATACAATATTAATGCTAACGCATCACTCAAAAGTCAAAACAATGTCATTTCTTTGTATTAAATATCAATTCACTAATTAAAATGACATCGCTTCTTCATATTAAAAAGAAAAATATAAAAAAATAATATCATTCTGAGTGATGTGTTAATATTAATATTATATGCATAAAATATCATGTCATTATTTATCGTAATTTAGACTATTTTAGGTATTAAAAAAATCGAAACTTTGGATATGAATATATTGTAATTTGAAAAAATTTTTTAAGACAAAATTGAACGTTAATTAAAATTTAGAAACAAAATTAAAAATTAGGGTAAATGTTATAAACATAAAATATATTTTTGTCTAAATCTATTTTTAAACAAAGATTAAAATTTATATATTAATTTATGATCACAATATTATCATGTGAGCATTGATGATCACCAAACAGTTCTGGTGGAAGATGCATATGGAGAGTATATGTCATTATCAATATATCAAAGAGATAGAATTGAGAGTAACCATGACTTAATCGATTTGATATTATTTAAGTAAAATTTTAATATTCAGGATCTTGTGAATATAATTATTTTTAATAAAATTTTTTTTATTATAATTATGTGTGCAATATAAATCGAGTCTAAATTAATCGGAACAAAATTTGAAGAGAGAGAGAGAGAGAGAATTGATGTTATGACTTTAAAGCAATCGTTTTCATTTGATCTCACAACTTCCAATTTGTGTTTCCTATAAGCTCCGACCATGTTAACCCTTCAGATTTTATTGTAATTATGATAAGACATTTTAGTCTATTTCATTATTAATACTATTTTCCATAAATTTTTTTATTCAAGTCCCACATGCTGTGTTCGTTATCAAATACATAATTATAGGAAAGTTTGAAAATTTTCTAAAATTGGTTGTGTTTGTGATAAAATACATAATTGTTTTGGTTTTTTTTTTTTATAATTTTTTAATATTGTTTTGAGAATTTATGTTAGTGTTGTTTTCATGTATTTTATATACGTGTTATTAATTAAAAAAATTATTTTATTTATTTATTTTACTTAGAAACATTGAAGTTCAAAACATCTTTAAAATTTTCTGTATTTTTTACTCATAAAACATTAAAACATAAGTTTTTTTTTGTAATGTTGAAATTGGTGCCAGATTGGCCCTAAAATTATTTTTACTCTGTGGAGTTTATACATGTTCATGGGCTTCATCAGGTCCAGCTAAGGGAAAGTCTTAATCTTATAGAATCCTTTTCTTGGGCTTACTCAAGCCCATGTTTACTCTAAGGGGCAAGGGCTGGGTGGAATCCAAATATGATTAAAAGAGATTAAAATTAATAGATTAATTGAATTGAATGAAAATTTAGTAAATTCAGTTTAATTGCTTGAGGATTTTATTTAAATAAAACGGATTAAAACTCAAACCAAAGTTGTTAAGATCTCGATTTAACAAGTAAGATTTTTCGAACAAAGTGTACGTGAAGTGTGAGCAAAATAAGTGCAATTTCTTTGATTGGTTTTCCCACATATTTAAACCTGCAAGGATGGATAAGCACAGAGGACTTGATTTACATGTAATATGTTGTGTTGAGTTCATTACTAAACAAAACATCATCAAAGACATAGTTCTAAAAAGCCACATATATGATTTGAGCCAAATACTAAACCAAAATTCAAACCAGTACTTACTATGGAGTCTATTAATCAGAACATAAACAAAATTTACAACTATCCCATAATTCCACGGAACATATATTTACTTGTAATATGAATAAAGTGCATTTCAATCGATGATTTGAACCGTTAATCGACTGCAACAAAATTGCATCTTAGCTTATCAATATTCCGGATTGTCAACTTCATATGAAGTCACTTTTGCCGATCCAAGTCTGAAAATCAATTTAAGGGTGAGAGAAAGGTGAAAGAACCAAACATGCAGAATTGTAAAGGAGAAATATTTATCCATCAAAATTGTTCCTCAAGGCGAAGGTTCCTCGTCACATCCTCCACCACCCTATCAAGACAACTCTGAAATCCTAGCAGCAATTCAAATTTTCAGCTATCAATTAATCAACGGTTTGATTCCATGGATGCCCGACTTGAAGCATTGGATGAAGACTGATTTGTTGATTACAAAAGGGGGAAAAGTAATTGGCCTAGCTGGTGTTTAATTGATGCTTCAATAGTTAGCCTAGGCATCTATATATTTTCATAACTAACTCTTGGATATTGCTTATGTGTTACTTGATTTTCTATTAATAACTCTTGGTCTATGAAAGTAAGATTTCTACAATGTGTTTATTACTATGTTCATCTCTATAAATGTTTCTTCTGTTCTGTATACAATAACAATCAAAGCCTTTACCCACTAGGTGGGATCGGCTATATGGATCAAGTGACACCAACATGTTCTGTCTTTACACTAACATGTTCACGTCGTTGATCCATATTCATAAAGACTCGATAAAGTTTTACGCTGGCTATCGACTACCTAACACAACCCTCCTCTTTTATCTGGGCTTGGGACCGGCTATGCAAGCATAGGCAGAGTTATAAATGTTTCTTCTGTATATACAAGAAAAAAATAATACTCGTTGGTTAGTTTAAAGAGCTATCAGCCAGATAATAGGCTTCTATTAATTGACTGTCAAGAAGACTGGAGATGTGCTATGCACTATTTTTAACTATGAGACTACAAATCACATTTACTTTTGTTTAAGATAGGGCAAATTACACCCAATACTTGTGTGGTTTCAAAAATTACATTCTGCAGTGTCATATTGTGATTTTATTTTCAAGATAATTACAAAAGCAATTAAGTTGGTATTAAACTCTGCGAAGATAGTTACATAATCTTATTATTTTAGATGGGATTGTGTGAAAAATTAACTTCATTGATAAAAAAAAAAAACAAGTAGTCTTTTCTCACTAGGTGGCATTAGCTACATGGATTAAACTACGCTAATATATTCTATCTTGACTTATTTCTACGGCTTAGGGTTAAGAAGTACAACAACAAACAAAATCTTTTCATTAAGTGGTGTTGACTATATGGATAAAACGACGTCAACGTGTTATATTGACCAATTTTTCTATGGTAGAGCTAACTCGACACTCTCTCTAATATATTCATTTCTAATATAACCACCCATACAACGCAACATTCTCATTTCTACAACATTGAAATTTCAGTTTTGGGTTAAAAATATATTTGAAACATATCAAATATCACGAAACAAGAGTAATTTGTAGATAAAAAGAAGTATTAAATATAATTTGAGCAAGAGGTAAGTGTAATTTGGTTTTAAGTTTTAACATCTGAATTCTATAAAATTCCATGGCTAACGATGAAATGAGTGAACAAACACAAGTGGGTATTCCAGAAAAAGAAAGTAAGAAACTATAGCTAGTCAAGATTCCATAAACAAATGCAATGGGCTTCGAAAAGATATTACCTTCACATTCAAAGTTGCATTCCAAGAGGATTGAATTAAAATTTGATGCATCTCCATTTCTCCCACTTCTGACAGTGAATCATACACTTTTCTTCTGTGAGAGTGCCATCAAACTCTCAATATGTTCCTTCTCTTTTAGCATACTCTTGCTCTCAAGATTCCTCACCAACGTTTTGAATATGCTATTTTGGGGGGTTAAACCCTGTGAAACCATATCCTCAAAGAACAAACAAGCACGCTCAAGTTTTCCACTTTTACACATACCATTCACCAAAAGTGAATAGGTTCCCACTTCAAGGCTCAAGTTATTTCTGAACATGTGATCTAACAGAAAATTCAGCACCTTCATTCTCTTCTTTTTGCAACACATCTTCAGCAATGGATGATACGTGTCGATCTCCGGGTGACATTGTTTTTCCTCCATTTCCTTAAGCAACCTAAGAGCAGTCTCCTCCTGTGAGTGAGCACAAGCAATAGAAATCATGGTGGTGTATGTCATCACATCTTGAACAACCCCTTGCTTTGGCATATCCTCAAACACCTCGAGTGCATCTTTATGCTTACCAGCTTGGCCAAGAATGAAAATCAATGAGCTATAAAATTGAGTGTCAGGTATACACCCATTGCTCTTCATTCTCTCATAAACCTTCAAAGCTTCAGATAATTCCCCTGCCTTCCCTAAAGCATGCATTAGGATAGTGTAAGTCACAACACTTGGAGAGCAACCTTCTTCCTTCATCTTCTCAAAAAGTTCATCCACTTTCCGGAAATCTTTCTCTCTGCAATGTGCTTCAATGAAACTTGTGTATGTCACTACATCAGGGTGAAACCCATGTTTCTTCATATCCTCCATCGCTTCATAGGCTTGCTCAAGCTTTCTAACTTTGCACCACCCATGAATTAGAACATTGAATGAAAAATTATTCAGAGGAATCGAATCCTTAAACTCCAAATGTACTTTGTGAGCATGTTCAACACTATCACCTTTCACCAACGCGTCCATGAGTACATTCATTCCCATTGTGTCCTTCTTCACCCCAAACCGATCCATATTGCGAAATACTTCCACAGCTTCTTCATACTTTCCTGCTTTTGTGAGCCTCCTCATTACCTTAACCATTGTAGTGAATGTCACATACCCTTCAATCCGATCCATTTCCTCGATCAAATCCCACATAAGATGGAATTTCTTCAACTTCCCCAGTATGTCCACCATCAATTCATACAACTCCGGAGAATGCACATAACCTGTTTGTGATTTTGCCCAAGAGAAAAACCCCAAAGCCGAGACCCAATCATTGCCGAATCTCTTCAAAATCTTCTCAACCAAACTGTGAGATACAAGAAACCCACACCCATCAAGCGCTTCGGCTACTTCTTCTGGAGATGCGTAGCGTTCTTTGAGGACTCTGCTGATTGTCGCCGCGACGTCGTTTTCGCCCTCGTTCTCCCTCAGAGCGAGTCTCTTCACTTGGGTTCGATCATGAATCGTGTGGGAATCGACCCAATCGGCGAGTGCGGGGATAACGAAGTCGTCGTCGTCGTCGTTTGAGTTGGGAATTTGAGGAAGTGGGTTGTCGGAGAAGTTGAGCCAAGTGGGAAGTTGAGGTGACTCGGGGGCTTTGTGCGACTCCACCATTGTGCAAAGTGGGTTGAAGAAGTAGGGCGAGCCATTGGTGTAGGTAAAACGGAGTATTCGAAGCTTTGACAACATTTTTTGGGTCGAAATTTCTGAATCCTCTCGTGGGAACAATACTGACCAAGCTTAGGGTGTTCTTAGAAGGGAAATTGCAGGGGAAAAGAAAATATATCATTTTTCTTAGTTTTTTTAAACCTTTTGAAAAAAATGAACCATTTGAGGTTTGTTTGGTGAGTGAAATATTTGAGGGAATGAAAATATGAATAAAAAAATATTTGAGGTAATGAGAATGTGATGTGAATGGAATAAAAGCATCCTCAAAATAAAATCCCTATCAAAGTTATAATTTACTCATTTGTCGAGTCCCATATAGATTTATAAAGTATAAGGGCTCCTACGAAACCCTCAGACTTGGGAGACTTATAGTAATATGAGACCCGACAGAATGACAACTCGAATATTGAGCCACTTCTCGACACTTGGCATCCCATTCAAACTTACACCCTAATCGTTTTTCTCGCTCACTCTAGTGAGATTTCTCGCCTATGCAAAGCCTATAAAACCGATCCTTCAGGACTATCCTGGATCACTCTCACTGAGCCCATAACACACGTTTGCACAGGGTGTCTAGCTTTCCCTACTTCCTGCTCTCTAAAGTCTCGAAGTTCCTATCTCTCGTAAACTACAAGAACTCTGATCTCTCACGAGTACGTAAACTCTCTACAGGTCTTGAACCTAGGTCAAGTTCACTTTCTTCAAACCTCCAACCCATTTTGATATTAAATATCCGAGTCACCAAAATATCAACACTATTTATATATATTGAGTGTTTCTACGTAGCACTACTTAACTAGAGTCATTGGGGTTAGTGTAGTGTGGCCCTAAATTGATCTGCAAGTTGCAACTTCACCGTACCTTTTCCTTGTAATTATTTCAAGGCCAAATTATTATTTTGGTCCTTAATGTTTGCACCAAATTTAATATTGGTCCTCAACGTTTTAAAAAGTTATTTTAGGTCCTCAATGTTTTTTTTTTGTCAAAATTGGTCCTACAGCGTAACTTCGTCTGGTTTTTTTGTTAAATGCTGACGTAGAAGGCTTATGTGGCACATCCTCTATCCTACATGTCATATTTGGATGATATGACACCCTCTCTCACTCCAATTCAGCAAAACGATGCCGTTTTGCATCACAGCTATAAAAAAGTAAAAAGTAAATGATTTAAATTACTTTAAATTAATTAACTTGATGGTATGTCAAAGGTTTTCTTTTATTTTTTTAATTTAAAAGGTTTTTTAAATAAAAAATAAATTACTTTAAATTAATTAATGCCTAGTCAGATAAAAAAATTGTTGAGTCACAACTTAACCTGACATGTCATCAAGTTAATTAACGGAAGGACCACATTGCTAACAATTTGATCTGTAGGGGATCAAATTGATAACACCGATCTGTGGGGGGGATCAAATTGACAAAGGAGGCATTTGTGGAGGACCAAAATCGTGTTTTACTCGTTAAAAAAAATTATGGTGTTTTTAATAATTTATGTAAGAGAAAATAAAATATAATTAATAAGGATAATATTGGTATGTTCAAAAAAATTTACACTTAAGGGTGTCATCTTAGATGATACAATATTTTTTGTGTCCTGAGATGACACCCTTTTTTGTGTCATGTAATAACACAGTGTTATTTATCTCATATAACAATGTGTTATCACATGACATCGTAACAAATGAGGTCATTCAACAGTATCATCCAAGATAACACCCTCAGGATGATACCATACCAAATGCCCTTCTATATCGCTATAATTTGTGATGGTTGATTTTATGATTTTTTAGAGACTTTTTAGAGTATGTTTGGATACTAGTAATTTGAATTTCTTGTAATTTGAAATGCAAGATATTTGAATTACTAGAATTTAAAATCTTATCATTTGAAATATCTTGTTTGGATGAACAAGTAATTTAAAATTCTTTACTTGATTTATTTCTAAAATTTTGAATTTAACTTTCAAATATTAAATTTTGATTTATCTATAAGAAAAATGGAATGATGGGCCCAATGAATCTTACGCATTCTATTCTTTTTTTCTTTCTTAATAAAAGAACATGTCCTAAATCTCATTTTAATATTTTATTAAAATTTAATAATATTATTTTTTATTTTATTAAATCATGAATATATATCTTATTTGAAGATTTATCAGATTTTTTATTTTATTGGTTTGATTTTTGTATTTTTTTATAAATATTTTTATTTAAAAATTTAGAATTATATAGAATAGATAGATAAATTTGGAGGAATATTATTATATTTAAAGTTAAAAAATTTGATTGACAAATAAAAAATTTAATATTATTTATCTGATTTTTTCTTTAAAAGAAATTTATCTTTTTTATTATTTATTTTTTTTATAAATGCTTTTTTATTAAAAAAATGTATATTATTATACAAATCTGATTTAATATCATAACTATAAATCTTATTAGAATATTTTATTAAATTGAATCATATCATAAGTCATAACCATAAATCTTGTGAAGATTTTTTAATTTATTTATCTGATTTTTTAGAATTAAAATTTATCAGCGTTTTTGTTATATATATATATATATATATATATATATATATATATATATATATATACCTCTTGTTGACGCTTCATTCACTCCTTCCCAATTTTTCCTCTTCACGTTTCTGGTTCGATTTTCTTCGGCCAAATTACTTTTTTGGTCCTCAACGTTTGCACCAAGTTTAATATTGGTCCTCAACGTTTCAAAAAGTTATTTTTGGTCCTC
The DNA here is from genome assembly GCA_014851425.1 of Senna tora. Taxonomy (NCBI): domain Eukaryota; kingdom Viridiplantae; phylum Streptophyta; class Magnoliopsida; order Fabales; family Fabaceae; genus Senna; species Senna tora. Next base: position 11,159,285 of record CM026271.1, read on the forward strand.
GACGTTTTTATTTTGGTCAAAATTGGTCCTCCAGCATAACTCCATTTGATTTTTTTGTTAAATGCTGACGTGGAAGGCTTATGTGGCACACGCTCTCTCCTACGTGTCATATTTGGATGATATGACACCATCTCTCACTCCAACTCAGCAAAACGACGCCGTTTTACTGAGTTGGAGTGAGAGAGAAATGATGCAAAACGGCGTCGTTTTGCTGAATTGGAGTGAGAGATGGTGTCATATCATCCAAATATGACACGTAGAAGAGTTGACATAGTTAAAAATTTTAGGGACTAAATAGTATTTAAATAGTATTTTAGCCAAGTTTGGAGACTAAATAGTTGACATAGTTACAAATTCGGGGACTAAATAATATTTTGTCAAATTTGGGGACTAAATAGTTGACATAGTTAAAAATTTCAGGGACTAAATAGTAGTTTGACCAACAATTTAGAGACTAGATAGTATTTTGCCTCTTATTTAATTATTTTGATTATTTTTCAACAATACCAATTAATTACTCTCGATCGTGTAGATTCCATGAAGGCATGGCAACAAAATAGTCTTGTGATTCATAGTCTAGTATTGACTTCTTGGTATGGCTATTGGAAACTGAGCCAGTTAATCCGTAAGAAACAGAATCGTTTACAAATTACAAACTTGTTCGAGACCAAACCTCGCTTGGAGAAAAACAAACATGTAGAAGACACTTGGCAAGTAATACTCCACGATCAATTCCCATACATTCTCTTGAACAACAATCAAAAGAGTAATACATGTGTTGGTACATTCGAGAGTTGAATGGTACTAACCGGCCCTCTTTACGCTCCTCTCTTTGATCGTCGTCGCGACATTTACTTTGTTAATCCAATGTCAGGTCGTAAGATCATGCTTCCATCTGGCAGCTACATTTTCAAACAAGTGATTTGGGTGATCGTTTGCTTTTCTTGGATTGCAAGGGTGTGAAGTTGCTCTCATATTCCAATATGTGTGGTGGTAATATTTCTCAAAAATTGGTACATCCCAACTCTTTGTATTTTGCAATTACCTATGTGGTGGATCCTGAGAAACCAATCTATGAGCAAGACATTGGAGTTTTTTGTTTGACAGACAAAAGCATGAAACGTTTCTCTTCAGATTGTGACTTGTCATTACCATTTCCGATTCAATGTTTTTGGTTTACACCATCATTTTGATGAATTTAATAGTAGTTATTTTAATTTGGTCAAAACCTCAAATTGGTCTTTTATGTTTGCACGAAGTTTCATATTGGTCCTTTATGTTTCAAAAAGTCCAAATTGGTCCTTTATGTTTGCAAGAAGTTCCAAATTGATCCTTCCGTCCAAGTTCGTTTATTTTTTAAGTTAAGTGCTGACGTGACATGCTGACATGGACACACCATCTCTCCTACGTGTCAATTGAAGCTGACGTGGCATGATACGTCAGCATGCCACGTCAGCACTTAACTTAAAAAATTGACGGAAGTGGACGGAAGGACCAATTTGGAACTTCTTGCAAACATAAAGGACCAATTTGGACTTTTTGAAACATAAAGGACCAATATGAAACTTCGTGCAAACATAAAGGACCAATTTGAGGTTTTGACCTTTTAATTTTTTTTTTTACAGTAGGGTATCTTTTGAGATTATGTTTAATTAAAAGGGTTGAATGTTATAGTGATCATTATTCGTCTACTTATTTGTTTTCACAATTTTATCTGTTGTGATTGTTAGTATATGCATTTAGTTACCAACGTCGTACGTGGCACATACAATAAGGAGTTTGTGTTTTTTTTTTAACTATTGTTTTCTGGGTTTGATTTTTGAAAAGGTGAGAATGGACAGGATGATTAGTTGTATGGTCGATTCTGGTGAATATTCTGGTCATAAACAAAAAAAATATGCATTTAGGGAGCGTTTGGTATGGTGTATCTTAGATAACATGGAATCTTACATGTCATGGTATAAAATTGTGACATTTCAGATATCATATTATCTTTTATACTCTTATTTGGTATGGTGTTTCACAACACAACGATATAAGATGCAAGTGTTTGATATAAAATGGCGTCTTCTAAGATACCATGTCTTTTATTTTTGTATCTAAATTTACCCTTTTTAAATTTAAGTAAATTAACTATTATATTTACTCTATGATTTTTTTAAAATTTTTTTGTAATAACTATAAATTAAAAAAAACAATCAACAATAAAATATTTTAAACAATCATATAGTTTAATATAACTAAAAATAACAATGATTTAAATATGCAACAAAATAATTTAAATAAGGCGCAAGAAAATATGGTGCGTTAATAATTTATGTTAAAAATATTAAATATAATAAGAATAAAATTGGTAAAGTAAAAGAAACTTCTTTCACTTAAGGGTGTCATCTTACATGACACGATATTTTTAGTGTCATGAGATGACACCCTTTTTTGTGTCATGTGATGATATTGTGTTATCTTTAGAAGACACTGTGTTATCACATGACACCATAACAAACGAGGTCATCCAATAGTGTCATATAAAATAATATGTTATCTTAAATGACACCCTCGAGATGACACCATACCAAATACCCCCTTAGTTTATTAATTTAACCTGTGATTGGCAAGCTGCCTCAATCGCCTTCAAAAGACTCATAATAGAAAAGACAGAATGAACTTGTGCAAACCATATGCTTGCAACAATTTCCACATATGATTTCTACATTTATAGAGAAAAAATTTGGTAAATAATAATATCCATATATATATACATAAATAAGAGTAGCTATAATGTAAAAGATATTTATAATATTTACTTGATAAGAGTAATTACTAATTGCTAGCTAGTAGCACCATATTCAGCCTTGTATACTCACCAAACTTGCACTGAAGCTATTAATTGAGAAGACAAAAGACTGGAAATTAGGGACAAAAAAAAAAGAGTAAAAGTATAAATAATTAATCAGCTTAAACAATAGCAATGATATATAAGTAAGAGAAGCCTAAAGAATACCTATGTAATATGTTTTTCTACATACAAAAAAAAAAGGTAAATATTTAAATTATCTTCTTTTTTGCATATTCAAATAAGGGTTTTGTTCATTTGGTGTCTAAACTAAGTGGTCGGATACGAATCTTATTCTTGGACATGAAAAATATTTATGACCATCCTTTTATCCTCAAATGAAAGATCCACACGGAAAAAGAATTTATTATTGCTATGGACAATAGATACTATGATTTAGACGAAAAACAAAAAACAAAAGTTTTATTTAGGGCACTAGTTAAAGAAGGTTAGCTAAATAAAAAGTGATCAAATATAATAAATACACTTTTTTTTTGTTTAGATCAGGGTATTCACTTGAGCACAGTGAATAATCTCATCGTTGAATTGTAGACACTTTGAAAGATGGGACAGCTAGCCCAAAGATTTAAAGTTACTCCATACTTAAGGCAGGGATAATACACTTTTTTTTTAATGGCCATAACAACTTTCTCTTTTTTTTCTTTTTATTAAAAAAATTTATTGTACAATAATTAATTTTTTATTTGTTATTTCAACCTTTATTATTATTATTATTAAACATGATAATTAATTAATGATTTCTTTACTTTTTTATTTGTTTCTTTTCAAAAAAAAATGTTGTTTGTTTGTTACTTAAAAAAAATTATTCTTTATTTTTTAATAAAACAAAATGAATTAATTATTTGATTTCTTTTAAGATAATAATTTTAATTATATTAAAGCATTTTTATTTACGAGACTTAACATTGTTAGTACTTAGTTGAATTTTTTAATGGAAAAAACTTAGGTCTATTTTCTTATGTCAATTTCATCAAATTTTCCAATATAAATATGACACGTGGTAAAAAGTGTATAGATGACTAATCACAGTAGAAAGAGAATATAGAAGATCACCTTTTATATGACCAATCATAGAAGAAAGAGAGTGTAAATACAATATATGATTGGTGGAACTTGATGAAATGGACATAAGAAAATGGACCTAAGTTTTTTCCTTTTTTAATAATCTAATTAAGATTTCATGACCATACTAAAACCTTCGTATCTTACTTACCTAATAGCATTAAGGCCCCGTTTGGTTACTTGTTTGTCGGGCATAATCTTGGCTGTAATTCAACACTAATTCTTCATATCAAATATACTTTACTTTTTATAATATGATGAAATTATACTTTTTTCATTATTTTTTTATATCCGTTTTTATTCCATTCTCACTTTTAATAAAAAGATAAAATAATTATTTTACTCACTTTTATTCCATTCACATTACAGTCACATTTTCTCTAACATTTTCATTCTCATTCACATTTCCTCAAATATTCTTATAACTAAACGAGGCCTTAAATGTTTTGTTAGGACACGGGTAGTGATGTGTTATTTAAGCCTAATTTGGTGGAGTAAATGTATTTTTGTTAAAATTAATGCACATAGTTCAATTGGTTATTGCATGTTATATCATACTTTTTTTATATGCACAAATCTCACGTCTTTTTAAATTTAATCACGATATTAGATCAATTTTACTGTATTAACACAAATTTATCATTATCAATAACGAATTGGTCATTGCATGTAGACCTGTTCATGGGTCGGATCGAGTCGGGCTGGGTTTAGGCTTAAACCCATGGGCTTTACATATATGGGCTTGGGCTTGAGCTTAAGCCTACATGTTTTACTACCCATTACAATGGGCCAGGTATTTACCCAAACCCATGGGCTAAGCCCGAGCTTAGCCCATTCTTATACATAATTTATAAAAAAATATATATATTGGTCCTTTATGTTTTATTGAAGTTCTATATTGATCCTTTATGTTTTATTGAAGTTCTATATTGGTCCTTTATGTTTCATTGAAGTTTTATATTAGTCATTTATGTTTCATTGAAGTTCTATATTGGTCCTTTTATAGCGGGCCTCCGGGCTGGGCTTTTGAGCTGGGCTTTAAAAAATGCTCGAGCCCGGCCCGTATTTTTTCGGGCTTTCGGGCCGGGCTTTAAAAATGCTTGAGCTCGACCCGTATTTTTCTAGACTTTCGAGCCGGGCTTTAAAAAATGTCCGAGCCCGATCCATATTTTGCGGGCTTTCGAGCCGGGCTTACAAAAAATTGCCCGAGCCCAGCCCTTATTTTTCTGGGCTTTCGGGTCTGGCTTTAAAAAATGCTCGAGCCCGACCTATATTTTACGGGCTTTCAGGCCGGACTTACAAAAAAGTGCCCGAGCCCGACCTATATTTTCTAGGCTTTTAGGTCGGGCTTACAAAAAAGTGCCCGAGCCCGACCCGTATTTTTCCGAGATTTTGGGTCGGGCTTTAAAAAATGCCCGAGCCCGGCCCGTATTTTTGCGGGCTTTCGGGCCGGGCTTTAAAAAATGCTCGAGCCCGACCCGTATTTTTGCGGGCTTTCGGGTCAAGCTTACAAAAAATTGCCCCAGCCCGACTCGTATTTTTCCAGGCTTTCAGGTCGGGCTTTAAAAAATGACCGAGCCCGACCCGTATTTTTACGGGCTTTCGGGCCGGGCTTACAAAAAATTGCCCGAGCCCAGCCCGTATTTTTTCGGGCTTTCAGGCCGGGCTTTAAAATGCCCGAGCCCGACCCGTATTTTCTCGGGCTTTCGGGCCGGGCTTTAAAAATTGCCCGAGTCCAGCCCGTATTTTTTCGGCTTTTGGGTCGGGCTTTAAAAAAATGCCCGAGCCCGACCCGTATTTTTCTGGGCTTTTGGATCGGGCTTTAAAAAATGCCCAAGCCTGACCTATATTTTGCGGGCTTTCGGGCCGGGCTTACAAAAAAATTGCCGAGCCCAGCCCGTATTTTTCCGGGCTTTAAAAATACTAATTTTTATGTAAATATATAATTTTATAATTATATTTTTTAAAAATATATTTAGAAAAAAAATAAAAAAAGTGGCCTGCGGGCCAATACGGGTGGTGATGGTAGGTAATGAATGGTGGTAAGTGATGGGTAAGGCCCAGGTACTACCCAAATTTTAGCCCAAGTATTTTTAATAAAATGGGTATTTGGTTGGTAAGGCCCAAGTACTACCCATACCCAATTCTTTTTTTGGTTTCCCAAGGTATCCCCCAGCCCGACAGGCCAAGGACTTGGGTAGTTGACCCATGGGCTTAGGCTTGGGTAGTCTCATGGGCTACCCAACCCATGAGCAGGTCTAATTGCATGTTATATCGTCCTTTTTTTTTTATATGAACGAATATGACATCTTTTTAAACTTAATTACAGAATTGAGAATGGATCTTATGCTGCCTAATAAAGAAAAGCAATGAGAGAGTGATACATAAATGAGTTCCACATATGGAACCTACTATGTGTATGACCCACTTATGTGTCAATCTCTCTCCTTACTTAAAATCCAATCTCAAATTAATTATATCAATTTTATTGTATTGACACAAAAAATTTCTAATTCACCAAACTGGGACTGAAAATATAAATCTCAAAACGGGTTTAACCTGCGGGTTAGGCCTATTTACTTACAAATTCGGGCGGGTTGGACTGATGAAAAAATGGCCTACAGGTAAATGGACCCGACCCATTTGACCTATTTAGGATACGAGTTTAACCGGTTTTTTTTTAATAATTAACTATTGAGACTATTTTGAATTTTTTATGCACTATTTTTATGTATTTTGTGTTTGGATGTATTGGCTTTGCTTTAGTATTGACTATTGTCTAATGTCTATTGAGACTATTTTGATGTATTATTGTGTTTAGATGTATTGGCTTTATTTAATTTATATTATCTGTTTTTATGAATTTATTTATTTTTTTTAGTCTACCAACTCCAACTTTACCTCACCTCACACACTACACCCACAAACTTTGATTCTTGGGAATTCATAGAATCAAATAAATATTATACCATTTTTTATTAAGCTATTATTCTTTCTTATATTTTTTATTTTCAAGCACAACCCAAAAAATACGATCTGTTTGAACCGTTTAACCTACAATTCGTACATATATAAGCTAGATTGATATTTTCTCAACTCATAAAACTCCTGATCCATGTGCGTTAGCCCGTGACCCGGAAGAGGCCAACCCGTATTGTCGGATTGGCCGGTTTGACAACTCAACCCAACTGTGACAAGGTCAAACAAGCCCTACATTCAGAAAATGAAAAATCACTCTCTGACTTCTCGCTTTTACTTCTTCTCCTCCTTCGCCTCTTAGCTCGTTTCATTCGGAAATTCTACCAACATTCAGATTCACCCACACCAAGGTAAAGTAAGCTCTCTCTCTTACACACACACACACACTCACAGAGACATATTCACTTCAATTCTGCTCTTTCGTTGTTCTCTGCTTTTGTGGACTGTGATTCACTGTGCATGTATGTCAATTGTGTGATGAAAATGTTTTCAATTCCATACTTAATTCACACCAAAACGCTCCATTTTTTCGGAATGCTTTGTTTCTTCATACCCTGAAGTTAGACGATTTGGGAGAATGCACATAACCTGTTTGTGATTTTGCCCATGTGAAAGAAAAAACAAAAAACCCAAAGCTGAGACCCATTGCTCAACCTAACTGTTCAAAACAAGAAATCCACATTCATCTTGCGCTTCAGCTATTATCCGGAGATGGGTGTTGTTACTTCAAAGTGAGTCTCGTCAACTGTGCAATGGAAATGTTTTCAGTAATCTTGCAAATTTGAAAATGCCTTTGCCCTTTTTCTTGGAACTTTTTTTTTCTTCAAAATTTGAAGATGGAAAAATTGTCCTGAATATTAGTATAAAAAGAAGAATACTGTACTGTTATTTTAATTGTACTTACCAACCGTGAAGTTATTGTTTTAAATTGTTGTTGCTGTAATTGTGGGAGATACTGGAAAATACCAAATAGGATGGTTATTGTGAATCTCAATCTAGTTCCAATGGAGTTGCAAAATCTCAACAATAGCAATACTGCAGCTATTGTTGATTATATATATATATAACTTTTTCCTTAATTTTAGCATCTCTCGCCTCAAGGTGCAAGAGGGGTTTAGTGCCTTTTGCCCTGTGACTACCATCTTAGGTTTGAAGAACAAAGATAATTGCTCTAGTAGTCTAGTTACTTCATGATCTGCTTTGTTGTCTAGTTACTGCACGCCACTATGCTTCTTCTATAATTTCATAATAGCTTGAGTGAAAAATTCTTAGATATACTTGTGCCATTATATTAGAGAGAAAGTGGGGGTAGCACCTATTGTCGAAAAATTAGTCGAAACACGCCTTAGGTGGTTTGGTCATGTACAAAGGCGGTCGGAAGAGGCCCCGGTACGTAGAGTTGACCAAATGGAAGATAACCTAATAACTAGAGGTAGGGGAAGACCAAAGAAAACAATAGGAGAAACGATTAAGAGGGATCTAGTCATAAATAACTTAACTATAGAAATGTGCAAAGACAGAACATGTTGGCGTCGCTTGATCCATATAGCCGCCCTACCTAGTGGGAAAAGGCTTTGATTGTTGTTGTATACTTGTGCCACCACGTTTGTGCATTACCCAAATGGATTCAATGAAAAATTCTTAATTTATTTATCACGTGAGCCCTCAAGTTTGAAGTAAGAAAAATGAGATGAACACCCTCAAGTTTGAAGTAAGAAAAATGAGATGAACATTATTGGCAATGCATGCATAGACCGCTCTGCTGCTATTGTAGGTAAGAACTGAACTCTTCCCCACAGTCAGACAGTTTAGTGAAATCTAAATCTGATGTTGGTATCCATCTCTACTCAACTATTGTAAGATTAATTCACTTAACTTTGAAATAGGGGAAACTTAACTTGATACGATTTACTTGATTGGAAGTATCTATTGTCTCTCCCATCTATTAAATTTGTACTATTTAAGCTCTATGGTTCAAGTTGGGTGGTTTGTCTGTCTGTCTAGTTTAATCATTTCTTTGGTTGGATGTGTTGTTGCTTTTGTATTTTCCCGGTTGGTATTATCTATACCAGTTTACAAGTAATATATGCATGTATTTATACTCAACTACTAGTGTTTTAACCTCTACAGTCAATATCATGAAGAGAACATTTCCATGGGATGAGCAAGTTGACGCCTCGTCAGAATCAGATGAATCTTCCTCAGACACAGAGATGGAGGACAGTAATGGGTGTGATACCAAACCAACAATTGACATAACAATATCTAATATTGCGAGAGATATACTGTCTGAAGGTATTTACTTACTGGGGATTTGGCTCCTATGTTTTCTAATGAGTTTCCTAACATTCTATCAATACTGTAAAGAAGATAGCTAAAAGCATGATTTTTATAAAAAAAAACATTTGCATTTGAATTTCAATTAAATAGTTGTGAATCTTATGATTAATAAACTCAATATAGCCTTTTAGAGAAGCCAAGAAATTTTAACTATTGACACATTATATGTTTGGGACAAATTTATAATCCGGTTTTATTGCATAAGTTGGTCATTTTTCTTTTTCTTCCTTTTCTTTGCTCAGAATGTCGCATTGTATACTGTTCCAAGAAATATTTTTGGAAGCAGTTTATGGATGGTAGCTCCAATCAATTAAGACTAATGAGCTACCAGTACTGCAAGTGTACCCATTGCACTGAAGCTACATAAGCTTTTCTCTGTGTGTGTGTGTGTGTGTGTTTATGATTCCTTATCTGATTTTTCTTATTAGTAAGAAATAGAATTTTGCTTTAACTTCGCACAAGGTTTGCTTTTTTTCTTTTCATGTTCTTTTTTGTTTCATTGTAACATGCATTGCATTTTCAATGAAAATGCAATATAATTTTTAGCGGCATTGTTCACAAAATGCACTTTGGTGATTGCTTTCAAGTAAAGAGCATTATGGAAAAGCAAATGAAAATTGTTCATTTCTAGACAGATTGAAAAGCTGAAGATCTTTGAGACATTGTTATTCTTTTGGCTTTCTTATTTTCTTCATCATTGGACTGTTTGACACTCTTATAAATACAAATCATTGTTGACATTATGTTTGTATACAGATTTATTGATCAGAAGAGCAGCACTGTATCAGGATTACATGAAGCAGATCCCAATCCCAAGCCACCGTGGCTCAATCATTCCATTTAGATCATGGATGGGATTAGGCAAATCCATCAAACAGTTATATTGTCAGCCCCTCCATTACCTCACAAATACTCTCCTTAAGCAGTGGGACCAGCTGAGAATGGGAAGTGAGAGCGAACATATGCCCTTAGACAACATAATTCATCCTTGCAAAGCCGAAGCCAGCATCTGGCTCATCGAAGAAGTCCATCGTCAGACCACGTCTCATCTTCACGTTGCTAAACAATGGCAGGAGGATCCAATGCACCATGCTTTTGTTGATTCCGTTTTCCCAATGTTAGAAGGTTCATCATGAAGCCATTTTGTTCACTTGCCATGTAATGATCTCACATAATGTTCTAGTGTTGTATTTGGATATTTTTTTTCCCCTTCAGTAAAGCAGAAAAGTAATTTCTTCCATGATCTTTCCTCCTCAGCTTCTCTGTGTGTAACTCATTGATTTGGTGATTATCTAATTACCAATAATCTCCACAAGAACAAAATCCTTGCTTGAAAAAGTGATACCTGTTATTATCTCTAACAGTGATTTCCCTTTTGTATAATTTTGACACTAATTTTGCAAATGAGTGACAATCAGAACACATCCTAAGATTTTTAACTACCCTTATGGGCATACCTTGGCCAGTGGTGATCAACCCAAAAGCCATGGCTAGTTTCTCACTGTGTTTGCTAAGCAGGTGCTCTTTCTCCCTTAAATCAACATCTAGCAACACATTGGTTATATCAGGAACATACCCTGCTTTGTTAAGCCTGAAGTTTATTTCCTTTAGCATTAAATCAATGTTTGCTTTTTCTGGGTGTGATTCATCACCAGAGATGAACTCATGAATCATGCCATTAACCTCTATTGAGCTTAATCCAGGCACTTTCTGGACCCCTTTTTCCTTCAATTGGACCCTCACTTTTGCAACATCATCCCATTTTCCTGCAAATGCATATATGTTGGATAGTAGCACATGAATACCAGTTTTATCAGGTGCTAATTCTGTTATTTTATCAGCTGCATATTGTGCCAATCCAACATTTTTGTGTGTCCTGCAAGCAGCTAAAAGTGATCCCCAGATTACATCGTTCGGTTCCATTGGCATACTTCGTATGAGGTCTAGAGCTTCTTCCAGAAATCCGGCTCGTCCAAGTATATCGACCATGCATCCATAGTGAACAATCTGAGGACAGACTCCATGTGTTTCTTTCATTGAACTGAAAATTTTCCTTCCTTTCTCCACAGAGCCACCATGGCTACAAGCTGTTAATAATGCCACAAAAACAACATCATCCGGTTTCACCTTCTGTCCGAGCATCTCGTGGAAAAGCTCGATAGCGCCTTCGGCGTTTCCCTCCATTGCCATGGCTCCAATGGCAGCAGTCCAGGCAGATACATCCTTTTTCTCCATTGCATTGAAAACAATCATAGCACTATAGGAATCACCACACCTTGAAAACATATCAACCAAAGCTGTTCCAAGCTGCAAATCCATATGAATGCCATTTTTCCCAATGTATGTGTAGACCCACTTCGCTAGATCAGATGCTCCTAAACACCCACAAGCAGATGCAATACCCACCATTGTCACTCTATCTGGTTTCATCCCATTGTTCTGCATTTCCCGGAATAGCTCAATCGCTTCCTCAAACATGCCCTCTTGAACCAAGGCACCAATCATAGTGTTCCAAGACACAAGATCACTCTCAGGCATCTCATCAAAGATTCTCCTAGCCAATTCGAAATCACCATCTCGAACCGAACCTGCGAGTAACGAGTTCCACGACACAACTGTCTTGTTCGGCATATGCTCAAAAACTCTGCAAGCTGCTTCTCTTTCACCACGTTTCATGTACATATCAATAATGGCATTGCTTATGCTATCCCAACCTTCAAGGCCATTCCTCAAGACATAAGCATGGGATGATTTTCCTCCAGAAAGATCACATAACTGTGAACAAGCTGCAATTACTGATAATAATGTCACCCTATCTGGTTTTGGTCCTTGTTTCAGCATATCATTGAATATTACTTGTGCTTCTCTTGCCATCCCATGGCGAATATAATTCGAAATGGTAGTATTGTAAAGAACCAAGTTTTTATCCCCACATTGATCAAAAAGTTGCTTTGCTGCATCTATATCTCCACATTTCATGTACATATCAACAAGTGCATTCACCATGTGGGTATTAAGCTTCACATCCAACTCATCAATATAAGCACACACTCTTTTACCCAATTCAAAATCCTTCAACTTTGCACAAGCAGATATAACACACACCATTGTCACTGAATTGGGTTCAACACCAGCCTCAACCATCTCAAAGAAAAGAGAAACAGCCTCCTTTGCTAATTCCCTCCCAGCATACCCATTGATCAAGCTAGTCCATGACACAACATTTCTCTCAGGCATTTTATCAAACACCTTGCGCCCCAACTCAATCTCCCCACATTCCCCATATAGATGAATCAGAGAGTTCCTCACGAACAAATCCTCCTCTAAACCCATCTTTACAACCACCCCATGAACCTGAATCCCCTCGCGAATCGCCATAATCTTCGAGCAAGCACTGAGCAAAAACGGGAAAGTGAACTTATCAGGCTCGATCCCCAAAACCAACATCTGATTGAAAAGCAATATTGCTTCCTCACAGAGTCCGATCCCAGCGTACCCTCTTATCAAACAATTGTACACGAACAACGAAGCGGTGGCGGCGGCGGCTTCGAGAGTGCTTCGAGCGTAGTGCAAGCTCTCGCGGGTGCCGATTTGGACGCAGGTGGAAATGAGCTTGTTCAAGTGAGACGGCTTGTGAGAGAGGCCTTTCTTGATCATTTCACAGTGTAATTGTGTGAGTTCATTCATGGATTTGCAGTTTCCGATAAGGGATTGAATTGGTGATTGTGGTGGGTTTTTGGGTATGGGTTTGAAGTCGTTTTGGTGGATTGTGGGAGATGCAGAAGGAGGAAGAGAAGGTAATAGTAGCGTAGGAGATGATGGATGAAGGGTCGCAGCCATGGTTGAACTCCAAATTACTTGCTTGAAGGCTGAAGCTCTATGATTTAGATATACGTAGTTACTGTACGGTACCACGAGCTCAGTCTAAATTTAGAGGTAAATTATGTTTTGCTCTCTTAATTATTGGTTAAATTATTATTCAGTCCCTAAATTTTATAACTATTTGATCCTTGAATTAATTTACACTTCCATCAACAATTTAGTTTCTGAGACATTACCCGTTAAGTCATCGTATGTGTGACCTGACCGTTATATGCTGAGGTGGCATTGTTAATTTGCCATCATATTGTCACACCACTTTATCACATCTTTTGAATATTTAAAAATTAAAATTTATATTAGATAGTTCTTGTATCAGTTAAAAATACTATTCAGAGACTATTTAGTATTATTTTTTTAATATTTATATGATATGACGAGGTGAAGTGACAATATGGTGGCAAATTAACAGCGTCATATTAACACATAAGAACCATATTATGTGATGATCTAACGGATAATGTCAATAAAAATATAAATTCACGAACCAAATAATCTTGAAGAGCATTGACAGATTGGACTGTAAATCTTAAATAATGTAGATAGGAAATCAAAACCTAATTTACTATAAAGGAGGATTTTTATTATTTTTTTAAAAATAGAGTATTGAAAATGATTTCAAGTGGTGAAAGCGAAATGCAACACAAGAAACTGCAACGTATGCAATTTTTTTGTGTTCATATCTATATTAATATGGCTGTTGGGTTTTCTCGTCAATAGTCTTCTAAAATAGTCAATTAGTTAATTAAAAAATAAAAATATGATGTGAAAAGATTATAGGTGAGAGAAAATAGGAGAATAGTAGTAGTGATAATTTTTGTTTTTGAAAAAATTAAATAATGATTAAGCCATTAAGGTAGTTATCTATATTAATATGGCTGTGGGGTCTTCCCGGTCTCTTAAAATAGTCAATTAGTTAATTAAAAAACAAAAATATGATGTGAGAAGATCATGAGTGAGAGAAAATAGGAGAATAGTAATAGTGATAATTTTTATTTTTGAAAAAATTAAATAATGATTAAGGTAGTTATTAAAGAAATTACTTTTTAATTTTTAATTTATTATTTTATAATAATTTATTTATATTTTATAAATTAAAAAAAAATTAACATGCACATATTGCATATGAAACTTCTAATATTTTATATTGCTGATATAGACATCATTGTGGAGTTGCTTACAAGTTTTGAATTATGAAATTTTAGAGGAAATTTTTTTTTTTCAAAAAATCACCTTTAACTTGACAATTAAATAGTTAAAAATGGTGTTTAATGATTAATAAAGATAATATATTACCAAAAAAACAGTGAGGAGTCCAATAATGAGTATTGTTCCTCTGTGTAACAATCAACCAACGATATCGTGTTTTGTCTTTGCTTATTTTTATAGTTAATTTATTTATAATTAAATCCATCATAATAGTTTCTCTTGCTGTTTTTTTTGTTCTTTCATTACCTCTAATCATTGAATTATCTTTCATCTCGTCAATTCTACATACATAGTCTCTTATTGGAGATTTACAATATTTTTTGGACCAAGTCTTGACTAAAGACACTGTCCTTAAGAGATATTCCGCAACCCTCAGTAAATTAGAAAGTGGCACTCTTCGGGATTAAACAAACCCTTCGAAGTCAGATGATTTAAATAAGTAATAGAACTATTTTTAAAAAAAACAACCCCATTATCGTGTCTATCTCACGGGCGCAAAGGGGAAACCACCAATTTTCAACTGCACTTCCCTTTTCATGACCAAGTTGTCTGCGTGAGATCCACCTTTCACTTGGCTCATTTACTTTCCCTATATCACATCTTATAATATATATATATTATTGGATCTCCATTATTCTATGCAATATGAGACTTACGGCACGTTCGTTATGAGGAATTGGGAGTGGAAAAGAATGCAAAAAGTGGGTGGAGCCCGGTTCCTCCACCTAAAATAAAAAAAGAAAAAATAAAATAAAATACAAAATGTCTATTATACCCTTTAATTTGACACAATCATAACTTTCTTTTCTTTTTATTATTTTAATATAAGGGGTACAGTGGTAATTTTAATACATTTTCATTCTATTTTCATTTCTAATTTTTACTACCAAACACAGCAAATGCATTCCCTTTCCTATTCTCTTTCCATTTCTGCGTAAAGAACGTGCCCTGTTTCACAGGCACAAGCACGCACATATGCACTATTATTTCCAAGACTTTTTTTTTTATATGCTATATATCATTTTACCTATTATGCTATATTACCTTATTAAGTGATAAAATTAAGTTGCCAAATGTGTAATATAGCCTCTATATTACATTTATTGTCCACCTTTAATGGCCGACAATATCTCAAACAAGATTGCCACCTCCAATAAGATGTGGGAAACCAAAAGAAAAAAAAGTGTAATATGGCCTTTATATTGAACATTAAAGGCACCCTTATTATTAGTGCTCAAAAACTCAGTCCTGCTCTGTACATACAATTTCCAAGTGGGTTCATGTGATATATATATATATATATATATTTGAAGACAGAAAGATAACCATATATTTTTTGCACATTAAGTCTTGCTTCCCCAGAAGAAAAAGAAATTACAATTTTATGTGTATTTTTGTTGAAACTTGATGGTATTATCAGGTGGAGAAGTTTTCCCAGAAAGTGCCTTAGTTATGGCTCTGATAGTATTAGGAGTAGTCCTACAGCATCCACCAAAAAGTGAAGCTCCATTTTCACGCCACTTTGCTACATAGGACACAAAATCTTCATCTGAAACCCCACATGATTCCTGCAATATCATAACTTTAATTATCAATATGATAAAACTAACCGGGTGATTGATTGGTGTGGTAGATACTTCACTGAAAGATGTAATATGTCTCATTTAGTCCTTAAAATATGAAAATATCAAATTTTGTTTCTGAAAGATGCAATTTATTAGTCTCAATTTAGTTTCTGAAAATTTTTTCTGTCATTTATATTGACGGAGATTCCCAGAGACTAAACTAAGACCATTAGCATCTTTTAGGGATTAAATTCCAATATTTCTATCTTTCGAAAATTAAATTGAGACAAGTTGCATCTTTTTAAATATTAAATTTGACGTTTTCATTTTTCACAGACTGAATTGAAAAAGACTATATCTTTTAAGGACCGAAATAATAATTTACTCAAAAAAGACATCTAGAGAGAGAACTTTACCCGTTACAAAACATCGACTAACTAAAGTCAAATTAAACAGAGCCTAACTTGCTTATAGATACCGGTGTTTCCACCAAGAAGAGAATATGACAAATGAGTTTCATTTGATAGAGTTACAAAAGACAGAGAATCAGGAACTCACCACCCACTGCTTGCTCTCAGCATCATAAGTCTCACCGCTGTTGGGATACACTAGTACTGGTTTACTAGTTACCTGACATTCACACAATTTGGAGCACGAGGCTTCTATTAAGTAGGGTCTAAAAATGATCAGATATATACAATTTTACTCCTACAAGCACAAAGACTGTTTCTAGAATTTAAACTTATGTAACTAGGGGTGTGCATACTCCGGGGTCGGGCCGGGTTTTGCCCAGACCCGAGACCCTAACCAACTTTGGCCGCGTCGATCGGGTCGGGTATTTAAAATTTTTGGAGAAAAAAATATATTAATAAAAAACTTGACATATTTAATAATTTAAAAAAAAAATAGGTCAAAGGTTCATTTTGGTCCTCTATGTTTCACTCAAGTTTTAAATTAATCCTTTATGTTTCAAAAGTTTTAAATTAGTCCTTTAAGTTTCCCAGAAGTTCTAAATTGGCCCTTTCGTCCAAATCCGTCAATTTTTTAAGTTAACTGCTGACAGGGCGTGCCGAGGTGAACACATAATCTCTCTTACATTTATCAGATAGCTGGCGTGGTCTTAGACACACAAAAAATATCCAAACGACGTCGTTTAAGCCAATAATAAAATCATGCTGAGATGACCAATATGAAACTCTAATGAAACATAAATGACTAATATAAAACTTCAATGAAACATAAAGGACCAATATAGAACTTGAATGAAACATAAAGAACCAATATAGAACTTTAATGAAACCTGAAGGACAAATATAATACGTTTGGAAAACATAAAGGACCAATATAAAACTTTTGAAAGATAAATGACCAATTTAAAACTTGGGTAAAACATAGAGGACCAAAATGGGCATTCGACCAAAAAAATAATCAATTTAAGGTTATATTTTGTGTATTTTCAATTAATAATCAATAAAAAATAAAATTATACATACAAATATTATATATTTTACATATAAAAATACTTAAATAATAAATATAACCAAACAAATTTTTTTTTAATGAGTATACCTCGGGTTAGATCGGGAACAGCCTAACCCGGAATCCGACTCGAGGCCCGACCCGATGGCTCCAAAAGTGTCCGGATTGAGTATCCGAGTTGGTGTACATCCCTAGAAGCAACTTTCCAGTTGCTCCAAGGCTCACCTCTAGGTTTATGAAGATGGTTGTAAATTGTAATAAATTTTAACTCATGGAGATGTTTATTAGGATGTTTTTTTTCACCTTTGTAATAGAAGATATGAGTCCCTGAATAAACCTAGGAGCAGTACAGTTGACTCCAACTGCAACAACTTTCTTGCAGGAATCTGCAATGGAAGCACACTCTGAGATAGAATCACCACTAGCCACATTGCTTTCATCTCTGCAACTAAATGAAAGCCAAGCAGGAATATCTATGCCTTCTTCCTCAAGAAGCTCAACATATGCCTGCAATACAAAAAATTTAAGCACAATCAGAGGGCGGCCCAGTGCATAAGACTCACAAAGGGTGAGGGTCTGGGGAGGGTCAGATAGTTGTATGCAGTCTTACTCTTATCCCTGTAAACTATGAAGCTATAGGGTCACATGGTAATAATCTTATTATTGCTCCAAGGCGCCAATACTAGGTGGGTCCCTAGTACTTTGAGTGTTGTAGTCTACAATAGGACTCTAGGCATAATCTTGCTCGAGCTCGATTGAAACCGATGCCGATCAAGTATGACCTCACTAGGTCTACACAAGAAAAACTCTAAATAACACTATATTCTACATACTACAACAACAATAAACTACATGAATCAAGTAACGTCAACGTGTTCTATTTTGACTCTGACCTAGTATTGGCACTAACCTTCCTCTCTTATCTAAGCTTTGAACTGGGTATGAAAGCCAGACTTAACATACGCAAAGTTAAAATACCTTAAAAAATTAGTAAAGTACCTGAGCTTCCAACTTGTTTGGTATTGTCTCAAATGCAATCAAGTCAGCACCTGCATCAGCAAGAATCTTTACCCTTTTCCTGTGAAATTCTTTCAGTGTTTCAACAGTAACTGCATCACCATAGTCTCCTCTGTGAAAATACACAAATAAAATAGTGCAAAATCACAATCCTTAACTTCACCAAATTCACACCCATGAAGCTTATTTTTCTATATGATATTAGAAATTTAGAACTCATAAAGTGGCTTTCCAATCCACATTTATACTATTAGTCCCTTTTACTTGTAGTAATGTTAGTTCCATTTAAAATATTAATACCTAACCTACCAATATAATTGAAATGGCACTAAAATTCAACTTTCTTAAAATCAAATAGTTGTACCTAAAATCAACCTACCAATATAGCCCATATATATTATATCAATCACCTCAATAAGGTGTAATTACTAAATTACCCTCAAGACTTATCACTTCATTCCCTTAAAATAAATTTTTGATTTCGAGTTTAAAAATTTTTTTTATTGACAGAGTTCTACTCTCATTATATGACTTTTATTAGCTTAATCTAAATTAGTCAAAACAGAATAAACTTCTTTCAGTCATTATATCTCCACAGTGAAACTATAACACAAGCAGATAAATCCATGAGATGATTGATTAGAAATCTGGACCAGCTAAAGTGCAAATACACGAAGTGCACGATCCAAATCGTTAGATAAGAATCAAGATTCCTGTCCGCACTGCAATACTTACATCTTTCTTACGACTCAAATTGTACGCTTCATGTACTATTAACTATAATGCACTTTATATAGATCGAAATCGTTAAATACCTATACTCAGAACCATCAGCCAAATAAGCACCATAGCTTCCCACAGAAGCTGCAATAAGAATTGGGCGTTTCCAGTATCTTCCATGAGTGATGAAGTCAGAAGAATCTTTTGTGCATCTATCATTGTAAATATCTCTTGCCTCTCTTGCAAGTTTTACACTTTTTCTAAGCAAATCTTCTCCTTCTTCTCTAGAGAACCCTTTTGCTTCAAAACCCTGAATTGTAGCCTACAAAATTCAAACACCCAAAATTTAATTATAGTTTAAAATGTAAAGAAAAATATTTTTGCAATTTTGTAATTATAGTGTAAAAAAGAAAAGAAAAGAAAAGTATATTTATTTACAGAGGCAAAATACTATTTAGTCCCTGAATTGTTGGTCAAACTACTATTTAGACTCCGAATTTATCAAAAATACTATTTAGTTCCCGAAATGTTTAACTATGTCAACTATTTAGTCCCCAAATTTGACAAAATACTATTAGTCCCCGAATTTATAACTGTCAACTATTTAATCCCCAAACTTGGCAAAAATACTATTTAATCACCGAATTTGCAACTCTGTCAACTATAACGGGTAACAGTCAGGAGATTAAATAGTTGACAGAGTTGCAAATTCGATGATTAAATAGTATTTTTGCTAAGTTTGGGGACTAAATAGTTGATATAGTTACAAATTCGGGGACTAAATAGTTGAGATAGTTAAATATTTCGAAAACTAAATAGTATTTTTGATAAATTCGAAGACCAAATAGTAGTTTGACCAACAATTTAAGAACTAAATAGTATTTTTTCGCTTATTTATATTATAAAATTTGATTAGTACCTGATAAGATGCTGTTGTAATTATGTTTGCTCCTGCATCAAGGTAATCCAGGTGAACCTGTGGCACATTAAGCAAACTCAATTAACATTTAAAAAATTTAAAAAAAAAACAATAATTTACATCGTTTCTTTTTTCTTTTTTTTTTTTTACTTTTCATTAGCCGTATAATATACTTTCTTTAATTTTTAATTTAGTTCTCAGAAATATTTCTTATAAGTTAGTTTTTAATTGTTCTTTTTTGTAAGAATTTATCCAATAAAGAAACATGAAAAAAAATTCATATATATATATATATATATATAGACCAAATTACCCTTTTGGTCCTCAACGTTTGCACGAAGTTTAATATTGATCCTCAACGTTTCAAAAAATTATTTTAAATTTTCAACGTTTCAAAAAGTATTGAGGACCTAAAATAACTTTTTGAAACATTGAGGATCAATATTAAACTCCATGCAAACGTTAAACACCAAAAGAATAATTTGACATATATATATAGTACTGCTTCATTTGTATATTAGTCAATAATACTCAATTAATTTTTCTGATTGTCATAATAAATAGACCCATTAATACAAAATTAAAAAAAATTATGAAATGAGACAATAAACATATTCAAGAATCTTCCATATATATACTTGCGTCTCTCAGCATCCCACATCAGGCCACGTGTCAATGAGTTACTGACGCGTGTGCAAGTTAGTTGACACGTGGGCGGTACAGATTAAACTAAAATTTTTAAATGGCCACTTTATTTTTTTTTTTATGAACTAAATGGTGACTTTATAATTGTTCTTTTTTTTAATTATTAAATTTTTTTTTTTTATATTTTGGGAATACGCTTCGTGACACCGAGCACGAGCACCGCTAAATTTTTTTTTATGTAACGATTCATTGATAAAAAGACAAATTTGCTTATACCCCATTTCTTTTTATTTTTTTAAACATTAGCTAGTTCATTATTTAGGAAAAAAATTAATTCATTTATGTTAATACACTCGATGAAGATTATTTTCCAAATTACAAAAAATATTTATAACAGAAGACAATAAAACTGGTACATATTTGATCTTTGTTGATAAATTAAGTTGATCAGGAAAATTTATCCAAAAAAAAAAGTTGATTAGGAAAAAATTTAGGTTTTATTTTTATATTTTTATGGTAAAGTTCTTTAATAATAAAGAAATATGTGTACAATTTATACAATTAATTGGTTTATTTTTGTAGAGATGATTGGTTATTTCTTTTAATAAAATGTTAACAGTTCTCATTTTAATTGGACAATTTGTAGTAAAAAGACAAAAAAAATTCCATATAAGTCTAATACTTTTAGAAAATATAGTTTGGTAAGTGTACAAAAATTTTATATATATATATATATATATATAATTTAAATTAGCAAAAGAAGTATATTAGTGGCATTTTATTAAAGGCTTTTTGTTGCTTCTAAGAAAGAAAAAACTAAAAATAAATAAGGCCAAAACTTTATTTTGATTTTACTTAACTTTTAAATTAGTCATTTATTTTTTAAAAGTTTCAAATCAATCCTATATATTTATAAAATGATTTAAATAAGTCATTTTGTCTAACACCATTAGTATTTTGTTAAATGATGACATAAACAATTGATATTGATAAAATCTCCATCATTCGTGTCCTTTTAAACTGTTGTGGATGATATTAAGTTAAAATAAACTAAAATAGAGGCTAAATGTGTACGGACATTTACCAAAAACAAAGGCCGAATACACAAGACCCAAAATAAACTAAAACAAAGGTCATGTAAGAGAGATTTTGTCCATATCAACTGTTCAAATCAATATTTAATAGAAAACACTAACGGTGTGAGGAGAAAGGACTTATTTGGAACCATTTGCAAATACAGAAAAATAATTTGGAATTTTTCAAACATAAAAAGACTAATTTAAAATTTGAGTAAAATATGGAGGAGTAAACTGGAATTTTGATCAATAAATAAATAAGAAAAAAAAAGGAAACATAAGTTAGTCCTTGACAAAATAGGGAATATATATATAATAAATAATTGAGAATTAAATTGCATAAATACAATAACCAAAGACTGAATATAGTTGATAAATTCATATTTATAAGAAATACAATGTATATTTCTCCTAATAATTATCAAGAAAAGAACCAATTTAATGATAAAAATATCCGTATCCTATATGTAATTTTACCCTGTGACTCTATGAGTATAAGTTCGGATACAAAATCAACGGATTCCAAGACGGATAAGGAAGTATTTTTCCTACTATAATAATTATTTATTTTTATATATTAAAAAATAATTTATATTTATGATTTAATTATTTTCTTTTTCATTGTTGTA
This sequence comes from Senna tora, assembly GCA_014851425.1. Taxonomy (NCBI): domain Eukaryota; kingdom Viridiplantae; phylum Streptophyta; class Magnoliopsida; order Fabales; family Fabaceae; genus Senna; species Senna tora. The sequence continues at coordinate 11,181,658 of CM026271.1, forward strand.
GATGAAAAAATTAATAAAAATAAAATTTATATTAATAAAATAATTTATTTCAATATTTTTACAGGTTTGGATACGGATATGAGGATTCGACTATTCGTAAAGTCTGTGATGGAATTGATCTTGATACCCGTTCAAGTTGGGTCCAGAATCAAAAAATATAATATCTTATTCAAACCCTACCCATAATCATCCCTACAATTTATATATAAATAAATTAGCCATACAAATAAAAAAAAAGTAGAAATTGTTCCTTTTTTATGAGAAATAAATATGTTATATTCCAGAATAAACACAATAGTGAGCTAGACATTATCTCTATTAATTTGAATGTCTTGAATAATTATTTTCTGAGAGTTTCGAATCTAAACCTTGTTTAAGGATAAGTAGTAGCTTTTCACTTGGATCAATCCCATAGAATTAATTAATTTCAGATAAAATATTTATATATTTTTAAAAAATAAGAAGAGAGAAAAAGAGATGAAGAAAAAAGTACCCTTCGTACGAGATGCGGAGAAGTGAGAAGGCATTTGGCGCTCCAAAGAGGATCATTCAGATCGGCGCCGTGGCGCTCCAGCTCCGTCGCGAAGCCGCCGTCTAAGACGCCGTAGCCGCCGCCGCCGCACTTCTCAAGGAAACCACTCATAAACGACGTCGTCTCCTTCCCTCCTACCACCATCTTAATTATAAATTTGCTGGATCAATCCTAAGGGTGTGTTTGGTTGGTATATACTTATTTGTTCTTGCAGTGTTTATGAACGATGAAGGTGGTGGCAACTGGCAAGTGGCAACCTTATTTATATATATACAGCAAATGCTCTGTTTCTTCATACAGAACCAAACGGAACCGAAACCTTGAGAATTTACCAATATGCCCCTAACATGGAATCTGATTCGGACTCATAAATTCTCCTTCCAAATTTGTGTCACTATTAATTTTTAGAGTAAATTAATAGTATTTATAAATTTGTCTCATTTTAATTCTTTAAAATATAAAAAATATCAAATTTAATTTTAAAAAAATATAATTTATTATCTATCTCAATTTTAAATTTTAAATTTAGTTCTTAATAAATATAATTTGTCTTAATTTAATCAATAAAAAATAATGAGAATCTCTATTAATATATATATATAACAAACAAAAAATTTTAAGGACTAATTAATTTGAGCAAATTATATATTTCATGGAATAAATTAAGATATATTATATATTTTAAAAATTAAATTTAATATTTTATTAATTTACTCATATTAACATATATAACAGGCCCGTAATGTAATTTTCAAATGGCTATTGTTAAATTGTTTTGACAAAAATATGAAAAGTAAAACTTTTCTTAACAATTTAGTACTAATAATTAATGGCATACTATGTTTTTATTGAATAATTAATTAAAAGAATTAGAACATTATGCAGTAATTTTGTATACCGGTATCTTCTTATTCGAGTTAGTTGATGTCTCATAACAAAGATAAAATTTTCCCTACAAAAATTTTTTCATAGGCAAAACTCAAATTCAAAACCTTACTTAAAATAAATAAAATATTTATCACTATAACCAATCCTCACCTGGTATTATATGCAATGATCTTTAAAACAATAAAATACTAAAAATGTATCATCACATAATTTATGTCTCGATACATTATTGTCCTTTATTTAGTATTTGCTTGGAGAAACTTTTAAAATTTGCTTATCTCATAATGTCTAGATAAATTCTAAATTGTTATAATTATTTAATATTTGTTACTGTTATTTTTCATCAAATTAATTATTTAGAACAAATTAATTAATTAAACTATAAAAAAAAATTGCAATATGATGTGAGTCCCACATCTCAAAGATTAATTTTAAAGAAATACCTTATAAGGCTATGGGCTCTCCAATTTCAATAGCTAACTTTTGGAATGTGATTCTCCTAAGATTTTATACTCGTATCACAAAATATATATATATTTGTACATAAAAAAATATATTGGGGAATGTTATGATCCTAATCTTTCTATATATTTGTGGCAATTTTTTTACTTAAAAATGAAGAGAGAGCATGTAAGGTAATTTTCAATTAATGGTTCTCATAAAGTTTTTGATAAAAATATGATAAGCAGAACTTTTTTGCAATTTAGTACTTTTAATGGCGTATTATATTTTTATTGAAGAATTTAAAAATAAATAAATAAAAACTATGCATATAATTAACAATGTATCATAACATCACTTATATGTCTAGATACATTCTTGTCCTTTACTTACTTTATTTTCATACTAAATTTATTACCAAGATTAAAACAAAAAAAGAGACTAAATTTTGTTTTGAAACTAAAAAAGAGACTAAATTAAGTAGGACCACAACCATTTATGACAATATGAGAACTGGTTTAAAAAAAATCTTGGTATTAATTAAGGATGCTTATATCATAAAGTACATAAGAAACTCAAAAATTGAAAGGCGTTAATTTATTTAATAGATAAATTAGGAATAAAAATTCAGTATAACATTACAATAATATATTGACCTTCGGTACTTCTCTCTAATTATATAAATTATTTTTTCATATTAATAGAGACTCACTTTAAATAAATTAGAGACTAACTATTTAAAAAAAATATTCTAAACATAATTTTATGAATTATAGATGGCATTTTCACGCTATATATTAATTTCTTTATAAAAAAAATCTTAATTTTTATATTACTTTTTATTTAAAAAAGACAATGATGATGCATGTTGAGATAATCTAATAAAATTAATGTCATGGACATTACTTTTCCCAAACCATTAGCTATATAACACGTACAAATGTAATTTTGGCCACTAATTTATTAACCTTAGAAAAAACATGTAAGCAACAGCATATAAGTTTTTAATTGATTAACCTTATTAAATATGAAGAAAATTCAAGTGTAATTTTTATAACTTTGTTGTAAATTCATCCATTATGATTAATTCCTTTTTTAAAAAAAAGTTGATATATTTTATTTTGATTGAAAAACTTGATAGTAAAAAAATTGATGATATCAAAATTGACTAATTATGCGTGTCACTCTCTCATAAAGACCTAGCGTAACACTGAGTGGGCCTTCGGCCTATGAGTCTGCCTAAGTACTATAAATAACAAACAAGTACCTCCAAACGAAATCTTAAGCACTTACATCATCATACTTAACATTCGATGAGTGAGCTCACTCTCATAACCTCTTTACAAGATTTGCTCTTACATAGTTGCACATTCAATCTCTCCTCTCACTCACGTAACCTTATGTGAACTTTTAATCAGGAAACGCAGTTCTCACTGTTGTGAGTGTTTCCCTCCATCTACAACACCACTACTGTTGCCTCTACAGAAACTCTTGTGGTTCTCTTCTAATAACTTGTTCATCATCTTTATGTCTTAACCACACACCATACAACTATTTAAATAACACACTTTTCACCCATATATATATTTCTATGTGAAAGTTATTATTATTATTATTATTATTATTATTATTATTATTATTATCATCATCATTATTATTATTGTATTCAAAGATTCCAAAATATGAGTCTTGCTTTAGTGATCACTAGCTATCAGCACCAAAAAGCATGTTTGCTCCACTAAAACATCATTTTTATTTAAAGAGAACCACAAGAACTAAATATTATAGAAATTAAAATTTTTGGATGTACGTATATTGTATAAGAATGGTAAAAGGAATGCTTAGGTGTAGTTTGGTAGGATAAATATATTTTGGTAGAAATTGAAATGAAAGTGGAAAATAAAGTGAGAGAGAGAGAAAAAGAATAAGAAGTAATAAATGTATGTTTGATTTGTTGGAAAATAGAATTAGAGTGAAATGATTACAGATATCTTGATGAAAAAAAATGATTAAATATATGAGAATGAAAGATGAAAATTGTGAAAAGTCAAAACTTTTCTTTTCTAATAAGGAGATACTCTTTTGTCTCTATTAATATATTTTATTTTCAACTATAAATAATTACTAGAGGTTTTGCTTTGCATACAAAAATGCATGTTATTTTTTTAAATTTTTTTAAATATAATAGAAAATAATAAATATTAAATTTTAAAATTATACATTATCATGACATGACTATTTAACTTTCTATTATTCTCTTATAACTTTAATATCTTTACTTTCTCTCTCTTCTCTCTTCTTCTTTCCTGTCATAAAAATTTTATTTTATATTATATATTATATAATTTGTGAGACCAATAATAAGGCCACAAAAGATATAATTAAATATGCTTTAAAATTTTAAAATATTTGTATATTTATTTACAATTAACTTAATTTTCTACATATTAAATATATGTCAAAGTGGATTGTAATCCTGTATACGAATTAGTTAAGGTTTCATAACGGAAGTAGAGTTCTCCCAACAGAAATTTTTTCATACACAATACTCAAATCTAAATTCTTGCTCAAGGAAAATGGAAAGATGGATTGCAACTTTAAAATTGCTCAATTTATCACTTTGTTTTGTCTACATGAGTGCTTTCAGACTAATTCTAGTGTGGCCAACTCATATACCATTTGTATTTGGTTGGACTAATGTCCAAATCAAGTTATTGAAAAAAAGACAACCATATATATAGATATATGGCTTTGCTTTGGAAAACTTTCTCCCCCATTGAAATGATTGAATGTTACAGTTAAATCCTCCACATTAATTCCACTTGTTTTCCATTTTTTTTAGTCTTTATATATAAGAGTAGAAAATTAATTAGATTATAAATTCTTTTTTTTATGAAATTAGATTATAAATTCTTAATTAACTATTTATTTAAATACCATTAATTGTAAAAATAAATGTATACATATTCTTTTGGCAAAAGCGCCTTCTATGCCTCAAAATTTTGCGCTAATTTTTAATTTCGTCCCTAAATTTTTTTCAATTAATTTTGTCTTCCAAATTTTGAATTTCATCATAACATTTAAAATCGTCCAAATTACTAACGGCAAATAACAATAACTTATCACTTTAAAATTGTGTTGCTTCTTCATATTAGAAAGCAGAATATGAAAAAATGACGTCATCATGAGTAATGAGTTGACATCGATATTACATATCTGACATTTATCATTAATAATTTAAATATTTTTATGTGTTATGATAAAATTCTAAACTTTGAAAACGAAATTGATTGTAATACAAAGTTTTGGGAACAAAATTGACCACAAATAAAGTTTAGAAACAAAATTGAAAATTTGTATAGTTTGAAAACATAAAAGATATTGGCTAAAGTACTATTTTGGTCCTCAATGTTTACATGAAGTTTAATATTGGTCCTCAATGTTTCAAAAGTTTAATGTTGGTCCTCAAAGTTTTTTTTTTTGATCGATTTTGGTCCTCGAGCGTAACACCGTTAATTTTTTGCCGTTAAATGATGACGTGGCATGCTTATATGGTACACCCTCTCTCCTACATGTCATATTTTAATGATGTGGCATGACACATCACTGCCATGTCACTCCAGATGATGATGATAATGATGCTGATGAAGGAGAGAAGATGAAGATGTGGCAATTTGGGGTGACGTGGCAGTGATGTGTCATACCACGTCATTAAAATATGACATATAGGAGAAAGGGTGTGCCATATAAGCATGCCACGTCATCATTTAACGGCAAAAAGTTAACGGTGTTACGCTCGAGGACCAAAATTGACTCAAAAATAAAACTTTGAGGACCAACATTAAAATTTTAAAACATTGAGGACCAACATTAAACTTCATACAAACATTGAGGACCAAAATAGTACTTTAGCCAAAGATATTTGTATCTATTCTTTTTGATAATTCAAAAGTCCAAAATATGTTTAATATAAATTACTTTTAAATGACACTTTTAATTTATATATATATATATATATATATATATATATATATATATATATATATAATAAAGAAAAATTGATAACTTAACCAACCATATACCCTATATATGCTAAAGCTAAAAGGAGTTTGTGTAATTTCAAATGGATAAGAATTTGAATTTGGATAATGGATGCGTACATATGGAGAAAGGTTTTGATTTGCCAAAGTGTTGGCATCAATATCTTTAAAATTAGAGATAAGATCAAAAAATTCAGATTTGGGATATTAATATGCTTAAGGTATGGGTCATACTATTAAATATTTTAGATCTTGATTCCTGAATATGTGTGCTTTTTTTTTTGTAGTTATGTTTAATTATTTTTGTTGAATAATTTTACAATTTTGCTAACTTTATGAACAAGATTTTATAATTTAAGAACGTTTGGATATTTTGTAATTTGATAATTTTTTTTTAAAAAAATTGATTTTAATTATTTGAGGGTATTTTAGTCAAAACAATTTAGAAGACAGTATTTTTCTTATGTTTGTGAAATATATTTTACATTACAAAATTTATAATAATTACTGGAATACAATCACAAATTAAGAGCTTCTCATTTTGTGCATAAAGCTTTCTCTGTTTTTTTTTTCTTTTGTCCAAAAATTGACATATATATGGAGTGAAATGTATTAAAATTGACTAATCTAACTCTAATCCTACATGGGACAAGGGTAATTTGGTCATTTCAACCCTTCACTCTATCCCTTATTTCTATCTCTAACAAGAGATGAATTTGTGAGAACGGATCATCTATAGTACAAATTTTACAAAGAGTTGAATTATAAAAAACTCAACCTTGAAATCAGAGAAGAGAGATATATAATATATATATATAAGATTAAACTTAGCTAAAGTTACTTAAATGCTTGCTATGAAGTTTTTTAATATAAATAAGGCACGTAATAAATTTTTTTTGTATAATTAATCATGATAGAAAGAAAGAATATAAAAGACAACAAATTACATAATCAATCAAAGAAGAGACAATAAAATAAAATTTATGATAAAAAATTTATAACAAACACCTAAAAAATTTTACCCTAATTTTTTCCATATATATATATATATTACTTTTTGTAATTTGATTGTTAAAAATATTTATTAAAATTAATCATGATAAAAACACTTATCAAATAATTTTGCTCAAAATTTAAAAGGAAATCTACAGCTAATTCAGGCTCTTTGTCTGCTTTATAGTTAAGCTCAATTTGGGCTTATACTTGACCCAAACAAGATAGTAATACACATTTGATAACTTTGTATAGTGTTGTTCACACATTTTTACCTTTATATATAATCAATACCATATTTTTTTTAAGAAAAACAATTTTTAAAATACTCTTTCATGAAATGCCCAATTCTCTAAGATAACTCACAGCAAAAACACAAAGAGCAAATCAAAGTGCTTTAATTATTGTTGAAAATTTCAATAAATCCACCACCAATACAGTGGTTTACAAATTGGATTTAAAGATAGATTATTATAACCCCTTTCTCATGCACTAAAGAGAAAGAGCTTCCAATGACAATTAAATCAAGATCTATAAGCATTTTGGGCTGTGTTGTGGCAAACCATAAAATAAGATTTGACCATCTTATGCAACTTCTTAGGTTTCCCTCCCAAGCAAATGGATTGAAGAAGAGTTAGCGGCTTGGGGAAAAACAGAAACAGTTTACAGAACCATCATCTGGTATCATTCCTCTTCCTTTGCGTGTGTCTATGGCTTCCAACATTGTCACTACCTCTTGCATTTCCGGCCGCTTGTTCGGATTCCCGTCCCAGCATTTCCTCATGATATTAGCTAGAACACTTGGACAACATTTCGGGATACTGGGTCGTAAATTCTGCACAAAATAATGAGAATATTTTCACACGTATCTTACGAAACGTTAGAAGGTAAGCCTTGAAGCAACGATAAGGTTGTTGCAAGGTCACGAGTTTAAATTATGGAAACAGTCTTTCTACTTACAGGAGTAAGACTACGTACATATGTTTGCAATCAAGTTTTTGAATTGATTAATGGTATGTGGAAGAACTTTTCTTTTGAAAAGTCAACAATTTGATGCTTAACTGGGAAAGATTGTTGGTGTTCAATTTTTATTAGAGAACTACATAATAAACACTTCAAAACTTAAGTCTTCTCTTGGAAGATTATATTCACAGAAAATCAAAAGGAGTCAATAATATCATGGAACTTGTGTCTTAGAATTTTCCATACCTGGAAAGTTATTTCCACTGAAAAGTCATTTGGAAAAAAAAAATAACATTAAATGTTGTATTGTATGAACAATATATGTTACTTTAATGCTCTAAGTAGATAATTCTATGAAAACTCAAATGTTGTTGTATGAATAATATATAAATGAATCTAAGAATAAAACAAAAACAATTTTCATTATATGAACTAACCTGACGAACAACTGCAGATGACACATCGGCAAAGCTAAGATCTGGATAAGGCATATCACAGCAATAAATTTCCCACAAGCAAATGCCGAAGCTGTAGACATCACATCTTCTATTGTAAGGCTTACCATCCAAAACCTACACATAGTAGAATGTCAAGATTAAAGCCACTTATTGCATGTTCCAAGAAAAGATCCTCAGAAGTGTAGATTTAGGGTATGTTTGGATTGGGGATTAAGGAGGGGAAGGGGAGAGAAGTAATATATCTCTCCCTTGTTTGAAAAGTTGAGAATTGGAGAAGATAATGGACGATTAATTCTTAATTCCTTCACAAATTCAAGATCCCCCAAATTGAGTATTTTGGAGGAGCCACCAACATCCAAACAAGGGGGAGAGTAAGAAAAGATCAACCGCCAAACAAACAAACCCTTAGTAAAGTGTTGAAGTGCGTTCGTTTTATACATTAACCGTATGCGGGTTAACGCATAAAAATAGCACACTTCACACACTTCAACAAAAACACATTTCATATGATACATTCTCTAGGGGTGCTTATCTTCCATTCTGTGTCAGAGTGTACCCATACAAATAGTGATGACAGAAGCCCTTTTGCACAAGAATGAGAACAGGAATAAGAGGCAGGGTGTGAGTTACATGTATGATATTGGTGAATAGAACACATTTCTTTCATTTCAAATCTTTTCAATTTCTTGGCAGCCTGTGAAAATATTCAAGCTAACAACATAAGCATTTTTTCTTTTAACATAAACAAAATAGATACCTCCGGAGCCATATATCCAAGGGTTCCAGTTTCACCAGTCATGTCACTAGGATTGAGTGCTTCAACACGTGCAACTCCAAAATCAGCTATTTTCAAGTTCCAATTCAAGTCTAATAGCATATTCTCTGCTTTGACATCACGATGTACAATCCTCTTTGAATGCAGATAGCTAAGACTGTCAATGAGAAGGAAAACAAATGTCTTAATTTGGCGAAAAATAAAAACTTTGAGAGGATAAAAGAAAATGGAACTCACCCCCTAGAGAGATCTAAAGCCAGCTGAATCACAACTTTGTAAGCAAGTTTCTTACACCTATTTTTGTACAAGAGTTGTTTTAGCGTCCCACAAGGGATATACTCAACAACAACACAACATGCCCTAGAGGGAAGGGAATTTTGATCCTCAACAGAAGAGTTTGTTCTGGGAATCTTAAGATCTGATAATCCCATTGAAGCTCCAATAAACTGTAGCAAGAACAAATAAGAAACAATCATAAAACAGAAGGCATATGATAAACAAGATTTCCTATTTAGAACCTAACAATTAATTCTTAGTTACTCTCTTAGAAATTACACAAGTAAAGAAAATTAAGCACGCCAAGGAGAGGTAACAAAGCAAAATTTCAAAATTAAGCACATTTAAATAATTTTAAAGACATAAGGATGAAGACTACAAGTCTGTACTTTTGTGACATTTGGATGGTCAAGTTTCTGCCATACAGCAACCTCCTGCCGAAATGATGCCCGTAAAGCAGCAGTTTCAGCAGTAGTGGCGACGCCATCCTCACCCCAGTCCAACACTTTTACTAAATATTTCAACATAACAAAACAGTGAGAAAATTTTCAGAAAACAAAATATCCAACCTCACACCAAATCTGATTTATCTACGGTGAAAAATGGTAACAGACAAAGTTATCTTAAGCAATTATCAGATTCAACCCCAAATGCTAAGAGTGAATTCGATGTTAGGCTCTTGTGTGCTTTAGTATGCTGAGCAGTATCTCTTTTGCATAGTTTTCTTCAATTTTTTTACTTAAATTTGAGAAATTGTACATTTATCGAATAAATATGAATGAGAGATATGAACACATAAAAAAATGGTAAATAATCCGCTCTCCCAAATCCCAACCACATTATGTTATTTGGAAAATAATAAATAATGACATTAATCACAAAAAGGAAACCACCACGACATTTTTCATTCCAAAAGCTATTTCAAAACACGTGTTATCATATTCTATAATTAAAAAAAAAATGAAACAAAACTGTCGTTTAAACAAGCAATTATTGATTATTCAACACTCTTTCAAATTTAAATAATATTGCCCGAAGATTACATAAACTATATAAATTAAGTATGAAAATCGTCGTTGACCAAAAAAAAGTATGAAAATTAAAACACTATTTATAATTTGTGTAGGAAAAAAATTATAAATCTTTCTCAATACAAATTTTGAAAGAGAAATTACAAACTATTTCTCTTGTTATGATATGTGTGAAAAAATCATAAACATCTCTATTATTTATATTGGTTTTCTCTATAGCACGTTAAAGGATAGAGAGCACAAATACCTGCAACATCTTGGCTATCATAGGTGCCTCTGTAAACTGTACCATAGGCCCCATGAGCTACAATGTATCGTAAATCCAATTTGGCCATATCAATCTCCCACTCTTCTTTAGGCCTTTTGGACTCGATCTCCCTCGACCAAACCCTGCTTAAGTGCTTTTCAAGCTGGATGTCTAAATTTTTGAGATCAATCTTATCAGCTCTGAAAATCCTATCTTTGCTGCTAAGGCTTCCATTACCCTTCATCTTTGAATTCTCAGCTCCTCCTGCTTCCACATCCATCTCTGGCCCCTTATCACCTCCTTCTCCAACTTCCAAATCCATCATCAATACCCAAAATTTGACAACCTCAGATCCCAAAATCACAGGATGATACAATAAGGAGAAACTGAATTCAATTCTTCCCCACCAAAGCACTCAGGATTTCTCCTCACCAACCATTTCTTTTTATTGACGAAACTAATTTAAAAATAATAATAACAATAGTGGAACAAGGAAAAGTAAACCTCTCGGAAAATGACCCAGTTCCCACTATTCTATGACCCAAACTAAATGAAAATTCAAATTCAGAGCAGCATCACCGACCTTCAGAGCATGATCAGAACCACGGAAGAGAGGGGCCATACCAGAAACAGCATGCGGGAGAACACATAACCACATCAAAAAGATAAAATAAAATCAATAAATAGGAAGAGAGCGATAATAACAGACGGAAAATTTGACTTTTTTTTTTAACAAACTGATAGCAAGGAAAATCCCTGCCAAGTATTACCAGATTGGGTAGGCCCAATTTAAAGTATTATAGATCTAAATTGCAAGCAAATTTTACCCATAACAACTAATCAACTAGCCATTAGATGGCAAAGTCTCTTCGAAATGATACTCACCAACTGAAATTTTAAATGTTTTTTATAAAATAATAATATTTTAATAAAAATTCAGAGAACTTATTAAAATATTATTATTATTTATTTAACAAATAAAATATTTTGATGTAGAAAACAAATTGCATGTAAGAGACCAAGAGAGTCTCAACACGAAAATATTTCTTAAATTGCAAGGAGTTTTATGAATCACAACTAATCAACTAGCCTCTCAAGGTCATCAAAGGAGATTTTGCACGGCTTCATGGCCCATGAGGAGACCAACCTAGAAAGAAATGCCTGCCAATCAAACGAAGATTTTTGATGGACCCATAGGTGAAGAGATAAATCTCCTCCGATCTTTTTGACTTTGAAAACATTGACAAAAACAACGAAAAAGCATAATCGGTGCGTGAAGGGAACAGTAGTACCTTTCCGCTACGGAACAACAAGAATCAGAGACAAATCGAGGAGAAGAAATCGACGAGGGAGGCCATCCCATCCATCACCACCTCCGAAACAAACCCTCGCTCTCCGAGATTATAACAACAACGCTGGAAGGAAACCGAATCCAATCCGAAGAAGGCATTGATCGGAGGGAAATTAATTGAAAGGATTTGCCGTTAAAGCTCATGCGAAATTCGGAATAGGGTTTCTCTGGATTTGGGTTGGGGAGCTATTTCGAAGGCGAAAACGAAACGCTGGAAATTATATAGCAAACGACCAGAATAAGAACGAAGGAGGAGGGAGAAGAATTGTGAGATTCTGACCGAAAGAAGCGCGCGGGTTGTTAGTTCTGTACTAAAATAAGCAAAAAATTAGTCTCTTTGAAAACATGGGGATCAAAGCGAAATAAGAGGAAATTTAGGGGCTATTTAGCAATAAGAGAAAATTACCTAGTTTTGGTCTCTATCAATAAATTCTTGTTCAATGTGAATTTGTGATGAAGGTTTTTCCTATAATATCACATAAATAATTTTTTTAAAAAAAAAACTATTAGTATTGAGATTTTTTTTTTTTTTAGTGGAGGTAGTATTGAGATTCTATAATATAAGCAAAAAGAACATACTAAAATAAGAAAAAAAATGGTCAAAACTCTAAATTGATTCCTTATGTTTGCACGAAGTTTCATATTGGTCCTTTATGTTTTAAAAAGTTTAAATTGGTTCTTTATGTTTGCAAGAAGTTTCAAATTGGTCCGTCCGTCTACTTCCGTTAATTTTTTAAGTTAAATGCTGACGTGGCATGTTGATGTGTCCATCTAAGCTAACATGTCATGACACGTCATTGCCACATTAGCACCACGTCATCACATATGATAGTAGACGATGACGTGACATACATGACACGTCAGTTTAAATGGACACATAGTAGAGATTATATGTCCACGTCAGCACTTAACGGAAGAAATAAACGGACTTGAACGGAAGGACCAATATGAAACTTCTTGCAAACATAAAGGACCAATTTAAACTTTTTGAAACATAAATGAGCAATATGAAACTTCGTGCAAACATAAGGGACCAATTTAGAGTTTTTGACCAAAAAATAGTCTCTTTGAAAACATGGGGAACAAAGCGAAATAAGAGAAACTTTAGGGGTATTTAGCAATAACAAAAAATTGCCTTGTTTTGGTCTCTATCAATAAATTCTTGTTCTTATTCAAAAAAAATCTTGTTCAACGTGAATTTTCTAGGAAGATTTTTCATATAATATCACGTAAATAATTTTAAAGCAAAAGTATTAGTATTGAGATTCTTTCTTTTTGCTTTTTTTTTTTTGTGGAACTAATATTGAGATTCTATAATATAGCTAATAGTACATCTCAAATAGTGAGGATTTAAGGAAATAAACTAATTTTAGTTCATTATTGTAAGTTTTTCTTAGAAAAAGGACCAAACCCAATATTAATTAACTAAATTTAGTTTATTTCATTAAACTAAATTTATGGCAGATTATGTTTGTGGCCTTGACTTCGTATAAATTATCGTAGTTGACCATTATAAAAAATTAAATTTTATGTATTAAACTATATTATTTTAAATTTTTGTCACTTAAATTTTAATATGCGATAAATTCATGTAAAATTAGACGAATTCAAATTCACGAGAATATTTCTTTGATATAAAGTGCGGGACAAAGTACCTAAAGTTAAAAATTAAAGACAAACATGCAATGCATTGTTTTGCTTGCAATGACAAAAATTCTTGTGATGACAATATATTGTTGATTTGGAAATTAAGTTAAAGACAATACAAGGTAAGGTGTATACATTAAAAAATAAATAAATAGATTAAAAGGAATAATACATTTTAGTGATCCTCTAAGAATATTATGGTAACTTATTTACTTTCAGAAGCACTTAATAATGATGATTTATGTGTTTTGATTATCTTAATTTTTTCATGTTTTTATAAGCTAGTTTCAACTCATTTTTGTAATATAATTTTTAAGTCATATTATTCTTTATATTTTTCTACTAATTAAAGTCATTTATATATGACAAATTCATGTATAATTTGACCATAGTGAAAAGTTATGCATAAAAGAAAATGTTATGAGGATGGTAAGTTATTTAACTTCTTTCTTTTTTTATTATATTTAAATTAATTTTCATGAACAAATGAGATATGTGCATTGAATTTATTCAATTGAATGCTTATCAATATGGAAAATCTTTGTCTAATAAATCTACAATTCTTTTTTGCATATATTTGGCTTCTGAACTTAAAAAGGTTTTTTTAGGCACATTCAAAATAGCTTCTAAGACAATTTCCTATAATTTGTAAAAAAAAAAATCCCTAATTTATTATGATATATAATCTTACATTATAGACAAAAGTATATTATTTGATAAGAGTTAAAAAAAAAAATTTCATCTTACACCAATGATGGAATAAGATAACTTTTCCTAAAATAGTAAATTTACCATTTTCTTATAATAATTAATTTAATAATAAAATTTATTTATAAAAGATTAAGCATGATCATGACAATATACTGAATAAATAAGTAAGGTATATTTATATGTTTACATGAAAAATAAAGAAACTTTTCGTGAAATTTTAAATTTATTTAAATTTTATTTTCATCCAAATATAATATAAATTTGTGAAATGTACATTATTTAAGCTTAAATGGTATATTTGAAATTTCAAGAAATAATTAAGTAGAATTAATTATAATGGACAATTAAATATGTAAATTTTACTCTACCAAACAAAAAAGTACATTTTAGACACCAATTTATTATATCACATAGATATCATGATTATGATCATGTATACTAATAAATGGTACCTAAGTAGTTATGGCAAAAACAAAAAAAGTCAAGTAGTTTAAATTGGTCCCATCTATGATTAAAGCTAGTTACAAAAATAAAAGAAAAACAAAAGTTTGATTTAATCTTTAAAATATTGCTCTTATTTTAGTTTGGTCTTTGAATTTATTTTAAAAAAATGTTTTTTCAAGTAATATTATTTTAAAAAATCTTCATATTACTTGCCCAAATATTATTGTCCCCTAAAATGATATCATTTAAGTAAATGTTACTAAAAATTGATTTGTTTTGATTAATGATCACTTAAATTTGTAAAACTTGTCCAAATAATAATGTTTTTATAAAAATACCAAATAAATAGCTGTTTATCCATTTAATGATTTAGACAAAGAATTTCATTCGAGCCGAATAGAATCACAAAGATAACAAAGCTCTCGCATCCAAATAAAACAAGTTTAATTAAGTTTTGAGATAATTATAGTCATGTGAATTCTTATTGAATTTTGCTTAAAATGAGTTATTTTGATTTAAATTTTAAAAAAAAACACTTAAAAGACTAAAAAACCTTCTATTTTTAAATGATGAAATAAAAAAACATCATGAACTAAAACCTCAATTCAGCATGTCAAGCTATAGGAATAACACAAAAAGGAAAAGTCCAAAAATGGCGAATGTTTTTAGATTATTATTCAATAAGAATTAAGCCACCAAAGGATATTAATTTTTTTTTTTTTTGGCCAAAAGCATAATAACATTGGATTAATTGTATGTAATACTCTATTAGACTATATATGCTTGGACTGCTGGAATTTACTTTAATGGTAGAGGCTAAGTGAATAAGCTAGTAATGTCTAATTAAAAAACACTTTATCTAGGTTCGAATATTAATTTTTATAGAATTTATTATATTCTTTAAATCAAATTGTAATTAAAACATATATTCTACTCTTAATAACCCAACTCTAAAAAACACCTCTCATTATAATAAGATTGATCTGAGTTTTTAAGTAAAGTTTCATCTCTTCGTTTAATCTTGGGTCTATATATACTAGAGGTTTCGCATGCACCTACGTGCATACATGTAATTTATTCTTAAAATTTTTAAAAATATAATATAAAATATTTATTATATTTTAAAATCATTAAAAATTAAATATTTGATAATTTTAAAAATTGTAAATAGAATTTTTATCATAATTTAAAATAAAAAAAATTAAAAAATGAGAAGTTATACACTTCTCTATTTTATTAGTAACCACTTATCATACTTGTTTTCTCTCTCCTACATCCTCCAATCATATTATTTTTTTTGTATTTTTTAATTATAAAATAACTATTTTGTGAGAAGTTGGTTATTTATTGGGAAGTTGAGGGGGAAGTTATTCTTTTGGTGTCACACTTTGCTTGTGTGACACCAAAAACTCCAAAGCCATATTAATATAGATATATATTAGAGGTGTCAAAACAGGTCTATTGACTATTAGATCCTAAAAACAATATAGGATCGAACTAAAAAATATATGGTCCTAATTAAAAACGGATAAATCTAACATGTTGATCAAGATATAGCAGCAATTGTCTTATGGCAGAGGTCTAAGTATGGGCCAAGTTATAATCAAAATGTGTAACAGTTGAATTGTGTGGTGCTTGAACTAAACCAAGTTAAGTAAAAAGAATTACGTCCTGACTAACAGCTATAATTTTTGGCCTAATTGCAAGTGTTCAATCCAACATAATCCAATCCTAAAAAATAGGGTCAAGCCAAAGTAACTCATTTTTATTTATTTTTATTTTATTTTTAATATTTATATATTGACTCAATTTTATATTTTTTACTTTAATTCAAATTATATTAATTATTTTTAATTTTTATTCAATTTATATAATTATTTTAATTTATATTTTATCAATATATTTTATTATTTTAAAATTTAAATAAAAAATATAGCCTAACCCAACTCTAAATCCTATCAGCTGAATTAGAGAAATTCTAACCCATATTAAAATGAGAAAGTCAATGTTAAATATATTCTTTTATCAATTTGACATTGTAAAACTCGACAAAATTATTCATTAATTAATTAAAGATTAGAAGGTAACATTATATAGCTTTAAGCCGTTTTGTATTGTGAAGTTTTTGTTGATATTGATGGGTTGGATACTCTCCGGCTGAAAATTAAGACAGTTGTTTGGAGATACTAAGAAAAAAATTATTATTTTTTGTTTGTTTAGGATAAGTATCTATTGTGTGTCTCTTTAGGGCGTTTAGTATAGTGTTATTTGAGGGTGTTATTTAAAATAACATATATATTATCGTAAATGACATTATTTAATGTCTCTGTTTGTTATGGTGTCATGTGATGACACAGTATTATCTAATATGTTATCACACGACACCAAAAAGGATGTCATCTCATGATACAAAAAATATTGTGTTATTTGATATGACCCACTTGAGTGGAAGATTTTTTTTTACTTTATCAATTTTATCCCTGTTATATTTTATATTTTTAACATAAATTATTAATACAACATATTTACCCGCGCTTATTTAAATTATTTTGTTGTGTATTTAAATAATTATTATTTTTAATTATATTAAACTATATGATTATTTAAAATATTTGATTATTGATGGTTTTTTTAATTTAAATTTATTATGAAACTTTTAAAATAATTATAGAATAAATATGATAGTTAATTTTATACCAAACACTTGTATCTTACATCATTGTAATGTGAAATACCATACCAAACAAAAGTATCAAAGATAACATAATATCTAAGATGACACAATTTTATATGATATATAAGATACCATATTATCTGAGATGACACCATACTAAATGCTCCCTTATTTTTTTTATTATTATATATCTTTCTCATCCTAAAACTTAAAAATATTGTACAACTATAAAATAAATGGATTCGGATTCTCTATAGTTAAAATCCGGAGGAGTACGGATAATTCTCTATTTTACATGTTAGCTTGTATATATGAATTAATGTATAAAAGATAATCTTTTTACATATTAACAAATATATAAGCTAGCCTTTAAGATAAAAAAAATTACATGAATTTCACCAAAATTCAAACTAGTTTGTGTATAAACTAAATGTTGGTAGAGTGCTAGTATAGGTCAACACAAATGACTAATCATTCAGAGGAAATGTCTTGTCTCATTCATGGATGAGTGTTCGAATTTTTCTAAATCATTTAAAACCTCACTTTATGAGCATTCTTTCTCAGCAAAATTTTCTGACACCCAAAAACTAATTGAATAGTTGCAATTAAATAAAACTACTTATGATTTAAGTCAGTACAGTAATCATTTAGGTTAAGTGTTTGAAAAAACAAATGTTAGTAGAGTGTTTGAAGATGCTTGAGCAAATTATCATTGACAATTACGAGGGCAAATTTTAAGGGAATGGATGTTATGTTTGTTAATTACTTTGTTTTACAGTTCATTGTTATTTATGCTCTTTTCTACTATGGACAAAGATAAATTATTATTATTATTATTATTATTATTATTATTATTATTATGATTCTAAAAAAAAAAAATTATTATGTACTATAATTCTATTTATAAACAAACAAGGTTGTTAAATTAAATATTTATATATTTTAAATTAACTTTTATGATACTTGCAAAAGTCACTTGCTTTGCACGTGCTATAAAATATTTCTTAAATATATAAATTATAAAAAAAATCATTAATCACAAATGAGACTTTTAGAAGATTTTTAAAACAAAAACAATCACATTTGGGAGGAGAAAAATGTCAAAGATATAATAACTAATAAGAGTCCTTCTCTTATAAAATAGTTTTTATGGAAAATAATAATTTATTGCCATTAAAATAATAAATTTCCTTATTTTGATAGGAGAGTTAAATTGAAATGTCTTACGTTTGATTGTATATGGAAGATGTTCAAAAAAAAAGGAAAGTAGATGCGGAAGTACATGAGAAGAAAATATATTAGGATTTTTAAAAAAAATGTTTAATATAAAAGGAAGTGAAACTAGATTGTAAAAGTGATATATTTTGTTTAATATTGTGGGACGGCGATAGAAAAATAAAATAAAAAATTATCATAAGACTATTTTATCCTATCTAAAATTTTAACACATCTCCCTCAAATGAAATGGTGGGATGGCACAATGGGTATTATGCAAAATTATTGAGGGCAAATTGGACAATTTAACTTGCCTTCTCACCTAACAATTTCCTCTTCCCTCTATGATAATAGGGAATTCCCGTTGTTTGTACACACAGAATTTAAAATCCATTTTCCTTTCTTTGAACCTGTATTAAACATGATGAGAACTGTATCTATTTTTTATCCCCGTAACCATAATATTAGTGTACCAAACGTGTTCTAAGGTTTCTAAATAGATATATTATACCTCCAATGCTTAGATGGAGGCACGTCTTTTATAACTTCTAAGCTATGTTTGGTATACTCTCTGTGGAAGGGAAGGGAAGTAAAATTACATATTCCAAATCTTTACATTATTTGTGGTATACTTTACATGTAAACGTTGTTCACCTTAAGTTGAAAGGTCAAAAATACCCATTTTAATTACTCTCTCTCTTTACTGTAAAAAAAATAGCAACATCATTTTCTATTTATATTAATTAAAAATAATTTAAATTTTTGTTAAAAACACTAAAAAAATGTGGCTCGTATGCCATTATAGACGAGTTTGAACATACAAAATCAAGATCGTTTAATGTTTGGGCCAACCCCTTTGATATTACTAATAATCTTTGTTGCCATGCATTTCTCAGCCTTTGGGCTTTCCATTTGTGGGCTTTTATGAATTCTCATTTGACCAAAAAAGATGAAGGCACCTCTTCTTTTTTAAATTGTGTAATTATCAAAATCAAGAGTTAATAATTAATATATATATATATATAATTATTAGTGTCATAAAATACTTATTTTTATAATTAAAAAATATGATTGAAAGAGATGTAAGAGAGAAAGAAATTATGGATTAGATAGTTAAAAATAATTGTGAAAAAAGAATTAAAAATAATAGATAATTATTAAATTATTTATTATTTTAAATGTAATAATAATACTTAAATAAAAATAACAAAAATTACGAAATATATATATATATATATATATATATATCATTCATATATTTAAAAAAAACTAAACAATGTTTCTAAAATAGAGTAAATATAATTTTGATACCTTTTAATTTTAGATAAGAAAAATACATTTTTTTTAAATGACAAAAAAATCATGTAATTTTAATATTTATAAAAAAAATATTAAAAAAAATTATGTTTCTGAATTTCTGGTGGCCCCAATTAATTTTCCTAATTGTGTTTGAAGGATTCAAAGACACAAGAGTGATTAAAGGAAATGATTGATTTACCGCTTCTTTAGCCTTTTGGATAATCTACAACCTTCTTTTTATTTACCAAAATTAAGGTTATCACATCACCATCAGATCATCCACGTCAGCCAATGAATGGCTACGTGGACGGTCCTGATGGACTCTCTGTTCTTCTATATAAATGGATTTGTGTGTTTGCATCACCATTACCTGCAATATTATTTTTTTCTTGAATAATTTGATTACACTCATTACAGGAAAGGAAAATGGGTTTCAGAATGGTGAACCAATTCTACCTTTGATTCAAAATTATTATTATTATTTTTTATTTGGCTAAAGTACTATTTTGGTCTTCAATGTTTGCATGAAGTTTAATGTTGGTCCTCAAAAAAAAATTTTTGGTCGATTTTAGTCCTCGAGCATAACACCATTAACTTTTGCCGTTAAATGACGTGACATGCTTATGTGGCACACCCTCTCTCCTACGTGTCATACTTTAATGACGTGGCATGCCACATCACTATCACATCACCCCACATTGCCACATAGGAGAGAGGGTGGGGTGACGCGACAGTGATGTGACATGCTTATGTGGTAATGTGGGGTGACGTAGCAGTGATGTGGCATGCCACGCCATTAAAAATATGACACGTAGGAGAGAGAGTGTGTCACATAAGCATGCTACGTCATCATTTAACGGCAAAAGTTAACGGTGTTACGCTCGAGGACTAAAATAGACCAAAGAAAAAACTTTGAGGACCAACATTAAACTTTTGAAACATTAAGTACCAATATTAAACTTCATGCAAACATTGAGGATCAAAATAGCACTTTAGCCTTTTTATTTTGATCATTCAAAGTTTTTTTTTAAAAAAATTTAATTGCTGAAAGATTTTATTTTAGGTCAAAACCTCAAATCTATAATTTATTAAAATTTTTCTAATTTAACTCAAGCTAGCTATAATATTACTTAAATAAATTCTGGTCACAGGTGGCATGGTTATTAGAATTGAATCATTTATATGAAAGGTTTTATTTTAAGATAGTTTTTGTTAAAAAGAAAAAGGAGGAAATTTTACTAAATCATTAATTTATTTAAAATTTTGTACATTAAAAAAAATTAATATGCAATTAAATCTATATATTAATAAAAAAAATTTGTGCATTGATATTGCAGATGAAGTTAGGATCAATGGTGGAAAAATTGGGAAGAGCAGGAAGTCGATCCATTGGAAGTTCCACCACCCCAAAAATGAAACCGGCCACACTCAATGCCTCTCACTCCAATGCCAAGTATGTATATATATATATATATATATATATATATATATATATATATATATATATATATATATATATATGCATCTTATGAAATTAATTGAGCTACCTTTCTTAATTATTTATTTTATTATTATTATTATTATTAGAGTAGATTACTATTTTGGTCAATGAAAAATTTTACTTGTCTCAATTTAGTCCATGAAAATATTTTGTATCGCAACTTTATCTATATATTTCGTATTTTTGTTATTTATGGCATGGAAAAAATTGTGATGCGAGTGGAATATTTCTAGACTAAAATTGTTATTTTTGTTATTCTTAAACGAATTGAGGCAAGTGAAATTCTTCATGTACTAAAATAGTAAGTGAGACAATTAATTTGATATTTTGACAATTAAATTGAAACAAGTTGAATCATTCAAGAACCAAATAGTAATTTAATCTTATTAGTATTATCTTTGATAAAATTAATAAATTATACTTTCCTCCTTTAAGAGATATCGATCAAAATTACAATTTTCTTTCCCTTATTAAAAAACATACACTCTTCTTCCATGTAAAATTAAAAAAAAAAATCACTTTTTCACTAATAAACCCTTATTAACATTATTAAATTTTAAAATTTATGATTTCACTACTATATATTTTGAATAAAAAACAATTATTTTAGTTTAAATTATAAAAATAATTTTTTTATATTAATCAAATACCTATTTAATTATATAAATAATAAATTTAAAGACATTTTCGTCTGAATTGATTAAAAATGTAAAAAAAATATATATATATATATATATTTCTGGAGGGAAGGACGTCTAATTTAAAAATCTCTAGAAAAAAAAGTGAGTGTAATTTACTATCATTATTAGAGTTTATCTAATAAGTTTTTTATGACACTTTTTAAAGTTTTTCTTTTTTATTAATTGAAAACAAATGTATTGTCTTGATCTTAATAAGAAGTCTACAAAAATAATGTTATAAACTCTTTCATCGATTCAAATGAATTATTATTATTATTATTAATATTATATGAATTATGAAATATAATAGAATTATTTTGGTAGGGCTGGGGAGTGGTTACCAATTCAAATACTATATGGAATGGTGAGTGTGGCATTAGCATTGGGAGCACACACTGCCTTTCAACAAATTGCAAGGTCTCCAAGTGTTCATGTCAACAAGAGGCGAAGGGAGACTATGCCAGAAGTCGAAGAACCAGACCGGACTGTCGATTGCGCTGACAAATTCATCAACCGCTCTATGTTGAGGAAGGTCGCTCACATCCAAGATAACAAAACCACCCTCTCAGACCCAGTTCATCCCGACCCGTTCACCCGGTGAGTTCGCCCTAACTTCTTTCACTCCCTCTTTTGCCCAGAAGGGTGCGCACGGTTGGATTGACTTTTAAGATTTTAATCGAATCGTGCGTCTTAATATGTATGATGTCATAATGTTATTATTTGTCGACGATAATTTGAATAATTTTTTGTGCTAGAACGAAATTCAAAATTTTAAAAATAAAATTGATAACAAAGTACTTTTGCTTTTGGACAGCCCTCGAACCGTGGAGTCATTGAAGACGGTCGGAATCGAACCCGGTCGGCGTTGATCTCTTCTTGGCATAATGCCTATTCTTCCTTCAATATGCTGCAACTTTTAATTAATCTTCAAATGCTTCAATGGGTGCCAAGTTTGTAATTAGTAATTAAAATGTTGTTAATTTGTTTTTATTTTATTTTATTTCTGTATTTTTCAATTAGTTTGTATGAGCCCACATTCACTCTGAAGGATGAGGCTTGTTTGTACTCTTTTTCTTCTTCTTGACTTTGTCTTTAATTTCTCAATTCAATGATAAAAATTGAATTTTTATTTCAATTATATTGGATACAATTCTTATTTTTTTTATTCACTTTTGACTTATTGTCTAAATATATATGCTTAGAAATTTGACAATTTCGTTGAAAGGAAATGCATCGTTTATAATGTTAGAGGTTCGATTTTTAATTTTAGATACGAAATAATTTTAAATTACTTATTTCACTCGTTAATGTATTTATAAGTTACTAAAGAGATTAGTCATCCTGCTCAACAATCAATATACATGTTTGTGTGTGCGCGGCGCTTAAATACATTAGAATTAATCAGGAACTTATATCTAAAGGACCAAACAAAAATATTATTGTCAAAATAAACCAAATTTGGAATCAACCTTTAAACACAAACTAAGGATTTGGTCACGGGTTTTGAAGAAAATGGGGATGAAATAGTTATTAATGAAGTCGTCTGGAGAAGTGGGGTGGGGTGAAATGGTTTATAACCAAACCACTCCACTTAGTCAATTAAATCTGGTCCAATTCTCGATTATTTTCTGGGTCGTTAGTTTTGTCTGACTCGGCCAAAAATGGGCTTTTAACTATAATCGAATCGGACATTTGACTGATTTCCGGTCTAATAGTCGGACCGTTTGGTTCGGGTTTCAAAATATTGTTTAAACATCAAATTAAAGGTTTATAAGCTCAAACCACTCATACAAGCCTCAAATCATCCCTCCAATCAAATTTTTTTTATAAGTCTAATCAAATCTTAAATTATTGCCAGTTAAATTTTTTGAAATGCAAATTATTTTTTCAAATTTCATTTAAAAAAAATTTTAAAAGCAATTCCAAACAGGACCTAAGTGCTTTTAACTTGATTAGGGTGTGTTTGCCTGTTTGGTAGGGAGAAAAGAGGAGGGAATGAGAATGGGGATGAGAATGAGAAAAGATGAGGGAATAAAAATGTTATGTCAATGTGATGTGATGTGAATGGAATAAAAGTGAGTAAAATAACCATTTTACCATTTAATTAAAAAGTGAAAATGGAAGAAAAAAATGAGTAAAAAAGTTAGGGCAAAAATATAATTTCATCACATTGCAAAAAGTGGGGTTTGTTTGGTAGGAAGAAAAGAGGAGGGAGAAGTGGTCTCCCTCTTTTTTCCATCATAATTTTTATCTACCAAACACAACCTTAAGGTGATGTTCTTTATGATTGAAATGGAGAAGGAAAAGAGGATGGAATGGGTGGGAGTCACTGAGTCCCACCTGTTTTTTTATTTCCATCAATTTTTTTAAAAAAGAAAAAAATACAAAATATCTATTATACGATTTGATTTGACACAATCATAACTTTCTTTTCTTTTTATTATTTTAATATAAGGGGCAAAGTAATAATTTTAATACATTCTCATTCCATTTCCATTCCCAATTTTTACTACTAAACACAGCAAATGCATTTCCATACCCTTTCCCTCTCCCTTTTCATTTCTGCGTAAAGAACATGCCCTAATGGTATTTTTTTTTGTTCTAACTTACTGGCCACTGCTAATAAATAAATAAATTTTTAACACCCCTACTAATTACAAAATATAGCCCTTTTTTCGTAAACTTACGCCTCGTTTGGTACATGACAATGAAGGGAAGGTGAGTTTGTTGCCTTTTTCAATTGTGTTTGTTAGGAGGTGAGTTAAGTTGCATGGTGAGTAAAGTTCCATGGTATGAGGGAACCAAAGTTGCTGCACCAAACCTGAGGAAGTTCAAAAACTTCCATGGAAGTGAACACACAAATACCATAATACCCTTAATAACATTTTCTTATTAGGTGTGGGTTTAGGGTTGAAGGGCAAAAAAGTCATTTTCATTTTAAACTTCCATTTCCTTACCTATTTTCTATCATACCAAACAAATTTATCTTTTTACTTCCACTTCTATTTTTCTATATACCAAACACTCTTTTTATTACTTATTTCCACTTCCACTTCCTTTTTCCATTTTCACTTTCACTTCCTAACAAAACACTCACCCTGTATCAAACGTGACCTTACATTATCAAAACACACCGTAAGTTGCACTTGGATACAAAATGAGGCGTACTAATTAGCGAGGCCCAAACTTATATATTTATATTTGGGCCCAAATATAATATTTTAGAAGCCTATGTGGGATTCTGCATATTATTGATTTGACTTCCCTATTCCACAATGCTTTTTTCACACACATCAAGTCATAAAGACTAATTTACACACAATAAAAAAAAGGAAAAATAATGTTTTTTATATATATATAGTTAACTCCTACATCTTTGTTTTTCTCCAGAAAAATATTTTGGCCTTTCTTTTGTTAGTCCTGCATCAAGATATCTAGTGGATCTGAAAACTAATTTATTGGATGTTCGAGGTCTATTGTTCGAGGCAACCTTATAAACGAACGACGTTTTATTTTCAATTTTTTTCAAGAATCAAATTCAAGAGATAATGATTAAAGGAACACTAACTCCTCACCATCTGTCCGCTACATGATATTTTGGCATTTTTTTTTTGTCTTTTGTTAATACAACACAGCATCCAGCAATTAAGGAATGATCAACAAATTAAAATCACAACCCCATTAAAATATTTAGTCAACTAGCTTGCTAGGGTTTTTATTAATTTATACTTTTTTATTTTAATAAAACTCACTGTGTCTCTCTGACACCTTCGTCTCATCACTTTAATTAAAAGCTCTCTCCAATATCTGTAATTTTTCTAAACCCAATTAAGATCACAAATCCATGATCACAAGTTAATTAATTAATTAATTTAACATATATTTTAATTTATTCCTGCAAAAACACCACTACTAGGTTTGCATCTGGATCACTTGTCTTGTAATTTATTATTTCTCTTAACACCAAAGCCTCCCTTTGTTTCTTTTAAAGGAATGTAGCCTGCAGGTAGGAGATCAGAGATGTACATAAATATTTAATAATTGATGCATTATTATTATTTTGTAGGCATGCATGTTTATCTTTTCATTAAATATTAGTAAACTAATAACAATTTTTTTAAATCCTCTGATTATTTAATATTTTTATTTTTCATTTTTGTAAAACTCGTATGGATTCCTACCCATACCCTTTTTTTTCACTATCAATTTCATTAAGTTTACTAATGAGTGATTACTTGGAATAGTAAGCACTTTATTCCTCTTAAGAAAGATTTAATATCAATTATATATATATATATATATATATATACAACTTAATAATAATTTTGTCATCTCTAATTCTCTATGAGTAGATAGGCCATGTTTAATATTAAGACATTGTGGAAGCTCAGTGAAGAATCACGGAGTATCGGAGGAAGTAGTCACAGGAGGCTCTTGGCCGGCCAGAGAAGCCGTGGAAATAGGGTTCCCACAATAATAATACGGTGGATATATATATATATATATATATATATGTGTGTGTGTGCATGTCAAGTTGTCAACCTTATGGCACGTGATAGACAAAGTGAAAGATGTTGGTGATAAGTGGACACTATGATTTCGCATGAACTTCAAGAGAATGTGGGGAGCTTTTAAACACACAACTTCCTCACCCTCTATCATTACTCTCTTTTATTTTTCTTTTTTTTTAAAAATTTTGGGAATTTAATTAATTTGGCTTCTATTAATAAGGGTGGGGTGGGTCACGTGACAAACATCCACCTACCCTTTATGAGACTTGAGAGTTTAGGGACCACCTGCCCTAATAATGTGGGGGACCCCTTTGTTTGTTTGGTTTGGTATGTACCCTAACTTTGGAAAAGAGGTAAGTGTAATATGTAAAGCGGTGAAATTTGGAATTGGTTCAATAATGAGGCAGAGGCCTTGGTTCGTTGTTCACAGAAAAAAATGATATGATGATATATAGCAAGTATTACAGGAATCGAAAATTATTGGGCAGGGTGTCAGTGGCATATTGAAGAGACTAATAGAGACTCAATTCAAAAGATTATTGCGCAGGTCTAAACTGCATGCAATTATTTTATTTAGTCGCAGCTTTTCAAACCCTTGGGTGCGAAGGGCTTTTTTTTGGGAGGAATGTCCAACAAACGAAATTTTAGATGACTTCAATGAGTTTGAACCCTCGTTCATAAATGAAACGAGAGATTTCTGCTGAATTCTTGACTATTTTTAAACCCACATTGACTAATTTAATTTTTTTTAAACGTTCTAGTTTGTGTCGATTCTTAATTAACGTGTTTCATTTGTTATAACTTCCCAATGATGTGACACAAGAATATGACATAAGTGATAAGGAGTTTGTATTCTTATAAGTTTTAACTATTATCTTATGAATTTAATCCCTTAAAGAATGAGAATAAAGCCTAATCTATTAGGAGAATTATACCTAACGATAAATTTGACTATACTTGAGAAATCGGTCATCAGATATGTTCTAATAAATATCTGGTCCAGATAAAATTTTGAGAGTTTTAACTAAATTGTTATTATATATACAAATTCTATTAGGGCATGTTTGGTTGCTTGTTTTATTGATGTAATCCAATATTCCCTCCAACATTATTCCTACTAAACATACCTTACTTTTTGAAATGTGATGAAATTATGTTTTTGTCCTTACTTTTTTACCCACTTTTATTCCATTTTCACTTTTAATATAAGAGTAAAATGGTCACTTTACCTACTTTTATTCCATTCACATCACATCACTTTCATGCATTTCCATTCCCATCCTCTCATGCATATTCTCATTCCTATTACATCCAACATTCACGTAACCAAACGTACCCTTAGTGTAATAAACAACCTAACATTAGAGATTGGAACAAAATTGGCGAAATTAAAAATTTTAGGAATAAAAAATATTTTTCTGTTTTTCTTTTTTAATTTTTCACAGGTATCCTCCTATTAGAGGCAATCATATTTAAGCTAGCCGAGGTCCTATAACGAGCGTAGAGTTCTCCTAGGACCTTACTTAAAGGAAATATAATATAATATATACCACTCCAACCAACCACATGTCGATAATATGTTATACTCTTTTATTATGTATATAGAATTCACTATTTACTTAATTTTTTTATTATATAATAGTATCACTTCTTTTATGCATGAAAAAAAAAATCAAAATTCAACATATATAAATGTATATGAGAATATGCGATGATGATGATGAGAGCATAATAGGCCATTCACGTGCCAAACCATGGGGTCCTCAGTCCTCACTTCAATAATGAAAAATTCCTATTATTTGCATACAAATTAAACTAATACCAATAATATCATAATATTCTCACACACTGCTTTTCTGATTTACCTTATAAACCTCATGTGCATATTGCATAATAATCCATCACATTGACTATTAATTAGCCAGCATGTGAGATTCTGAGTCAGGTCAAATTATTATGTATTAGGTGGTGTAATTAAGAAATCATTCCATACATTGATATCTAAAAAAGGGATTTACGTTGGTAAATTGTAAAAATGAGTTGATAAATTTTTAAAAAATAGAATTAAATATTTTTTACAATTTATCAAACACATAAAAGTGACTAAATTCACTAAGATTAAAATATATTTAAATTAGTGTATTTGTTTCTAATACTAGTATTATATATGTATCTTCACTTCAAACTAAGTTTATATTAAATGTTGGGCAAAATTCTATTTTGGTCCTTTATGTTTCATTCAAGTTTCAAATCCGTCCTTTATGTTTCAAAAGTTTCAAATAAGTCATTTATGTTTACAAGTTGTTCCAAGCCATTTTGCCAGACACCATTAGTGTTCTCTGTTAAATGATGACGTGGACAATTGATATGAACAAAATCTCTCTTATACGTGGCATCTCTTTTAGTTCATTTTGGGTTCTCGTATATATATTTAAACTTTGTTTTTGGTAAATTTACGTACATATTTGGCCTCTGTTTTAGTTTATTTTGAGCTCTGTGGCTTAATATCATCCACATTAGTTTAAAAGGACAAGTAGGAGAGAAATTTTATGCACATCAGTTGTCCACTTCATCATTTAACAGAGAATACTCACGTTATCAGACAAAAGGACTAATTTAGAACAACTTGTAAACATAGATGATTGATTTGAAACTTTTGAAATAAAAAGGTCTGATTTAGAATTTGGGTGAAATATTGAGGACTAAAATGGAGTTTTGGTCTTAAATGTTTGTATGCAATCTTTTTTTATATTCATGTGATAAAAAATATTGTCCTAGGTCCTAACACATAAAATCATCATTATTCTATATATTCATGTTAAAACCAATGTTGTAAGAATCGAACCGGATAAAGACTCGGACAAATGTTCGGTTCATAGTTTGATCGGTTTAACCGGTCGAACCGTCGGTCGAACCGGATGACGCAATAAATAATAAATAATAAATATTCTTAATATATAAAATGACATCACTCAAATTTTAGGTTTCAATATACATAATTTTGAAGTTTTAAATTACATGACTTCTCAAAGTTTTAATTTTTAAGACTTGTCAAGCTTTGAAAGAACTTAATCAAACCAAATATGAAATTATTGATAATCATGACTTTTAAATTTTAATTTTTAAGATTTCTTTAATTTCTTTTTTTTATGTTATTTTTCCTTTTTATTTTTTATTTTTAAAAAAATAATAAAAATAGACCGGTTGGACCACCGGTTGACCGGTCCAACTCCGGTTAAATCCAATCCAATTGAAAAAACGGTTTTTTGGTCCAACCGACTCGCCTTTGTATTCGGTTGACGGTTGAACCGGTCGGACCGTCCGGTCCGGTTCTTACAACATTGGTTAAAACCATTCTTAGTTTACAATAAAATTACTTATATGCAATGTTGTTAAGATAAAGGTCTAACATATGATGAGAAGATAAGATAAATGGAATTGAAAGATTGAATCAAAAATATATATAATCCTATCATTTTTGCAATAAGTCAAATTCTATAAAACAATTCTTTTCATTCTTTAGGTGTAATATATTTGCTTTTTTCCATAAAAATAATAAATTTCTAGCATATAAAGCTCCAATGATATATAATACGTTAATTAAGAGAGAAGATGTTTAATAGTATGGTAGTATTAAACTTTAGTATATTATTCTAAATAAATGATCCATAATCTATTTAAAGTGGACCATTATTAATGTGACTTTTTATTAGTAATGTAGATAAAATAATCAAACATATATGGATGTAACGAAATAAATATTAACATAAATAGGTAAACATATACCTTAGAAATTTGTTAGGATTTATCGAGCTTACTAGCTAGCTAATAAGATTTAAGATCCTCCAATATAATTTAACGAACTAAAAATTGAACTTGATATTAGATAAAATCAAATTTTATTAAGATAAAAATAGGATCTTAATCTTTTATATATATATATATATATATATATATTTGATTATTTTATTTTGATTCAATCTTTCAATTCCATTTATCTTATCTTCTCATCGTATGTTAGACCTTTATCTTAACAACATTGCATATAAGTACACGATTATAATTCTATGATTATGAGATTTTGAATGAAATTAGATAAATAACATTGGATACATAAAACTAAGATTATGTTTGGTATGCAGGTAAAGTAAGGTGATGTGAACTTGCTGTATGTTTGGTATGCCTTCAGCACATGAAATGTGAGGTGAGATTTGGTTTAAAGGCCAAAATGCCCTTAAAAAATTTGGGCTTTTAAAAAAGTAAGGGCAAAAAAGATATTTCATACTTTTATCTTCTATTTCCCTAGCTATCTTCTTCTCATCATACCAAACAATATTACTTTTACATTCCACTTCCATTTCCCTGCATGCCAAACATATTTTTTATCACTTACTTCCACTTTCACTTCCCACTAAAACACTCACCAGATACCAAACGCCACCTAAGTAATTGTTAAAATTATAATTCAGGGCATGGTTGAGTGAAAATGACTTGTTCATCACGAATTTAATCCCAGGAGTTCGATCTCTAAATTTAAATATAGAGTGACTTTAAGTCTTCAAGCCAATGATCACACACTTTGAGGTGCTTATAGATATTAGTCGCTGTATTATCCTAGGATGGATCGGAGAAAAAAAGTAATTATATCAAATTAATATGAGGCAAACTATTTTTTAGTTCTTAAATTGTTAGTTAAGCTACTATTTAGTCCTCGAATTTTAAAAAAAATTATTTAGTCCCCGAATTTGTAACTATGTTAACTACTTAGTCTCTTGAATGTTACTTGTTAGATAACCGAGATGTTGTCGTTTACTACTGACGTAGCGCCGTTAAAGACGACGATGCAGGTATCGTCGCCGACGTAGAAGAGGGTTTTGTCGTGAGGAGGGAGGCATGATGTGGTCGCCATACCTGCACATCAAGCAAAGCTTAATTCCGGGAACCGAGAGAAAGGGGCCGGGTCATCGACCCATATTTTCGATAACGCGAGAGGAGGAGCGAGGAGAGGAATCCAGCCACGTCAACAGTTAACCGCCACGTCACTCGATTATCTAACGAGTAACGGTCCAGGGGACTAAATAGTTGACACAGTTGCAAATTCAAGGACTAGATAATATTTTTTTCAAAATTCAAAAACTAAATAATAATTTGACCAACTATTCGAGCACTAAATAGTATTTTGCCCAAATTATTATTACAAAAAGCTTGATTTGAACGGCCCACCAAACGCTAATAAAAGTCTTATGTTTGTGTATCTTAAATTCCGTGTAAGCGGATTACATAAGTTTTGTCGAGAGATTTTCATTGGCTGAAACTGAGGTGGGGATCATGATGAACGGTGGATGCATCTTAGACTTCACCGCTTACCGTGAGCTCTACCACACTATATCACCTTCCTTTCAAATTCTTCGCGCGCCAAAACCGAATGCTTACGTGGCAACCTTCGTACTCACTAGAAAAATTCAACGCCAGCGGCCAAACCGGATGCCAATAATATCCTTTTTGTTTCTTTTATTTAATTTAATTACAAATTATTTAATTATAATAAAAAAAGTTGATATTTTTATATTTTTCTACAATTCGTCACTTAATGATTAAGTGTTTCTAAATTTTGTATGTATTTTATTTTAATTAGGGAACTTTAGTTTATAATAAATATATATATATAAGTACTTTAATCTATTTATCTATTGTTGAAACTTTTTTCTTTAAAGAATATTCTATTATCTTTTTGAATATAAAATTAATCTAGCTTAATATATTGAGCCCACTTTTCTTTAGAGGTATTTCTTGTGAATTTTAATTTTAAACTATTGATATTTTAATTTAAATCACGTTTTAATTAATTAAAATCAATTATTTTTTTTTGGTGGATGATAATTTAATATAAAATGATTTGAAATATGTGAAAGCTTAATTAAAAAAAGTTTTAATGCTTAAAAAAATCTTTATTAATCAGGTGAAACCTTAACATGTGAAGCACGGATAAAAGTTCAATGGTACCGTACCACTGAACTTCAGTGCATCCCTCCAATAATGTAGTGCCATTTGTTAATATTAATTAAAACTCACATTAATTAGGGCCCGCCTTGAATGGTTTAGGGACCAATTGATTGGAGGGATGTACTGAAGTTCAGTACTACCGTACCACTGAATATCTACTCGTGAAGCACATATTAATTAAATGAACCCATAAAATTATTAGCAAAAATATACTTGATCATAATTAATTAATTAATGGGTAACAGCCTAAAATGTACATGATGTAATTAAGCATAAACATTTTGTGAAACCCCCATTAAATTAATAAGATAATTTTGTGCGGTTTTTAAAAAGAAAGATAATTTTGTGCTTTAATTATGCAATGCTTTGCTTTTAATTAGCAATAAAAATTCAAAGAAAAACAATCAAACTATTTCCAGAAAAACAAAACCGAAATGTAACATCAACAAGTTAATAACAATAAATATAATCATATATAGAAGTAATTAATGATATTCCTTTAATTGTTCATCATGATTCCATGATATGAAACGTTCTCTTAACGGTTAAACAATGTATTAGCATTTTAATTAGTAAGTAAAATTAAACTGCCAAAAAACTTCCTTCTTGGGATAAAAACTTGGATAAAAGTTCATTACTACTGTATCACTGAACTTCAGTGCATCACTCCAATCATGTAGTGTCATTTGTTAATATTAATAAAAACTCACATTAATTAGGGCCTACCTTGAATGGATTAAGGACCAATTGATTAAAGGGATGTACTGAAGTTCAGTACTACTGTACCACTGAACATCTACTCAAAAAAACTTAGCTACAATAATGATGATTTTTTATAACGTAACTTCTCTTAAATCATTGGTCAAAACTCCAAATTGGTCATTTATGTTTGCACGAAGTTTCATATTGATCCTTTATATTTCAAAAAATTTAAATTGGTCATTTATGTTTGCAAGAAGTTCCAAATTGGTCATTTCGTCCACTTCCGTCAATTTTTTAAGTTAAGTGTTGACGTGATGTGTTGATGTGTCCATCTAAGTTGACTTGTCATGCAACGTCATTGCCACATCAGCGCCACGTCATCACATATGATAGTAGTCAATGACATGGCATGACACGTCAACTTAAATGGATACGTATAAGAGATGATATGTCTACCCCAGCATGTCACGCTAGCACTTAACGGAAGAAATAAACCAACTTGGACGGAAAGACCAATTTGAAACTTTTTTGCAAACATAAAGAACCAATTTAAACTTTTTGAAACATAAAGGACCAATATGAAACTTCGTGCAAACATAAAGGACTAATTTAGGGTTTTGACCTAAATCATTTATTTCTTGGTTTAAAACACAAAAGAAAATATTGATGTAATTATTAATTAGAATCATCCACCAAAATTGGATCTATAAAATAAGATTTGTTGTGGTCGAATTATGAGTTTATGACCAGTATGATTGTATACCTACCTTCTCCACCTAGAAAAATAATATTATAGATAAAGTTAGGTTAAAAATTATAGTGCATAGTCAATAGGAGCAAAGTACAAGTAATTCCATTCACATATATAAAATCTTGTGTATAAATTAATCTAATAGAAAAAAAAAGAATACACTTTACCCATGTGGAGTGAATTAGATTTTTAACAATTAAATATTACATAATTAATTAAACACATTAAAAAATGTTCAATAAATTTATAGTTAGACACACAAGGCCAAAGAAAAAGAGGAAGTCTATGTTAAATAGTTGATAGTGAACATAAAACTTTGTTTAGTTTTTATAAATATAAATTAATGACATAAACGTGTTTTATGGTTTGAGTATAGTGTTAAAAAGTAAAGTTATGGCATATTAGCATTACTTGATTCATATAATTAAATCGACCTAATAAAAAATATAGTGTGTATGTTATTATTGTGATTAAACAAAAACACGACAGAAAATAAAACAAAACATATGCTTTTGTATTATATTTTTGAAAAATAAAATGTATAAGGAGTATCAAGGTATAGATAATATTTTAAATAATTAGTCTTCTATAATTAAGGTAAAAAAAATACTTTAAATTTATCAATAACATAATACTAGACACCAACTTTAAAGTATAAAGAGTGTCCCTTTATGGGCATATAATATTTCAAATATTTAATTTCCTATCTTTCAAATGGAAAATACTTTACATTCATTAACAACACTAAAGAACAATTTTAATGTGAAAGGAGTGTTTGTTTATGGAATATTTTGAATAATTAGTACTCTATCTTTTAGGTGGGAAGTACTTAAACGGGCCCAACCTTTGGGTTGAGCTCGTTTTGCTAGCTATAGTAGTTGGCAGCTAACATAAAAATTTAGTAGAATTTTTATAAATATAGATTTACGGCATAAACATGTTAATCCTAGATTGTTTTTTGAAATCAATATGTTGGAAATTAAATGGAGAAAAAGTTTTATGTTGTCAATCCAACTAGTCCCGTTGGAAAACTCTCCTACCATAGCTGGGCGAGCAACACAGGATGAGTCCGGATTAGTGGGGATAAAGCTTCAGAGACCGGGTGGGCAACTAGAAAAAAATTATATAGAATAAAACACTAGACAACAATTTCAAATTTTCTAACATATAATGAAAAATAAATGGAGAAAAAGTTTTAGTTCAGCAATATTAGTCAGAGCTCAGTGAACTTTCGAATACCAATAATTTTGTTTTTTTGTTGCATTCACAAGGTCTCGAACTTGGGACTTTACTTAAGTGATACCAAGCCGCTTACCACTTAGATCAACTCATCATTAATGAATACCAATAATTTAAAAAAAATGACATACAACACACGAAAGATAAAAATAAAACAAAACATATGCTCTTGTATTCCATTTTTGAAAATCAAATGTATAAGGAGTGCCCGTTTAGGCGAGAATATTGTACATTTTAAATAACTAGTCTCTAATTACATCCTAAGTGGGAAATACTTTAAATTTAGTCATAATTTTTAAGACTTTTGGATACTTATAATTTCGACAAAAAAGGCATACAACACACGAAACATAAAAAAAAATTAAAACATATGCTTATGTGTTCCAATTTTGAAAATCAAATGTATAAGGAGAGTGTGTTTAGAAATAAATACTCTAAATTTTAAATAACCAGTCTTTTACCTTCCGAGTGGGAAATACTTTAAATTTATCAATAACACAACACTAGATGACAATTTTAATTGTATGTATAATTAAGGAGTGTCCATTTAGGCGCGGATAGTATTTTGAATAATTTGTCTTCTACCGTTCAGGTGGGACAAATTTCAAAATTTATCAGAAACACAACACTAGACAACAATTTCAAAATTTTTAACATAAACAATGAAAATGAAATGGGAAAAAATTAATTGAATAAGATTAGTCATAATTCAATAGACTTTTGAATACTTATAACTTTGTGAGGCATATAACACACAAAAGATTAAAAAAAAAATGTTTCTATATTTCATTTTTAAAAATCAAATGTATAAAGAGTGTTTGTTTAGGCACAAGTATTCTAAATTTCAAATAACTAGTCTCTTACCTTCTGAGCGGGAAATACTTTAAATTGATTAATAACACAACACTAGATAAAAATTTTAATTGAATGTATCATTAAGGAGTGTCTGTTTAGGCGTGGATTGTATTTTGAATAATTTGTCTTCTATCATTCAGGCGAGACAAATTTAAAATTTATAAAAACCCTAACACTATACAACAATTTCAAAGTTTATAACACATATAATTAAAATTAAATGGAGACAATAATTAATTGAGCTAGATAAGTCAAAGCTCAATAAAATTTTAAATACTAGTAATTTCAACAAAAAAAAGACATACAACACTTGAAACGTAAAACAAAACATATGCTTCTGTATTCCATTTTTTAAAATCAAATGTATAAAGAGTGTCTGTATAGGCGCGAATACTCTAAATTTCAAATAACCAGTCTCTTACCTTCTAAGCGGGAAACACTTTAAATTTATTAATAACACAACACTAGGCGACAATTTTAATTGAATGTATAATTAAGGAGTGTCCGTTTAGGCGTGGATAGTATTTTGAATAATTTGTCTACTATCGTTCAGACGGGACAAATTTAAAATTTGAAAAAAAAAAACCCAACACCATACAACACTTTCAAAATTTTTAACACATATAATGAAAATTAAATGGAGAAAAAAATTAATCGAGCCAGTTTAGTCATACCTCAATAAACTTTTGAATACCTGTAATTTCAACAATAATAAAACAAGACATACAACACTCAAAACATAAAATAGGTCAAAGGTTCATTTTGGTCCTCTATGTTTCACCTAAGTTTAAAATTAATCCTTTATGTTTCAAAAGTTTTAAATTAGTCCTATATCTTTCCTAGAAGTTCTAAATTGGTCCTTCCGTCCAATTCTGTCAATTTCTTAATTTAACTACTGACGTGGCACACCATGTTATCGACACATCATCGACACGCGTCATCACAGATGATGAAATAGAAGATGACATGGTGATGATGTGGAGTGACACGTCAGCTTAAATGGACAAGTTAGAGAGATGATATGTCCACCTAAGCATGCCAAGTCAGTACTTAACGGAAGAAATGAAAGGAAGGGCCAATTTGGAACTTCTGGGAAAGATATAGGACCAATTTGAAACTTTTAAAACATAAAGGACTAATTTAAAACTTAGGTAAAACATAGAGAACCAAAATGAGCATTTGGCCCATAAAATAAAACAACAAAACATGTGCTTATGTATTCAATTTTTGAAAATCAAATGTATAAGTGTGTGTTTAGGCGCGAATACTATAAATTTTAAATAACTAGTCTCTTACCTTCTGGGCGGGACATACGTTAAGTTGATTAATAACACAACACTAGACCACAATTTCAGTTTCATGTATAATTAAT
Organism: Senna tora; assembly: GCA_014851425.1. Taxonomy (NCBI): domain Eukaryota; kingdom Viridiplantae; phylum Streptophyta; class Magnoliopsida; order Fabales; family Fabaceae; genus Senna; species Senna tora. Next base: position 11,219,257 of record CM026271.1, read on the forward strand.
GAATGTCTGTTTAGGCGCGAATTGTATTTTGAATAATCTATCTTCTATCGTTCAGGCGGGACAAACTTAAAATTTATCAAAAACACAATACCACACAAATAATTTCAAATTTTGTTAACACATACAATGAAAATTAATTAGAGAAGAAAAGGAATTATAAATTGAAAACTGAAATTGGATGATGATCATACAATCCACTTGACAAGAAAAATTACAATGCCCTTGGCTGTAAAAGAAAATGAAAAAAAAAGGGGGTAATAAAATAAGAAGACTATCCCCTAAAGGTCATTAAAAAATTCAGATAAAAACAAAATAGAAGGGTATCTATGAAGTTACAGTCTACAGAACAAATATAAATAAACAAAAAGAAAGGAAAAGCCAAAAATTAAAAAGTAAATATATATATTTATATAAAATAAAAAAAAGCAGAAAAAGAAAATCTTATTTTACAGTACTAATGCCACACACAGTAAAGATAGGAGGAGATCTTGACTGTTGCGTTACTTTTTGCTAAAGGCAAGGGGGCAATATTGGGAAAGAAAAGAAGTTTTGATTTTTAATTTATTTTTGAGAGTTTTACCAATTTGATCCCTTAAAAATACATATTATTTCAATATAATCTCCGAAAGATAAAAACATCTAATTTAGTTCTTGAAAGTTTTTTTTGTTTCAATTTAGTACTTTTAGTCCAAAAGCCACACATAACAGCAATGAGAATTAGGTCTAATAAAATAGACTAGTCTCTTACAATGTGATGAACCCAGATTCGAATTTTTTGTTGAGGCCAGGGAGGGTGTTCACATTCAGTGACCGACAGTACCTCGAATAGGATTACTTCCAATAAGATGATACCTGTGGAAAACCAAAAGACAAAGAAGCCACACATAAATTAATAAAGGAAAAAACTTAGATCCATTTCCTTATGTCCATTTCATCCAATTCCACCAATCATATATTGTATTTACACTCTCTTTCTTCTATGATTGGTCATATAAAAGGTGATCTTCTATATTCTCTCTCTACTGTGATTGGTTATTTAAACACTTTTTACCACGTGTCATAATTATATTGAGAAATTGGATGAAATGGACATAAGGAAATGGACCTAAATTTTTTCCATTAATAAATTGGGATAAAAAAGCATCTTTAAGAGATTAAATTAAACATTTTTATGAGGACTAAATTAAAACCAAATTGGTAATTGTGTGTTTATTTTATAATTTGTGGGGTTTTTTAATTTTTGGGGGGCAACGTAAGAAAAAAACACATATAATAGACAGCTTTGTGACTATGGAGCAATCGTGGTAGGGACGGGGGGTTATCCCTACGAGAAAATCTTCTCCCGCCTTCGCGCTTCTTGAATCCTCATCTCATCCCCCAAATTAGAGAGAGAGAGAGAGAGAGAGAGGAAAAGGAAAAGTCACAGAGAGAGTTGAAGTAGAAGAGGGAATGTAGTGTGGCTGCCTCTCTGGAAATGGATACACCAGAGAGGAACCAGATCGGGACTTCCCTCTCCAAATTTGAGGTTTACTTTGAATTTCCTCTTCTTTCTCGTTGTTTCAGCCTTCAATTTGGTGGTGTTTTGTTGATAATCTCGAGCCGATTCGTGGCGAAGGGGTTGTTGACTTGGTTTCTGCGTTGCTCTGTGTTACTGCATGTGTTTGATTTCACAGTGGGGATGTTTTTTTTTTCTTTTTTTCGAAATGGGGTTTTGGGTTTCTCTTTTGTGTCTTTTCCTCTCTCTGAGTGGTAATAGTTCACCGTGTTGGGTTTGGTGTTTGGGAGTTTTTGGAACAAATCTTGTTGATTTTGATGTGGGTAATGCTATAGATCTCATGCTGAGTTCAATTTGGAAGTCCCCTTGGTTATTTGTGTTGTTTGGCTTCCGTGTTTTTTTCTTGGTGGTGGAATTTTGACTCTGTGGGGAGAGTTCATGTTTTGAAGTTTTGAAAGAGATTTTGCACTTGCTATTTGACTTAGTGCTATAGGTTTTCAGCATATTGTGGAAAATTATCGAGTTCTTGTCTTCCCTTCTACTTTAGATTCTTCTGAGAACATGTACTTTGGAGTTTTGCGGAGTTTCTCTCCCAAACCTGGAAGTCAAAGATGCTGGTCTCAAATTGAAGTTTCTATAAGCTTCTGCTATGGAGTCAGTTTAATTCTCACATAGGTTTTATACCGAGCAGATTTTTAAGTTTATGCTTTTCTTTTGACCATTTTGCATATAGAATGTTGGTTTTGCTTGATCCATATATCCAACCTCACCTAGTGGGAAGTTGTTGCTTTTCTTTTGACCATTTCGCATCTTTAATAAGCAAGTTTATACTGTGTGGTGAGCAAAACCTGTGGATCTGATATACTTGCACATTATTTATAAAGTATTTGCTGATTTTCTATGTTTGTGCTTGAGGTTGTTGAAATAAATGTCTCCAATGTTACCTTAATTGAACACAAGAAGGCTTCATTTTGTGTTTGTGCATGGGATTGTCCTTTAATTCTTTGTGTTTGGTTATGCAGGATTCACCAGTCTTCAACTATATTAATAATCTTTCTCCTATAAAGCCAGTTAAGTCTATTCACAGTATTCAGACTTTCAACTCACTTAACTTTTCATCTCCTCCATCTGTTTTTACATCACCACATGTCATCTGTCCCAAGGAATCTAGATTTCTCAGGAGGTAATTGTAATTTCAGATTTACTGTTTAGTGTTCTTGAGAATTGTGAGTTTCTATTGTTACATTTATGCTTAATGACCCATTTTTGATAGTTTGCTATTCTTAATTTCAGGCATAACCTTTTGGACACTTCAAAGCCTAAGGTTTTGTCTGAAGACGGGAAGAAATTATCTTCAAATGAAGAAGCTCTTGCAGATTCGACTCATGCATATCGTAATTCAAGTGAGCTACGGGGAAACACTGATCAAAGGATTCCCATGGGAGATTCTTCAGTTGAGCCATCTAATGAAAACCCAAACTTTCCAATTGAACTACCACAAACCTTAAAATATGATTGTGGTAGCCCAGGTTGTGATCCTCCACCTTCTGGTGATGAGACAAATTCTCTTCTGAATTTGTCTAGTAAAGCAGCATCAGATGAAGCCTCTAAAAGAAATTCACCCGAGAGTGTAGTGCTTCTTCAGGGAATATGCCAAATTGAGCCTAGAAATGAAGGCCCAGAATGTGATTGGGACACTTTACTTTCAGATGCTGCTGATCTGTTAATTTTTAACACTCCAAACGAAAGAGACACTTTAAAGGGTCTGATGGAGAAATCATTTGACCCTACAATGCACCTTAGCAATTTTATGTCTCAGATGCCACAAACTACCCTCAATAATGGTGAAAAAATGTCCATTATTGATCCAGTTGCTTCTGGATCAGAGCATGAAATTGAAGATCATCATTCTAAACCGGGAGAAATCAATGGCAATGATGAGGCACAGGACAATCTTACTAATGCTGCTGTGACTGCGAACAATCCAAATGGTACTGTGGATAATGAGGTAGGAACAGTAATTTTTTTTAGTGTAGTGAATTATGTGTATTGTATTTTCATGCATGTATTAGGGGTAGTTGCTTTTTTATTTTCCTGTATTAGTGTCCAGTACAATTGTCAAGCTAAAGCCATCTTTATCTTGTTTTTTTAGCTTGTTTCTATTACACACCATGGCATGCGGAGGCGTTGTCTAGACTTTGAGATGGTTGGAGCAAGGAGGAGGAAGTCAGATGATGGTTCAAATAATAGTTCTACTACATTACAATCTGATAAGAGGGATATTGCTAGTGATAAGCAGCTGCTTCCTGCGAAACGCAATGGTGATTCACAGAGGTGCATTTTACCTGGAATTGGTTTACACTTGAATGCTCTTGCGACTTTAAAAGATTATAAAAGCATAAAAAATGAAAACATGTCTTCTGGAAGACAACTCAGTCTACCCGGGCCGGCTTCAGCCTTGCAACTCTCTGCAAGCCAGGAGCATCATCAATCATTGGTTTGTGCATCGGCTGAAAGAGATATTGATCCCCCAGACAATGCGGTTCAACTAGCTGAAGATTGTTCCCAGGCATTAGCTTGTGTGGTTAGTGAAGATGTCAATCAGAATAGCCCCAGAAAGAAAAGGCTAGTTGCAGTTGTTGACTATACATTCTTTTGCGTGATAATCTAAATTACATTATTTTTATTTTGCATGTTTTCCTTTCTTTATGTGTCAGACTCATTCCAATTTGGATTTGCAGGCGTAAGTTGGAGCCAGCTGGAGAAAGTGAGTCCTGTAAACGTTGCAATTGTAAGAAATCGAAGTGTTTGAAGCTGTAAGTGAAAGTTCAAATATTTGCTCCATTATTTATCCAGTGGCACCAATTACATTAGGTCTTATGCACATAGTCACGTGACCTTTGTTTAAAATGTTCTTTTGACCAAGATTTATCTCAATGTTTGCTCTGTCTTGTGGATTCATTTTGGAAAATATAAGAATGATGGATGAGTCATTGAGTGAGCTTCCTTTGTTCATGAAATCAAATACTCTGGTTGTTGTAGTGCAAATATGGAATTTTTCCAGGGCCTCATCTCATCTTGTTGAATATATGTTGCTACTTGCTAATGTTACCACCTCAAAGTTTTGATTTCCTTTCTGTTAAAACCCATCTTAAAAGAATCAATTGGAAACATTGAACTTTTGAGAAATTCTAATTTATCAGAAGGATTTGCTGGGGCATGCTTCTTTGATGATCTTTCTTGGTCTGAAAAAACAAGCTGTAATATGTTGATATATGATCATGGTTCTCAGTGGGGACTGAGAAAGCATTAATCTGGTTATTGCATGCCTATACATAAAACGTTGACAGCTAATATAATTTATAATTTATCAAAACACTAAAAGGTTTGCATCTCTAAGTTCAATATTGAAAATGCCTCTTACTAATTGGATTGATGTGAATATCTATTTTCTACTGGTTCTGCTTTTTGGGCTGCTTCATGAAACTTATCAATCCTCTTCGGGTATACTTGCACTTATTGTGTGCCTTTATGACTGAATGGTTTTTTTTCAACAGAATGAAGAAAGAAGAAAATTACTTTAAGAATTTCCAAGCTTCCTTTTTATTTATTTTTTATGATGATTTTTATCAGTTATTGTGAGTGCTTTGCTGCTGGTGTCTACTGCATAGAACCTTGCTCCTGTCAGGATTGCTACAACAAACCTATACATGAGGACACTGTTCTGGCAACTCGTAAGCAGATTGAGTCTCGTAATCCCCTTGCATTTGCTCCGAAAGTCATCAGAAGCTCTGATTCTGTACCTGAAATTGGGGTGAGATATACTCTGCTTTCCCTTTGTTGAAGGCTAAACCACATTTTATCCTGTACTTATTATTTTCTTGCAGGATGACCCCAACAAAACTCCTGCTTCAGCACGTCACAAAAGAGGATGCAACTGCAAGAAATCAAACTGCCTAAAGAAATACTGTGAATGCTATCAGGTTTTCTCCCGTGTGATATCACATTTGCCTCTAATTTCGGTTATAACTTGAATTACGAATGGTGGTTTTCTTTTGAAGGGTGGTGTTGGCTGCTCCATTGGCTGTAGATGTGAAGGGTGCAAGAATGCATATGGTAGAAAGGATGGTAAGTTAATCCTTGGTTGTAGATTTGCTCCCTCAGTTCCCCCCACCATTTTGTCTATATTTCTATAAAAAAATTGTTTATTCTGTCTGTGTGTTGTAATTCTTTAAGTTTTATGTCAACTGTTCCCTTTTGATTCAGGTTCTGCTCCTATAGGAATAGAAGCTGAACCAGAAGAAGAAAAAGAATCATCTGAAAAGGCTGTGGTTGAAAAAACTGTACAAAAACCTGAAATTCAGAATACTGAAGACCATCCAGATTCTTCTCTTGCGACAACCCCATTACGGCTTTGCAGGTTCGATATGCAGACTTTTTTTGTTGGCTAATACTAATTTGTTTCAATTATTCATATCGTGTCATTTTCATGTGACAGACCACTGCTTCCGTTGTCCTTCTCATCAAAGGGAAAACCACCAAGATCCTCTTTCATTACTACCATTCCAGCTTCTGGATTGTATGCCGGCCAAAAACTCGGGAAACCCACTATCCTTCGATCTCAACCCAAGTTTGAAAAGCAATTCAAAACCATTTCTGATGATGAAATGCCAGAGGTTCTCCGAGGCGATGGCTCTCCAAGCATCAAGACATCATCTCCCAACGGCAAAAGGATCTCGTCTCCGAACTGTGACTTCGGATCGTCGCCTAGTCGCAGAAGTGGCAGGAAGTTGATATTACAATCCATCCCTTCCTTTCCTTCTCTCAATCCTCACAACCTTTAGAATGAGAATCATTTTGGTTATTAGTTAGGAGTTAGGACCCCTTTAAATTTCCCCCCATAGCCTTTCATTATCTCTGCTTTAGTAACTGTTCTTAGCTGTGTGCATAATGAGCTTCCTTTTACTTTTATGATAAGCTGTTGAGATGGTTACATAATGTACAACTGAAGTTGTATTGTATAATATATCTTGGAGTTTTAGTTATAATCATTTTCCAGATGATTTCTTATGCTTCTTTTGTCATCATTAAGCAGAAATTACTATAATCGGATGTGATGCTGGTATCATATGATCTTTGATTTTTCAGAGCTACTTGCCTTTGTGATGTAACTTCATCAATGGAAGTTCATTGCAAAAAATTCAGGCTATAAATCCGGCGCCGAACCAGCCGAACTTTGGGCTATGTTTTGAGCCCCAGATTGTGGGTTAAAGGGATCGTGATCGTGCCATGAGTAAGAAGATAGATACAAAATTAATTGAGTGGTGCGTCTTATTTATATCATGGAGATTATGAGTGAATGGTATCTCGTCATGTTTATTCTTTCACATAAGAGATTCTGATTTGGACTGTGACACCTCTTTTCAAAATAAGTATTGATGTATTTGGTTATTAAAGGATAAAGCAGAAATATGGTAAATTTCAGTCTTTTAATGATCTCCAATTGATGATGCGAATAGAAAGAACCAAAAAAACTTGATTTTTCTTTTTAATGTACAAAAGTTTAAAGACTATATACACAATTTGGTTCCTGAAAGATACAAAAATTGACATTTTTGTCCCTGAAAAATCTGGCGTACCCAACTTGGTCCCTAAAAGATTGGGCCGTTACACAATTTGGTCCTTCCGTCATGTCCAGTTAAATGCATTTAACAGAATTGCTGACGTAGCACGTTAAATGCACACGTGGCCCGTTAAGTGCTGACGTGGACTTGCTTACATGGCAGAAAATAATAGCATATACACAATTTGGTCCCTGAAAGATTCTAAAATTGACATTTTCGTCCTTGAAAGATTACTCCATTGGACAATTTGGTCCTCCGTATCTCTCAATTCATTTAAATTATTATGCTTTCCAACACAATACACAAAGCCAACAAACATGTTGAGGAATTGCTGTGAACTTAATCCTCTGTCACTTTAGTTCCTTTTGGAGGCAAAATATAGTATTTATCTTCAACTGAAAACTATTTATCTTGATCATAAAGTACTCTTATAGTATGCTATTAAAAAAAAACTTATTATGAATTTTTCTCATTGTATAGAAAATAAGGTAGTGATTCTTACAGTTGAATAAGCTTGGATATCTTAATTAATGATGCTCATGTTTGCACCTTTCAGCTCTCTGTTCAAGGCTTTTCAATTCTTATGTATGGTTGTCATGTTTAAAAGGTAAACAACATAAAGCTTTTGTCCTGGTTCCATATCCATGCACTTTGATGACAATAATGAATCTTATTAGTATTTTTATCTCTTGCTCTACGAACATAAGCAATGTGGTAGTATCTTGGAGGCATGTTCAAGTCATCCACTTTGATATAATGTCCAAGGCAATGATTATATCCAACTAAGCTAATTGTTATTTGCATCCCGTCAAAGTCGTATAAGTGATTTCTATTGATGCAGGGAATTGGTCTATTGAAATACCAATAAAAAACCAACTAAATCCTAAAGGTTATATTATATATATATATATATATATATATATATATGCCCTTTGAGAAGGTACAAGAATATGTATTTGTCAAATACTTAACTAAGATAATATGTGTATGGACTAAGAAATTTTCATATTAATCTATATTTTTGAATTTTTTATAATTTATTTCATTATGCAAGAAATTTCAATTACGCATATTTAAAGTGACAAAAGATTTCATATCATCCAGTCGTGGGACCAAGATGAGTAAGTTATCTCTAAATGTCATTTAACACATTATCTCTCTTCTGGTCTAGTTGTTTTATTCAAGTTACCTTACAATTGGTTTGTGCAAGCATCGTATTGCAAAAGTTGAATGTATACAATATATTTTTGCCTCCAAAAGGAACTAAAGTGAAAGAGTAATTAAGTTCACAACAAATTTGTCCTCAATATGTTTGTTGGCTTTGAGAGTTGTGTTAAAAAGCATAATAATTTAAATGAATTCAAAGATATAGAAGGACCAAATTGTCCAACGGAGCAATCTTTCAGGGACGAAAATGTCAATTTTAGAATCTTTCAGGGACCAAATTGTGTATATGCTATTGTTTTATGCCATGTAAGCAAGTCCACGTCAGCACTTAACGGGCCACGTGTGCATTTAACATGCCACGTCAGCAATTCCATTAGGTGCATTTAACTGGGTATGACGGAAGGACCAAATTGTGTAACGGCCCAATCTTTCAAGGACCAAGTTGGGTACGCCAAATCTTTCAAGGATGAAAATGCCAATTTTTATATCTTTCAGGGACCAAATTGTGTATATAGTTTAAAATTTGAGGTTGCAAAAGTTACCTCAGAGGTAATGGGATCACACAACTTTCTAAAAAAAAAGGCTAATTTTTCACTTAGATATGTCTTATAGTACTTTGAGTATGATTATTTCGAGAATATTGTGAGGGAAAAAAAGGACTTTTAAAAACAACGGCTATTTGTTCTAAAGGCAATGTTAATATTTGTAGTTTTGTACCAACATCATGTGAGTTATGATTATCATTGTGAACTATAAAGAGTTAGACATTCTTAGGCATGCATGGGTTACTAGTGCATTTCAATTAATGGGTTGCAACTTGCAAATAAATTTATTATTTTCACCAACATTTATTTTATTAGTTGTCTTACAATGAGGTATCCCTATCAATATGGAGATCATAAATTTTAGGTAATGCTATGAAGAACTGGTGATCCAGTTTTTTACCGTTGAATCTATCTAAAAATATATATCATATTAAATTAAAAACTTATTTTAATATAAATCTCGAGACAGATTGAATAAAAACTTCTCCCATAACACTATTCTAAATCTTAATATCATAGGCGTAGGATAGGAATTGATGGCTATATCAAACCCATGTTTGGTTTACCTTAGCTTGGCCCCATTCTTTCATTTGAGGCTTTGAACAAATGACAAAATTTATATGCTGTTACTTATATGCTTTTGGTAAGATTGATCAATTAAAAAAAAGACATGTGTCTCAAAATTGACACATATCTTATTTTAATTAATTAACTTTACCAAAAACATGTAAATAACCGCATATAAATTTTTTCCTTGAACAAAACCTCAAAAAGCAAGGTTGTGTGGCATATCCGGTAGAATGAGGAGAGAAAAGTTCACTTTGCCCATTCCTTTTTTTTCCCCCCCTTTTCTGAACACGTAATATGTGTAGAGGTGTTCAGAATTGAACAAAATCAACGCACTTGAACTAAATTAAATCGAATAAAATTGATCAATGTTTGATTTGGTACGCTGAAAAATCGAACCAAACCGCATACACTTATATGTATATATTATGTTAGGATTTCTAAATAATAAGGTTTAAAATTTATTTTTAAAAGGTTAGATTAAATTTAATCAATCTAAAAATTTAATAATGTTTGAATTAATTTGATTGTATATTATAATTAAATGAAATATTATTATACTTTTTTTATTATTTATATTGAATAAAAATATATTTTTTATTAATAAACTTAAATATGTAAGTTTTGATAACTTAAAAGTCTTAAGCCATCAAACTCAATCGCTTAAAATCACCCGCTTATAATTTGGTTTGGTTTGACGCTATTAACTTAAACCGATAGATACACTAATTTTTCACCCAAAATCATTCAAACCGCCCGACAAATACCCCTACGTGATTGAACCCATCACCACTCAAAGAACCCACATTATTGAACTCACCGAGCCATCACCATTCCTTCCCCACGTGACTAAACCCATCAGTCGTCACCATTCCTTCGGAAAAAAAGAGAAGCATAAATGATGGATTGATGTCCTAAGGACAAAATTGTCATTTTACACAACGCTCATTCCTTTTTTACCTTCTATTTTATTTTGTACCAAATACAATATATTTTATTTCTATTTCTATTTTCATTCCTATTCCCACCCTCATTTCTTCGTGATTCTTTCTAGCAACCAAACACAGTTGATTAAGTGGTAAGAGATATAGATAGCAGTTTTGCTAAATTTGTGATGGTGTAGTTGTTTCTATCAAATTGGTTTTATATAACATTAAATCTAGTAGAATAGATTAATCCCTCACAACGTGATGGACCAAAGTTTAAATTTTTGTTAAAAGAAAAGTCCATATTTAATATTCAACAATATATACTTCGAGGAAAAAAAAGGTTCTAAAGCAGTATTGAAAAAGTTGATGATGTGGCCGGTGACATGGCTAGCTATTTCAATTTTAAATGGACATATAGGAGAGAGATTCAAGTCACGTAAACTATCTAGGTCAGCATTTAACAGAGGAAGCTGACGATGTGAAGCAAAAGGACCAATTTTGACAAAAATTGAAATATAGAGGACTTATAATGATATTTTAGAACATATATAAAAGACAAAAATAGTGCTTTTGTCAATAATTAACATACTAATGAAAATTAACTAAAAATTAATAATATTTTATAAATTTTTCTTGATAGAATAATACTTTATAAATTAATCTATAACATATATTTAGTTAATTTCAGACTTAACATACTTGATAAATTTTCAATTATATTATCATATTTGGACGCATGTCAATTTTAGTCTTTTGAAAAAGGGCCATCATATATAAAATTTTATATATGTATGTGTGTGTATTTATATACATATATAGAGTTAATAAAATTTTAGGTAAGGCTATCCCTAACCCTTAGTTTCATCACGCATTATAAATAAAATTTATAATTAAAAGAATTTAATAACAAACATATAAAGAATTTTACTTTTTTTTTGAAAAAAAAATCCCATGTCAAAAGGAGACCGATATATTTTTTATTTTGCTGTGCTCTCTCAAACTACACTGTGTTGGATCAAACATTTATTGTTAAATCAAACATTAATATTTATTAATTAGAATGTAATTTTTTTAAAAAATTTAACAACACGTATAATCCAAATTAAACCTATCAAGTTTAGAAGGTCAACTTAAAAAGAATATGCAATTCCCTCCTCCTTTCACACTTTTAAGGTTCTACGAGGAAAATTGGGGGATTTTGACTTTTTTTTTTTCTTCATGCTCATGGCCAAGAATGAAAAGTTGGAAGAAAATTGCCATATTGAATCACTTGGTGTCAATGAGGAGTGGCACAGTTGGTTAAAGTTCGGATTCTTATTCTATAAGGGCGAGGATTCGAACTCTATGATCGATGTGAGGGCCTTATTGGTGGGTGATATATAAATCCCCTCATAAACCCTCAAAGAGGTTGGAAGGTCTTCTTTCTCTGATCCTAATGGGATACCGATACTTATCCCGCCTAAACATTTATTTACGAAAAAGAAATCACTTAGTAATCATAAATAAAAGGAAAATGGAGCCTGCAATTTAAGACCTCACATTAATCGAAATTTATCATAAATAATTTAGAAACCAAATTTTTTGTGTGTATTTATTTCTCTCTCATTCTTTAGAGATATTCAATATTTCTTAAATTTAAAGAATCCAAGACTGAATAGAAGGGATGGACAAAAGTTTTCTTTTACACTATATTGACCAAACTAAAAAATTTATGTCATCTATGTCATAGGCAACCTTATAAGAATTTTCCTATAATTAGATAGGTACACTGCAAAAAATATTCATTATGGCAAAATTTTTTATAGTGTAATTGTTCAGCTTCATTTAAAATTTAAAATAATAAGATATATATATATATTTTGATAAAATATGAATTAAAGTAATTAAATAAATTAAATAAAAAATCAAAATAATTAATACAATTTAATTAAAGTGAAAGTCATGAAACTAATTTATTGTAATAATTAAAAATAAAAGAAAAAAAAATTGGCCAACCTGGTCCGGACACTAATCGAGTTTAACCATTGTTGTTTATAGGGTTAAGTTAATTCATTTTTAAGTAAGGCTACAAATTCTTTAATTCGACTTTATAAATTTTAAAGATCAAATGAATTGGTCCTGGATTTCGTCCGTTCTGATACCTCTAACTAAGAGAGAGGAGAGGGGAGAAAGCTAAGCACTCGTGAAAGAGAAGGAAGAACACATCTCAGCCATTAAGCATAGGGACTTCACCATTATTTCATATTTGCTTGTTTAGAAAAAAATATATATTAATTTTTTATTTAGTAAAATTACTGTTCTGACCACTGTAGTAAGAATCGGACCGGACCGGACGGTCCGACCGGTTCAACCGCCAATCGAATACAAAGGCGAGTCGGTTGGACCAAAAAACCGTTTTTGTAGTTGGACCGGATTGGACCGGATTTAACTGGAGTTGGACCGGTCAACCGGTGGTCCAACCGGTCCAATTTTATTTTTTAAAAAAAATTTAAAAATAAATAGGAAAAATAACATAAAAAAAAGAAATTAGAAAAGTCTTAAAAATTAAAATTTAAAAGTTATGATTATCAATAATTTAATATTTGGTTTGATTAAGTTCTTTCAAAGCTTGACAAGTCTTAAAAATTAAAACTTTGAGAAGTTATGTAATTTAAAACTTCAAAATTATGTATATTGAAACTTAAAATTTGAGTGATGTCATTTTATATATTAAGAATATTTATTATTTATTATTTATTGCGTCATCCGGTTCGACCGACGGTTCAACCGGTTAAACCGATCAAACCATGAACCGAACACTTGTCCGAGTCTTTTGTCCAGTTCGGTTCTTACAACATTGGTTCTGACTTCTTTTGCTTCAAAAATCAAATATATAATATCCCAAAGGTTTAATATGATATCATACAAACCCCCCCCCCCAATTTTATTTTTTATTATATTAATAAAATTAACACTTAACACTATATATTCATCCCATGACAATTAAATTTTCTAATTGTCTTTATTATTATAGAAAAATCTCATGTCAAAATTAATTAATAATTTGACTATATTTCTTGTTATATTAAAAATATATTTTGTACATAATTTATTTACATGGATAAAAAAAACTAAAAAGGAGGTGAGAGTAATTTTTAAAACTAGAGAGGAGGTAAATATATTTTAAATTTACTCAATTTTATTTTAATCATTCTTATAATTTTTTTATGATTATATAAATTTTTTGTTGATGTAATTAACATATACCATCTTCATATTATGAATATACATAATTTATATAAAAGAGAAAATAAATAAATAAATTTAATATATATATATATATATATATATATATATATATATCACATAGAATTAATCTTATCAAAAAAATTTAAGTCAAAACTCCAAATTGGTCCTTTATGTTTCAAAAAGTCCAAATTAATCCTTTATGTTTGCAAGAAGTTCCAAATTGGTCCTTCCGTCCAAGTTCGTTTATTTTTTAAGTTAAGTGCTGACGTAGACACACAATCTCTCCTACGTGTCGCCACGTCACTGCCACATCATCATCCAATATCATATGTGATGACGTGGCAGTGACGTGGTGCTGACATGGCATGACACGTCAGCTTAGATGTACACGTCAACACTTAACTTAAAAAATTGACGGAAGTGGACGGAAGGACCAATTTGGAACTTCTTGCAAACATAAAGGACCAATTTGAACTTTTTGAAACATAAAGGACCAATATGAAACTTCGTATAAATATGAAGGACCAATTTGAGATTTTGACCGAAAATTTAATATAATTAATAACCACAAAAATTAAAGAGGCGTGTATATATGTCTAAACTCTAAAGTATCTTGTCTTGTGAACCAACTAATTTGCCATTTCACATCACTCACAAGTCACAACCCACTATGTACTTTCTTCCACTTTGACTCAGTCTACTATGAATATGAGCCTATAAAGTCTTGACTAATGAGTACCTAAACAACGCGTATTTGATGCTATTCAATATCTATAAAATCAACATTCGTTATTTATAGTCATTCAACCAATAAATTATCATTTTAGTTCTTAAATATATAATTTATCTCAATTTAATTCTTGAAATATGGAATTGTCCAATTTAACCTTTGAAAGACACAACTTGTCATTTTATCCCTAAAAAATATAATTTATTTCAATTTAATTTTTTAAAATCTTTGTTAATTTAAGGACTAAATTAAAACAAATTATATATTGTAGGGGCGGAAATAATAATGTACTCTTATAAATATGAGCACATAAAGACTCCAACTTTCACAACCTTCTTTCCCATCTTCAAAACCTTATCTTCCTCATCATCACTCTCCCACATATTCACTCCAATTTCCAAATACCCACAAGTTTTATTTATTTATTTTTGTTTCTTTTAAATTTCTTGATGGAAGGAACAATTTCTTCCAAAGAAGACACCAATACTTCAATTGATCTCACACAAATCACCATCCGACCCATTGAAGATTCTGATGCAGATGATCTCATGGTGTGGTCTAGTGATGAAGAAGTGACCAAATTTTGCACTTGGGAGCCATACACAAGCAAACAAAATGCCATAGATTTTATCAATAAGGTCCCTACCACTTTCACATGGTACAAGGCCATTTGCCTTCAGAATAGGGCCATTGGGTCAATTTCTTTGTGCCTGTGTCCTCCAGAAGATAGGTTCAGAGCCAAGACTGGTGAGATTGGATATATTTTGGGTAGAAGGTTCTGGAACAAAGGGATTGTTACTGAGGTTTTGAAGAAAGTGAGTAAGGCCGTGTTTGGGGAGTATCCTCATTTGGAGAGGCTTGAGGCTCTCACTGACTTGGAAAATGTGGGGTCTCAGAGGGTGTTGGAGAAGGCTGGTTTTGTGAAGGAGGGGGTTTTGAGGAATTATATGTTTATTAAGGGGAGAAGTAGAAATGTGGTTGTTTTTAGTCTTCTTCCTAGTGATTTGGAAACTCAAGTTGCTTCCTTGAGTTTGTGAGTTATTTAGTTTGATACCAATTTGGTCTCTGGAAGATACAATTTGTTTTAATATAGTCATTGAAAGGTGAAAATATTTAATTTAGTCCCTGAAAAAAAATATACTTTTTTTGACTCGATTTGGTCCTTTCAATCCTTGAAAGATGCCACACATACACAGACGAAAAAAAAATTAAAAAGACTAAATTGAGACAAAAAATATCTTTTAAGGATTAAATTAAAATAATCCGTAGATGGATGCTTTGTTTAAGTTTTACATTTATGCTTTGAGTTTTATGGAGATGTTAAATGGTTTGTAATATGTAGATGTGTAAAAGGCAGACATGAAATAAAAGAGAAGAGAGTTCTTTGTATATTATTAAAATATGAACAATATGATATATTTATTGAAAGTAATATATTTTAATATGAGAGGATTGGTAGCATATATTTTTATTATATTACAAAATTTAAATTACCAAAGACTTGAATTAATTTATAATTGTAACTTTGAATAGTGTTATATATAGAAAATGTATGATTGAAGAAAGCATCTTCAAATAGAAAGTATATCTATTTTTTTGGACAAAAATTGTAGTAAGGGAAAGCACTCCTAAGTACTATCGGGCAAGGTGCCAGTGGCATGTTGGGAAGACCAACAGAGGCCAAACCCAAAGGATTACTACACAGACCTAAACCGCAAGCAGTTTACTCAGTTGCAGCTACTCAACTAGTTCTTGACTATTTGTGCTAACCCACGTTTATTTGTACATTTTAAATAGACATATATCTTATTTAGATGGGTTGTAATTTTTTTTAAATTTTTTAAAAAAATCATAAGAGTTCTGTTTGCTGAATCTTTAGTAGTACAAACAAAATCTCTTAAATGTTTTTCTATTTTAAATTCTTTTCTAACAATTATTTGGATGTTATATAAACTAATGTAGTGGAATAAGGAAACATTACAAAGAAAAATTGTTTAAAGTGTTTAAGAGATTCAAAAACACCATTTAACACCACTCAAATTACAAATGATTTTCTCATAAAAAAAGAATCACAAATTCACTTGATCCAAACGCAAATAGTGGAAAAAAGAGATTTCAATATAAAAAAAATTGAGCTGAATTTGAGAGGGACAATTGACTAACCAAATGAGCTTGAACTCTAAAGGACTGTTGAAGTGGGCTATATTTTGGGCCCGATTTTACTTGCACAAAGTTTTGGGTCCAACATTACAAAAGGACTGTTGAAGTGGGCTATATTTTGGGTCCTAAGTAATAATGTATTGGGGCAAAAGGAGATTTTTTTGTCCGTCCGGAGTCTGAGGTACTGTCTCGACTAATTCAGACTCGACTCGCATACACACCTAACTATGATGAGAGAGTCTTTCAATGAGAATAGTTGCCTTCACAAAATTTCAAACTCACCTTACTTAAGCGATACCAAACTGCTTCCAGAACGAACTCTTCATTGGTGGGCAAAAGCATTGTTAGTGAGGTTTTGAAACAAGTGAGGAAGACCGTACGTGTTTGTGAGTACCCTTCATTTGGAGAATGTGGTAAGTGTATACTTCTTCCAAATGATGTCCAAACTCATGAGATTCGAGGAGATCAGATTCAATACTGTACTAAAGAGAGATAAAAAATAGGAGGTGAGCTCTACACATGGAGGAAATCCACATGAAGTGCTTCCTTTTAAGTTTTAATGTCAAAATCAATAAGAAACCAATCAAAGCACACGAAAGAATTAAAAGGATTCTTCGTCTAAAAAGGAAGTGAAACTCAAACAAAGTCTATTCCCATCTCTATCTCCGAACTCACTAAATACATATCTCTCTAAATAATAAAGATTCATTCTCGAAAAGAACATATTCTATTAGGATTTTAACATTTAAATGCTTATAAGTAATACCAACATTTTAATTTTAGAAAATTAACGTGTACTTCTCTCTTGAAAAATAATACAACTAAGAGGTAAAATACTATTTAGTCTCTGAATTTTTTGTCAAACTACTATTTAGTTCCTGAATTTGGCAAAAATACTATTTAGTCCCCGAATTTGCAACTCTGTCAACTCTTTAGTCCCCGAATTTGGCAAAAATACTATTTAGTCTCCGGATTTGCAACTCTATCAATTCTTTAGTCCCTGAATTTGACAAAAATACTATTTAATCCCCGAATTTACTTAAAGGACATTGAATGATACCCAGAAATTTGTGGGGACATTCTTTGCTTGAACATCCTCAGCTCTCAAACGGAATCTTCCTGTATGCGTGATCCTCATCACCTTGTAGATCAGCCAATGAGACCTCAAAAACTCTGTGCTTCAGTCCTTCTGAAGCAATCTGTCATTTACAAAACATATGAAAGTCATAAAACAATTATGGTGTTTTTCATTCAAGCTTAGTTACGTTATTTCCCTCATCATTTACTCATCCTCAACTAGGGATAGGGATGGCAATCTTATCCGGACTCGACGGGTACTCAGAAATTTTATTTATTGAGTTTGAGTATTGAAAAAATGGGTATGGGTCTAGGGATTTTAACGGGTAAAAGTCTGGGTCTGGGAACAGGTAAAAGTGTATTCACCCTGATCCCGGACCCGGTGATATAATATATATAAAAATATATTATATATCATATCAAATTTTTTTAAAAAAAAATTTACACTCACCTCACCATCACGTGACACCCATTCACACAAACTCAATCAGACTCTCATCTCACTCACCCACCCCCATTCACGAATCACGAATCACACATTCACATTTCACTGTTCACGCCACATTTTTTGTCTGTATTTGTTTATTTAAGGATGAACTTAGACTTTTTATGTTTATTTTATTGTGTGTTTGAAGTTTGTTTTTCTTAAATTTGAAAATTGTTGTGGATATACATATATTAATTTGGATATATATATATATATATATATATATATATATATATATATATATATTTGAATTGATGTGGATATACATATATTTGGATATATGTATATTTGAATTGAAATATTTTATAAATAGTTAGGATTACGAAAGAATATTTTTGAATAAGTTTTTAGGAATATTATATTTTGAATTTTGGTAGATAAGGTTGTTATCCACATTTAAGGATAACTCTAGAAGTTTGATTAGGATTTCTTATTTTCATGTATAAATACCCTGCAAAGGTGAATGATAAAGAGAGAGCAAATAGAGAGTATTAGAGAGGATTAGAGAGGGTTTTTCCTTTTTCCAATACCTTCTCCTTTTACAATCTTAACAAAAATAATTAAATTTATGAATGTTTATTCAATACTTGTAATGAAAGTAGCAAATTTTGTAGAAAAAATAATAAATTTTTCGAGTACGGGGCTGGGTCTGGGGATCTAAGTATTCGTTGAGTTTGGGGATGAGTATCAAATTTCATACTTGGCCGGAGACAGAGAAAATATTGACTACCGAAGCCAGGGACGAAAAATGCAGTATCATACTCAGACTTTACCCATTACAATCTCTATCCTTAACAGTTCAATTTTTAGTAGATAAAAATTTAGAAAGATATAGTCTTAATATCTTTTGTAATTTTATCTCTATGCTAACAACATCTTTTGGGAACCTTAATATATATATATATATATATATATATATATATATATATATATATTTGACTTTGATATATTAGCTAGATGTGTCTCCTTCGTGATAAGTTAATTTCCTGTATTAGAGTTTACAAGCTAAGTGGGATTAAATTAATTAATTGGGCCGCTAGCTAATTTCATATATAAAAATAGACCATTCAACTAATTAATCTTTTCCTGCATGCTTACCTACTCTCTACCCTATTATTTAGTCAAATTATATTTCACTGTTTCAGAGAACACTAACATCAAAACTCACCAAATCTTAGTTACCACATCTCTATTAATATGTTCTTAATAAGTGTGTGTGTGTATATATATATATATATATTTGATTTTATATAATTCTCAAAAAAAAAATTAATTATATATAAATGGAGTGATTAGACTGAATTAGCAGGGCAACTGTACATAGAAATTAAAGAATATCACTACTCCACGGCTGAGTTGATATATGATTGGGATCGGACATTCCAAAATTGTTTTTGTTTAAGTTTAATATATGTATAATTTTTTGTTTATATAGTTAACTACATTTTCAATTAAAGGTAATCTTATTATTTATATATAATGCTAGATATTAGTTATTAAATGTTGGCAAAAATGTAAAATATTAGGGTAAAATTGACAGTAAAAAATCGTTAGGAGCGAAACTGATAGAATTCCCAAACGTTGGGGGTAGAAAAGATATTTTTGGCAAAAGATTATAAACATGCCTGGCCAGTTATCAAATTTATATCAATAAACATGAATGTTGCTATAAATTTAATAAAATATTGGAATAATTTAAATTTATCATTTTTAATATAAAATAAAATTAATTTACGTTTTATATATACACAATAATTTGACACTTATGCAAATACCCACCAAATGATTAAAAATAACCTTAACAATAACAAATTCTGAATTCAGAAGCAATCAACCTATGTATCCCAACAATTTGCAACCATCTCTTCTCACGTTAAATAATTGTCATTGGGCAAAATTGTTTATATTTTTTTTGTCTAAACCAGGGTATCTGTCGTTAAATACAATGACTAATCTCTTCACTGAATTGTAGGCACCTAGAAGGGTGGGACAGCTGGCCTAAGGATTTAAAGCTGCTCTATACCCAAGGCAAGAATGGAACCCCTGACACTTAATTAATGATAGATGAATCCCTTCCACTCAACCACACCCTTTGGATTAACATTGCTTATATTTTAAGTCTATACAATAATCTTTTGGAATGAACCTCCGTTGGTCTCCCCAACATGTCATTAATGACCTACCCGAGAATACTTGAAACTTAAAAGTACGTACAATTTTTTTACTATCATTTTTTACCAAAGAAAAAAAACATGCATTTTTCACATTCAAATGTTAAGATTATATATAAATTGTATTCCAACGCGTTTTTATTCTCTTATCCATTGAACTTCAAAAGATTCGATCTTAAAGAAATAAGAATTTAGTATTGGCGTACATTCAACAAGAGTATTGCCTCCAATAATAAATTTTATAGTACCGAACAGATTAATTATCGGCTAGCTCACACTAGTGGACATTGTATATGGTTTGCCAACAAAATAAACTCATCTATCTATATATATATATATGATTTTAGAGTTTTTCGTGTCACACAAGTAAAATGTGATACTAAAAAAATAACTTTCCCATTAAAAATAACTAATCAATAAATAACTTCTCATGATTTAATATATTATTTAAAATATAATTATTATATTATATTTTAAAATATAAAATACTATCAAAAGTTTAATATTTTATTATTTTAAATTATAACAATAATTTTATATTATATATTTTTTTTAAAAATAAAAATAAATTACATGCGCGGTACGTGCACGCGAAGCTTCTAGTGTTATATATATAGATATATAGGTAGCTAACATCATCATTATGCTAGTTTAATTGCTTTCAATTTATTATAATTATAATCCTGTTTTCTCTAAATATAAACAAAAATAATCATTATGTTGGTCACAAGTGTATCAATCTGGAGAAGTAAATCTCCCTATAAGCGCAAATTAAATTAAAGTTTTGCCAAGTCCAACGAATTAACGGGTAGAATTGTAATTTACTTATTTATGTATTTTTTTTATATTTCTTTGTTTTCCACACATTCTCAAAATAATTTTGTTCGAAGTATAGATTTTAATAACTATTATTTGAAATTAACAGCTAGCATTGTTAATTATCTACTTAATCTTTTAACCTCGCTAAAGAAATCTGCATATTTATATAATTAATTTATTTCAAGAATATTAATTTGTTTTTGGTGTTGAAATGAATAAATTTCTCAAGTAGGTTTAAGCTTAATGTAAATTAAAAGAGTAGTGTTTTGGTTAAATATGAGAATTAATTAAGGCTACGTTTGATAACTTTGCACTACAGTACTATATATGCAATGTAATTTCACACTTCTTAATAAACTTTGCATCATATTTTTTACATACCAAACACACTTCTCATCATATTTTTTTAGATTTTCAACAAACTTTTTTCTACAGTACTTCATATCCCTTCCCGTCCGTACATTTTTACCAAACATAGTTTGAACACTTATTTTATAAGGGTGAGAATTCGAATCTTATGATTAAAATGAGGGTCTTGTATGAGTGATATGAAAATCCCCCATAATAGATATATACATCATTGAAATTGGGTCTAGCTAGTAGAAAAAGATAATTTTATCAAGTTAATTCAAATTTTCGTTAAAAAATATACTCATATTTAGTGCTTCTAACAGAATTGTTCTGGTAGGAGGATACTCTTTTCAGTTCACAATATCTGCTCTATTGAATAGGTGCATACAGACCAAGGAAATGATTAGTTTACTTTAAACTTAAAAAAATATAAAATAAAAAGACTGAATTACCCTTATTTATTCTTTTTTATTTTCAAAGGATACTTATTACTTGTTCATTAAATTTGGAGTGTCGAAGAGAGAATAGGTATTAGGTATGGATAAAATTGTAAAAAAATAATTAATGCTATCTTGATTTTGTAAAATAGCAGATATTTTGAAACTTTGAAATTCTCCCACTCATACAGATATTCTGAACCAGAGAGAGTATATACATCAACACGGATCCTCTACCGTGCAGCTGTTGTGCGGTTCGGTTAGCCACGGTTTTTTAACCGTGGCTAACTGAACGATACAACAGCAGCACCGTAGAGGATCCGTTCTGGCATATACATACAGCTAGGAAAAAAATAGTTGTGTGAAATTAATTGTAATTAATGACTATTGTAAGGAAAATTATAAATGTTTATTTATGAGACATAAATTTGTTGTCTAAGCAATCTCTCATCAGCTTCATACTTTTGTATTAAAAAACAGACAGAAAAATGTTGACTTTTGTGTATATTGTGTCCGATTCTGCCTTGTGTGGGCTCCATCATGTCAAGAAAAATATATGCAACCAGTCATTTTATTGGTCCTATATCTCTATTAATTAATCATACACTTCTTGAAGATATAATAATGGATTTTTTTTTAAAAAATTCAATAATATTAATTAGAAAATATAATAATATTAATTCTTCCATGCATGCCGCCATGCCAAATGTGATTAAACTAATCTAGTTTTCTTCACCAAACAACTAATTATCATGTTGTTTTGGAAGAATGTTGGGTCAATGGCAAGTGAGATTTTTTAAATAAATTAATTATTATACGATAATGAATCCATTAAATTTTATTATATTTTTTACTTTTTGATAAAGTGCATAAGTGTATTGTTACGTTTTTACACATTAACATTCATATATGGGTTAATATATAAAATAAACATCCTTCAATATTTTACAAAATTCACATTTTAGAATCTTCTTTTATATTTTATGTACTATAAATAGATGGTATTAGTTTTATTAAAAAAATATAATGAAATTACTTAACTATATATCTTTATATAAAATTTTAATATATTTACTTATATCCCAACCTAGTTGACAAACGTTTATAAAGAGATTTACATATATCACTTATCAATTATAAAGTTCTCACATTAATTATAGAATTTCTTTAATTGTATGCATGCATGTTTTCAATTCTCAAGCATTTCATTGAGAGCGCATAACGATTAGTACTACGATAATATTAAAATTTTGGTTAATTATACTTCCTCGATCTATTTGTTTTTAATTATTTGTCATTTGTGGTAACACTGAATTTCTATCCCATTCTGTACTACATATGCATGAATTCGAAAACCTAATTGTATATTAAAATAATTGTACACAAACTTTTGAAAAAATAGATAATAATTAATTAGGTAAAAAATAAAGCAAATTAAATATGGTTAAAAATAACGCGTTTTGGGTGATATATATATAGGCAAAAGTACCTTTCCTAACCCCAACGTTTGGGGGTCCTGTCAGTTTCGCTCCTAACGTTTTTTCGCTGTAAATTGTACTCCTAACGTTTTACGTTTCTGTCAATGTCACCCTTTTCACTATCACCGTCAAATATTTAACGATTTTTGCTGACGTGACATCCTATGTGGCAAAACATTTTTTTTCCTGTCAATTGTACCCCTAACGTTTTACATTTCTGCCAATGTCACCCTTTTCACTAGCACCATCAGATATTTAATAGTTTTTGCTTACGTGGCATCCTATGTGGCAAAAATATCTGACTTGGCATATTTTTTTTCACACCAGATTTTTTACTCATCTTTTTCCCATTAAAACCGTGTCGTTTTAGCCTCACCATATTCCTTTTAAAATATAATTCAAACGCACGTGCCATTTTGCAAACAAAAACATCGGAGACGTTACCAATTCTCTACTTTGTCGGAGACGTTACCCTAAAATAAAGAATGGATAACGTCTCCGTTGTTTTTATGAGCAAAATAGCGCGTGCGTTTGAGTTATATTTTAGAAGGAATAGGCCGAGGTCAAAACGACACAACTTTGATGGGGAAAAGATGAGTAGAAAATCTGATGTGAAAAAAAAATATACCAAGTCAGATATTTTTGACACATAGGATGCCATGTAAGCAAAAACTATTAAATATTTGATGGTGCTAGTAAAAAGAGTGACATTGGCAGAAATGTAAAACGTTAGGGGTACAATTGACAGGAAAAAAAAAACGTTAGGGGTACAATTGACAGGAAAAAAAACGTTTTGCCACATAGGATGTCACGTCAGCAAAAATCGTTAAATATTTGACGGTGTTAGTGAAAAGAGTGACATTGACAGAAACGTAAAACGTTAGGAGTACAATTGACAGCGAAAAAACGTTAGGAGCGAAACTGACAGGACCCCCAAACGTTGGGGTTAGGAAAGATACTTTTGCCTATATATATATACTAATGCTATGCAGCTATCAACTTTCGTATTCAACTCTTAAAGAGACATAAATATATTAAACAAGAACTTATTACTTCATCACAATATGCGCATGCTAGTTCATTTAAATTTCAATGTTTAGGATCATAAATAACAAATTTTAAAGTGCTCAAAAGAATTGAAAGACAATATCAATTGGGCGATTTCAAAGCCTGCGTTGGTCTCATTAGAAACGCAGAAAAGTGATTTCGGAAGCCGATTCTAAAGTGGCGTTTGACCTTGTGAGCCAGAACATTAACGAGCTTCACCCTTATTTTAATCTCATCTGTAATATTCAAAATATGCGTAACCAGGATGGCTGATTTCTTGGCAAAATGAGGTCACTCTAGCTCTCACTTATGGCATAACAACGTTAACACGCCCCTTCTAGCAGTGGTATGAAGATTCTTGCTGAAGATATTATGAGAGTGTTTTTCCCTAGAGCTTATGTGGTTTAGCCTTGGTGTTTAGTCTGTTCTACCAAAAAAAAAGGACAATTTCAAACCTAAGTAAGTAATAATTCAGCAACAAAAACTATTTATTCTGTCATAAGGTATATAGTATAGATATTTTTTACAAAAAAAAAATATTTTTTGAGACCATATTATAGTATAATTTGCCATTTGTTAATATTAATAAAAGCTCACATTAATTTAACAAAAAAAATCATATTAATAAGGACTCACCTTAAATAGATTAGTGACTAATTGATTAGAAGAATGTACTAAAGTTCAGTGTGTTATTAGTACTTATTAGTGTAGCAAGTGCATAGCAATTTACATTCTATTTTCATGATAAGAGATCTGATACGGCAGGGCCTTCTTGACGAGCCCTCAGCCTCGGCTCCACTGAAGAAGCGTTCAGGCTCGGACCTGCTACGAGGCATCGACCAAGGCCTCGTCGTCAGACCCCCGCGGCTCCCCTCGACCTGAGGGACCACCCGTCAACATCACGGGTGTCATTCACACCGCCGTACTTTCCGGGTAGTTATGCTGACATGGACTCGCGCCAAAACGACTCTCCCGGGAAAGGACCGGATTACCTCTGGCGAAGCCTATATAAGCGCAGGAAGCTTCATCAGGGCAAATACTGAATTCTTACTCTCTCACCATATACTCTCGACTTCCGATTACTGACTTCGGCATCGGAGTCCTACCACGGGAGTCCCCTCCCGTCGTGGGTTGATTGCAGGTTACATTCTGAGAGCAGGAGTTGGACTGAGGGAGACCAATTCATCAAGATCCATAATACATTTTTTAAAAGTTATAAAAAAAAACAATTGAGTGATGAAATCAAATATTAGAAAATTTTAAATTGGCAACACAATAATATAATTCTCTGCCTCTTCTATCAAAAATAAAGAAAAAATTTTCTGGGTCTAAAAATTTTATACATTAGCAACAATTTAGCAATAACATCTTGACATTTGCTATGATCTGTTGCAAAATAAATGAAGAAAGATATTAGTTGGGATCGGAGGGAAGAAATAATAATGAAGGAACTTTGTTAAATGGAATACAACTTCTCCCTTCACATTTGGTACGGAAAGAGAAATAGTTTCGAGACTCCTTGTGCATAATAAGGAGCTTCACTTTCATGGAGGGAAGGAAACCCAAATTAATAGCAATATTTCCTTCTGGACAAAGGGGATGTGAGTTGAAGAGAAGGAGGTGGTTAATGAAAATATTGCTTTGCCCATCTCTAGTATTTTTAACTTAGGTGAGAGGGAAGGGCAAAAAGGTCTTTTTATATTTTTAACTTTCACTTTCCTATTTTTTTTTTATCATACCAAATTAATTTATCTTTTTTACTTTCACTTTTCTTTCCTTGCATATCAAACACACCTATTATCACTTACTTCCACTTTCATTTTCCATCAAAACACTCACTGAATATCAAACGCGAAAATGTCAAGATAAAATATCTATATTGCGTTCAATAAAATAGTCTAAGCTAATTTAAGGGAGATAAGTGTCATTATTTTATATATTGGTGAAAGAGTTTTTTTAACAATTTTCATATCTCGCCTTACTAAATAAAATAGTCTTATAGCAAATATATATATATTTTTTAGAAGTCAAATATTTGAATTACACACTCATATTTAAATAATTTAAGAATATCCAAAAGTCCAAACACAATTTGCAACTACCAAATCTTCTTGAACAATTAATCACTCTACTATAATACATGCACACTCCAATGATCCTCTATATAAACCCAACCTCATTTCATTCCCCATTAAACATCATCTTCATCTTCTTCTTCTTCAATTCATCAATGGCTTCTCTTCCATTACTCTTAATCCTCATTTCTTTCTTCTCCACTATCATCATCAACCCCTCCCATGAATCCTCCCTCACCACCACCACCACCTACCCATTAAACCCTAGACTCCTTCAAGCCTACCATGCCCTCCAAGCATGGAAGCACTACTCCATCACCTCCGACCCCACCAACTTCACCTCCAACTGGTCCGGGCCCCACGTCTGCGCCTACGCCGGCGTGTTCTGCGCCCCGGCCCCAGACGACCCCGGCCTCGCCACGGTCGCCGGCATCGACCTCAACCGCGCCGGCCTCTCCGGCTCCCTCCCCTCCCACCTCCCCCTCCTCCTCCCCGACCTCGCCCTCCTCCACCTCAACTCCAACCGCTTCTGCGGGCCCCTCCCCGCCGCCCTCCCCCGCCTCCGCCTCCTCCACGAGCTCGACCTCAGCAACAACCGCTTCTCCGGCCCATTCCCCGACGTCGTCTTGTCCCTCCCTTCCCTCCGATTCCTCGACCTCAGATTCAACTCCTTCCACGGCCCACTCCCTCACGCGCTCTTCGATTCCAATCTCGATGCCGTTTTCCTAAACGACAACCGTTTCGGATCCGCGATCCCCGCGAATCTCGGGAACTCAACCGCTTCCGTTATCGTAATCGCGAACAATGATTTCAACGGATCATGCGTTCCGTCGGGCCTCGCATCCATGCGGCGCACGCTGAACGAGATCGTGATGGTGAACAGCGGGTTGGGAGGCTGCTTGCCGGAGGAGATCGGGGAGCTGGAGGAGGTGACGGTGTTCGACGTCGGCGGCAACGAGATGGAGGGACCGTTGCCGGAGTCGATCGCCGGGATGAAGAAGCTGGAGCGGCTGAATGTGGCCGGTAACAGGTTCTCCGGCGAGGTTCCGGCGAGTGTGTGCGAGTTGCCGAGGCTGAAGAACTTCACGTACTCGTTCAATTACTTCTGCAGCGAGGCGCGCGAGTGTCTTGAGCTGCCGGCGGAAGATGATCGGAGGAATTGCTTTCCGGATCGGCCGTTGCAGAGGTCGGAAGGTGAATGTGAGGCATTTTATAAGAATCCGGTGGATTGTGGTGCTTTTGGATGCCAGTTTAGAAGTACATCGCCGCCGCCTCCTTCTCCGGCGCCGCCACCAGCGGTTTACTAACATTATCTGTGATGATGAAGACAAAATAATATACATAATTTTATATTTTAAGAAAATTGATATGAAATTAAAAAAAAAAATTAACTACGCTTAACCACGGAGGCACGGACCATAACGTCCATGAGAGGAGTTATATTTTGATACATAATTTATTTTTTAAAAAAATTATTAATTTAATCTTTCAAATATGTAGATTATTTCAATTTAATCACTGAAAAACTAAAAATATTTAATTTAGTCATTGACAAATCTTTTTATCTCAATTTAATCCTTTTAACCCATCAAAGAAGTCACGAGAGTGGATCCTCTACATTGTGAGGTGAAGTGCTCTGTAAAGTAGGGAGATAAATAGAGAGAACGACTAAGAGAGAAAAATTATAATAATGTAAGGTCCACAATTTTTTTTTTTTAACTTGGTGTATACAAATAATTTAAATTAGAGACTTGATGTATACAAATATTAGCAATCTGATTCGTATTTGTGGTTTGCTCCCATATATAATTAATTATCAGATGGCAAAAATGGAGGAGTGGTTAAATTAAATTTGATTAAGATCGAATTAATTAAATATATATTATAAACAATAATAATACGTACACGATCATCATGTGCTCTTTCTATTGTTAATGATTTTTACATTCATGCATTGTCTTGTGAGATAATGATATGTTTTAACAAATTTTACATTCTTTATATATATATATATATATATATGACTTGTCATTTACTCCTTTTAGAAGGTGAGTCCGCGATATTATCGATAGTAGTGATTAATTTTTTTTATCATAAATTTTTTAAAGGAAAAAACTTAGGTTCATTTTATCAAGTTTCACCAATCATATATTGTATTTACACTCTCTTTCTTCTATGATTGGTTATATAAAAGGTGATCTTCTATATTCTCTCTCTACTGTGATTAGTCATTTAAACACTTTTTACCACGTGTCATATTTATATTAGGAAACTTGATGAAATGAACATAAAAAAATAGACCTAAATTTTTTCTTTTTTAAAAGAGTGTTTTAGTGCATGTGATGAAGCTAAGAATTAATCCCTGACCAAATATTTAAGGAATCCAGCTATAACTACCAACCATGCATGTACTTTGAACCTGGTAGTTTTTTTTTTTGAACAAAGTTTAAGAATGGATAAGTACTGTTATCTTATTAGAATAATCAAAGAAGAACTCTCAATCTCTTTAAAGATTTATGTGAAGATTTATATATTATCCACAAAAAAGACCCTCATATCGATCATAAAATTTGACTTTGATCCTAATCTTTACAAAATATGAGTCCAAACTTGAACCAAATGTGCTACTCCTAATGTTTAATTCTTCTCTTTAGGTTGGTACAACAATTGTTGACATTGACAGAGAGAAGAAGCATCCATATTATTGAGTATAGTTGAAGTATATATATATTTAGTATTAAATTGATATATATAGTCATGGGCTCATGACATGCAAGTTGAAAATTTCATGACAGAGAAGTGCTATTTCCCATTTCCTAATGCTTTCCACACCGACATATATATATATATATATATATATATATATATATATATAGACTATATACACAATTTGGTCCCTGAAAGATACAAAATTTGACATTTTAGTCCCTGAAAGATCTGGCGTACCCAACTTGGTCCCTGAAAGATTGGGCCGTTACACAATTTGGTCCTTCCGTCATACCCAGTTAAATGCACTTAACAGACGTGCTGATGTGGCACGTTAGATTTCCATGTGGCCCGTTAGTGTGTGACTCAGAGTTGCTTACATGGCACCCAGCTCCAACTCATCTTGAAACGCAGCGTTTGGAAGATTTACATTGCACAATAACCCTAAAACGCAGCGTTTGGAGATAGTAGCAGACATAAAAAAACACAAAGAACTGATCTTTAGGGTTTATAGAGGGAGGTGCTTCTGAGGTGAGGTAGAGAGGAAGGAGAAACGAAAATGAGCTGCCATTGCTGCAAAGAAATCCGTCGATTTGAAACTCGTTCAAATCAGAATGTTCGAATGGCAGAGTCAAGTTCATCTGCATCGAGCTTCGGTGGTGAGAAACTCCAGAACATGCCAATCGTGTGTGACTGTGGGAGAAGGTTAGTGATGTTCACAGCCAAGACTGAATTTAACTATGGGCGGCGATTTCTAAGGTGCCCATTGTACAAGGTAATTTTTTTCAGTTGAAATATTGGGTTTATTGGGTTGTAAGTTTTGTTGGTTTTGACATCATTCATTTTTGGCAGAACAAGCTCCTTACTTGTGGATTTTTCAAGTGGGTGGATGACGAGTGTCCAACTGAAGATGAAGAAGTGTCATTTCCAGTGGGTGGAAAAAGTGCTTTGAACCTTAGGAATACTTTGGTTATGTATGAGTATGAAAACAAAATTCTAAAATGTATTTGTGCTGTGATGGGAGTGGTTCTAGCATGCTTGATTTATTATCATCTTAAATTTTAGAGTGTTGGAGTCTGTATTTCAAAACAACCTTTGTATTTTGATTTGATTTTGTTATGGAGTATGTAACTTGTTATGGAGTACAACTTATGAGACTTTGTTATATGTTATATGTTCTATGTTATATACTGATATTTCTAGCATCCAAGGCATGAAATGAGTTTCTAATTTAACCAAACCCAATTAACCAAATCTGATTTAACCAAATCCTATTATATTACAAGGCATTCTAATTTAACCAAATCCTATTATATTACAACCTGTTTGTATTTGAATAAAGTGGACAATCCACTCAAATATTTCTAACAATGCACTTAAATATGGTGCTGCAATTTCATCACATTTTATCATTATGCAAATTTCATCAAAGCATCATGAACTAGCAATGAACTCAAATATCCATCTTCCACCACCATCAAAACCTGTTTGTATTTGAATAAAATGGACAAAGTAACATAAATACAGAAGATAAGGAAATATATGGGCAAACCAAAATATATTGATATTGATGTGTTGTCATTTACACAAGGGTCAAGGTGAATATTTCATCAATGAACCTCAAATAAATGGCTCAAAAAGTATTACAATACCAAGTTAATATAAGTCTTAACCATAAAAGGTTCAACTAGAATACTGCCAAAACAAGCAGTTACAACACAAAACCCACAAAGTACAATATCCAAAATAAGTTGCCCAACATTGCTTGGTAAGTTGCTCTTCTCCTCAGTTCTGGCCAGCATTTGATGGTTGAGGAGGCATGAACTTACTCAACCTTGACCTAGTAGCATAGCTTGCAGCTTGGATGGTTTCATTTGTAGCTTTCTCTTTCTGCAAAGCTGGAGGAGGCCTATATGTCAATGCATTGTACATGGAAGGTGGCCTTAAAGGTGGTGGTCTCACTGCTGTTCTAGGTGCCATGGGTTGAGTGAATGGAAGTTGAGGCCTTGAAGCTGATGCCCTCACTGCTGTAGTAGGTGCCATGGGTTGAGTGATTGGAAGTTGAGGCCTTACAGTTGGGGTGGGCATAAATACCATCGTTGAAGTAGATGGATTTTGTGATGTTGGAATTGTTGATGCCATCCCAGTTGTACTCTAATAAATATAGAATATAAAAGTTAGTTACCAATATTTATTAATCTAATAGTATTTAAGTATATAGTAAAGTTTGGATTTTACTTGAGAAGATTGAGAAAGATCTGGTGAGTTTGGAGGTGGTGTTGGCAGCACAGTACTTGTCTAATTGATTAAAAAAAAAGTGTTAGTCAGTGAAAAAGATGAAAAAAAAAGCAAATTGGAGTATGTAAAAATAATGTACCTCTACACTTTGGTTGTTTGGTGTTGGAGGTGGTCCCTTGCAAGTCCTTGAGTTGTGCTTACTACCGCCACATTTTGAACACTTGATTTCCCCATACTTTCTCTTAGCCTTGTGAGATTTGGGTGGTGGGTCATTCCCTTTCCTTCTTTGCTTTTTAGGACGTCCAGCTGGCCTCTTAAATGGTGGTGGGTCTATGTCAGGCAACCCAGTCTTATCCCAAAAATCTGACGAATTGATTGGTCGTACATATGGTTCGTAAGTCTTCCTCCATAACTGAATAGAGAAGAAAGGATGCACAAAATCTTCAGGATCCACATTCTTAAAGGCCATGCATGCCACTGCATGCTCACAAGGTATACCAGTGAGACCCCACATGTTGCACGTGCAACTTGATATTCCTAAATCCACAATCATTTTTATTGGCCTGCACTCCACCTCATATTTATTACCCTCTGGGTCCCCCACCCAATATGGTGTCCACCTACCACTGTTTATCTTTGCTTCCTCTAGTTTTTTTTTTGCCATTGGGGTAATTGGCCCATCATAAGCAGTAGCTTTCTTTCTTTCTTTATTCATCTTGGTCACAATATATAACCTCAATTCCTCAGCCATAGTGATGATTGGTTTAGCCCTCATCTTAACCAACTTAGAGTTCAGTTGCTCACAATAGTTGTTAAGTAATGCGTCACTCTTTGGAAAGTGGCTAAATCCAGCCCTTGACCAGAAAGGTGCGGGGTGCTTGTTCAAATATGCCCATGCAGTCTCATTTTTTCTTTTCATTCTCTCCATGTTTGCATTAAATTCAGCCATGGTAGATGATTTTGCAATGATCCACACCAAGTCATTCAAATCTTTGTTCTTGAACTGCTTGTGAAAATTAACCCACATATGTCTCACACAGAACCTATGATGTACCCCAGGCATGAGTTCCTGTATGGCTGGTAACAACCCCTACATTGTGTGCCCCAATAAAATAATCATATATAAGCACATAAAACAATAAAAAAAATTTCAAGTGCACTGTTTAGTCTCTAAAAGATTTTAATTACTACACAAAATAGTCCCTAAAAGATTTTAAGTACTACACAAAATAGTCCCTAAAAGATTTGTTCGATGTACAAGTTAGTCCCTGAAGGTTAAGTCTTTCTATATCAGTCTTTCTATCTATACCAGGCTTTACTACACAAAATTCCAGTCTTTCTATATCAGTCTTCCTTTCTATACCAGACTTTCTATACTACACAAAATTTCATTACTTTACAAGTTACTCTACATCTAACTAACAGAGAATAAGAATGAGAATTACCTTTTGCTGGTCTGAAACAAAGTTCCACCCATGCACTCTGTAGTCTCCCAAGTCCTCTAGAAGGAGAGTCAGAAACCATCTCCATGTGTCTTTAGTTTCCGCGTCCACAAATGCATACGCTATAATAAAGAACGCATTGTTGCCATCTTGACCCACTGCTGTCAGCAGTTGTCCCCCATAATAACCTTTGAGGAAACATCCATCAAGGCCAATTATTGGTCTACACCCATTCTTGAAACCCCTTTTACAAGCTTCTAAGCATATGTAAAGTCGATCAAAAGAAAGAGGTGCATCTGGTCTCACAAACCTTAGCTTCAATAGCACCGTGGAACCAGGATTCCTATTCCTCAACTCCTCACAGTAATCCCATAGCATATTATACTGCTCCTTCTCACTTCCTTCCACAATCTTCCTTGCAAGCTTCATGGCTCTGAACACTTGAAATACTCCCACGTAAACTTTTCTTTTCTCCTTTAAGAAATCGTACGCTTCACACGCAGTCATCCCTGGATGTGATCTTACCTCAGGCACCAAATGTCGTGCTATCCATTTCTTGTTAGCCTTCTTGTTCTTGAATACTCTTGAACACTTATGCTTCTTTATGTAGGTCTTCACCTGGAAACTCTTGGTCTCATTACTCCAAGAACAATATATCTCCCACTTGCATTTCTTCCCCAAGCACTCAGCTCTAACTCTAACCTTATCATTTTTCACAAACCTAAACCGTCGCCCTTTAGCAATATTATAATCTTTCACTGCTTCTTTAAAGACTTCAAGTGATGAAAACTCCATTCCAAGTTGCAGCTTCACTTCACCAAATCCAGCACTTTCATTAAATTGAGGATACTTATTTCTGTAACGGTAGTCTTCATCCTCTTCAGACACAAGATGTGGATCTAATTTCTCTGATTCATAGCCACCATCAGAATCTGATTCACTATCTTCATCCTCTTCTTCTGAAGATGTTGCTAAGCTTGTTCTCAATGGCAGCCCTAACCATCTTCAATTTCATCTTCATGTTCATCTTCAACTTCAACAGACTCAGCAATTACTATGTCCTTCCCTTTACCCTTGGAAGAAGCCGTACT
The DNA here is from genome assembly GCA_014851425.1 of Senna tora. Lineage (NCBI taxonomy): Eukaryota > Viridiplantae > Streptophyta > Magnoliopsida > Fabales > Fabaceae > Senna > Senna tora. The sequence continues at coordinate 11,253,121 of CM026271.1, forward strand.
TTGTTTCATCTTGGAAGAAGCACCAACTTGTTTCCTATTCATAACCGTTGCCATTTCCACATCATCCTCATCATCATCTTGGTCAGTATCATCAGAATCAATTTCCTCATCTTCAGAATCTTCACTATGATCACCATCTTCAATACCATCATCTTCATTATCACCACTATTGTTTGTTTCATCATCATCATCATCTCTTTCTACCTCCCTTCGTAGTTGTTCAATCAATGCATCATCATCATTCACAGACAAATTTGCAGACCGCATAGCCCTCATCTTTTTCGCCATTGCTACAAGAGTCAAAGCACTTGTAAGTTGCATAGCAGATAAATAAGCATATATATACGCACACTCTATACATTAAACACTCTATACATTAACCACTGTGTATATAAATGCTTATTTCTCTGCTTCACTACTCTCTACAGTTAAAAGTTTAGAGTTCAACGCATAAGCAATGGGTCAGTGTTTTGGAGTTCAGAGTGCCCTATATTTATGGGGTCAACGCAAGCATAAACCAAGCAATAAAAAACGATAGAGATTTGAGCCGAATACAATAAACAATGGAGATTTTCAGTTAAAGTAAGAAACGCATTCATTGATTTGAATAAACTAATGCCAAGGAATCAAAAATGAAGCTTCGAAGAAAGTGGAGAATCTGCCATTGATGCATACCTGACGAAAATCAACGATGGAGATTTGAGACGAATGGAATCGACGCTCGAGATTCAACAACGCTCTTGCACCAACGTACGTCGCACTCTCTGCTAGGGTTTGAGCCACGGTAGGGTTTGGTCCACTGTCGTTTTCTAATGGGGTCTGAGCCACTCTAACTCACCGTTTCTCTTGTATATGGTTTGGTCCCCCACCTATTGTGTAAAAAACGGTGCGTTTTAGGGTTATTGTGCAATGTAAATCTTCCAAACGCTGCGTTTCAAGATGAGTTGGAGCTGGGTGCCATGTAAGCAACTCTGAGTCACACACTAACGGGCCACATGGTGATCTAACGTGCCACATCAGCACGTCTGTTAAGTGCATTTAACTGGGTATGACGGAAGGACCAAATTGTGTAACGGCCCAATCTTTCAGGGACCAAGTTGGGTACGCCAGATCTTTCAGGGACTAAAATGTCAAATTTTGTATCTTTCAGGGACCAAATTGTGTATATAGTCTATATATATATATATATATATATATATATATATATATATATATATATATATATATATATATAGCTTTTATGATATCAACAAAGATTAAGGGCACGTTGATTAGGTAGAAATAGAAATGAAAATGGAAACGAAAACCAATGTTGTAAGAACCGAACCGGACAAAGACTCGGACAAGTGTTCGGTTCATGGTTTGATCGGTTTAACCGGTCGAACCGGATGACGCAATAAATAATAAATATTTTTAATATATAAAATGACATCACTCAAATTTTAGGTTTCAATATACATAATTTTGAAGTTTTAAATTACATGACTTCTCAAAGTTTTAATTTTTAAGACTTGTCAAGCTTTGAAAGAACTTAATCAAACCAAATATGAAATTATTGATAATCATGACTTTTAAATTTTAATTTTCAAGACTTTTCTAATTTTAATTTTTAAGATTTATCTAATTTCTTTTTTTATGTTATTTTTTCTTTTTATTTTTTAATTTTTTAATTTTTTTTTTAAAAAATAAAATTGGACCGGTTGACCGGTCCAACTCCGGTTAAATCCGGTCCAATTGGAAAAACAGTTTTTTGGTCCAACCGACTCGCCTTTGTATTCGGTTGGCGGTTGAACCGGTCGGACCATCCGGTCCGGTCCAGTTCTTACAACATTGACGAAAACGGAAATGGAATGCATTTGATGTGTTTAGTAGTAAAAGTTTGGTAATGAAAATGGAAAGGGAATGTATTAAAATGACAATTTTACCCCTTATATTAAAATAATAGAAAGAAAAAGAAGGTTATAATTGTGTCAAATCATGTCAAATCAGGGGGTATAATAGATATTTTGTATTTTTTTTCTTTTTTTTTTAAAGTTGGTGGAAATGAAAAAGTGAAAAAATAAGTGGGACCCGGTGGGTCCCACCATTTCCATTTCCATTTCCTTCCATGTTTCTAGTAAATGAACATGGCCTAAGTTTCTTAATTAAGAGAGACACATTTAGTTAAGGTTCCCGTTTTTACTCTATAAGAGCAAAAGTTTAAATTTTACATTGGATGTGAGGGTCTTATTGGTAAATAATATGTAAATTTTTCCATAAATTTTTAAAAAGATTGAGAGATATTTCATAACCCTGATGAGATACCGGTATTTACCTATATTATATATATTTGTAGTAATGTATATCGTCAAAATTTTAACATGGGGTTTTGTATTCAAATATGGGTACATGGGATGTTGATTATATATATATATATAATTAATTACTCATCAATATAGTATAGTACACATGGGTAAAAGGTCTATATTTCTTTAATTATCACTTTTTGAGTTTGATTTATAGAAGAATGAGAATAAAGTATCATTCGTTGGGAGGGATTGTCTTAAATAATTAATACTCAAAAGATTAATCATTAAATCTGCTCTGATGAATACTCGATCATAAAATAAAATACAACTCATACTGGTTTTATATAAATGATTTAAATTTTATATATATATATATATATTATTCTTTTAAGGCAAATATATATCTACATTTTGTTATTTAATTTGTTTCAACTATTCTATAGGTAATTTAATTTTAATATTTAATTATAAATTTTTATATTTGATGTAATTGTTTTTTTTAAATTTATAATTAGATGAGTCATAATTTAAACAAAAACTGTTATTCTGATTTTTTTTTTTTTTGGATTTGAGTTCCGAAATTAGAATATTCAAAGGGTCTAAATGAGAAGTGGTTCTAAAAAAAGTAATGAGAACTAATTTTGCTATCTTTTTGAAGTTTAGAGCCTATTTATGTATGCTTATTTTTATAAAAGAATCACTTTTTTTAATAATCACTTATTTTAAAAATTTGTGTTGTTTAATTTGTACATGTTTATTTTATAAAATGAGTGATTTTTAGTTGTAACAAAATATACTTTTTCAGCTTTTAGCAACAAGTAGAAATTGGATTTTTTTCAGCTTATAGAAGAAGCTAAAATTTAAATAATTTAAAACAAAATTACTCTTAATAAAACTTTTTATTTTTCATTATTATACCCTTTATTATTTTAATGCTAATTTTGAGATATGTTAATTTATGAATTTTTTTAATACATTTATGTTATTATATTGTGATGTTTTTTGTATTTTTTAAAAAAGATAAATATTGACAGTAATTATTTTTATTTTAATAGATATTGATTAATAAAAAAATTAATCAAAAATATGAAATCACATTAATTAAAATTAATAATTTATTCAATTAATATTTTAATAAAGTAATAAACAAATAAATAATTTATTTTTATTTGTTTAATAATAATAATAAATTAAATTTTGATATTCATTTATTTATTTAATAGTATTAATAATATCTTAATATTTATATATCGTTCTTTGGTGATTTTACACACAAAATTACTTTTTATACAATTTTACCAAGCACAAATTGTTTTTCAGCTATTAATATAAGTATTTTTCAACTTTGTTTATCAAACACAAACAATTTTTCTATCAAAATACTTTTTAAGAAACACCATTTAAAAAAAATCATTTAAAAATCATTAATTTTTATAAACATGTATAAACGGGCTCTTAGTATATGAAAAAAATACCAACGGTAGGGATGGCAATGGGTAGGGTCTGGTTAGGATACTGTATTCCCCGGTCTCGATAGTCAATATTTTCCCCATCCCCGGACCTGTCCCTGGCCGGGTATGAAATTTGATATCCGTCCCGGACCCATCGAATATACTTAGATCCCCAGACCCGGCCTCGGACCCAAAAAATTTACTATTTTTTCTACAAAATTTGCTATTTTCATCACAAGTACTTTAATCACAAGTATTGAACACACATTCATAAATTTAATTATTTCCAAATTTAAGAAAAACAAACTTCAAACACACAATTTGATATGATATATATATTAAATTACCGGGTCCGGATCCGGGGTTAATACAACTTTACCCGTCCGCAGACCCGGACTTTTACCCGTTAAAATTCACAGACTCGGACTCAGATCCATTTTTAAATACTTAGACCCGGACCCAATAGATAAATTTTCCGATACCCGTTGAGTCCGAATAAGATTGCCATCCCTAACCAACGGTAACAAAACATCTGTTAAAAAAAAATTCAATATCATATATATGGATGCTAGCTTATATTACATGCGTTAGATATGTCTATTAAAAGGTCTGCTGCGTTAAATTTATGGAAAGGTTTTAATTAATAATTACTAATTATATATATTGATAATTAATTCTTCTTTTGGACAGAAATCTTGATATTTAATTCTAATAATTGTATACTTTTTAACTTTTCAAGAAATACAATTAATAATTTTCATCTATACTAGCTCAAATATATTTTTCTCTTTTAATTTAAATATACAAATTTAAACCACATAAAATTATCAAAAAAAAAAATATATATATATATACCTTATATAATATTTTTTTAAAAAAAAAATTCTTCAATATCCCTCTCTTTTTCAAAATCAAAACGCAATCTTACTTATTATCTCTGTATTATATTCCCTATCTTTCCTAAATCCTAGTCCATTTGCACTTATATATATATATACTCTCTATTTTCATTCACTTTCGTCTAATATCATCGATCCAGAGCTCTAGATACATATATATATTCTTCTTCCAATTCTCCATCGTTTTCAAGTGAGTATATATACTTCTTTAAACTTCTTATTTAATTTCTTGCATTATATATATATATATATATATATATATATATATGTTCTTCTTTTTCTTTTTCTTTGTGATTCAAGACTTAATTTCTTGTACCTATGTGTGTATATATATATATATATATATATATATATATGTATGTATGTATATCTTCAGGTTGATTAATTTTTCAATACAATATGTCTTCGATCTTATTCAATATGGAGAAGAAGCACAAGAAGGTGATAGAAGAAGCCGATCAAATCTTCAAGATGAGAGTGAGAATCAATAGGGCAGATGGAATTGACCATTTGAGCCTCCTCTATGATGTGAACAAAACGAAGCCTTATTATTACGTCAACTATTGGATAAACCCTAAGGAGCAGCATCGTACGAGGTTGATCCAGAGCTTGTATTCCCAGACATGGGACGAGGAGATCACCATCTTGCTCCGGAACGATCCGTTCCGGTACCGGTTCTTGTACCTGGAGGTCATGAGGATATGCGCGAGGTCCGAGCCGGGCACGTCCAACGGGATTACCCTTGTTTCCAAGGGCAGGGTGCCCTTGCCGGACGAACTCGACCGGAAGGATCTCCGTAGGGTCGCGATGATGTCCCTTCGCGAGGACGTGTTCGAGCCTCGTGGGGCCCTTCAAGTGGCCTTGCAAGTCATTCGCCGGCATGGACCTAATGATTTTGATGACGACGACGACGACGACGACGATAACAAAGATGATGTACTAACGATGTATTAGCGAATTTTAGGGTTTTTTCTATGACGGTTCAACGGGATTCAAGCATGTAGTCGCTTTCGTAGTATATCTGTATAAGATTTTTTTTGTTTACATATATTGTATAAGTAATTTCTTTTTCAAGATTGAAGTAATTAGTTTGAGTAATCATGATTTACTATTGTAGTTGGATCATTATGAGAGATTAACAAATTTTGCTAGCTAATTGCTTGATTTGTTTCTTATTATTGATTACATCATTATATTAAAAATTATATATAATACTTAGATTTTTATGAGTTGATCAATTGGGGAAGTTTAATTATTACTTGTATACCATATATATATATATGAGGTGAATTTAATTTGTTATTTTTTTTGGGGGCTGAATTTAGTTATTCTGATGATTAGGTAAATGAATAATTTGCTTTACAAAATTGTTGTAATTCCTTATATATACAGAGACAGAGAGAGAAATATTTTATCAAAAATTATTGCTGCATTTTTAGTTTAATGGCATAACTGCATAGGAGTTTCTTATATATTTAAAATATTACGTAAGTTCTATTTTTAGAAATTATTTTCTTTCATTTATTTATGAGGTTCAAAATTTTTTAAAATTTAAAATATCATTAAGAGACAACTTTTTGAAATTTGAATTGCTATATCTTTGATCCTTTTACCCATCTAGTTAATAGTATTGCTAAACTTTTTATTGCACCAACGAGATTAAGTCTAATAGAAGGGAGCAATAATTTTTCTTCTGTTAATTTTTTATTGCAATAATATTTTTTTATTGCTAAATTTCTGTTTTTTATTGCAGGATTGTAATAGAAAATATGAAAAGCCTAGTGTAAATTATGTGAGGAAATAGAGGGTAAATCCTCTATATATATTGACCAAGTTTATAAATTATGGAACCCTGATCCCAGAATTTCAATGATGTTTCCCACAGGGTTTTAAAATAAGTTAATGGTACGTTTGGTTCATGGCATATATGGGAAGGAATGGGTATAGGTTTTTCATATTGGTAGAGTTTAATTTTGAAAAAGTTTGGGAGGAGCTAGGAGGGTTTAAAATTTTTTTACCATTTTGTCTCTACGTGGATCAATTGGTAAGGGGTTGTTCCAGCTTAATTAAAGGTCTCGAGTTCGAAGTTTGGAAATGCAGCTGTGTTAAAACTTGGTTGGGAGAGCTTTGCCACCCTTGTGATCCTACCCGGCTCGAATGGAATTAGTCTTCACTTAGACGGTTAAAATGGATAAGTGAAAGATACCCATAGTTCAAAAAAAAAAAAGACTAAGGACCCGTTCACTTCACAAAAATAGCATGGGAATGGAAAGTATAAAGTGGGTGGGCCCACTGGGCCCCACCAACATTTACTTTTTGCTTTCCCTCTTGCTTTTTTTTAAAAATAAAAATAAAAATAAAAATACAAAATATCTATTATACCCTTTGATTTGACACAATTCTAATCTTTTTTTTTTATTATTTTAATATAAGGGGTAAAGTGGTAATTTTAATACATTCCTATTCCATTTCCATTCTAAATTTTTACTACAAAACACATCAAACCCGTTCCCTTTCCCTCTCCCTCTCCCTTTCCCTTTCCCTTTCCCTTTCCCTTTCTACCTACCAAACGGGCCCTAAAATAGTCCTCCCAAATCAAATTTACCCATTCCCACGATATGCCTAAGAGAGGAGAAAGAAAAGAAAATTATTTTTTTTAGTTTTATTATTTTTTTAATGAAGGGTAAAATTGTAATTGTACTTTAATATCATTCCCTTCCCCCTCCATTTTATCTTATACCAAACATAACCATATCATTCACATTCACATTCCTATACCCTCAAAATGAATGTGCCAACCAGATGGGCCATGTATGCTCAAGAAGGTTAATTAGAAATTTAAAAGAATAAAGTGGGACTAAATCGTGAGAAAAATAATATTATAGTAGTAAGAAAATTATAAAGACTAAACTAAATTTTTTAAGATTAAATAAGGGGCCAAATTAAAATATAGGCAAAAGTACCTTTCCTATCCCCAATGTTTTGGGGTCCTGTCACTTTCGCCCCTAACGTTTTTCACTGTCAATTGTACCCCTAACGTTTTGTGTTTCTCCCGATGTCAAGCTTTTAGCTAACACCATCAATTTTTGAACTTTTTAATGACATGACATCCTATGTGGCCAATAATTCTGATTGGACTTAATTTTTTTTCACAATAGTAGTCAATAGTACTAAGTTTTTGGGGTCCATTTTAATGATGTAATGAGTATTTTGGTGTATTGGATTTACTGATGTACTGAGTTTTTGGGGTCCATTATACCCCTAAAATGGATTATTGATGCGAAAAAAAATAAGTCCAGTCAAAATTGTTGGCCATATAGGATGCCACGTTATAAAAAACCGTCCAAAAATTGATAGTATTAGCTAAAAGCCTGACATTATGAGAAACACAAAACGTTACGGGTACAATTGACAGCAAAAAAATGTTAGGGGCGAAAGTGACAGGACCTTCAAACGTTGTGGGAGGATATGTACTTTTACCTAAAATATAAAATTGTTTTGTTGTGTGTAACGTCACATTAGTCCCTACCGATATCTATTTAAACAGTATTAGTAAAAAGTCAATGTTACTTAAAAAAATGAAAGATTGGAGTACAGTTAATCACAATCAAACTTAGGATTAGGGGTGATCGCGGGTTGGTTTGATTCGGGTTTGAAGAAAAATTGGAATCAATCCGATTAAAGTTCGGCGGGTTGAGTTGAGTTTGAAAAAAGAGAGTCTCGAACTCAAACCGAACCAACCCGCCAATAGACGGGTTGGGTTGAGTTGGTCCATTAAATTTATTTTTATTATTTCAATACATCCTTTTAATTATGTAATATCATTTGTTAATATTAATAAAAACTTAATTCCATCCTTAATCACTCATGCAATACTTCTCCATTACTTGTCCCTTTGCTAATTCATTCAATTTTGTATGCTTCTCATTCAATGGAGCCGAACATTTTGGATAATAGAAGTTCTGAAATAAAAGAAACTTCAATACATTGCGGTTATAATAAAATAGAATACTTATTAAAAAAATAAAAGAGAATAATAATGTTGAAGAATAATGAACTAAAAAACATTGTCATAAAAGAGAAATAAATCCCAGAAATTAATAACTATCTATACTCACCATTTCATCAATTCCAGACTCCATTGAACTCTATATATATGTATATATATAAATCTCACTAACATAAATTAAATTAAATTAAATTAAATTAAAAAACCTCCATTAATGGCCTCCATACCCTTCTTCCTCATCTTCCTCTTCATCACCACATTCAAATTCCAACTTTCCCTCCAACAAAATCCCAGACTCCAAAATGCTTACACAGCACTCCAATCATGGAAGCGCGCAATAACTTCCGATCCCAACGGTTTAACCGTCAACTGGAACGCCGGCGCCGTCGAGGGCGTCTGCAACTACACCGGCGTCTACTGCGCGCCGCCACCCGACGATCCCCACACCGTCGCCGTCGCCGGCATCGACCTCACCGCCGGCGACCTCGCCGGCACCCTCCCGGACTCCCTCGGCCTCCTCGCCGACCTCGCGGTCCTCCACATCGGCTCCAACCGCTTCGCCGGCACGCTCCCGAGCTCCCTCCGCTCCCTCGGCCTCCTCTTCGAGCTTGACGTCGGCAACAACAACCTCTCCGGCCCGTTCCCCGACGTCGTCTTGCATCTCCCTTCCCTGGCGTACCTGGACCTCCGATTCAACTCCTTCTCCGGCGAGGTCCCCCCCGCGCTCTTCGATCTCCCGCATCTCGACGCCCTCTTCCTGAACGACAACGCGTTCCGGTTCCAACTTCCGGAGAACCTCGGGAACTCCGCCGTCTCCGCGCTCGTCCTCGGGAACATCGATCTCGAACGGTGCCGTATCCCGCCGAGCGTCGCCAAGATGAAGGACACGCTGGACGAGATCGTGATCGTGAATAGTAGATTGGGAGGGTGCTTGGGGAGGGAAATTGGGGATCTGGTGAATGTTAGGGTTTTCGATGTGAGCAATAACGAGTTGGTGGGGCCGTTGCCGGAGGAAATTGGGGGGATGGTGAACGTGGAGGTGCTGAACGTGGCGGAGAACAGGATCTCCGGCGAGATCCCGGCGAGTGTGTGCTCGTTGAAGAAGTTGCGGAACTTCGCGCACGGAAACAATTGCTTCACCGGAGCTACGCCGTCGTGTCTGATTAACGGTGGCCGGGGAAATTTTATTCCGGCGACGGCGATGGTGAAGGTGGAAGAATCTGATGAGGATAAATGTAAAAAGCAGCCGATTGATTGCAATGCCTTGAAATGCTCTTGAAGAAGTATATATATATAGTTTCACTGCATGGAGTACCATTACTACTAAACTATATATATATATATATATTATATACTACCTCGTGTTTCCTTCCTCCATAGCTGTTTTATAAATTAACTAATTTAATTAATGATTATAATAAGTTATAGGAAAATAAAAGAAGGAAACTATTTTTTTAATTCTTGATTTTATTGATCAAATTATTATTTAATCATTGAATTTTAGAAAAATATTATTTAGTTTTAAAATTTGTAACTATGTCAACTATTTAGTCTCTTGAACATTATCTGTTAGATAATCAAGTGACGTAGCTGTAACTGTTGACGTGGCGTCGTTAATGACGACGATGCAGGTGTTGCCGCCATCGTAGGAGGAGATTTTATCGTTAGGACGACGGATGATGTGGTCACTATAGCTGCATATTAAGCAAAGCTTGGCTCCGAAATCGGGGAGGGGTCATCAACCCAATATTCGACAACTAGGGAGGAGGAGCAAGAAGAGGAGTCTAGCTACGTCAGCAATTAACAACCATGTCACTGTGTTATCTAACGAGTAACGTCTAGTAGTGGAATAGTTGACAGAGTTGCAAATTCAATGACTAAATAATTTTTTAAAAAATTTAGGGACTAAATAGTTTAACCAACTATTTGGGACTAAAAAATATTTTGTCTCGTCATAAAATGTTGCCCGTTGGAGTCTTGAATGTTGTTTGGAGCATTATATATGCATCAATATATATAAAGCCGTTAACCAAGTTTGGTTGGTCTAGTGGTTAGCTCACTAGATCGCTTAAGCAAGTGTTGGGGGTTCGAATCCCACCTTGTGTATGCAGCAACCAATTGGCCAGCGGCAAACCCTTAAATGGAGCTCAGATCCGCGGAGAATTAATCCTTGATCTATCGGGCTGGGGTTACCTTGAAAATATATATATATATATATATATATATATATATATATATATATATATATATATAAAGCCGTTTAGTTTTTCAATTTATTAGCATCTAATGAGAAATTAAATGTTGTTCATATGGCTATATAAATATACATGAAGTTTGTTGAGGAATGGTAAATCAACGGAGATAAGGTTTCACACATATTCTAAATAAATATACGAGTAAAAATTTATATATTGTGTTATTTAGGTAGATAAAGGTATAAGAGACAGAGTCTTGCTTATTTTCTAAGTGTAGAAGTTGTAGACAAACAAGTGAGTATTGAGCTTTTATATCCTGGAGATAACGCGTGTGAATACTCACTGCACCGGTACGAGTAGTAAAGTATAATTATTTATTGGGCATTAGTGCAGGTGTGAACATTGGTTTTGGGTACTCTATATCCATCCAAAATTAATGAACGGATAGGATAATTGATATCTAATATCTAATATTCAATAATATATAAATATAATATTAAATATAACATATATTATTGAATAAATTTTTTATTACATGGCATATAATATTCATTTTTTTCATAGTATTTTTTAACATCTATTAGACGAATTTGAATGTAGATAGTGAAAAATAACCGAATATCCGTCCATTATATATATGTATATATATTTATTGGAGTATCCGTCCACTGATATCTTTGGAAATAATGGGTTGATAGAAATATGGAGGAGACAACTTCGAAGGAAGATCCGGAAGGGAATGACTCCACTTTATGATTTAATTTACATACTTGATAATCAAGATTGGAGTCCATGTATTTTGTATTAATGGTAGTGCTCTAAGTTGTAGAGAACGAGTAGAAAGACAAGATAATCTGTATTTAGCTTGAAAGTCAAAAATATTTTTATTCTTTTGTTTTTTTATGGATCCAAACTCATTTAGCCCATAAATAAACATCCATTTAGGCCATTTTTAATTTTTTTTCAAAAAGGCTAATTTTTTACAACTCATCAATCATCACTAGAGTTAAATGACCAAGATCTAATGAGATGTTATAATTGGCAAACCATATGTATATAAAACAAATGTCATACATAGCCCAATAGCCCATTTAGAGCCATATGGCTAAGTTTTGTTTGGGCTTGTTTATAGATGGGTCTAATTTCATCTATTTTAAGCCATTCAATTTATGAGATGGGCTAAAAGGAACGATTTATAGGGCTTAATCTATGTTGATATTGCTAGTTATTATGTTTTTTGGAAAAATGTTCAAGTTAATGCCTCTAATGTATCTCACATTGTATATAATTGAGAATGTAAGATAATATTTAGTCACGAGGTACTCTAGTCCTACCAAATAAGATAGTCTTCTAAGGTAAGTTATTCTCACAAGTTAAGTCACATATTCTAGCATTAAGGACGTTCTTCTACAATCTTAGTTGTAATTGGGCACTGTAGATAGTGATACTAGTATTCCGGTGTTCACACAAGTATAAAAAACTAGTGCAAAGCCTGCCTATTTGATTTGTATCATGGTGAACTATTAAAGACATGGCTCGAGATTGTCCAAAAATTGAAATACCTAGTCAAAGAGATTTGTCCAAAAACCAAAAGAACTCGAGCATCGATCTAACAAAAAAATAACATATCATATAGCGCAAAACCAATCTACCCTATTGCCAAAATGTGTAATGTTAAAGACAAAGGCTTAGGGTTGTATCTCTCACAATCTTTGTAGTATACACCTTAAAGAACATCGATCAAGTTTCAAGGCTTATATGAATTATGAAATACCTAGTGACACATATTTGCCCAAAAAAATAAAAAAGGAACTCAAGCATCTAACAAAGAAATAACATCACGTTCAATGATTCGTTAATGTACAAATGATCGAGGATTCGAAGAAAAACAATCACTTTATCGATGTGCGACAGTTCTATTCCCTTGAAACTATATAAAATTTTGCTAAGGAGGCATCTCTAACATCTTGCAATTTACGTTTCTACAATTGTGACATTTCCTCTTTCAAATACGAAATTGAAAAATTATAAGTTTTTCATGACCAAATCATTTATGTAATTGTATAGATAATAATAAATGATTGATTAGAAGACTAATGTATATCATCGAATTTATAAGAAAGACCTAACGAGGGGAATTTAAGGGGGTCTGAACATTGTTAGGGGTGGTGTTTACAATCAGTGCTCGACAATATTGTTGAGAAATTTTTAGGTGCACGGGTTGCACGATACTATTTTTCACACAGTGTTGGACTCAAGCTTGTTTAAGGAATTCTCTTGCTTAGTTACAAGTTTTGTTGAGGTTAGGTGCCAGCAAAGGTGGAGGGAAGCCAACGCGTGCGTCAATTTCTTTGCTAACTTGGGGGTGGACCCTCCCTTATTACGTTGTGAAAGACTAATTTATTCTAATAAATCCAATTTATATATTAATCAATAAGATTAATTTTTTTACTTTTCAAATTCAAAATTCTCACATCATATATAAAATAAAATTTAAATAGATGAATCTTATTGATGGGCGCAACACATACACCTAAAATATTATTCCAATATTACCCCCAACCATACATGTGAAAAAAAAACAGAGTAGTGACGTGTAAGCTGCTCATATAGCTGCTCTAACAAATTTTTTCAGTTTCACAGTCAAGTGTCACACATGCATCCAAAAATTGAAAAAGGAAAACGCTCGAAGCAAACATCTCCATAAACCCTATAAGAAAATTGCGAAGGCGCATCCATATTCTGAGGATAAAGAGAGGAAGGAAAGAAAAAGCTTCGAAATTTCGCTGTTGAGTTTCTTCTTTTCGGAGAAGAATACCAATGGCGACGACGGCCCCACCATCTTCAGCTCAAGGAGAGAAAATGTCTCTGAAAGATCAAGGTAACGAGTTTTTCAAGTCAGGGAAGTATCTGAAAGCCGCAGCAATTTACACCCAAGCCATCAAGCAAGACCCTTCGAACCCCACTCTTTATAGGTACCCTTCGTTTCAGTTGTTTTGTGAAGTTGTTGATCGCTTTCTTAAAACCCCTTTGTTAAATTTTGTTGATTTGGGGTTTATTCTGGTGTAGTTTTGCTTAATTAGTTACTGAGATGAGAGACTTCACTTGATGGGGTTTGATTGGATTGTTCGCCTCTTTTTTTTTTTGGGCATTGCATTTTTTCTTGATCTGGCTTTTCCAATTGGCATTTGATTTATTTTGTGATCTCTTGTTGAAAACTATATCGGTGTCTTTGATACTGAGTGGACATTTTTTTAGTTTAGTTGGATTTTCAGCTATCAAGTTTGAATATCTAGTGCCAGTTTGATGTATAGTTCTAAAAATTTGGACTACCCACAGAATTAAGGACTCAAGTGAGCTTCTTGATTCTACTTGAACTAGTAGAATGTTACGAGAGACTATCGTCAAGGAAATGCCTTATAAAAAATGGGCTCTCCAACTCTAACAGCTAGTTTTGTAGTTTGGATCTCCTAAGGACTTGTGGTTGTATAAGAGAAGAACCCATCCAAAAGGACTAGAGTGTTGATTAGGGAGAGCTTCTAGCCATCTAACATCTTGATAGTTGTAAATTGGGAGGCATATCATTGCGTACCCTTTCTGGTGGTCTTGGACTTTTTTGCAGGGCGCTCCTCCTTTCCAAGCTTTTAATGTCCACCCGTGGTGGCTTTCACTCTTGGGGGTCTTGGATCCTTTTGGCACCGAGTATTCCATTTCCAAATAGCTTCTTCCTCGGTTGCCCTTTATGTGTTAGTTGGTTCTCAATGAAAGCACCAATTGATATAACTTGAGCCAAGACAACAGTGCATCTCAAAAATCTAGCTTGTTTGGTGGTATAGCCTCAAAGTTTCACCTTAAGTCTTGATTTTTTTGTGTGGGACATTTCACTTGTGCGCAGTATTATAATGGATGAACTTCTTTTTGTTACTGATGTAAAGCATTCTGTCCTAACCCAAATCCTTTAATGGGTCATTAACTTCCACAAAGGGATAATAATTCTGACATATATTACCGAGTTGAGTTTGAAGTTCCTCAATATTTACTAGTGCAGATTTGTCTAGATGTGCTACCTACTTATTATAAAAAATGTGTAAACCATGTACATGTTACTCTTTCGTTTGAGGATTATCTCGTGACGTGGAGTTTTGAAACCATACCTTTGATAGGTTTATTTTATACCCATGTTGATGGATTTGATGAAGCAGAACTTGAAGTTTCTAAAACACCTGTGTATGAGTAAAATTTTTAGTAATGTATATCATAAGGTTGTTGATTTACATTATCCTGTCATATGTGTCATACCCAAATGGCCAAATCCTAATTTTTTTAGCTTCTCAATCAATGAGCTCCTTCAAAAATGAGGGGAAAAAAAGAAAAGAAAACTGGCAGCATCTTAATCTGTAACTTTGTAAGCATCTTGGGAAATCTTCACTTCTACTAAATAAAAATGACGCTGAACTATGCCATTTGGCAATCATTGGCTTTTTTTATTCTTATGCATTCTTAACTAATAGTTTGTTTCTTCAAGTCTTTTAACTGTGAGACATGTTCCATGCACATCAATGCATAAAGATCTTATATTGATGAATCTTCCTTACAATATATTATCTATCAGTAACCGGGCTGCAGCATTACTGCAACTGGATAAGCTTAATAAGGCTCTTGATGATGCTGAGATGACAATAAAATTAAAACCTGAATGGGAGAAGGTAAATGTATATTAAAGTTATGTAAACCTGTTGGTGTTTGAAGTTTGTAATTGATTTGCTCAGTGGTGTTGTTTAAATTTATTTCCAGGGGTATTTCAGGAAAGGATGCATACTTGAGGCCATGAAACGATATGACGAAGTACATTATACCACTTTTCCTTCTTAGCTTTTGATGGGTAAGGCCATACAATTTTGTGTTTCTGGTCCTAATGCATCAAGTGCTTGAATATTTGTAGGCCTTAGCTGCCTTTCAGACGTCGTTGCAGTACAACCCGCAAAGTCAAGAAGTATCGAAAAAGATAAGGAAAATAAACCAATTAGTAAAAGATAGAAATCGAGCTCAAGAAGTGGAGAATATGAGATCTAATGTTGACATGGCCAAGCATTTAGGGACATTGAAATCAGAATTGGTTAGTATTGTATATTAAATTATTAATTTAAGGGTATATTCCTGTTCTGTTTACTGGAATGCTCAATGTGCATGCACTTTGTTTATGACGTTCTATTGCATTAATTGATGGATGTTTCCTTTTTCTTTATTTTGGCTTTCTGAGATGTTCTGTTTCATCTGCTTCCATTTCGGGCAACTTGTTTTTAACATGTATAAGGCTTTGAAGGAATTTGCCAACCCGTTGGCATTCTTTTTTACATTTCCAAAGTGGGTGTTTGTTCTCCCTCATGCAGTCTGGAAAGTATAGATCTGAAGAATGCTGGAAAGACATCTTCTCGTTCCTTGTTGAGACTATGGAGACAGCTGTAAAATCATGGCATCAAACTTCTTCAGTGGATCCTAGAGTCTACTTCCTTCTTGATAAGGAAAAGACACAAACTGATAAATATGCTCCAGTTGTGAATATTGATAAGGTATTTATATTATTGATTATTGATTCCTGATTTCATTCTTCTTGTGGTTTGCTTGAATTGTAGTCCCCTTTTCTTTTTTCATTTTTCCATTGCTTGGTTTGTATGATGATTAAGAGTAACTTACTAAAAGGTTCCCTTTATGGTATTCTTTTTAATACTCATACTCGTATCTCTTCCGGTGCCAGGCTTTTGAATCGCCACATACGCACAGTAGCTGTTTTCCATTTCTTAGGCAATATGCCGAGGACTCTTTTTCCAGAGCAGCCTGCTTAGTGGCTCCCAAAAGCATCATTGCTTATCCTCAGGTAACTTTTGTGTTCTTATTGCATTTGAAGTTCGGCATTGATCTTTTATAGGAGAAAATGTGGGTGGCCAAGAATTGTCAGTTAACTGCAAAGTTCTGTAGAAGGTTTTAGTAAGAGGTGCGGTGCCGAAATTACCTTTCTTTGTAAAACATTGTGGGTCAGGTTTCCTTCACACTGGTAATTGGAATAATAGATAGAAACCCAAGGTCTCACCTAGCGCCTTGTGGGAAAGAGAATTTTAGATGACTGGTCCCTTGTAGTAACAACTAACAATCTTATACACACATATGACATAACTGATACCAAGTGTATGGCCATTTTCAATCTGAAAGATTAGCTTAGGATGGGGGGAAGAAAAAAAAGTTTCAACTTTTTCACAGGAAATTTTTTTGGGGTCATCCTATTACTTAGTGATGGTGTCAATATGAAAAGACTTGGCTATCTAGTCTGCATTCCTGTTAAATTAGATCAGCTCCACAACCTAAATTCTTTACTTTATTCAGATTAATTGTGTTCAGCTTGATGGTTTCAATCAGTCCAAAATTACAACTTTACAAGGTCTGACTCTTGAGTTACAAAAAAATATCTAAATTTGCAATCTACATTTGCAGGTCTGGAAAGGCCAAGGATCAAGGAGATGGAGACATGGGCAGAATGATGGTTTCTTCGTTCAATTTGAATCACCTTTACTGCGAAAACTGTGGTTTATTCCCAGTTCCATTGAAATGGGACAAATATTATGCAGGTTTTTTCCCACCCTCTCGTGCATGCAGCTTATTTAATGATTATTAATTAATAACTATAGCTGTTTAATATTGGAAGACGGGATAGTTGATTTTAGAAAAGATTGCCGTATCAGTTTTTACCTTTTTGGGATTACCTAATTATTCCTATCTTCATTCCATATACTAACTTGTGTGGCAACAAGCTGGTAAAGAGGACTAGTTATACTGTATGTTTTCAAGAGCTTCATACTGTGATTACACAATATATTGAGTATCTCTGGGATCTACTATTATAATAAATTTGTAAAAGTGTTTGACCGAAGTTGTTTTTAGATTGTGTCTTGACATTAATGTGAACAACTTTTTTCTTAAAAAAAAAAGTTGATGTATCTTTTAAAGTTTGAGCTGTAGTGCATATATATTTTGCTTAAAGATTTATTACCTGAGTTGAGTTTAATGCCTATTCAAAGTACTTTTATTTTTGTCATATCAGCTCAAGGCAGGTTTGGAAAATTCCATATGTAGTTATCATTATTTAGGCTTGTAAAACTTCTCCCAACAATGACATTTTAAGCCTTTTTTTTCTCAATAATTTTCTTAGAAGGAAAATTATTGAGAAATGAATATCTTTGCACCATGGTTTGTTCTATTTGATAATTGTGAATTCTAAGATGTCCATGAGATGTTGGCCTGTTGAAAAATTAGTTTAGGAAGATTTATTCTAACTTGATGACTTGTTCTTCAAGGCAACTTTCACTTCTCTCTTTGTTCTTGGTTTTCTGCTAAGATAAGAGAGAATTCCTTTCCTGCTGATAATGCCTTGAAATAAAAAGTAAGAAAAAACATATAAAGTGATCAAGAAAAATATATTCAATATTAGAGCCTGAAGTTGTGCCATGGCTGAAGTTGAAGGAAGAACTTTAAAATTTGGGACTTCAAGAGGAGACCTTGTTTGCTGCTGGGGTCCTAGTGCCTTGAGGGTGGAAGTGTTTAGGAATTTCTCACCCAAATGAAGAAGGGTAGTGGATTGTAAATTTCAAATGCAAAAAACCAACGGGGGTTGGGTACAGTGGAAGGGTTTAGTCCTTCACAATGCGATGAACCTAGGTTCAAACTTCAAATCCCCGTTGGGAGAGGTGCCCACATTAGTGCCTAACAGTTCCTCGAACGGGATTGCCTCCAATAGGAGGATACCTGCGGGGAACCAAAAAAATGCGAAAAAAATTGTAGATGAAGATAAAATTACTAACGTAAATTAAATGCTCAAACATAAGACTTTAATATGTGTCACCAGCAACAAAATGATTGAAGGTTATAAAAGTAGTACTTTGTTGCAGGGTCATGAACATGAAGAGAAAATTGAGAGAAGGAAAAAAAAAAGGATGGGGTAGTACCTATCATAGAAAAGTGGGTAGAAACTTGCCTTAGGTGGTCTGGTCATGTATAGAGGAGACCATTAGAAGAGGCTCTTGTACGAAGAGTTGACCAGACCAGAGTGAAGATAGTTCAAATGTCTAATAACTAAAATTACAGGGAGATCAAAGAAAACAATAGGAGAAATTATTAGGATGGATCTAACTATGAACAATCTATCCATGGATATGGACCAAGATAGAACATGTTGGTGTCGTTTGATCCATATAGCCGACCCCACCTAGTGAGAAAAGGCTTTGTTTGTTGTTTGTTGTGAAAGTTTGAAGGAAACAAACAAGTACCATGCTTTTTCAAGAAAATTGAATGGAAAAGAGAAATTGACAATTGCACTTGGAAGAGAGAAGAAGATGTGCAGCCAGGTTTTAAAAAGTGGGCAGGGGAAAGGAAAATATTTGAAGATGATATACCTAAATGAGATAAGTTCTGCTAAAGTAAATAAATTCTGCACAAAGTTGCTTAACTTGGTCATAAGCAAGTGTTTAATATATGTTGTCCTCAATGCCAAAATATCATCAGGCTACTCTTACTCATCTGATTTCACTGTGTTAATAATGAATGAAAACCTTGCTGTTGAATACTGGTGTTGCATAATGTCCCTTGCGAGTTTTCTACATACAATGTTGTTAAGATCAAGATCTTGCATAAAATCGGAAGACACAAGATAGATCAAATCACAAAATAAACATACATATAGTATAAACTCTTTCATATAAGTAAAATTATCCAAAAGTCAGTTATAATATATTGAACAGTTTATGTTAAAACAATTTATATAAAAAACTCTTTCCCTTGATGTGTATTACTAGTTTGATATTTTATTTTTCATAAAATGGTATATTTTTAATGAGATCATAAAATTATAGGATATGTAACCCCTTAGATCATAAGATCAGACATACAAGATTGCGTCCTATTGCCATCCTAGTAAGATTGGGTTTAGTTTTTGTGAGTGAGATCATAAAATCGTAAGATCTTACTAATAAGATCGAAATCTTAACAACTTTGCATATTGGACATGGACTTGGCTCCTTTTGGGAGTTGTATTTGCAGTGTTTTAGTTATATAAACTTGCAAGATATCTAAATTTTTATTTCTTATATGATTTCTTCAGGAACCCAGAAGTTTTGGACATTGGTGCTCATGAACTTCTTCCGCGACTATTCAAGGAAAAACGACAAAGTTCTTAGTCCTTTACTATCATTTAAGTTATGTTGTACAAGGAAAAAAAATTTACAGGTTCATGGGAATGCTGCATTTCCCAAGAATACATGGTACCTATGTTTTTTTTTTTGTCTAGTGCTGGCTAGAATGCAAGATGGATGGTGCTTCTTTTGTCAAATAGATCCTTGAAACTATCCTGGCCTTCTCATTTTTTTTGCATTTTGGAAAAAGAAAATTTATGGTTGAAATTGTTTTTGATCTATTCTGGTGATTAGGAGAATTTGGCCAATTGTTTGTTTACTCCAGAAATGACCTTTTTTTTGGTAGAGGCAAGGTTTTATAAACATCTTGAAGTAGTTAGGATTGAAGGTTATCTGTATTCTGGATGTTTTAAAGAATGGATATTTGATTTGGATGATAATGATTTAGTTAGTTTAACAAATCTCTCCCTATTAAGTAAGTTGCTTTTATCATAAGGTTTTTTAATCATAAATTTTATTTATATTCTACGATTGGACATGTAAAATACGGTTTTTTATATTCTTTCTTCGGTGATTGCAAAAATTTTTTGTCATGTGTTATCTTTATATTAGAGAATTTTATAGTAAAAATATAAGAAATTTTAGTTAAGTTTAGTCCTCATTAAAATTAGAGTTGATGAATATAATTTAACCAAATCTCAGAAAAGAAATTGGTATAATTTTACTTTAAATTAAATTCCCGAAATTTAAATTTTACTAGGTCCCTTTTAAATTTTAGTGCATGATTTGTCTTGTACTAAAACTCCTTTTAAGATTTATTTAGGTATTTTTTTGGGGTCAAAATAATGATGGCCCCATTAAAGTGTTTTTCAAAGTTAGCTGTGTTAATTGAATTCTACCAAATTTCCATAAGCAAGGACAAAAATACTCCAAGAGAATATTTTAAAGGTTGAAATTAAATAATTTTTTTATTCATTTTAATTTCTTCCTTTTTTTTTCTTTTTTGAAAATGTTATCCTTTAATTTTACTTCTTACATAGTGTAATAAGTTTCCAATTAGGTAGTTGAATTTCAAATCTCTAATTCATATTTTGATTGGATTGACTAAGAATACTTTGTCTCTAGATTGTTGTAGAAGAACAAGAACTTATATAAAGTAAGATATCAAGCAACAAAAGTTCTTTGCATTTGGTGAGTATAAGGAGAGTGAGTGAGAACACAAGAATAAGCTTTTTTTTTTTTTTTTAATTTCTTCATTTCTTAATTTGATCAAATAGAGAATTTTATACTTAAAAGTATATAACATATAACATATATTGAGTTAATCACTCTACTTAAAAATATATAACAAAATAAAAACATGTGCTTTAACGAGGTGTAGTATAAATAGTAAAGGATATGTGTTTTTTTAACTATGTTTCACAGGTTTTATTCTTAGAAGGATAGGAATAGAGCGTCATTCATTGAAAAAATCACCCTCAATAATGGGTCTGATATTACTTGAGAGATTAGTCATCAAATCAATTTTGATAGATACTTGATCAAGGCAAAAAAATAAAAAAACACGTGCATAGCACGTGCACCCTATACTAGTCGTAATTAAAAGAATGATTTGAGTGTAATATGGAAAAAAAATGGTTCTTTTAATTAGGCGGTGTTGGGTAGAAATGCATTGATGAGAAGGAAATTGATGTAAAGTTAAATACTGTAGATAAAGGAAAGTAAAAATAAAAACTGTGTTTGGTATGTAAAAATGTGATGTAAAGTTTGTAAAGTATTCGAAAAGATTAAAATGCCCTTGCTTTATAATTAAAGTATTTCTTAGTAGATAAGAAAGTAAAGAGAGACTAATTAGGAGGAATATTTTGGTCATTTAAGCAAAAGGCAAATCAACAAAAATGTAATATGTGAACAATACTTTGCAATGTAATCCTTACCAAACATAAATTTTTTTTTTTGAATTTGAAAAAATACTTCCCTTTTCCTCAATGGAAACCTTACTAAAGAGAGCCTTAGATGTTCCAAAATTTATTTTAATAAAATAATTAAAACAAACAAAAAGAAAAAGGTGGAAAGGATTAACATCAAATACTTCATCTTTCCCATAAAAAAAAATACCTAATCTTTTTTCAAAATCAACGCTTGGTATAAATGCATGAATGTAAAGTACTATAAAGAAAATGTTGTAAAATAAAGGAAAGTACTGTAAATAGAGAGAGATAGAAAGAAAAATTAAATAAATTTTTTTTTTTGGAATCATAAAATACTATAATTTTATTGTGCAGCGTTCTTATCAAACAAGTCCTAAACAAACAAGAGAAATGATATAGAGAAATATTTTTTCTTTTCTTCAATATTAGTCTATTATGCAATTTGTTATATCATCTAATGTAATGGATATGTGATGTAATTAGTGCCATTAATGCAATTTTGATTGAGTATGTAACAACATGATAAACAAGTTATAAGATTTTCGTTCGTTTCTTCCCCTGCAATTTCCTTCCTAAGAACTCCCTACCTAAGCTTGATCAGTATTGTTCCCACAATAATCCAGAAATTCTGCCCAAGAAAATGTTGTCAAAGCTTCGAATCCTCCGTCTTACCTACACCAATGGCTCGCGCTACTTCTCCAACCCACTTTGCACAATGGTGGAGTCGCAGAAAGCCCCCGAGTCACCTCAACTTCCGACTTGGGTCAAGTTCTCCGACGACGACGACGACGACGACGGCGACTTCGTTATCCCCGCACTCGCCGATTGGATCGATTCCCACAAGATTCATGATCGAACCCAAGTGAAGAGACTCGCTCTGAGTGAAAACGAGGGCGAAAACGACGTCGCAGCAGCAATCAGCCGAGTCCTCAAAGAACGGTACGCATATTCTCCAGAGGAAGTGGCTGAAGCGCTTGATGGGTGTGGGTTTCTGGTATCTCACAGTTTGGTTGAGAAGGTTTTGAAGAGATTCAGCAACGATTGGGTCTCGGCTTTGGGGTTTTTCTCTTGGGCAAAATCACAAACAGGTTATGTGCATTCTCCCGAGTTGTATGACTTGATGGTGGACATACTGGGGAAGTTGAAGAAATTCGATCTTATGTGGCATTTGATCGAGGAAATGGATTCTTCCATCCCTTTCCAAATCAAAACAACTTCGAACGTGAGTGATCGATCACTCTTTTCATTCATTAATATTGTGATGAGACCACATGGGTCATGATGTGATAAATGATGTTGTGTGCTTATTGTGTACAGACTGGTCTCAATCTCTTGACTACTAGCACGGACCAACCCATGGTGGATGCTGGGTTAGGCATAACACCTAAAATTGAAGATACAAGAGTGAAAAGGTGAGGTGAGAAATAACAATACATTCCATTCCATATGCATGCATATTAGTTCTAAATTTCAAATCTAGCAACCTATATACGAGATACGATTCGTGTTCATACGACAGGATATAGTTATATTTTAAAAATTTAAGATACGACACATTAATAAATTATATAAAAATACATGTATATTTTAAATGTAAAACACCAATATAATGCAATTGAGATTATAATATCAAAGTTGAAACAAAGATAATACAGAATTGTAAAAACTAGAAACAAAGAAGTTGAATTATTGTTATAGAAAATGAAAATGTAAACCTATATAGCTAAAAAAAAGTGATCAAAGCTATTAGTGAAAGAAAAAGAGAGAAAAATGAAAATTGAAGTATCAAAGAGTATCTGTGTCGGATACGTATCTGACACGATACAGAAGACTTTTACAAGTATCCGTGCTTCATATGTTGTAATTAAAATTATGTTTGGATATATATATAATGGGATTGAAATGGAATGTTGGATTCAGGTGGCTGTTCTTCAAGCAGAAGAGAATGATTGGCTAAGCAAAAGGGTGGCTAAGGTGAATACGCATATCAATGCCCTCAAGATGGAGGATATGAAGAAACATGGGTTTCACCCTGATGTAGTGACATACACAAGTTTCATTGAAGCATATTGCAGAGAGAAAGATTTCCGGAAAGTGGATGAACTTTTTGAGAAGATGAAGGAAGAAGGTTGCTCTCCAAGTGTTGTGACTTACACTATCCTAATGCATGCTTTAGGGAAGGCAGGGGAATTATCTGAAGCTTTGAAGGTTTATGAGAGAATGAAGAGCAATGGGTGTATACCTGACACTCAATTTTATAGCTCATTGATTTTCATTCTTGGCCAAGCTGGTAAGCATAAAGATGCACTCGAGGTGTTTGAGGATATGCCAAAGCAAGGGGTTGTTCAAGATGTGATGACATACACCACCATGATTTCTATTGCTTGTGCTCACTCACAGGAGGAGACTGCTCTTAGGTTGCTTAAGGAAATGGAGGAAAAACAATGTCACCCAGAGATCGACACGTATCATCCATTGCTGAAGATGTGTTGCAAAAAGAAGAGAATGAAGGTGCTGAATTTTCTGTTAGATCACATGTTCAGAAATAACTTGAGCCTTGAAGTGGGAACCTATTCACTTTTGGTGAATGGTATGTGTAAAAGTGGAAAACTTGAGCGTGCTTGTTTGTTCTTTGAGGATATGGTTTCACAGGGTTTAACCCCCCAAAATAGCATATTCAAAACGTTGGTGAGGAATCTTGAGAGCAAGAGTATGCTAAAAGAGAAGGAACATATTGAGAGTTTGATGGCACTCTCACAGAAGAAAAGTGTATGATTCACTGTCAGAAGTGGGAGAAATGGAGATGATGATCAAATGAAGTGCAAGATGTGTAAAGTGTATGAAGTGTATCATCCAGACCGTTAGATAAAAATCAAAATTTGTGTTCGTACTATAACAGTTTCATCCAACGGTTTATGTCGGATCTGCACTTTAGCAGATCCAGATCCGGAGAAATGGAGATGCATCAAATTTTAATTCAATCCTCTTGGAATGCAACTTTGAATGTGAAGGTACGTAATATCTTTTTGAAGCATATTGCATTTGTTTATGGAATCTTGACTAGCTATATAGTTTCTTTTTTCTGGAATAATACCCACTTGTGTTTGTTCACTCATTTCATCCTCAGCCATGGAATTTTATAGAATTCAGATGTTAAAACTTAAAACCAAATTACACTTACCTCTTGCTCAAATTATATATATATATATATATATTTAATACTTCTTTTTCTCTGCAAATTCTCAGTTAAAATTATAGCCGCCAATTTGCTGAAGTACGAACTTTACCGTGTAGATTGCGCACTTCATGCTCAAATACTTCAATAAATCATCCTTTCCTTGGATACATGGAGTGAAAAGTGGAGGAAAAAACACAGCACAAGAGAATAGAGTGCTTGCAAAAAGATTAAAAAATCATTGGAATCCGCAATTTTTTTCCTTCTATTTTTCACGTGTATTAGAGACAATTTAAGTATTATTACAATAATAATTAATCTCTCAAAATATTAGAAGGCCATTGTTGGGCCGACCCTTCGATTGAATGTCACTATAATTTGTATATTTTAGTATGTCTCTACTTTATTACTCGTTTGAATAATTTAAATCCAGTTGTTACAAATTGCTACAATGGGTAGGTGACTAGGTGTAATCTCTAATTTATTTTTAAATGTGGAATCTAGTGTTACAACTTTATAAAAAAAAAGAAGCAATTAATTAAACTAATCATAAATAAATATAAATAAATATTAAAGCAACCTTATCAAATTATAATTAATTTACGGCGCTCTAATAATGTTACTCTTTTTCTTTTATCATATTTTCATTCCAAAATTGACATCACACATATTTATGATTATTCTCAATTTTTATTGAAAAGACTGGATGCAATTGGAATTTGAAATTAAATAATTAAGAGCATAAACATTACAATTTTGGATCTCTATATTTGAGAAATGTACTATTTAATGAATCTTAGAGCATTCAAACCCAAATATTACCTAGTGGATTTGGATTATATATGGTGTCAAAAATTCAAAATACCTCCCCTAAAACTTTATTAATCAATCATGAAACTTTAAATAGTATTCTAAAATACAAGTATGTAAAACCCATAATAACTTATTAATCACAATAAAAAAAAACTTATTAAACAAAAGTATTTTTTCTGTTAATTGTCTCTAAAATTTTAAATTATAAATAATTTTGTTCTTTATCCAAATTTTGTATAAATAATTAACGACAAATACTAATGTGATTGTCTTCGTGACCTTCAATACTGCTTGTAATGATGTCATATCATATATTTAACTACAATTTTTTTATCAATTTAGCTATGATAACACCTTTTATTTTATAGTGACATAGTGGTAATCATGACTAAATTGATAATAAAACAACAGTGCTAAATATATAATTTGACATTATAATCAATATTAGAGGCCATGAGAACTATCACATTTGCATCTTCCATTACACAGAATTCGGATAAAAGACAAAATGGCCTACAATTTAAAAATTTAAAGACATAATTAATCAAAACCCTATAATTCAAAGACAACAAAATAGTTTCACCTAACCTATTATATCCCGGATCCGGATATGCTAAACTGCAGATCCGGTAAAGTGCGTAAAGTGCACAGCATGAATCCTTGGACACGAATTTCGAATTTTTTAATAGTCTATATCTGCGCTTCATACACTTTACACTTCACTGGATCCAAATCCATTATATCCCAATCCATTATCCAACTTGTCTCAAAGTGGATAATGACAATGAGTACAATAATTAGACACCTTTCTTGACTTTGATGAAAGCCTTGGAACCATCTAGATTCACATCAACTCTCCCATTAGAAAGTGGGATCTTCTTCTTCCAACAACTATCTCCCAACCTAAAAATAGCAACAGAACACAAACAATCTTCCATACAAGACCTCATGCATTCCTCCTCAGTGAAAGGCCTTTGAAGCACATAATCTGAGAGAGGCCAATCTGTGTTTATGAGAACCTCAAACTCATAATCTTCTATCTTCTCTGTGCATCCTAGTACAAAATTTGGCTTGCAACTTCCATACTCATCCTCCATTGGATCAATCAGAGAATACCCTTTTGGACACTCACAAAATGGCCTACCACTACCATCTTCTTTTAAGTTGCATATGCTATTGTATCCACAAACTCCACTTCCAGCACTCACAAGACTACTTGTACAAATATTCTCTGGTAGATACCCTACAGAGCTCCATGATCCGTTGCTGCTTCCTGAAAGATGTAATTTGTCTCGATTTAATAAAAAAAAAATTTGTTTCAATTTAGTCATTGAAAGATAAAAACGTCGAATTTAATCCGTAAAAGATGAAATTTGTCTCAATTTAATCACTAGACTTCTATATTAACATAACTTGACAAAAATGTTTTCAAGGAATAAATTGAGACAAATGGTATCTTTTAGGGACTAAATTGAAATGGATTGCAACTTTCAGGGATTAAATTGAGATGGATTACAAATTTTAGGGACCACAATGAGATGTTACTATTATTAATAGAGCTAAAATACTATTTAGTCCCTGAATTGTTGGTCAAACTACTATTTAGTCCCCGAATTTATCAAAAATACTATTTAGTCCCCGAAATGTTTAAATATGTCAACTATTTAGTCTCTAAATTTGACAAAAGTACTATTTAGTCTCTGAATTTGTAACTATGTTAACTATTTAGTCCCCAAACTTGGCAAAAATACTATTTAATCATCGAATTTGCAACTCTGTCAACTATTTAGTCTCCTGACTGTTACCCGTTATAATTGACAGAGTTGCAAATTCAGTGATTAAATAGTATTTTTGCCAAGTTTGGAGATTAAATAGTTGACATAGTTACAAATTTGGGGACTAAATAGTACTTTTGTCAAATTCGGGGACTAAATAGTTGACATAGTTAAACATTTCGGGGACTAAATAGTAGTATGACCAACAATTCAGGGACTAAATAGTATTTTAGCTCTTATTAATAATACTACCTTTTGGGTATTTATATTGATTAATTAGTTCTTAAAAAATATAATTTATCTCAATTTAATCCTTTAAATATGAAATCACCAAATTTAATCCTTAAAAAAATAATTTATCTCAATTTAGTAATTTAAATATATAAAAATATTAAATTTAATTTCTAAAAGATGAAATTTATCTTAATTTAATCCTTAAAAACTCCGTTAATAAACAAAACTTTTTTGAGGAATAAATTGAGACAAAAATTGTATCTGTTCAAAACTAAACTGAGATAAATTACTCCTTTGAGGACCGAAAATGAGAATTTCCTACTATTATTATTATTACTAATACTACCTTTTGGGTATTTATACAGAGAGAAAACCCCATCAAAATTGAGAGTGGCTCTGAGATAAAACTCCATTGTTGAACCAGAAGAACCATTAGGTGATGATGATGATGATGAGAAGAGATAGGATTTCTCATTATTACCCTTCACAATATACAACTCCCCCGTTCCATCAAACACCAATTCCCTCCCACTCCCTGAAGTCCCACTTTCAAAATAATTCTCATTGGCATACCCAGATGGTAAATTCACAGAACGAGCCACAAGATTCCCATCACCTTCTAGAACCATCTCGAACCTTCCAGAAGAAACCCTCCCTCCCTTCTTCAGAACCTGCGTGGGCAAAAGGGTATCCTTGGGATGACCAAATGTGTCCCACAATCCACGAAAGTTCGCATCTTGGAGCACCAGATTGCCTGTGTCGTTCAACTTCGCGAAGGAGACGGTGCCGACGACGTCGTTTGCTGTCCACAAGACGGTGCCGTTTGGGGATGTGAGGACGAGGCCTTGATTGGGCAGGAGGGTGACTTTTGAGCCTTGTGGGGCCGGGTTTTGTCTATTGTTGGCGTACCAGATTATGGTTTTTTGTGGGATTTTGGTGTACCAAATTGAGAGGGAGAAGAAGGGGGTGGTGGTTGTGGTGGTGGGGAGAGGGTGGAAGCCGAAGGAGAAGTCGCCGGAGGGGGAGAGGAGCCAGGTGGAGAAGGAATTGCCGGCGGCGACGAGGGAGTCGCCGGCGGCGAGGGAGGATTTGGGTGGGGATGATGAGGCAGAGGAAGTGGAGGAAAGAGTTAAGAAGAAGAGGAAGAAAAGAGGGAGGGATGGGTAAGGCATTGTGATTAGTTATTTCTTCTTTTGATAGATTGAAATGGGAAGGATTGAAAGGGGGTATATATAGAAATTTGATATATTTTTTTAATGAGAAATGTAATTCATCGTTGACAGCAGTAATATGAATGGAGATAGATGAAAAACTTGCAAAAGCAAAGTAACATGGGATGGATGTCCTTTGGTCTTTCGATGATTAAGTCAGTAACTTGAGAGGACATAGAAAGCAAGAGAATGCTAAGAATATTTAGAATGTGCCTATGAGAGAGAGAGAGAGAGAGAGCACAACCTCTTTTTTTTACGTGGTTGGATCTGCTAAAGTATAAATTCGGTGAAGTGTGTGAAGTGCACATTTAAGGGTCGTTGAATGAAATTGTTCATGAATCTCAATTTTTATTTAACGGTCTGGATAATGCACTTTATACACTTTACACTTTCAGCATTTCACTAGATTCAATTTCGATTAAGTGTGGCCTCAGCAGTCAGCACCAACTTTTTAGTGAAAAGTGAACAGAAATAATACTTTTTAATTTAATGCTTGAAAAGTCCCATTAATTGAGAGAATTTTTTTTTTTAAAAAAAATACCTTTAGGCAGCAAAACTCAAACCATATTTTACTTATTTTTGTTTAGTTTAAAAAATTATGCATTATTTCTTTGTAATGTATTTTCCACTAATTAAGAAAACTTTCTGTGCAAAATAAAATTGCAATTGTAATTTATTTTTAATATAATAATAAATGCAGTTAAATTTATATTATCATTCAACTTGAAGTTCTTAATATAACAGTAAAAATAATTAAGTCATTTTTGTTGTTTTAGAATATGAACTTTGAAAATATAAGTTTCATTGATAAAAAAATTTAAAAAAATTGTATAATATTGTATCAAACTTCAGAAGTATCAAATGTAAAATTTGAAGCTAATAGAGTTACCGAGATCATTAGTACGATAGTACTGAACTTTAGTATATTCTTCAAATCAGTTGGTCCCTAATTTATTTAAGGTTGATTCTAATTAATGTGAGTTTTTATTAATATTAACAAATGCTACTATATAATTGGAGGGATTAATTGAAGTTCAGTAGTACAATAGTACTGAACTAATTTTATCCGAGTTGACAAAAGAAGTATAATTTTACTAAAACTCTGGAGATTAAATTTAAAAACAAAATGCAGATAAATATGGAAAAAACTTATGTCCATTTCCTTATGTCCATTTCATCCAATTCCCCAATATAATTATGACACGTGGCAAAAAGTGTTTAAATGACCAATCACATTAGAGAGAGAATATAGAAGATCACCTTTTATATGACCAATCATAGAAGAAAGAGAGTGTAAATACAATATATGATTGGTGGAATTGGATGAAATGGACATAAGGAAATGAACCTAAGTTTTTTCCGATAAATATTCCTTCTCAATCTAGAAAGGTTTCTAGAAACTAATTAATTCAATGAGTATAAAGTCACTAAATTCTTCTCTTAATTAATTATACTTAGGCGCATGCTTTCTTATATAAGAAATAATTAATTAATAATGCATCATAATAATCTCTTATAAGCATTCCCCATTTAATCATCATGATCATCTAATCATCTTTATCATCACCATATTTCTAATTGATACGGTACGAGTCTACTAACCGAACCAATTCTAAAATCTCATTCGGGCAGCACTTAACGTCAAATAAACCAATCACTATATCACTCCGAGCTATTACTAATTATTAATCGAACCCGTACACTCAATTATGACACATCACTCACCACGTCACTGTCATGTACAAAGACACAAATACCCTCGACAGATCAGCATAATTAAATACCTCGAAGGTGTAAAGATACGAACATTATAAATTCTCATGGCTTTGAACAAGAGGAGTTATTACTAGTGCATGGCTTTGAACAAGAGGAGTTAACATTTAAGATATATGAATATTTTCAAAGGTAAATTAATTAATTAATTAATTAATCTTTGTTTGTTTGGGCAAAAGAATATTGAGGATCACGTGTCCAAGTGAAAGAGACTATGTGGAAAATGAATTGTGCCGTCAATTTGCCAACTAAATAATTAATGTGGGAGACTTTTATTCATTTCTAGAGTGTTTCACTTTGAAATTTCATAAACCTTAATTTACAGAAGTTGGAATTCTGAAATTTGTTGCTGAGTTGAATTTTGAGATATTGTAGAAAATTAACGAGGAGTTGATTTTTTTTTTTTAAAAGTATAATAGAGTGACTTGAATATAATTTCTTGTTACAACAATTTATAAGAAAAAAAAGTATTTTCAAAACTTCTATTCCATGGTTATTTAATTGTCCAAAAAATTATTTTTTGTAATAATTATATTTTGATCTTTAAAATAGATTATTAAAAAAGACAATATTAATATTTTTGACAGTCTATAATTATAGATAATACTTTTTACAACTGTATGTTTTTGCAGCCGTCGTCGACAAATGTATTATTGAAAATATTATTATTAACAAATAACGATAATTATAACCATAAAAAATTATCTTTGACTGTTTTTAACAATTTATTGCAACAGCCAAAATTTAATTGTTGAAAAAAATATTTATTTCGACAGTTAAAATTTAATTATTGAATAAAAGTACCTTTTATTAATAATTATTAGTGACCATCAAAATATAAGTCGTTAAAAATACTCATTTTTTTAATGCAAAAAGATATTTAAAATATAAAATAAGGTTGAATAAAGAATAGAGTCACAGAAAGTTAAGTGGGAAGTTTTTAATATATATAAAAATAATATTCCTGTCCATTTGTTGAAATAGTATTGGTAAAATAAATGAGTAATAATAATGATATTGACATAACCAAAAGAGAGAATTAACGTTTTTGACAATATTTTAAGTTTTAACATACAATATTAGACGGTAAGATAGAAAACAGAAGTTGTGCAATACAAGATGTGTTAAGAATTTAATAAAAAGCATAGGTATTAATAAAAAAAGGAGTTATTAAAAATTAAATTAAATTATTTTTAATTTTAATCACTTAATCATTAATATGCATGAAATTTTTCAGGCAAAATATGAAGTGTGGATGTGGATATAGAGAGTAGTGAACTTTAGTACATTTTTTTATTCAATTGGTCTTTAATTCATTTAAAATGAATTTTATTTATGTGAGTTCTTATTAATATTAATAAATGATACTATATAATTAAATATATATTCTGAATTTTAATATTTCTATAAGACTAAACTTTTATAAATGGATATGGTATATACTTATATTGTTCAAAGAGATTTAGTAGTTTAAGAAAAAAAAGTACAAAATTGTCGGTTCCAAATTGGAATACAAATTTGTTGATGTTGAATATTATGAATTATGATGATGGGGCAAATCTAATCAATTCATGATTGGCCAAGTTGTAGAAAATAAAATGTGGGGTGCTACTCTTTCACCAATCAAGGTCAATTGGGATATATCATAATTCATAATAGATTTTGCATCCCTAAGAAAAAAAATAGGAATATCGTTTGGGTGGAAAAAATTAGTGACATAAAAAAAAAATTGAGGTAAAGTATCTTTGCTGCCCTCAAACTTTGCTGCAGTGTTCGTTCCTACCCCCAAACTTTTAATTTTGTTCATGTCTACCCTTCTTGCTAATACCGTTAACTTTCTGGACGGAATTTGCTGATGTGGACGATTAATGTATATTTCTTTTGCCACATCATTGTCCACCTCACATTTAACTTTTTACTTTTATTAAAAAAAATTAACCTAATTCAAAGAAAAAAATATTTTAGGGTAAAAGTTTGGTTAAATTTTTTTTTAATTTGGATTAGGTTAATTTTTTTAATAAAAGTAAAAAGTTAAATCTGAGGTGGAAAATAGGTGGACAGTGACGTGGCAAAAGAGATACACATTCTTCGTCCACGTCAGCAAATTCCGTCAAACAAGTTAACGGTGCCAGCAAAAAGGGTAGGCATGAACAAAATTGAAAGTTTAGGGGTAGGCATGAACCAAAAAAAAGTTTGGGGGCAGGAATGGACATTGCAACAAAGTTTGGGGACAGCAAGAGTACTTTACCCAAAAAATTTGTGGTATGGAAACTTTATAATTTGCTTATTTGGAAGGAAGATTGATTACCTGTATAGAAAGGGAATTGAAGTTGTATATTAGGTAAAAAAATATTTATACAATGTCAGTTTTGTCTTTAAAATAAAAAAAAGAAAATGACCATTTTGTTCGCTGAAAATGACATCAAGTAGGGGTGTTCAGAATCGAACAAAATCGCCGCACTTGAACCAAATCAAACCGAATTAGCACAAATCGAACAAAACCGATCAATGTTTGGTTTGGTTCGGTTTGGTATGTCGAAAAACCGAACCAAACCGCATACACATACATGTATGTTAAAATTTCTAAATAATAAACTTTAAAATTTGTTTTTAGAATGTCAGATTAAATTTAGTCAATCTAAAAATTTAATTTTAGAACTAAGTTGATTATATATTGTAAGTAAATGAAATATTACAATACTTTTTATTATTTATATTGAATAAAATTATATTTTTTATTAAAAACTTAAATATGTAAGTTTGATGATATAAAATCCTAAACCGCCAAACCGAACCGCTCAAAACCGCTCGTTTATGGTTTGGTTTGGTTTGGCGCTATCAATTTAAACCGATAGGTGCACTAAATTTTCATCAAAAACCGCCCAAACCGCCCGCCGAACACCCCTAACATCAAGGTTTGGAAATACCATATTAAGGGACAGTTTAATTTTAAAACTGTTTACTTTCTTGCTATTAATTTATTCCAAGTTCCACCAACTTCATTCCAAGTGCTAGTTGGATTTGGAGTTATTAGAGTACATTTGGTAAGGATCTCCAGTAAAATTATAGTATTTTATGATTTTCAAAAAAAATTTACATCATATTTCATACATACAAAACATACTTATTATCATACTTTTTCTCTATCCTATTTTTTTCTATCTCTCTCCTCACTTTTATCTACAATACTTTCCTTTATTTTACAGTACTTTACATCTGTGCATTTATACTAAGCGTACCCTCAGGAATAATAGTGGGAACTAGGAAATGAAGGGTGTGATGATTGAGTAGAAACAACTCATTCATTTTTAATCAAGTGCCAGGGGTTCAATTCTTAATCTTAGATATGGAATGAAATAGTTTTAAATCACTAGGTCAGTTGTTTCACTTTTTGAGGTGCTACAATTCAGAATTAATTACTTTGTTCGACAGTAGATACCATGATAAAAAAAGAAAAGAAAAGAAATAGACATGGGAATCGGGTTCATGGTTTTGCGGGCTTTATTATTGGCCTAGGAACGGTTCTTTTTGCTGAAATATGGACAATATTTCGGATTCGGAATTGTTAAAGTGCAAATCCGGTGAAGTGTGTGAAGTGCACACTTAAGGACCGTTGGATGAAATTGTTATAGTATGGACACGAATCTTAATTTTTATTTAACAGTCTGAATGATGCACTTCATACACTTTATAATTTCTGCACTTCACCGAATCCAATTTCGAATATTTCTAGGCATAAAGCTAGCTAAGGATCTTAATTATTGTCAATATCTTCATATTGAATCTGATTTTTTGGTGGCTGTCAATTTTCCAATGAACCAAAATTCTAAAAAATGGCACCATCATCTGAATAATCTTCTCACGAATTGTAGATTTATCCTCTAGGATTTTATTGAAGCTCACATTTCTCATACTCATGGGAAGCTCACAAGTAATTTCGCTCTTCATTCTGACTCCGTCTAAATAATTAATAATAAATGTAAATGTGACTGTCTATATGACTTTTAATGTTGATTATGATGCTAAATTATATATTTAGCTATATACCGAACACTTTTGAACTGCGTAGACTTTGGTTAATCTTTAATATATATAAGCACCTACATTTTTATCTAGAACAAGCCATTTCTTTCATAGATTTATCTTTCAAGAATGATTTATCAAGTAATTAAGCCATGTAAATTTTGAATTTGGATCAGTGATTCAATAAGTGGAAGATGTACGATTGTTTAGTTTGATATTTAAAATAATTTTGTTTTCAAAAGATTAATTTTTAATTAATTTAGTCTTCCAGATAATGAGATAATAAAAAATTAATTGGCTGATATTGACATGATATTAACAGACTTGACAATTAAATCATAAATATATCATCATTAAATGATTAATTGATTTTCATAATATTATAAAATGATAAAAAAATCATTACTAATTAATCACACATAAAAAAAGACAAATGATGTGTTTTGATTATGTCCATTTTGTAATTAAATATATATTTATTTTATTTTTGTTAATAATGATCTCATTAATCATTTAACAACTAAGTATTTATTAATGTCACTGTTGGTTAACTTTTCATTGTTAACTCTCATTAATCAAAGGACTAAATTAATTTTATAAAAAAAAAGACTAAATTAATTAAGAATTAATCATTTATACTTAATTGAGATATATGTATTTTTTATAGATTAGATAATAAATTATTTTATATTATCTTTTAATAAATGACAAAGAGTTACGTAGAAGGAATGGATATTTGACTGAATATTGTTAATAGATTCGACAGAATGGTCACAATCAGACCATAGAGCCTTGTTTGTGAAGATATATTAATTTTATATTTTAGTTATTTTATATATATATATATATATATATATATATATATATGTAATTTAATTAATTAGATTTTTTTCGTAAAATTGGGTAGAAATTATAAATGAATTGATGAAATAGACAAGCTTATACAATCTTGAAGAATGAGACAATACATAAACTTATATAATAATATCAAGAAGCACCATTTTTAACAAAACTAACATTTATGAAATGATTAACAACCTACTTAATTAATTAGAAATTTAAAAAACTTTCATGGAAAAAGTAACACACCACTCAATAGTCTAAAAAAGTGGGTAAAAAAATCAAAACAAAAATATAATGTTATCACATTACAAAAAGTGAGTTTGTTTGGTAAAAAGAAAAGAGACATTCTCTCTCCCTTTTTCTATCATCATTTCTTGCTTCCAAAAGATAGCTTAAAAAAGAGAATTAAGCTCTTTGAGGCAGGTGCGATGAAACCTTTTGATAGCATATTCCATTGTGGCTGTAATAGAATTGGATCTAATTTTATCGAATCCAATAATTTGGACAAAATTACCCTTTTTCTCTAAACCACCACCATGGCCATACCAACACTTTAGACATTCAGGATATTTTCGACATTAAATTTATGTTAGTTTTAAACTCTTTGTATACTAAATATAAAGTTTGTTTCATAACACATTCCACTTCATTATATACCAAATATATGGTTTTAACCTATGAAATTCCATTCCTTTCATAAAAAATCTTTCCTTTGTATCAAATGTAGCCTAAAGACAAGGTGTTGAGAAAAATTTAAATATTATTATATTGGTGGTGGAATTTAATTTATACACATAGATCATAAGTTCATAACTCATAAGTTGTTAACAAAATGTGTTTCTCACAATACAATTCACAAATATGACAACACAAAGAGAAGAAGAAGCTCTACATTGGTTGGAATGAGCTATTCCTTTATAACTTGACCAATTAAAATTTGAATTTCGGTTAAAAAAAATACTCACATTTAGCGGCACAATATTACTTTAAACAAGATTGTCTCTAATATTAGGCACGGAAACAGAAAGCTTGTTTTGTCAGTAGTATCTTTCTCCACGAGGCTGCACCCACATACAAGACAAAACAAATCATATTATTTGGTATATGTTGCTATATACATTTTGTAATGTGTTGAATACTATAGTTGAATATTTTGAAAATATTTAAACTTTTTAATGCTTAATATAATTTTACCATCTTAATTGGTGTATGCTCTCAAGTCTCAACATTGAAATTAAATGTTTAAAGATACCCTTCTTATTTCAAAAGAGAAAATTGTAATTTATCATTAGAAAATAGAGCAAATTACTATTTTTGGCTTTTGAAATATTTTACTTGTCTCAATTTAGTCCCTAGATTTTGAAAATATCAAATTTAATTAGATAAGATTTAACTTGTTTCAATTTAGTCCTTAAATCATAAAAATATCAATTTCAGTCCCGAATGATTTAATTTGTCTCAATTTAGTCACTGAATCATAAAAATATCAAATTTCATCCCTAAAAAATATTTGGTCAAAACCCCAAATTAGTCCTTTATGTTTGCACGAAGTTTCATATTGGTCCTTTATGTTTCAAAAAGTCTAAATTGATCCTTTATGTTTGCAAGAAGTTCCAAATTGGTCCTTCCGTCTACTTCCGTCAATTTTTTAAGTTAAGTGCTGATGTGACCATCGAAGCTGACGTGTCATGTCATGCCACGTCATTGCCACGCCATCACATATGATATTAGATGATGACGTGGCGATGACGTGTCAATGACGTGGCATGACACGTCAGCTTAGATGGGCACGTAAGAGAGATAAAATGTCCACGTCAGCACTTAACGAAAAAAACAAAAGGACTTGGACGGAAGGACCAATTTGGAACTTCTTGCAAACATAAAAGACCAATTTAGACTTTTTGAAACATAAAGGACCAATTTGAAGTTTTGACCAAAATATTTTATATTATAATTTTGTCCTGTCATAAAAAGTAGAAGTATAAAATATAAGGACGAAATTGTTGATATTTTCATGCTTAAGGGACTAATTTGAGACAAAAGAAATCTTTGAGGGACAAAAATAGTAATTTACTAAAAAAAATGTCCCAAAATTCCAAACCCCTAGAAATTATGAGAATTTAGAAGCACTTACATCATAACCCACAAGAGACCTGCAGTAGTTAGCATTGGTAAGCACAGTACTTGTGGACCCACACTCACTATCCTTCAGCGAAGCTGACGACTTATCAAGCTTCACACCCACACCCGACCAATTAGGGTACTGGTAATTCTGTGCCGCGGGGCCCACATGTGACGCCGACCTCTGCATCATCTTCACGGGCCTCGGCACGTTCCTCCCTTCCACTGAGGCCCGCCGCCGGCTCGACTGCCTCTCGAACGACGACGGCGCGTAATCCGCCGGCCGCTGCTTTGGCGCGCTCTGCGACCTCACCTTCGCCCTCGACGACTCCGTATTGGCCATGTAATTCGGGAACAGAGGGTAGTCATAGGACATTACGGACTCCGCGTAGGGTGGCTTAGGAAAAGTGAATGGGACACTACTTTTGGCCTCGTTGGGCCTTGATGATATGGCTGAGTAGTAGTATTGTGGGCTGCTTTGAGCCGTGGTGTAGGATGTGGAGTCCTCCAAAAAGTGACCACTGTGGGCTTTTGGGCTCATATCTGTGAGAACTGAGGGGGCTGGGGATACCTTATTGAAGCTTTCTTCATTATTATATGTGGAGACTCTATTATGATGATGATGATGATGATGATTTGTGTTGTTTTTTCTTCTTCTGGTTTCACATTTGGTTTCACAAACGTCCATTTCTACTATTTTGATGTTTTCTTCCACATTCATATTGTCCATTTCCTGCAAGAGTCAATGGAAAAATAGAGATGTTTTATTTAATGCCACTCAAAGCATATATGGATTTGAATCATGTAAATACCGTCGGATGATAGTGTTGCAGTGCAGACATGAATCACAATTCTCGTCTAATGGCCCAGATCATGCACTTCATATACTTTATACAGAATACACTAATTTTTTCTAAAAATCTGATATTTTATTTTCTATCAATAAAAAATATTTTTGCTTAGAATAAAACTATGATTTTTTAATAAAATTATACTAAAATTTAACATGAAATTCTCAGTACAATTAAAGGTAATTAAATAATTCTATTGTTTTAAAATAAATGCATATTGAAACAAAAGGAATATCATATATAATTTGACCAAAGTTCTAAAATTAAATTTTTTTAAAAAATATATACATGTTATCTTCTTCTCACAAATTTACAAAAATACTAAATTGATGATGCTAGCATTTTCCAAAAATACAAAATAGATTTTTGGCCTCTACCGTTACTCACATGCATCACCAATTAATTTGTTCAAGTACAAAATCAAAATTTTCTTTACCAAGAGTGATATATATGTTATATATAAAACTAGCTTTACTCACATGCTAATTTTATATATATCAATAATAGAGGCACATAAATATATATTAAAACTAGTATTCAATGTGCACTTACGTGCGTATTCTCTGTCTTTCTTATGTATATAATCTATTTAGTAATAGAAAGTAAAAAATTTATATTATACTTAAATTCTTAACTACGTATCCCACAGAAATAAGGAATCTTTGAGAAAAAGGAAGAGAGTGGCGAAAAACCTTACATCGTAAATATGACTGAATAAGTCCTCCTCCTCCTCCTCTTCCGTGGCTTTTCTGGAAGTTGATTGCCTTTGGTTAGTGTTATCTTCTGATACCATTCGGATCCTCTGAGCTCTCGCTCTTGCTTGTGCTGTGACCAACGCTTGCATACACCTCAATGTAGCTTTAGCCTGTTTTCTCACTAAGTGGCCTCTCACCAATGCTTGCAACTTCACTAGACCCCTAAGTGCACACAATGCCTTCCTTGCCTATCACAAAACCATTGCAACAATATTACACAAATACATCGACTTGTATATATTCGTTATATCTTTAGTATCAAACATGTTAACTCCTCATGACAAAGATATAAGAATTGTATTTATGTCTCTTGGCACATATCGCAATAAAATATGTAATGCAATTGTCATATATGTATCAACTATCAAAGGAAGTAAAATTTTATTAAGAGATATAGAATGGAGAAAAATTAAAGGAAGTGAAAATTTTATATTTGACATTTTTCTTTGATTTATATTATTAAGTAAAATATATATTTTTTTCCCTTCTCATATGGTATATTTATTCTTACTAATTTAAACACATTTTAAGAGTTAAAAATATTAAATACAGATTTAAATTAGAAAAAAACTTAAAATTTAAAATATCATTTCCCTTCCTATCCCTTTCAAATCCAAACAGATTATTAGAAAATAAACTAAAGAGTATATTATTGGAAGCCTATTAGACTCTAGATGCTCATAAAGCTTGCTACTGTTTGAACTTAAATTTATAATTACCCCAAATATATATTATAAAAAATTCAATTAGGCCAAGTGTCTTTGGACAATTCAACTTTAAATTGTTTTTATTATAAGCTGAGACAATTAATTTAATAAATTAGAACCAAATTTATTTCAGTTGTTAAGAATTTCATACCAAATAAGACCGAAAAACGGACTGAATTTTAACGGCTGCAGCCTCCTCAAAGCTTCTAGCCAAGCCATTGTTCGAGCCGGCAGCGCCCGTCAAGCGTATCACAGCAGCCGCCGCCTGAGCCGCGGCCACAGCCGCATCAGCAGCCGCGGCTGTAGCCGCAGCCACAGCCATGGCGTGCTTCTTTTTCTCCTCCTCCTCATCAAAATTCTCACCATCTACCGCCGAATTAGTAGCCGCCGCGTTCGATTCCGCCGAAGAAGGCGGCGCCGGCGCCGGCGCCGCCGCGGATGATCTTCGGAAACTCCATCGTCTTTTCTCTTTGGTCGGAGTCGCAGCGGTGGTGACGACAGTGATGATTGAATCTTTATTAGCAGTAATGGTGG
This sequence comes from Senna tora, assembly GCA_014851425.1. Taxonomy (NCBI): domain Eukaryota; kingdom Viridiplantae; phylum Streptophyta; class Magnoliopsida; order Fabales; family Fabaceae; genus Senna; species Senna tora. The sequence goes on from CM026271.1 coordinate 11,293,885, forward strand.
TGTCGGAATTGGAATCTGTGGGCCTGAGCCTGGGCTTGGGCTTGGGCTTGGATGGCGAAATTTTGTCCTTCTCTGACTTCTTGCCAGTCAAGATGCTTCTGAGCCATTTGCTTGTCTTCCCCATATATGGATCTCTCTCTCTGTGTCAAACACAAGTTTTGTGATAGGCTAACATGGAACAGTAGTGAACAGGAGAAGGAAGAAGAAGATGAAGAAGTAGAAGCAGAAAGAAAATGGAGATCTGTGTTATATTAGATAAGTTGCTTTCATGGGCCCACTATTATTATTATTATTATTATTAATAAAAATTTTGGTGTGTTTTTGACAGCCTAATCTCACTGTCTCATTGTATTTATTCAGTATTATATGTACTGCCAAGGAAGGATGAAACTTCAGAGTTATGAGTATATATATGTTAATATGATAATGATGCACACTTTGTCTCACTCTCATCCTATTACTACCAACCACTTCAATTTTTAAAATTTCTTTAATTATATAATCTATGAATAATTATGTAACAGAGTAATATTGTAAGAACCGAATCGGACAAAGACTCAGACAAGTGTTTAATTTATGGTCTAATCGGTTTAATTGGTCGAACCAGATGACGTAATAAATAATAAATATTAATTATTCTTATTATATAAAAACATCACACAAGTTTTAGGTTTCAACATACATAATTTTGAAGTTTTAAATTACACGACTTCTTAAATTTTAATTTTCAAGACTTGTCAAACTCTGAAATAATTTGATCAAACCAAACAAGAAATTCTTGATAATCATGACTTCTTAAATTTTAATTTTCAAGATTTTTCTAATTTCTTTTATGATGTTTTTTTTAATTAAAAAAATTAGACGGGTTTGACCTCGGTTAAATCTGGTCCAACTAGGAAAACGGTTTTTTAGGTCCAACCGACTCGCCTTTGTATCTGGTTACCGGTTGGACCGATCAGGCCATCCAGTTTGGTCCAAACAACACTGCTATAAAGTAAACTATATATATATATATATAATACTAACATAGGTTTGATCTAGAGAAAGGGATAGTTCACACAATGTGATGAATTTGAGTTCAAATTTTTATTGAGAGAGGTATTCACGTCTAGTGCCTAACAATATCTTAAAAGAGATTGTTTCTAATAGAAAAATAGATATATATTTTAAAAAGAGTATACTATATAATATTAATATGGTCCACAACTAAGCCAAATTAACTTTAGTGTTAAACAATTAATTAGTAAGTGCATGAATCGGTGTATGATTCAGAATAGTTAAATTTCAATTTCATCCTTTTTATCATTTTTTATGTCAATTTTAATTTGTTGGTAAAAATAACAATAAATAAAATAATATTTTCTTCTTTCAAATTAAACTAGAAAAATAAAATAAAATACAAAAAAATCATTATACAAAAATTAATGTGAAAATCATTATACAAATTATTCCAATTTAGTCATTCAAATATGAAAATGTCTAATTTAGTCCTTGAAAGTTTTTTTTTGTCACAATTTAGTCGTTTTAGTCCTTGAAAGAAGTCACACATGTACTTACGCAAAATAAATAAATAAAATGAGCAACGTGAGGTTGGTTCAAGCGGTAAGCGGCTTTGTATCGTTTAAGTAAGATCCCGAGTTCAAGATCTTATGAATGTAGCTATCCTTGTTGGAAGACTCTCCCACCATAGCCAGTTGCACGACGCAGGTCGAGGTAGTGCCTTGGACACTGGGAAAGCAACCAAAAAAAGCTAAATGAACCAAACTGAGACAAAAAATTATTTTTCAAAGATTAAATTAAATATTATCATCTTCTGAAGACTAAAAATAAAATCGTCAGTATCTTTCAGCTACCAAAATTAAAAATTCTCTCGTAAATAATTAACATTGGGAGAGTTAGTTTTTTGGGATCACGAGATTAGGTACAAAGAAGGAGAGAGGAAGTTGGTGACATATATATATATATATATATATATATATATATATATATATATATATATATATATATATATGACTTTGGACTTTTTGGTGTCACACAAACAAAGTGTGACACTAAAAAATAACTACTTTAACATACATGCATTATGGGTAGTTACTAAAAAAGTGGAGAAGTGCATAACTTCCTATTACTTTATTTAAAAATATAACAATTTTATTTAAAAATTAAAAAAATATCAAATATTATAATTTAATATTATTTTGAAATATCATTATTATTTTTTTTAAAATTCTTAAAAAAAAATAAATTACATGCACATATGTGCATGCGAAGCCTCTAATATATATATAATGGTGTAGCAAGTAGCAACATCCAGAAAGAATATAAAGAGATAGAGAGAGAGAGATTGGATTCCTTTGCCTCTGAAATGGAGATCGATCTGTCTCATTTCCCATGCTGTCCCCACAGGCAGATGGGATTTCACTGTGGTTCACAAGGGTGTTTTGGTCATTTCAGAGGTTGGTTATATATTGTGAGTGTTGAGATCAGAAGCCATGTGAGAAGGAGAAGAGAGGCAACAACATGCACATTCCGTGTAAATTACTCTCATTATTATTATTATTATTATTATTATTATTATTATATTACATTTAGGGGTAGGAGAAGTGTCCTTTTTAAGGGGATCTTCCCCCTCCTCAGTAAAAAAAATAGAAAATTGGATCTGGTGTAATTAATTTTCGTGCAATTACTTTAAAATATACATTTTTATTTTATTTGTGAAGTATTAATAGGAACGTACACTAATAAGGATCTACTATGAATAGATTAAGCATTAAATATTTATCAATATTGACAAATATTACCACTAAATAATCTTGTGAGACTAATTAACAATATTAATAACAATTTAGTTCTTAATCTATTTAAGACGGTGATATTTATCAATATTGAGAAAAATTTGGTCCCTAATCTATTAATGGTAGATCCTTATTAGTGTACGTTTCTATTAGTACTTCACAAATGAAGTGAAAATGTGCATTTTTAAGGAATTGCATCGTAATTGCACGAAAGTTAATTGCACCGAATCCAATTTCAAAAAATAAGGAGACCTTCTTTGAAGGGTTTATAGGGCTGTGGGGTCCACTTTTTTAGTAGCTGAAGTAGGGGGTATTTTTTTAGAATGTACAAAAGATGCTTGAGGTTTAAATACATGTAGTAGTGGAGTACATAATATTATTGAATTTTAAAATCTTTATTTCAACTCTCGTCAATTTTTAAATTTCGGGTACTCAATTGAATTAACTCATTTTTGTCAGGTTTTCGTATATTTTTTTAACACTTTTCAATCATGTCAGCATTTTTATTCAGATTAATAAAAAGGGTTTTGGTAACCTTTTTTTTAACACTTTTTAATCAGGTCACTCTTTTTAGTTAGGTTTTGAGTAAAATTATTAAAATACCCTTGATCACTAATCTTAATAAAAATATTGATGTGGTTAAAAATGTTTAAAAAATAAATAGAAATCAGACAAAAGAAAGTTGAGTGCTCAAAATTAAAAAGTTAAAGAATTGAATACAAGATTTTAAAATCTACAAGTGTTAAATTCCTTGATGTAAAACTTAAAGAGGCTTATGTACATTTAAATAAGAAAAAAAAACTATTTATGTTCTATATTTTTTCTCTCACTTAAAAGATAAAATAAACAATTTGAGGGATGGTCATCCATAAAATTTTAGTAAGTTTAATCTAAAAAATTTGATTATTTTATTAACAAGATTTGGATTTAATTAAAGAAATTAATTTATTATAGTGAATCAGGATTAGAATATTTAAAAAAAAAAGAAAAAGAAAAAGAGTAGTACTCACACTTTTTTTTTTAATTCAAAAAGTGGTAATAATAAGAGAAAGAGTCATTAGGTAATGAGGACCACCAATATTAAAATTGTTTAATTATAGTAGCTAAGATAATTGGTTAGCTTAATTTGCAAGTTGGGGGAGTAATTGTATTGTACTTCTTAATTATTATTCACCTAGCTTAAAAAATATCAAATTAAAAATATTATAAAAAAAGAGGAGATGTTAAGTTTTAATGATTTGATCTTTGACTAATAATTAAAGGTCACATTTATCATATATATTAATTTGTATCTAATATTCATTTATTTTATATACTATAAATGATTTAATAACTATTTATAAATACTATTTTCAACTTTTATTTATTAGATGTCAAGGATCCGCAAAAAAAATTTGGCCTCACCCATGAGCGAGGGTTCGAATCCTTTTGAAGCCATTCAAAATTCTGCTTTGGTGGACATCCCTCCTCAGGGAGATCCCCTGGCACCCAAGGGCTAGTTGAGTAACTGCGACCAGGTAAAACTACTGCTTGCGGTTTAGGCCTGTGCAGTGCAGACGTAAACGAGCCGAGCCGAGCCGAGCTTCAGATGTTCAAGCTCGGCTCGTTTAAAATTAGGCGAGCTCGAACTCGAGCCCGAGCTTTTAAACGAACAAAAAGTCGTGATCAAGCTCGGCTCGTTTAATTAACCGAGCCGTTCACGAGCTTAACGAGCCGAGCTAAGTAATTATTAACTTTCATAGAATATACATGCACATAAGAAAATTAACTTATATCTTATATTAATTCATAGATTTTATTCTTTTATATGTTTTATTGATTATAGTCGGCTCTACTTAGTAAGAAAAGGCTTTGATTGTTGCTGTTATTATATATACTTTATTGATTAAAAGATATTTGAACACAATAACATAACAAATTCAATATATATATATATATATATGTGAAGAATGAGTGCTCATTATATATTTAAATATAATAATACATGTAAGATAGAGAAAAAAATATTTTTATATTATTTTATTCTTAAACGAGCCGTAACTGAACGAGCCGAGCTTTAAATGTTCAAGCTCGGCTCGTTTAACTAAACGAGCTTATTTTTATGTTCAGGCTTGGCTCGTTTAATAAACGAACGAGCCCGATCGAGCTCTTATGCGAGCCGTTCACGAACGGCTCGTTTCATTTACACCCCTATGTGCAGTAATCCTTTAGGTTGGGTCTCCGTTGGTCTCCCCAACATTTCTGTACTACCAATTTTCCTACCCAAAAAAAGAAATTCATTTTATATATAGTATACGTGATCAAGCAACTCCTATATACATAAAGACAAAAGCTCAAAATAAATACAATATTGTAATTCATATGCATGCAAATGATCATCATACTCAAAAGAATTATTAAATAACAAAAGGACCAAGTTTGTTAAATTAGTGGTTGTTTATATGCATGAACATTAAATTAATACAATTAAGGGTATAGGCCCCATCTTATACCATTCATGAAGTATTGATTAATTATATATATATATATATATATATATATATATATATATATATATATATATATATATTTATTAAAGGATATCTTTTCATAAACAAAATAAATATATTTAGTTGGCAATCACATGGTATGTTTATTTGCTTCCCTATTTGACTAGTTATGTCTGTTCTGCTGGAGGAAACACCACCTTTGGATTTTCCTTATTTTCTTCCTCTCATTTAATTTTCTGCTTCATTTATAGAGTTTCTATATATATTATATATTAATTTATTTGAAAAAATTATTAATAGGTGTTTAATATGTTATTTTAGTCTAATGTTCAAGCTAATATTATGCAACATTATTTTACCATTCATGGGGTATTTTTTTTATTAAACTTTCTTTTTCTAGTTTTCAACAAGTGATCTAATAATAGAAATTAAATAATTAATCGTGTATATATGGATATTAATAAATGTAACCGCTTCTCTTAACAAGAATTTAAACTGTAATTTGTTACATTCTAAGAAATTAATCCTTTTGTTAATCTAATTACTGTTGGTAATCTGTGATTAAATTTGAGTTAATTAACAAAAGATAATGAAAATGATAATCTATTTTATTTTAAAAACATACAACTTCATTCATTTTTTACTAAAACTAGCATTTGTACCCGTGCCCTGCACGGGTTATATCTACAGATATGTAAATATAATTAAGAACATTGTGTTTTGGCCCCAAGTATTTTAGGACTGGACCGGGCCAGCTTATTTTTAATACGGGCTGATTTTTCCTAGCTCGGCCTGGCCTTATGCCAAGGGTGGGGCCGTGCTAACCCTAATTAATTTTTTTAAAAAAATAATTTAAATTAAAATATATTTATATTTATATTTAAAAAATATTTAGAAAAAGACTTTATAATGATAATATTGAAGAAAATATTCTGGATGGACGTTGATTTGTTTGATGTATTACTGACTTATATATTCCTTCATAATATCTTTATTAGATAAGAGATACTGAGTTTCAGTTCTTTCAAATATATACGCCATGTTTAGTTTTGTGGATTTGAAGTGATGGAAAAGGAATGGGGTTAGGTGGGTTCCATCAATTTTATTTGGTTCGTGGAAATTCAAATGGAAATAGATTACAATGGAAAGAATGAAGGGAAGTGGGCAATTATTTTTCAGAAATTGGAGGGAGGGATTTGACGGTTTCCCTTCATTTTTTTTTGTGAAAAATCCTAATTATCCTCCGTTCCATTCCCACACCCAATTTAATAACTTATTATAATCAAGGGCATAAATGTCTTTTTCATCACCCTCCATTTCTTTCCTACACTGAATTTTTTATCAAACCAAATGTGGTAATCATATTTCATTCCCACTCTCATTTTCATTATCATTCTCATTCACATTCCCTCATCTATTTCCACAAACCAAATATAGCCTTTTATAAATAACAAAACGCACAAAGATCTATTCCATCATTTTTATTAGCCTTTTATTAAATTGAATATACACTCATAGTACTATTTAAATGACAAAACGCGTAACAGTAAGAAAACTAAATTATGGTACAATGCATAAATTAAACTTCATAAGAAGCAGTACAAATAATTCTTTTCTTGATAGTTAGTGTTATAAATGTTCTTTTCTTATAGTAAGAAATTAAAAGAAGCAGTACACATAAATCTCTATTTAACACATATAAAGTTTGTTTTATAATAATAAAACTAAATTATTGTACAATGCATAAATTAAAATTTTTATTTACCATAATTATTTACTCTTATTATATTCTATAGTCATAAAAAATTTTAAAAAAAAATTAAAATGGGCTAGTCCTAACCCGGCCCGACATAGGGCCGGACTATTTTTTATTCAGGCCACAAATTTTCTAACCCAACCCTAATTATTTTAACATGCCTAACGTACTAAATTAACATTATCAATATTATATTTAAATGTAAAAATAAATGTATTTGTCAATCCTAACATTAATTAGCAATCATTATTAAAAAAAATTAATTAGCAATCTATATAATAAAAAAGATCATTTCCATAAAAAAAAAAGAAGAAGATCATTTTGACACTAAACTTAAAATTTATTATGTTAAAAAAAAATTTATTATGTTACTTAAGATTTATCAAACACCAATTTAGCCTAATTATACTCACAAAAAATGGAGACCTTGTCACTCAAAATTTTCTTATTAAAAATCTTTTCCAATATTAACTTAAGTATTGAAAATCTTATTAAATCACATTTGTGGAATATATTCAACAACATACATTTTAACATAATAAATATTAAATTAGTTACTTTCCAATATCATAAAATAGTTTGTTTTCAAAAGTTTAGATCAGTTTTCAATTAATATAATTTTTTGTAACTGATTTTAAAATATAAAGAATCAAATATTTTTAAATATTAACTGATTTTAGTTCAAAAAAATTATTAAAACTGATTTTATTTTTTAATTACATGTAAACTTTTTTTATTTCTTATCAAATTAGTCTGTTGCTCACAAAAACTAAAACTACCCATAATCTAATTTTATTTTAATTACATGTAATTTTTTTTTATATATAAAAATCACATGTGAAATAGATATAAGTATATAACTGATTTCCCTTTTTTTAAATAAAAAAATAAAATGTATTTGAAATAATATGTTTTCAATAATTTCATTATATTTTACTTTTTTTATATGCTTTTTAAGAAGAAAAACGTCTGTGTCAATCATAAAATAAGGTAGCAATTGTATTAATATTAATATTTTCTCACTAAATTAAACATGATTGAATTTTAACCAATACAAAATAATTTTCTCGTTGCAAGCAATTAAAGTGACGAATAATTTTTTTTTTGATAAAGTAACTTATCAAAAAACAAAGTAACGAATAATTCTGGGGTTAATTTGTTCAATTTAAGCTGATTTAATTTAGTAGAAAATAATCATGTATTTGTTCGCCAAAATGAAATGCCATAGCGTATATGGAAATCAAACGACAATAAAATTCCTCAATGATGAAAACTAAAATCATTGTCACCAGTTGTCTGCATATCACATGAGTAACTAAATAAAACAAAAGCTTAAACGATACTTATAAAATCTTAAACAAAAGAAACATCATCTAAATCCAAAATCTCGAATTTCATACTTCACAAACATCATTCAATCTTCTCCCGTTTTACTTTCTTGAGCTTTCTCTTGACCAAATAAACGTCATCGACCGACCTAACACGATCGATAATAGAAATTTGTTAGTCGTTTCAATTATTTGTAATTCATATAGTTATATTGTTATAATACTGCACAATTTTAAAAGGGTTGAACAAATACCTTGCTTGCTTTGTTCTTCATAAATTCCGCGGATACTCCCAAAAAATTTGCGGCATCACGATCGAATAAAGAAATGTTAGCATCAGTAGAAGAAAGAGTGATAATATATATCATTGATAAATAGAATACACTCCAGCTTCAACCAAAGTACCCTTGAATTTATTAAGGTACATATTGGGAACACTTGCACCAATTGTCATGTTCTGATAAGAAATACGGTGACAACATAAATCAAAAAATAATTTATTGAAACGTGTGAAACAAAACTATTCACAAGTTGTATTAAAGGGTAGACATGATACTAAAAGAATAAGCAGCGAATTTATTTATCTCATCACAATATCTCATACACATACCATATGATATAAACAGAGCATGTGATATAGAATAGATCAAGAGGACATTTTACAAAATCCTTGTTACCTCTCATCTCGGTCACATAGTACCATTTGGATTGAAACACCTCTTGGAATCTTTTGTGCTGCAATGGATTCATCGAAGCAAGTAGCTGATTCCTAGGCGTCATTGATTCGCAATAATGTGTTTGAATATATGGAATCGTTTGAATGAATATGATGGTGAATAGAACTTGGTCCCAGATATTTATAGTACAGGTTATGAAAATATTAAGATGGAATGAGGCGTGATTGATGCGATCAAGTAAATGTAAGAGATTTGAAAAAAACTTGAATTGATGGTGAAATAATTTGATTTCATTTGACTGAATATCTATTTGAATTTTTTAATGTAAAATCAAGAATGCGTTATTTTTCAAATGGCTAAATGAAATGATATAAAGATAGGAGTAATATATTTGAAATCAGATTTTGAATTTTAAAATGGACTAAACTGAGGTAAAGTTACTTAGGTGCTTGCTATAAAGTTCACCAATATAATTGAAACACGTGGCAAAAATTTTTTGTATAACCAATCATGGTAGAGAGAGAAAATAAAAAGCAATAAATTACATAACCAATCAAATTGGAGAGAGAATATAAATAAGGTTTATAATTGGTGAACTTTATAGCAAGCACCTAAGCAACTTTACCTTAGTTTTTTCCTTTTAAAATTTGTAGATGATAAGGATTATGGATATATTTATGTGCATTTAACATGAATTAAGGAATTTAAAATTAATGGAAACAGTTGACTTGTTATATATATATTAATGACAAAATAATAATTCATGATTATTTAAAATTTAAAAAAATCTGATTTGGATGCGATTTGCCACATTACTGTCTAGTTGGCTGCCACTGGGATACACATGTTGAAATTGTAAATACTGAAAAAGTTTATGTGACATGATGAGGCTTTAGGCCTATTCTTTTATATATTTATATAGATATATAGATATAGATATAGATATAGATATAGATATAGATATAGATAACCGTAATGACATTATTAATTTTTTTTATAGTGCTCAAATATATATTTAATTATATGAATTATAAATATAAGGGCATTTTGGTTTATATATGAGTGAAATTGTAGATTTTTCATCTCTTAACGAGTGGAATATAGTTTTTTGAAATTAAAAGTTTAAGAAAGTTTTTTGTGAATATTTAATTAAAAGTTGATGGGGTAATAAATTATACAAACCCCGGCCAAGTTCAAAAAAGTTAATTTCTTGCGGTTTACCCTTAAATTATATAATTTAATATCAATGTATAAATGTACAAGAATTTTGTCTTAGATTACTTTATACATGTTTGCTCAAGACTTATATAGTAATTTATAATATCAGTGCCACTTGCTAGCTAACATGCTTCAAAGGTATAGTAATTAATTAAATAAAATATTTTTATGCCATAAGAATACAAAGAAGTAGAAGTTAATTAAAACTTAAAACAACAATAATAATGAGAAATTTTAAATGTTCATATTATAGTAATTAACCAGTAACGACCATTCAATGCATCCAAACTAAAGACATAATTAGCTAGTATGAGGCACATAAGTTTAATTTAGTCAAATTAATAATGTATTATTTGTTGAAAAGTTTTATTTTATAAGATATTAAGAGGCAAGATATATATACAAATAATGAAGATTTAACTATTTAATTAAGCATGTACTATATATATATATATATATATGTCTTGAACTTCAATCTCTAGAATCTGATCATTGAGGATTCTCAAAATTTTCCAGGTGGGTCTAATTATATAATAGAAAGTCTTTTGTTTTCTTATCCTCCATTGACTACTCTTGATTGGAACATGTGGAATACAATCCACATGGCTGCTTCAAAGAGCAAAGCCATTAAAAAACCAAACAAAAAAAAAAGTAATATTTGGAATTGAGCTCATTAAACTAAACTCTAACTAATATGGTTCGAGATAACTAATGTTTTATAATGAGAGTAGAGTTCTCTCAGCAATAATATTTAGTATTTGCATATATAAATTCTAATATGAAACCTTATTTAAGGGAGATATAAATTATATATAACAATTTACTCCCGGAGAAATTTTTCGTCGATTATTTTAATGGAGATTCACATGGAATAAATTGAGACAAATTGGTCTTTCAGCGACTAAATTAAATTTGATGTTTTTATCTTTTAGAGACTAAATTTAAATTTTTTTTCTAGACCAGGGTATCCACCGTCGAGCACAGTGACTAATCCCCTCGCTGAATTGTATGCACCTCGAAGGGTGGAACAATTAGCTCAAGGATTTAAAGCTGCTCCATACCCAAGGCAGGAATCGAACCCTTGACACTTAGTTAAGGATGTATGAGTCCCTTCCACTCAACCACACCTCTTGAGTTCTAAATTTAATATTTTTATTTTTCGTGGAATAAATTGAGACAGATTACATCTTTTAAGAACCAAACTAATAATTTACTCGACATTTTATAATTCACAAATGAAGAGGACACAAATTCAAATTCCGAAAAATATATTTTTTTGATATCAGAGTTTTATTTTAACGTTCTCAACCCACATAATTTAACCCTAAGTGCAATGTGATTTAGAGATAGATACTATGCATTTTTATCCAAAAAGAAAAAGATTATGTAATTATTAGAGATGACCACACATATATATATATACTCATATTTAAGATAAATGATAGATATAAGAAATATATTATGCATGGTAGTATTATACTATATGTTTTGATTGAGGTAGAACATTTGAAGAATAAAGTTTTAATTTCTGACATCTCAAAGTAAAAAAGGTAGAGAATATCATAGCTGGAGGAAAAAAAAACTGAAAAAATTAATTAAAGTGTTATGAGAATATGTGAGATGGTTTAGGTGCTTGTCACATGGGTTTCTGAGGATAAAAACTATGCATGTGAGACTTTGCTTCGTTGGATGCACATTCTTCCAATTTTTCTCCATGTAGAGTTATGGATGAGTCTATGATACAATTTGTTGTATGTATGCAATATAATTTTGACCGATAAGATTGTATGTATCACAATCCTATCGGTCGAAATTGTATTGCATGCATTTAACAAGTTGCATCATACCCATTATTTTTAAAATGTTTTATTTGTGAAGTAATAATTTTTTAGGGTAAAGTATTTTTAGTATTATAACGATTGATCATTCGATCAAATATGCCTCTAAAGTTTGATTGTGATGGTCAATTATTATATCTCTAAACTTTTATTTTTCGAGGAATTTTATTGTCCTTTTCACTAACATAGTTAAAGTAGATAACGGTTGTGACTTATATGAAAAGACACGTGGCAAACAAATATGACTGAGTCGATGTATTCCACATCATTTTTTTCTTTCATCCTCCATGTCATCATTTTGTCAATTTTACATCTCATAAGATGCTTCGAACGTGATGGTCTAATCAAGCTTTTTTGTCTGCGACACGCCACAGAAGAACATGATGTGACATATATGAACCCAATCAAATTTTTTGCTATGTATCGTGCCGCATAAGTCTAAACCATTATCTATTTTAACGGTGTTGGTAAAAAAGATAAGATTACTTAAAAAATAAAAAATGAAAGGCATAATTAACCGCAATCAAACTTTGAAGACATGTTTAATCAAAAGTTCAAATGTTAGCATAATGAAAGCACCTTACCCTTAATCTAAACCTAAAAACAATACTACTTATTAGTTAATGGCTAATGCACTTTGAGTGTCAAAATTTTGCACCCTTTGAATTTTCAATTTGGGGTACCTAGCACCCTTATGTCAGACTTCTGTTCACATTCAGCCATTATCTGCCACGTAAGCAAATTCTTAAAGGGTATTGTAGTCGCTATCTACCACGTAAGCACATTTTGTGAGGGTATTTTAGCTGTTATCTGCTATTTAAGCATATTTTGTAATGATATTTTAATCATTATAATGATATTTTAGCCATCTTAGTCATTCAATTTGGAACCGCTAAAATATAAAATGATTAAATTATCACTACAAAATATGCTTACGTAGTAAATAATGACTGAATGTGGACAGAATGGTGCTAGGTGCCCCAAATTGAAAGTTCAATGAATCTATCTGCAGAGTTTTAAAATATCTATGACCTAAAACTCAAGGTATTAATGCATTTTACCCTTACTTAATTTCTAAAGAAATTAACATGATCCATTTCTGTCTTTAGCTTGCCTTACCCACCACAAATTACAAAGCGATATAACTTAATAGACAAACAAACCATTAATGTGTTCAATGCACATATCATGGATCAATGTTACACAAAGAAAAAACAAAAACTAATACTCATTTGTTCTTCAAAAAAAAAAACAATAAAATGGAGACGTAAATTCAAAGAAAACATAATTTTCTTGTGGGTTCTAAGCAAAACAAAATAAAAAAGTAAAGCTTTTGCTACTTTGAGAATGGTGAACAAGATCAAATGTTATCTTCATTCCCTTATGAAGTCAAGACTTATCTAATATATATATATATATATATATATATATATATATATATATATATATATATATATATATAGATCGATTTCATCCTTTTCTATGACATTTTGAAGCATTTAAAAATTGAGATTTAGCAAACCAATTGTCCCATTGAAATAATTAGCATGAAAAGTTTGTTTTTTTGTGGATAAAATAGGTTTAAGGGGTCACAAATGTGAGGCCCAATGTGTGTATATATATATATAAGTAAATATGCATGAACTTGATTTGATTTGGGATATATGGTCCATGATGGTTGGTGTAAATGTTACATAATAAAGTACTTTCTTGCTGCAAAAACCTTTGGGATCAATGTGAACGAGAACAGATCTTATCAAGTACTGATAAAATGTGATAAAAGATATTATTTTTATATTAACATGTAAAATAGTAATTTATTTTGTATATTAACTCCCCGATAAGTTAATATGTAGAATAATACATTCCAATGCACTTCATAGAATATGCACTTCATTGAATCCAAATACGTTCACAAAGTAAACTTTTATTTTGATCAATGAAGATGGTACCAATTTTGAAATTTCTAAACAATAAAAAACATAATCTTTTTTTATTAGGCTGGTCATCTATATTATCAAACGATGCAACATATTTTATTTTAGTTCATTTTTAAGTTTAGATTGTACAAAATTACATTTATCTTATTATTATTATTAAGCAAAAGTACCTTTGTGTCTTTAAACTTTAAGGTCTCTGTCAATTATGATCCTAAATTTTGTTTGATTGCAATTGTGCCTCAAAGCTTTCAATCTTTAAGCAATTTTGTCCTTCACCCAAATTTTGTGTAAATAATTAACACAAGATGCAAATATAACTCTCTTCGTAATTGATTGTAATGTCAAATCATATATTTAGCAACGTTATTAATCAATTTAGTCACGATAATCACTGTGTCACAATAAAATAGATGATGTTATCGTGACTAAGCTGACAAAAAATTGTAACTAAATATATTATTCAACATATCATAGTCATCATTATATTGGATGCCACAAGACAGAGATATGTTTTGGATTACGGGAAAAATTAGTTGCAATTTCAAAGTTTAGGAACACAATTAACAAAATACTTTTGTCTAATTATTATTATTATTATTATTATTATTATTTATCTTCCCTTTTTTTTTTAAAATTATTGAACTATATCTTTGATCATCTCCTAGCTTTCATTTTCCCCATGCTTCAACACCCATCGCTATCAACACAGCTCAATCATGTATATAGCTACTAAATTAGCTGCCTGTATGTGATTAAATGTTGATGTCCTTATCACATGCCCTTTATTTATATCTGAAGATGTGGACACTCAAAGGGTATATATATATATATTTATATATGTGATTTGGTCTAATTTCACTTTGGTGTCACGTGATTTTAAATTGACATTTGTGAGATTTGAGATTTGAATTATTATTAGTACACTGCTTTTAAAAATGGGAAGAAACTGAACCTCTATTTTTGGAAAAATTTCTAATTTTTTTCATATGATAGTTAAAAATGGAAAAAATGAGGGGTAAATTGGGAATTTTGTTAATGGGCAAATTTAGAGGAATATTTTGTGTTGCAGGTATGATATTAGAGATTTCATTAGAAAATTAGGTAATTGAATCATTTACATTTTCCTTCCTAACAACTAATTTCACTCCACACCTTAGTCGTGACTCGTGAGAAAGTTTACTCCACCGTGAGAAGGAACATTGGTTTCCTACTCACCCCAGTCATTTGATACCAAATATGACCAGGAAAGTTAAAGTCATGCCACCTCCTTCATTCTACTAAACAATAATTTTGTGAGATTAATCCCTTCATTTGCTCCTAATCCATTAGTAAAGAGTACATATTTTTAAAATAAGCATGATCAAACGCAAGGTTCACATAAATGGGATTAGATTTAATCAATTTTGATAAAAAATTTTTTTTAATTCATAATCAATTTTGGCCAGTTTTAATTAGATCGGATTATATCAATTCAATTTAGTTCAAATTGATTTAGATATGTTCGCTCATACTTCATTTCACATTGGCCAATGATTGATTCATTAAAAAAACACTTGTATAGAAAAAACAAACACACACATTGTGTTATGCCAGCCAAAGAATTGCGTGTCCCAATAGATGTATAAATTGTTTTTTGAATCGTATTCATCAGAGTAAATTTGATGACTAATCTTTCAAGTGCTATAAGATCTATCATCGAGGGCGACCATCTCAAGTCAAGATGAAGCTCCATTTCTATCTCTCCAGAAATCAAACTCGGAAGACGATAGTTAAAAGAACACAGACCCATTGTTATCTGTGTATAAATTTTGAAACGAAGCCTTTACTATAACGGGCCAATCAAGCAGGCCCATGTACGATCCAACGACTAAGCCCAACAAGTATGGCCCAATATCCCCACATCACATATCTGCCTTCCCTTTTCATGGTTCACTCTTTCTTTTGTTCTTTCTTTCTCTTTCGTCCATTCCCTTGTTTCTCTCTCCATAGTCCATTTCCAGAGGTCAACTCAACCAAAAATTGTTCTAGTTTTCCCTTGCTGGGTGGCGAATTGGCAGGGAAGCACAGAGCCACTAATTATC
The DNA here is from genome assembly GCA_014851425.1 of Senna tora. NCBI lineage: Eukaryota > Viridiplantae > Streptophyta > Magnoliopsida > Fabales > Fabaceae > Senna > Senna tora. The sequence continues at coordinate 11,310,007 of CM026271.1, forward strand.
ACACAAACACAGAAGCAAATAGCATTCTGATACACAGAGAGAGAGAGAGAGAGAGAAGACGTAGAAATAAAGGGAGGAAAATGGTGGAAGGGACCTCCAACAATGATTTACTGAGGACGCCGGAAGCCATTACATCCTCCGAGGCAAGCTTCTTTATCCTTTTACTTCAATCCCTTCGCTATTTCTACGTTTTCCATTCGATTTCCTGGAGATATGAGTTGTGTTGTAATGTTCCTGTTTTGCTTGCTTGCTTGCGTATTCCAACTCCGAATCGTAGATTCTCGCTGTATATAGACCTATTATGCCATTGATTGTTCTGATTTATAGACATCTTTATTTGTGCATGTGAATTTTTTGGTTTTAGTTTAGTGGGTTTATGTTGGGTTTTGGTATTAGTCCACAGTTTGAGGGCTGAATCTAACCTGTATATATTGAAAGCTTTTAATAGCATGGAAACGAGAAAGCTGATTTTACATGCTCTTTTTTAGGAATGATGAATTAAAACTGGTAGAACAGTGCATGTAAGATTGGGCTTACACATATATGCCTGTGACCTATGCACATAGTTTTTTGGATTGGGATTAAGGACGAGAAGGGCAAGGAAGGGGAGAGAAATATAATCTATACCCTATTGCCTTTTGTTTGGGAAGTTTAAAAATTAAGGGGGAGATAATGGAGGGTTAATTTAAAATAACTCAATTAGGGGTATTTTGTAGGATATCCAAACAAGGGAGAGAAAGGAGAGATTAGTCTTTCCTCCCCTTCCCTCTCAATCTCTTCCCCTCCCTCCCCGTACTAATTGTCAAACATACCCTAATAAAAAAGTTTTAGTATCCTGTGGGAAGAGAGTGAAAAGAGAATACATAGCTGCTTGATACACTTTGGAATACATATAATGATATAAATGTGTTTCTTAAATGTAAATTTAAATATAAATGAAGTACTTATAATTCAAATATGTTTTTTTTTTTGCTTCCCTACTTTGATTTTTGAAAAGTTTTTCAAAAATAATATAGTTTTGGATTCATGTGGTGTATTATGTAACCCTTACGGTTTAGTCTGTTATGGTACGTGCTACATAAATGACTTCATGGATGTTATTGCTTGCCTTTTTTTTACAGTTTGAAAATTTTGTAGCTTCCTTGGTTGCTCATGTAAAAGTCACGTTTAGGAGCAATATGTAACTGCGGTTACGGAGACTTACGAGACAACATGCTGGGGTTGTGGACTGAGGCTTCTGCTTCCATCTTGTACGTATGTTTTCAAATGTGGTTGGTGTGGAGCTATAACAAATCATAACAAAAAGAAATGTGACGACAAGTGCTTTAAATGGAGAAGACGTCGTGATCAATGCGTTGTTCCTTTGGTCATCATTTTTATGCTCTTCATTATAAGTAAGCCACTATTGTTGCTAATGCAGTTTTTCTTTTATTTTTTGGCTACCCCGCTTGATCAGACTTATTTATCTCTGGCCTACCTGAGGTTCATGTTCATTTGTCCCCTATGTTTCTATTTTCTCTATATATCTCTATTCTTGGCGACCTGCTGTCAAATGTTCATCCAGCTGAATCCATCTTTTTTATTTTTCCTTTCTGATGCTTGATTGAGACATTCAAAATAGGACTTTGGTTATTTGTTAGTGATCAATTAATGTTGCAGGGATAATTACATTAAGTGAGTTTGATTTTATCTAGTAAGGGTGAGTGAGAAGATATATCTTGAAGCTCAGTTGTCCTCACTTTTCCTGATGGTTAAACTAATATGTTGCATAATGCAGAGAGCAATTGCCTTCCTCTAGTTTTATGAATGGAAATTGAAATCAAAGTTGATTTAATATATTTTGAGGAATGCACTCCAACTAAGCATGATTTAGTTATGCTTCCTTTTATTTTATCTGTTTAAATCTATCCAAAAGTGCTGGTGAACAATAGGTAGATATTTTGAAGGGAGAGGGATCATATCAAATATCTTTTGCAAAGAAAATTCCTGTCTATGAGTCTATCCGGTACATTGTTACTTAATTCATGATATATTATGGAACAAAACAATAACAAATGAAGTATTTTTCCACTAGATATGCTCGGCTATATGGATCAAACAATGCCTATGTGTTTTATCTAGACTTATTTTTATAGTTAGATTGTTTACTTTAAAGTTTGATCTGTCATAATAGTTTTTACTATTGTTTTCCTTGGCTTCTTGTTATCTTTAGTTATCAGGCTATCTTCTATTTGATCAACTCTTCTTACATGAAAGTTTATTGGTGTCCTTTGTACATGGTTGAACCACCTAAGGCGTGTTTCTACCAACTTTTCTATGATAGGTCATAATCATATTCCAACTTTCTCTCTAATGTATTCATTCTTAATTTTATTCTTTCTAGCGTGTCTACTCATCCAACACAACATTCCCATTTTTGTAACATTGAATTTTTGCTCATATTGTTGTATGATGTACGTAGAGTTAACTAGATGGAAGATAGCCCAATAACTAGAGGTAGGAGAAGACCAAAGAAAACAATAGGAGAAACAATTAGGAGGGATTTAGCTATTAATAACCTAACCATAGAAATGAGTAAAGACAGAACACATTGACGTCATTTGATCCATATAACCGACCCCACCTAGTGAAAAATGGCTTTGATTGTTGTTGTTGTTGACTTTTTGCTCATATTAACTTTTTATTGCCCAACATTTGGTACCATACAATATTGCAGATCTTGTAACAGTGCAATAAAATTTACTCTTACGTTTGAATGGTACTTTTCTATCACATATGACACTAAAACCTTCCTCTATTTCGTCCACCCAGTTTGAAACTTATGATTTACGTCCCCCTCTATTTTTCCATTACTTTATATGATAGTACACAAATTATTAAAACTTGTGACTTGTTCTATGAAATGATCTCTAAGTTTCATCTCTTCTTTTAGAATTAGTGTACCTCTCAATTTATATTTCATATATTCTTCCTTCGGCTTATACGAAAATCGAATGTTTCCAAAGCTTGTCACCACACCTCTAGTTTCTCTTTCACTTCATCGTTTGAATCTTTAAAAAGGACTAAATCCTCAGCAAAATGGATGCATTGTTGAATATGTTTAGTAAGCACATCCATTACCAAGTTAAAAAGGTAAGGTCCAGGAGCGATCCCATGGTTATAGAGAAATCCTTTGTGATTCCACTTTATGTTCTTATTCTAGTCACGGTAACATAGTACATATCTTAAATTGTTTGAATATAAGTAAAACGAAATCCTTTATTATCTAAAGTCTCTTGCAATGTATCTCTTGATACTCTATCATAGTATCATAGGTCTTTTCCAAATCGATGAAAACCTTATATAGGTCACTATGAGTTCTCTAATATCTCTCTATTACTTGACTTAATAAGTATACTGCCTCTGTGGTTGACCTTCCCATTATGAAACCAAATTTGTTTTATGTAATCCTGGTGTCCAACCTTAATATCTTCTCAATGACTTTTTCCCATAAGTTTATAGCATGACTAATGAGTTTGATCATCCTACAATTTGTGGAGTTTTGTATGTTTCACTTATTCTTATACAGAGATTAAAGTACTTTTGCCTTTATTCATTTGGTATTTTATTGGATCACATGATCTCATTAAACAACTCTGTTAGCCAAGCCTTTTTTTCCTAAGTTCTTCCACATCTCAATTGGTATATTATCTGGTCCTATTGCTTTGCTGTTTTCTATTCTCTTCAACGCTTGTACTACTTTAAACTCTTAGATTCTCCAATAAAATGTATAATTTTGGTTTTACTTTTAGTGTCTTGCCATGTCTGTGTTCGACACATGTCCAACACACCACTAAAATGGTGTGTTTGTGCTTTCTAGTATTATCAACTAATGTCTACCCACATCTCATAAAGTTTTCCTCACAGATAAATCCTCTCTTTCGGGATTTCTCTCACCCTGGGCACTACTCCTTTTCCTCTGATTATGTTAAGCCATTAAATAAGAATACCAATTAAAAAACAAATAGAAGAAACAACTTTTCTACTATTTTTAGTGTCATCCTCTTAGGAGTTGTCTGGTTGAAGATGAACTAAGTAAACATTAAAGTCCTTTACCAGTTGGCCTTCATATACATTCTGATCAAAGTCTATATATATACCCTCTTGATGGACATTGGACAACTTCCTAGATTTCTCCAACATAACACTCCTATTACTACATCATTATCTTTGTCTCTTTCTTTTCATTGCTCAGTCTCCATCAAATTTCTAGAGACACCTAAATACCTGATTATGTTTAATTCTCCCAACTCCTGAAGCCTTAAGAATTGAAAATTATAGTCTATCATGAAATTTATCAGTACTTTGGACTTTGAGATCTACCAAAAGGACTAATTGGATTATTATATAGTGAGTGAACTGAAAATATATAAAAAAATTTCTATACTGGACAGAAAATCATTATACTTAAATACACAACATTTGTTGACAAATGCATACTCATTGCTTCTGTTTAGACCTGTTTTGATGCCATCCCAGTGTGTGACTGTGTGTATGTGCTTGTGTGAGCTTGTGTGTATATGTGTAGGGGGCCACAACGCATTGAATATAAATGCTAGTGCGAATATTGGAGATACTATACCTATATTGTTATGCCAATCTTGTCGTCCACTACGTGGTCTGCACTGATTGTTAGAGGCACTTGAGCAAATGTATTTTTGTGTTATTCTCTAGATGAAATAAGTATCTTATGTAACGAGAGTAGATCCTCTAACGTATTGCACTTCAAAGAATCTCCTCACCTTATGTAACTCCGAAAATGAAATTCTGAGTGAACTATTTTGTACTTTCTCTAATATTTTAATGGTTTCTTGTGCAGGTGGGGGTGTGTGGGCTGTTTATCCCTTTGTCTTTTCTCTAAGTCTTTCTGGGATTATTCACTCCATAATAACAGCAGTCTTGTCCATATCAACCATTTCCTTTTTCAGCCTTGCAGCATTTAAGTGTGCGGGCACACCCCCAACCAAATTGTGGGGAAGCTACCCCACTGTAGGGAAAGGAGACCTTGAAAACTATACTTTCTGTCACTACTGCTCAAAACCAAAGGCACCTGGGACTCATCATTGTCGTTCATGTGGGAAGTGTATTCAGGACATGGATCACCATTGCCCCTTTGTAAGTTTTCACCATCTCTTGAAAGTGGAAATTTCATAATCTGATGCACATTCACAGAAATCTTCTCTATATTTGGGTTATCAAATGACCTATGACCTTTTATATCAGGGATAAACTTTTTTTTTTATCAACAGGGATAAACTTAATCTACCCCTTCAATATGTTTGTATCATATATGTACTCGTATGTGTACAGTGCAACTTCAACTTCGAATGTGTATATATAGGCTACACATCTTAAAATATGAGTTTAGTTTTTTTTTAAAAAAATATCTGTTTCATCTTGTCTATAGTTTACCACTTGCAGACAACCTTTTTTTTTTCTTTTGCTGGTCCATAGTTGTATGCAATTATTTTATTATTATCATATTTTAGACATTATGTATGTGGTTATTTGTGTACTCATAATTGATAGCGTTGTCCATAAATCGATTGGGCGTTGATTTGAACAGCATTTGATGATAGAAAATAGTATTAAAGATTAACTAGGTGGTCAAGAAGCAAAGGGATGAAATCTAAGGAGTGGGTAAGTTAATAATCCTGATGATTGAAAACCCCTAATTTCATGGCTAAATTGTTGATACAAGTACAACCTTGGATCATAATAGTTGGGTCTAATGAGGGTTATAAAATAGTTGGGTTTGGGTGTTCAAATGGGTTAGGGTCAAGATTATATGATAGAACCAACATGTAACAGCCCAACCACAATAGAAATAACACTGAATAATATTATACCATTCTCTTATAAAGGATAATCCAGTCCAAAAAAAAAATATAAAGGATAATCCACCATAATAGGAAACAAAAAGAGAAGAAAAATAAATGACAGAAACACCAGAAATCAGAGATAACACTAGAACAATGCCGAGCATAAAGAAAAGAGAAAATAACAGAGATAACACTAGGATTCAAGAGGCTAGGACTCTCCCAAAACCATGCCTAAACCTTTCTTGCCTCCTCCCACAAGCTAACCAGCCCTTAAACCTTTTCAGTAGTGGTCCCCTTCTCACACAAGTCTGCTGAATTAGTTAGGATATTTTCTCTCTCACCAGAGGAATAGGTCACATGGTTTTAAATCTTGGAAACAGTCTCTCTGCTTGCAGGGGTAAGACTGCATACATCTGACCCTCTCTAAACCCTACCTAATAGGAGTCGCCCTTTATTCTCTCTCTCACCTGCCAGCTCATCCTCCTTATTTTTCTTCTTGAATATACCTTAAGTGATGGTTCTGCCGTGCAAACCAGCCCCTTTGTCCCCCTTATTTCTTCTTGCAGCTAATTGCATCAGATTATCAGCTCTAATTGGTTTCTTTACTTTCGGCAGATAGGGAACTGTGTTGGTGCAGCTAATCACCGCAGCTTCATTGCCTTCCTTATTTCTGCAGTGCTAAGTACACTCTATGTTTCCATTATGTCTGCATATGCAAGCTCCCTTATATGGCCACAGGTAACCTACTCCCTTGGACGCTTAAATGGGATTACTAGCAGAGAATTGGTTTGGAGAGTCATCACTGAAACTACATCTGCTTTCCTTAGTTCTGCGCTGCTTCTCTCCCCAAGAGGCTTTGTTCTTGTTTATCTGTTTATTTCTAGTGTTGCAGTGCAAATAGGACTGAGCGTTCTTCTGTGGCAGCAGCTTTCTTTAGTATACGAGGGGAAAACTTATTTGAGCCACTTGGCTTCACTGGCAAATAATGAAGAAGGAAAGAAAGATTGCCAAAATTTTGTTAGGTTCTTTGGATTTCCATATTATATAACAAGACTTTTGCGTCTTAGTAGGAAGAAGCACACAAAGTGAAAGCAGAATATTGATTATATTATGTAATGTAATAGAGGGTGAGCCTTGCTGCCATGTGACCTTGAAGTCCTGGTTTAAAATTTTAGAAATGGCCTCTTTTGCAGGGATAAGGTTGCGTATATCTGACCCTTCTCAGACTTTAACCGGTGGGAGCCATGTGTATTGAGCCGCCCTTTTATGTAATGTAATAAAGGGCTCCTTGTTATGTAAAATGAAACAGGCACACAATTCATATATCATAGTATTTCTCCTTCATGTATGAAATGAATCTGTTGTATATTAGATTAGCACTACCTGAAATCATATTATGGTTATCTTTCTCTCCTTGTTGTTTATTTGGAGAAACTTACCCACTTGTCTCTCTGTTATTGCCATGGGAATGACCTTAATTTCTTTGAAGATTTTTTTTTTATAGAAATTTGTGCTAATGAATGAAATGATTCATTGTTCTTACGCTGAAATTCCATCTAATTTGTTATACAAAGTTTTATGTATAATAGGATGAAATATTTAATAGAGTACTTAAAGAGTTTAGTTCTTCTTCTTTACGAACTAGTATTTAAAAGTGAATTTCTCAAGTTACTTGAGTTTCAACGAAATAAACCTCTTTCCTTTTGGATAAACCTCGGTTGAATTATAATTGTTCAATCATATAGTTATCATATGTATATAAAATACTATAGGCCTTGCATGTTGCATGCATTATTTATTTTTTAGTTTCTAAAACACAATGTAAAATTGTTATTATTATATTTTAAAATGATAATTAAATAATATAATTTATTTCCTCGTTCTTCTCATAATTATCATACTCATTGTCTCTATTTTCTCTCTCATCTCATTACATCAAATATACATTTTAATTCATAAATTATAAAATAAGTATTTTATGACCATAAAAAAAAAGTATAACACTAAAAAAGACAACTAAAAAATTACTGCCATCTTTTCTTATTTTTTTATTAATTTTCCCCTCTGTGTATCTTATCTCCAAGCACCCATTTTTATAATTTTTCAAAGGTAATTAATTTGAAATCGAGAAAATATTCCCTGATATATCTTAATGAGCGCAATTATACTATGTTTTTTTTATATATTTTTGATAAAATTTATCTCATATGAGAAGTATTAAAAGAGAAAAAACAGTTCCTCCAAAAAAAAAGAGAAAGATCAAATTTGTAACTAAGGCAATAAACGAGTTAAAGTCAAGTTTTAAAACGAATAAAAATTCATAATAAAATTCAACTCTTTTAATTAATTGAGTTGTTTGTAAGTTTAATGAGTCTAACCAAGTAGTAGAAAATTATATAACATACATGTGCATGATAAAACTAATTTATGTTACATTTATTTATAGATTTATACCTTTAATATATTTTATTGATCAAAGAATATTTTTATCTTGGGTAAACTACAGTTTGCCCCCCTGTGGTTTGGCCTAATTCCAGTTTGCCTCCCTGTGGTTTAAAGTGCGACACTTAACTACCCTGTGGTTTGGCTTAAAATTAATGTGCCCCCCTGTGGTTTAGAGTGTGACACTTGACCCCCCTGTGGTTTGTTATGTTAGCACTTAACTACCTTCACTTACCTTCTATCCAAATTTTAGTCAAATTAATCATCATTTTTATACTTTTAATGTTTAAAATTTGTTATTCAACACTCTATAATTATAAAATAATTCAAAAAATATATAATTAATATAAAAAAAATTATAATTTTAAAAAATCAATAAAATAATTTAATATTTATTGTTTACTCTATTGATTATTTATATTTAGTTATTTATTCATTTTATTTTTATTTTTTATCTTTAATATTTTAGAATTATTAAATCAATCAAAATAAAATTGTAAGAGAATAATATAATATAAATATATAACTAAATTTAAGTTTTTTTTATTGTTCAAGTTCGGAACATACATACCTGAATTGAATGTTAACGTTATTGAGCTTAGAAACTCTAACATTAAACAATAATTTTCTTAGAAAAGTATCCAATTTATCCAATCATATAACGTTAATAGTGTACTAAAATAAAGTGACAATCCAACTTCATATTAAGTATTAACATATTCAAATTATTGATTTTTTAAAATTATAATTTTTTTTATATTAAATATAATTTTTTTTGAATTATTTTATAATTCTAGAGTGTTGAATAACAAATTTTAAACATTAAAAGTATAAAAATGATGATAATTTAACTAAAATTTGGATAGAAGGTAGATGAAGGTAGTTAAGTGATAACATAACAAACCACAGGGGGGGTCAAGTGTCACACTCTAAACCACAGGGGGTCACATTAATTTTAAGTCAAACCACAAGGTAGTTAAGTGTCGCACTTTAAACCACAGGGGGACAAACTGAAATTAGGCCAAACCACAAGGGGCAAACTGTAATTTACCCTTTTATCTTTTCCACATGTTTCATATTAGTTCTCAATCTTTCAAAAATTATAAACTAATACTCTATCTTTGAAACTTGTTCCAAGTTGACATTTTGTGTAACGCCGTTAACTTCATCCATCAATTGATGACATGAGATGACGTGACATGATAAAAACTTTTCAAAAATTACACTTCCACCCATTTTCAACCTCAAAATTTTTATTTCAATCCCCACATTCTATCTCTATTATTTTTTCTCCTTCTCTCTTCACACTAAGCTTCATACCTAAATTACTAACGAAAAGCTTGAAATTGAGCATACATGAAATCTGCTGCTACAATAGCATAAGCATGAAGTCTATAATAGAGATAGAATATAGGGATTAAAATGAAGAATTTTAAAGTTGAAGGAGTAAAAGTATAATTTTTTTGAAAGTTTCTTAAGCTCAGCTCGTTTACTTTTATGTTAGACTCGTGTGTTTAATAAATAAACCAACATGCTGGTTTTTACAAAGATCCGGTGGCAGATGAAGAAAATACAGAGACTTGTTTTCAGTATTGGTGGATTAAAAGCTCCGGGGAGTGATGGCTTTCCTGCAAAATTTTTCCAACAAAACCGGGATATTGGTTAATAGACTTAAACCTTTGCCTCCTAACTTAATTTCTCCTTTTCAGGCAAGTTTTGTACCCTAAATAAATATACAAAACAAAAAAGGCTTTATTTTAAAATATAATAATAATTTTATATTTTATATATATATATATATATATAAGTCAAGGTAGATTCCATTTTCAGAATGGCTGTCTTTTGGTTTCAAAATCAGAATTTAAGGTTCTGGTTAGTTTTGGTTTCAATAAATAACATGCAACACACCACAACCCCTCCCCGACGTTTGAAATTTGAGGTATTAAATGGTTTAAGATCATCTACAATTCATCCTAAATCATTCCACACCGTTTGTTGAAACTCTAAACCAAAGGTTAAAAACTCCAAACCACCTCATCTTATAACTACACCCTACACTTAAATCCTCCCAAGTCCCAACCAAGGCTTTATTAATAATATATAACGTTAATTACACTCAATCACAACTTTTAAGCCTCTTTCACTCTATAATAGATGTTCGATAGTACTAAACATCAGTACATCCCTTCAATCTCAATGGTCCCTAATCCATTCAAGGTGAATCCTTATTAATGTGAGTTTCTATTAATATTAACGAATGACACTATATAAATGAAGGAGTATACCGAATTTCAATAGGGAACAAAATGAGTTCTTTACCTTTGTCATCAAGCTCTTAAAACACAACTATAACACACGATGTAGTATTGAGTTTTATAAAATGACCATATATGTACAAAGTACGAATATCTAAAGAACCACATAGATATTTCTTTTGCCCCTTAATTCCAAGGTCCGAACAACTTGACTTAAATAGCTTGTGGTAAAGACGATTCAAGGGCAACATTAAAGCTAAATAGGATATTGAAGAAAGAACTATGTTCGGGATCTCTCATGGTTAACATCAAAAGAAACAAGAATTATTCATTCAGCTAACATAACTAAAAAGACTCCAATGATATATCTCCACAAGATGCGTCCACTATACCCACACCATAATAAAGCATACCTTCCTATCCATTATATGTCAGCTCTAAGGAAGTTACTTGATAGTACGACCTGCATACAGTGAAGAGAATGAATTACTTCATTGATTTCTGTAAGAAAAAGTAATGGGGCATACTGAAAGACAAAAACCCTTCCATGAAAAAAAAAAACCGTTTTAGTCCTTAACGTTTAGCATTTTCTCAATTTGGCCCCTAACGTTTGCTCAGTCTCAATTTAGTCCCTCAGTTTACAATTAACGACAATTTGATCCCTAACGTTTGCTCGCTTTCAAAGTCCTTCAAATTTGTGCTTGGTACCAAATTGGTCCCTCCATGCTTATATATGCATTTAGGTGACAAATTTGCATCTCTCCACCTCCAAGTTTTTTAAAAATAAGACTAAAAGGAAAAGTTCATTAATTTTATTTTCAAATAAATTTTAGTTAAATTAAAGTAATTAAAGATAATATTATTTAATATGAAAGGAACATTTTAACGCTTTAAGAATAGATTATGAAATAAACAATTTATCATAGAAGTTTTAAATCTTTATTATGAAAGAAAAGTGTTGCTTCATAGATGTTAATATAGGCATGTATACTAAGCAAAAACAAAAAAGTCTAAGTCAACATTTTGTAAAGTAATTTTAATACTTGGATAATGGTGGGACCAAATTGGTACCAATTGCAAACATGGAGGACCAAATTGAAACTAAACAAACACTAGGGATCAAGTTGTACCAAACGCAAACGTTAGGGCCCAAATTGAGATTGAGCAAACGTTAGGGACCAAAATGAGATTTTTGTCAATACTGAAATAGTCACAGTAGGTAGCTGTGAGTGAGAGAGAGAGAGTACCTTCTCGCCCAATTTGAATGGAGGAAGGCCCTTGTAAGGGCAGGTGCCACACCTGAAAGCATCCCCTAGCCCACACTGCAGATTAAAGACAACTTTGAGAGCAATTCAATCATGAAAAGCAGCATTTCCCACAATTGATTGAAGTATTAGCGCATAGATATTCAGATAAAGCATTATATAAAATATCCTATTCGGATTGTAAAGCTCATGCTTAAATTGCAAGTTCTATACACCTCTAACTGCATAGACGTTCACAGAATGCCTACATAAAATATCATGTTCTGATTGTATGTATTGGTCATGCTTAAATTGCAATTTCTATACACCTCTTACAGTGAGATAAAGCTATATGAGCCCTTTGCTGAACAACACTGCAAGGTGATATTATGGAATAGGTAACTAGTGATTCCAAACTTCAATGGAAGATATTTGATGGATCCCCTAACCAGGAAGGGAAAGTCTGGGATGGCGATAGACAGCTAGGAATGAGTGAAAACAGTTCGACATGTCCAGAGGATGAGGTGATCGTGTTGGCTTCAGGTAGTTTCTACTTTCTATAATTAGTAAGGGAATGGTCAATAAAAAGGAGGACAGAGAGAGGAATAGTAAAGGATGAATCTAAAGAGTGCTTTTAGTGGGATATTGTCTAGCATCTAGAAGGCCTGGCATTGTTATCTTTTTATTCATGTTTTGCCTGTTTTCTCTGTAGAGGTAATTCTGCCATACTGGTGGTTTGCCTCTGCTTTGCTATCTTAATTCCATAAATCCTGTTATTTTTCATATAATTCCTAGAGTGATTGCTCATGTTCCATCGGTACCATAGAGTAAACTTTGTATTTCATCAATATACATATATATAAAGAACGCAAAAATGACATACGCTGCCACAAGCTGATTGTGGATTAGTAATCTGTTCTGCAGTCAAACCTAACTTCAATACTTTTTCCTCTTCTTCAGCCCTCCCGCAAGTGCAGTTTTTGCAAGCTTTTCTTGTGCTTCCAGCCTCACAATCACCTACTGCATAAGCATGTTACAAATTGGGGAAGAAAACAAATTAGTCGATGAATAAAAATATAATTATAGAAGTAGTCTTTAGTCTTTACCAGGTGGCTGTTGGGGTTTCTTTAAATCCTCTTCTGTCAAAAGACTATCTTCATCAATCAGATCGGACTCATCATCAATTTGCACTTTAGGTGAACTCTTCACCACCTTCTTGATGGCAAAAGATGAACCAATTTTCCATGAAGGCTTTTTAGCTTTAATCTATGAGCAGTACAAAACATGTTGGTTGTCAGAATTTATAAGATGGTCAATAAACTTGTCAAACAAGAGGAGGCAAAACATTTGCAAAATGGTATAGCCAGAAGGCACTGAAGCAAGATAAAGTAAAATTAAGTATGTAAAAGTTATACACGGGCACCTGAAAAATTCTAAGTATCTCCAATAACTCCATGAGATCTTTGGTATGACATTAATTTGGCACACAAATCTTATGCAAATAACATAGGTAAGAAAGAGAGTTTCTTCAGACACAAATACAGCATGTAAATGTTCATGTATGTATTTGTTCTATGGATATAGATGAGGATAAAAATGCCATATACTTGTCAATTACAACCACAACAAACAAAGCCTTTTCCCACTAGGTGGAGTAGATCAAGCAATACCAACATGTTTTATCTTGGGCCATTTACTTGTCACCCATGAAGAACTAATATTATAATTCTTTCAATTTAGCCTTCCTATTTCAGAGATGTATGATATACTTTCCCATATCTCATACACCAACCCATACCTCTCATCTTTTCTTTTCTTTTTACCAACTTTCTTTTGCTGAAATGTTTAGGTATTGTTCAAAATACTTCGACCCATTTCAAACTAAAATAAAATTTACTTCCTTTTTAAAGTACAATAACATGTTAACAAATCCCGTAAATGCACCAAAAAAAACATCAAACTGGTTCTATCACCATTTTATTAATCTATATCTTTCATATGCATACAAATATAATTTTTAATATTTTAATAATGGTACACAGCTGTGCCAGTAACCTAACATTTTCACTTTTCCTCAACTCTATCACTTCTCCATTCTTGAGTATCTCATACTGTCTAAGAAGATCAGGGTCCAAAATGTTTGAGAGGCAGGAAATTAAACATGAATAAATTATAATCCTAAAAATTTTGGAAGACTTTCATCATTATATCTCTGACTTAACTGGATACTGAACATACCAAATTATAGAATTCTGATTTCTGAAACATACACGTTCCTAAATAAAAGATATCTGTGTATGTGATATACAGATTTATGATACCTAGATAATTCCCTTTTTTTTAACAAAACTGGATAAATTATTTGTCAACTGCATGTGGAAGGTTTTCTAATAAGCTTCACTTCATCACATTAATATATGTCCTACAACTTACAAATAGACAGAAGCCAACCAATCTCCCTCTAAAGAAGAAGCATGGACACAGGACATGACTCACATGAGACTATAGATGTAGGCATGAAAAACCTGAAATTAAAAGTACATTAAGATATTTAAAATATGTCCCTGTTTCTACTTTCTTTTAAAAAAATGTTTATCCACTCCTCTTTTTAAAACTACAATATTATAACATCCTCGAACTGCTTCTACAGTGATCCATCATGTAAATGTGGAGCTTTTGCTAGAGCCTTTCATATACAAAAGTGGAACTTCATAATGGCAGGACATGGATAAAACTATCATTCAAGTTCAACTAATGCCCAATATGTTCTCATTCAGCCATATTCTTGTTTAAACATGACATGGGAAAAAGTTAATCAAACACTAAATTGATAAAAAGAAAAAAGATAATAATAAACCATCAATAGAATGTAGCGAAAAACTTACACCAGAAGGCTTGACTTCTGATGAGACATTTGATGACTGTAAAGGTTGTGTTTCCAAAAACCCAGCCAACAGTAACTTGCGCTCAATATCAGATATCATCTGCAAGACAAGATGAACATTTTGAGATCTGTTACAAAAATATAATTCCACAGGCACAACAATTGACATGACTATTACCATATCAACTGAACCCACAGAAGACTGACAAGGCCTGTGAACAAGTGTTGTCCCTCCTTCTTTTAACACTCTCAAGATTTCTCGAAGTAGTTGGTCAGTCGGACTATCAACTGACTGCCAGATTAAAATGAAAATATCCATAGAAGATGATTCCAGTGGCAACTTGCCTGTTGATTGGCAGAAGATTAGGCTGTGAAAATTGATTAAACGAAAGGGAGCTCAATTGCCTCTTCAGAGGCATAAGGGTACTATTGAAAACGCTTACAGCAATTTGTGTTGCACAAAAATTCTTTTTGTTTTTCTTTTAACTTTATTTTTCTTCAGTAAAATTAGAAATTTCACTGAGAGGAATTAAAAAATAAGATAACCTCTGAAACAGGCAAAGAGAATAAAATATGAAAATGAAAGAAAACTATCAACCTTTGAATTTAAGGAAAAACTATATTGAAGAGAGGAAAGAAAGAGTGTAATACAATACCCTCCTCCTCAACAAATAAAATAAAACAGGCCAATAACAACAATAAAGCTCTGCAATTTCTTTGCAGTTTGCATATCTGATAGAAGACTAAGTTCAATTTATAAAGTTAACTATTCCAAACACATACTACATAGCAAATATGCAAACTAAGGAAGAAATTTACTTAGTGATGATGCATTTGTAAGAACGCGTGGATCACAATGTTCAAACCCTCCATTTCCAATATCTCTTATTGCATTGAATACTGCGCTGACGGTAAGAACAGCATCATCTGTACACACCAGCACAGCACTATTTGACTTTGCAACATCCTACAACATTCGCAATTTATGTTTAGTAGTTTGTTATAATATAAACTTCATATTTCTAAAAACTAGACCATGTCCATGGCTTACCCCATAGGCCAAGGTAGGAAACCCTATGGCATGTGAATCAAGAAGAAAAATATAAACAAGAAAGAAGGTAAAATAATTTAACCATTAATTGGAAAAAGAATAATGTAGCTGAAACCCCATAATATCCCTAGTGAACCAACCACTAATTTACATAAGAACCAATCTCATATTGCTAAAAAAAAGTGTAGATTCAAAAAGATAAATCCAGGTAAACAATGAATAGTTTCCAGCGAGGCATGGTGCACTGTGCTATACCTGGTTCTCAGTATTATTTATTTCTAATTTTTGCTTTTCTGTATATCTAAAAGATACCTTCCTCCTAAATTCAGGATTCCCAGAAAAGTGAAGGTAAAGATCCACAGAAATATTCTATAAAATCATAACAGAATGCACATTCAACAGTAAATTTTGAGGCCAATACTAGCAAGAGAATATTTAAACATAAAAAATGCGCATGCTTGTCAAATTCATTTTCTTATTTCCTTGTTATACAAAGCTTTCAATATTAACAACGCCGAGCACAAACCCTCAAAACCCATACAGTTTAATAACCTCAATCGCAGGTTACCCAATAACGATTTCCATATATCGAAAACAATCGGTAGCACATTAGGGTTTAGAATTGGCAAGCAAACGCAGGTACATAACAACAACTAATAACTGTGGAAAATCGAAGGTTAAACCAGAAATAGTGATCGAAAATTGACGTAAAAGGTCGAAGAAGCTTGCCTCGGAGGATCTAATGGCTTCTGACATCTTCAAATGATTTTCGCGCTTCTGTTTCTCTGAGCGTTTGTGCGTAAATTAGTGAGTCGGTGTCTTCTTGCAAATTCGTTACTCTGCGAGGCAAAACTAGGGTAGAAGACAGAAGTAGAACTATCGAGAGAGAAAGAAGGAAGCTTAAGGAAGGAAAAATAAAAATAAATAAATAAATTAAATTTTGGCGAAATTACTCTTTACATTTTTCCCCCAAACTTTATTGCAATATTTATTTTTATCCTTAAACTTTTTTGTGTTCATGCCTACCCCTAAATTTTCAGTTTTGTTCATGTCTGCCCTTTTTGCTAATACTGTTAACTTGCTTGACGGAATTTGCTGATGTGGACGATGATTTTTTTTTTTTTGCCATGTTATTGTCCGCCTCACCTTTAACTTTTTACTTTTATTAAAAAAATTAACCTAATCTAAATAAAAAAATATTTTAGGATAAAAGTTTGATTTTTTTTTAAAAAAATTTGGATTTGGTTAATTTTTTTTAATAAAAGTTAAATGTGAGATGTAAAATGAGGTGGATACTGAAGTGGCAAAAGAGATACACATTCATCATCCACGTCAGCAAATTCCGTCAAGCAAGTTAACGGTGTTAATAAAAAGGGCAGGCATGAACAAAATTGAAAGTTTGGAGGTAGGCATGAACCAAAAAAAAGTTTGGGGGCAGGAATGAACATTGCAGCAAAGTTTGAGGGCAGCAATTGTACTTTACCCTACTCTTTAATATTGGTTCTCAACGTTTCAAAAAGTTATTTTAAGTCCTCAACGTTTTTTTTTTTTGTCAAAATTAGTCATCTAGCGTAACATCTGTCTAGTTTTGCCATTAAATACTGATGTTAAAAGCTTATGTAACTCCTTCTCTCCTACGTGTCATATTTAAATGACATCACACACAAAAGAAATTTTTTTATTGATAAAGTATGTAATTTTAAAATTTAGTATGAATGGTTGAAAAATGTGTGTAAGGGCGAAAAAAATACTTTCCTTTCATTTTTGAAATGGAAGAGGAAAGAGGTTTCATTTAAAAGTGAGCGCAAAGAAAGGCAAATGAGTGAAGAAGGTGCCAGGCCTTAATGGGCCTAAAAGCTACTCAGGTTAAATCTCTTTCGGCCCAGTCCAAAAATGTATTGGGGCTGGCCTAGACTTAATACTCATAATATTGAAATCCGTATAATATAATACTATTTCTAAAATTAAATTAAAACTATAATTTATTTTTTAGTAAATTAAATTCCTCTTTCCTGATAGATCTTTAAATTATACTCTCTTCTTCTCCTTTTTTAGAAATTATATTTCCCTCATTTGAGAAATGAAAAAACTTACAATTTGAGTCATTTAGACCAAAATACGATTATACTTATTATTTATATAATTAATTATATGTATTTGATTATTATAAAAATCATTTAAAACTTGCAATAAAATAAAATAATTATTTTATTATATAAATATTTATTTTTTACTTAAAATATATGAGGTGGAAGTATAATTTTGACATCTCATAGTGTAATTTTCTCTTTATTCTTTTATAATTTCCTATGAGATAGTTGTATAAGTATTGCGGGAGTTCATAATTTTAAAACTTATCTTCCTAAATAGGAAAAGTTTAGTCTTATCTGATGTTATCAATGGATGTGTTATATATTGTTATATATGTAATATATCCATATGACATCACTTTTTTTTTAGTTATTTTTACTTGTAATTTAAGTTTCTTAAAATCATAATATACATTTTAGTTCTAAAAAACAGATAAAAATTTAGCAGTACCGTATTATTGAAATTCAGTATATTTCTTCAATCATGTAAAGCCATTTATTAATATTAATAGAAATTAGCATTAACAAGGACACGTCTTGAATAGTATTGGAAGGATGTACTAAAGTTTAGTACTACCATATCACTGAATATCTACTCCTAAAAAACATATAGTAATAGAAATATAGGATAAGTTTAGTCCTATCCTTGGGCATGAAAAATATTCTATAACAAATCATTTATTCTTAAATAGAGGACCGACGACAAAAAAATTAATCGTTATTAACTTATTATTAGCAATAAATACACTGATTTAGAAAAAAAAAACATATATTAGTTGTTAAATGTTTATTGGGGTATAGTTAACTATAGAGGTGATGTAGTATAAGTGTAAAGTTACACTAACATAATAAAGATGTATCGTATGGTATTACAAGAATACTAAAAATTTGATATTCTTTCTATTTCTTATTTCCCATTTGTTAATATTTAACAATTAACATCAACATTTAATATATCATGTCAATGTTTCCATGATTCATAGCTTAAGAACTATAAGAAAATCAACCCTTCAAATTTCACAAGGATTTGGTTAATCAAATATTTAATATCTTTAAATTTTGTTATACTTAAAAATGTTCAATTAATCAAAGAAAATTTTAATCAGTGGTTTAGTAAAACCTTTTTCATGAATTAGAATCAACTTACAATTATCTATATAACTCCCTCTCTTTTTAATAAGAATAAAATATGTTTAATTTTTTTAAAAAAAAAGAATTAACAATGAAAGTGATAAATTATATAAATCATACCCACATTAATTTGTGATTAAAAGAAGGATGTGACAGTAAAACATAAATCATTCACCTAATTTTTTTCCTTTTTTTAAAATCATAGTAATTATTTATTGTGAGAGGCTTTTGAACCTGATTTTCTAGTCAGGTAACGATGTGAGAAGCTTGTGAGTTTTGGCTCCATGATAATTAAGATCGCAATTTAGATCATAAGATTGGATCTTGTGACATACTTTTGATTTAGGTCGTACTTAATTAGGATCGAAAAATTTTAGAATTAGGATAGGATCGCAATCTTGATTGTAAGGTCATAAGAAAAGATCGTAAGATCGTATACATTAGTTTAAAAAAATGAGGTCCAAAACACAGCTTTAGTTCTAAATATTTAGGGCTAGGAATTTTGATATTTTGTTTGTTGAATTTATGTATGGATATTGTCACTTTGGTGACTTATGAACTAATGTATGAAAATATCACGAAATTGTGATCATTTTATATATTTATTTAAAATACATTTTACTAAATATATAGATTAATTATTATTTTAAAATTGGTAAGACCATTCCATCTATCTTATGTCTCTCCCGATCTTACTTAAAATCTCGATTTTGATTACCTTATTTGGCTCACCAATTCTTTGTCTTTAAGTCTGTCTCGAAATCTGTATTAACTTTAATTTTAAAAATAAATTTTAACACAAATTTTAAAATAAATCCAAAAAAAAAAACCGATGAATCAAAATTCAGAAACTCTTTAAAACATTATCCTATTTTTTCTAGAAATAGAAGGAGACCTTGTAAAGGCCGACAAAAGATGCCAAAGACATGGCATGCCCCCCAAAGGGCAGTATCCAAAGCTCATTAGATGTCAGAGCCACTTGCTTACATAAGATTTGGAAAAATCTAGAATCCACATTTTATCTAGTTTCATTTTCTTTTTTTAACAGAAAATATTTATAAAAATGTCCTTAAATATTTTCTTAAAAACAACTCATTTTTCTATTTTTCGTAATTATTACTTAAAAATGTCAAATTCCATTCTTATAAAAATGCAATATATATATATATATATATATATATATATATATATATATATCAATTTAATTAAGACCCGAAAGATAAAGATATCAAATTGAATTATTAAAAAATATAATTTATCTTAATTTAATTCTTAAGGATCTTTATTAACATAATTTATAAAAAAAATTTTAAGAATAAAATTGAGACAAATTATATCTTTCAATGATTAAATTTAATATTTTTCATCTTTCGAAGATTAAATTAAAAAAATTATATTTTTTAGAGGTAAAATTTCATATTCTCATCCTTTATAAATTAAAATGAGACAAATTTAATCTTTGAGAAACTAAAATATTGATTTACTAATAATCTTTTAAATACTAATTCTTTCAACAACAAAGAAAGACTTTTCTTTTTCACCATAAGGTAATAAAAATATAAAATATATAGAAAGAACATTTTGAGGTAGAAATAGAAGCCAAACAAGACACACAGAATTAAATACCAATGGGCACACATCCATGTGTATCTAGTAGTATCTACTATCTAATTTGGGTGCATTATATTGGTGGGACATGGGAGGGAAGGGAGAGATAGCTATTAACATTAAATAATAAATATGTGATGAGGATGGAATCTTATATATATATATATATATATATATATATATATATATATATATTATGTTTTACAAAATTACACTAAATTCTCTTGAGAAATTAAGAAAATCTACAATTTCACCTATTTTGACCAAATTACCCTTATATTTATTATTTATATAATTAAATATATATTTTTTCTACAATATACAAATATTTTTGAAGAATTTTAAAAATTAAAAAATTCTTTTTAACTGAAAAAATTGTGAAAAAAATATTCTTTTTATAATAAACTATAATTATTTTTTAAAAAAATTAATAATGCTACTAAGTGTATTTTAATTAGTCAAAAATAATAAAATTATAAAAAAAAATTATCTTTTAGAAAAGAAATTATAATTTTTCAAAACAAAAGGAGGAAAGTATAATTTTGGCATCTTTTATATATATATATATTGTTATAACTTATAAGAAAGGGAAGATGAATATCTCTTAAATTAAATTAAAGTATTCTCTCTTGCTATCTTTTGAATGGCTGGTAGGTTACCTGGTGTTGCAGTACTTTCAAGGAGAAGATCAGAAGAACATCACCATCTTCATCTTCATCATCTTCATCCTCATCCAACCATTAATAATTCATCACTCAACCTTCAAGAACACCCACCATATCTCTCTCATGCTCATTCTGCCATGGATGAAACTGCTCTTAAGGCTAGACAACGTTTACACAACAAGCTTGAACATCTCTATTCCTCTCTCAGGTTAGGAATTTTAATTATTTATTTAATTTCACCTCTTTATTATTATTATTATTATTATTTCTCTTAATTAATTCGGCTCGAGTTAATTAGCTGAACTGGTTGAACACATGTACTCGAGTAATTAAAACTTGATAATCAGGGAGTATGCATGATGCTTGAAACTAAATTAAATTCCTCTCAGCATGTTAAATAATTAAGGAGATGATGTTTTGTAGACAACAGTACAGTAGTATTGAATTTCAGTATATCTCTATCCGATCAGCTTTTCTGTAATCCATTCAAAGTGGGTTTTTATTAATGTGAGTTTCTATTAATATTAACAAATGACACAATATAATTGGAGCTTTGGAGGAATGTATCGAAATTAAGTAGTATCTAGTACTGAACTTTTATCCTAAATTAAGACCAATGCTAGAGGAGACCATGATAATAAAAAATGAATTCAAGGAAATATAAATCAAATAAGTAACTCAAACATATAATTTTTTTTTTCTTTTGTGGCAACTCAACTAATTTTGGTATAGTTATTGATTTCTCTAATCTATAATTGGTATCTTAAATATTAATATAATATAAGATTCTATAACATATTTGTGTAGGATACTTAAAGTATTCATAATTTATATAACAAATAATGGTATCTAAAAAAATTTCCAATAAATGTATATATATAGATACAAAATTAATCATGGCCTTTTAATTTATTTATTGAATCCTCAAATATTTCCTTTTAAGAAAAATATTGGCTAAAAGGGGGTAGTTTATGAAATGACTTTATTTACACCACTTATACGTGTCATTACAATCCATCAATTAATTAGGTGAAATCACAACTTAATTATTACATTTTCTCTCTTCACAACGTGACAAATTTGGATTTGAAATCACTGCTAAGAGATGTGTCCAAATTTAATGTCTGATAGTACTTCAAATTAAACAAAATTGTTTCCAATACGAGAATGAGTTAAGATCCTTTGATGTTGTCTGATCACGCTGTCCGATATAACCGTAACTAAAAACAAACAGCACTACTCAGACAACAAATTAGAGATGGAAAGTGGGTTTCATCTATCATTTCATCTTCTTCTCTCTCTCTATATATATATGGATGGTGCAGGTCAAGTAATTACAATAACAATGGAGGAAATGAAGAAGGAGGGAAAGTAGTAAAAGAGAAGCAAAGTAATTATAAATGGTGCAAGTCATGGTTATGGCTTGTAATTAGTAGATACAAGAAGGAGAGAAGAGTAGTATGTTGTGTTTGCCTTGAAGACTTATTGGAGAAGCAAGAAGAAGAAGAAGAAGAAGAGGTTATGAGACTCTCTTGCTCTCACAAGTACCATTCAGCATGCCTTCTTCCTTGGCTTCAATCCCATCCCCATTGTCCCTATTGTAGAACTCCAGTTCACATATCATCTTAATTTGGATTTATTTATTTTTAATTTGTTTATTTAATTAATTGTGTCTTTCTTAATTAGGACCTAATATTATATATAATCATTAATTAATTAATTGATTGGTGCCTTTTTGTTTTGATGGATCATGCATCCTTTCGATCCGTACTGTATATGAGAGTAATAAAAATTTGGTATTGCTCTCTTCGTTCGTTACTTGTCATCTGTTAATATTAATAAAAACTTAATCCTGATACGATATACGCACATACCGAACGATCCAGACAAGTAGTACTGGACCTTCTTGGACGATCCCATACGTCATATATCAGCCAATCAATGCCTTTTCCTCCACTACTAAATGTATCTATACATTCTGTTACGACCATGTGTCACATGTCCCTATCAGGCACAAAAGACATAAATGCCCATTACGATAGATTGTCATTATAACATTATAAACACCTCCCACAAACACAAGTATATATATATATATATATATATATATATATATATATATATATATATATATATATATATATATGAATCACTGAATTCTCTACACTTACCGTTATTATGAGCCACCGTAAACTAACTTGGGTATCGGAGTGTCATTATGGGAGCTTCCTCTCGCCTTGGTTCCCCCATTGCAGGTATCTGGAGTTTGGAGCATGGTTCGAGGATTCACCAGGTCTCCATTCCATTTAGGATGGGTTCTTATTAATAATATTGAAAATTCAGTATTCTTATAATAGTATACTATTATCCAATCCCTTCCGTTGTTTTTCAGTACTTATGGCTTGTTTGGTAGATGTTTTGATTGTAAGAATGTACATGGGATTGATACTCTCCCATGCTTCAAGGGAAAGGCTTGGTCCATTCCCACATTTGAGGTTGGAAAAAACTTAGGTCCATTTCCTTATGTCCATTACATCCAATTCCTCAATATAATTATGACACGTGGCAAAAAGTGTTTAAATGACCAATCACAGTAGAGAGAAAATATAGGAGACCACCTTTTATATGACCAATCATAGAAGAAAGAGAGTGTAAATACAATATATGATTGGTGGAATTGGATGAAATGGACATAAGGAAATGGACCTAAATTTTTTCCTTTGATGTTTTGTATAAAACTTTTCAAAATAAGGAATTGGGAGAAGCCATGGGGATTTAAAATTTTTTTCTCATTTTGTCCCTACTTTTACACTTGAAAATGACTAAAATAACCCTTCCAAATCAAATATGCATTCGTGGCATGAGATAAGATAGGAAAGAAGATTGTTTTTATTAATTTTTTAATAAAGAGAAAATTTGAAATTTGATTTCAATCCCATTCATTTTCTACCCTCTATTTTATCTTATACCAAACATAACTATATCATTATCATTCTTATTCCTATTTTCCAATTTCATTCTCATTTCCTCAAAATAAATCCATCAACCAAACAGGTCATCATAAAAAAAACTTTCAATTATTAAGTGATAAGAAAAATTATGAAGATGATATAAGTTTTTGCTAGTGTGGTCAACTCTCTTTAGCTAGATAGAAATTATCACAATACACATAAGTTTAATTAATGAATATTTGAAAATTTTACTCATTATTGGATCTATAGGTCTAAGGATTAGAAAAAAGTAGATGTGAATTTGAGTATGAAGATATTGGTACGCTCATTCTGCATTATTATATTGCTCTCCATAAATTATTTAAATATTTTATTTTTTATATCATAAATATATATATATATAATTATTATTTTGAAAAAATACAAATATACATGTAAATATTATTTGCATCAATTCCATCAACAGTCTCATAAAAAAAATCCATCAACAAGACTGTTAATTAGGTTCTAATATTTACATTTTTGTGAGTTTCGATTCTATACATAGGTAATATTTTTATTAAAACAATTAATCATTTCAAAGACTAGAGGATCGTTTTATAAGATGTAGAAATAAGGAATATGAGGTTGAATCTAGTGGAATGGACTAGTCATTTACAAAATGATGAATCCAAATTCGAATTCTCTCTGAGATCATAGAGGTGTCCGTATTTAATGTCTAATAGTATTTCGAACATGATTATCTTTGATAGGATCGGAGGATACGTGTAGAAAACCAATAAATAAGGATCAAAATTTACTATTTTATAGTGATTTAATAACACCCGTACTGAAATGTGACACAGGTGATAAATAGTTCATGTTCTCTTAATAATTATCTCTCGAGTTTAATTCTTGAAAAAATGTAACAAAATCATCCAATAATGAGCCTTACAATATTCAATTGATTAGTTACCAAACCTTATCTTGATCCAATTAAGATTTTTTTTTAAATAGTGAATATTTGCTCTAATCTCTAGAGTCTAGATGGTTCTCACACTCCCTTATTTTCATCCCTAAGACAAAGTGTCAAACTTAGTATTTGGGAGGACCCTCTGCCTCAAGCTTGAATTTTCTTGTTTGCTTACTTTATTGATATTTCTTTTCTTGGCCCCTAGCTAGTTGTTTGTGTTAGCTCTTCTTCAATAGAATGAAATTATATTATGTTGGGGTAGAAATATACGGATGAAAAAGAAATGGACGTAAAGTAGAATATTGTAGAGTAAAGGAAAGTAAAAATAAAAATGGTCAAATTACTTTTTTGGTCCTCAACGTTTGCACGAAGTTTAATATTGGTCCTCAACGTTTCAAAAAGTTATTTTAGGTCATCAACATTTTTTTGGGGTCAAAATTGGTCCTCCAGCATAGCTCCATATGGTTTTTTTTGTTAAATGCTGACGTGGAAGGTTTATGTGACACATCCTCTCTCCGACGTGTCATATTTGGATGACATAACACCTTCTCTCACTCCAACTCAGCAAAACGACGCCGTTTTGCTGAGTTGGAGTGAGAAAGAAGTGATGCAAAACAACGTCGTTTTGCTGAGTTAGAGTAAGAGAGGGTGCCATGTCATTTAAATATGACACGTAGGAGAGAGGGTGTGCCACATAAGCCTTCTACGTCAGCATTTAACAAAAAAAACCAGACGGAGCTATGCTGGAGGACCAATTTTGAGAAAAAAAAAACGTTGAAGACCTAAAATAATTTTTTGAAACGTTGATGACCAATATTAAACTTCGTGCAAACGTTGAGGACCAAAAGAGTAATTTGGCCAAATAAAAATTGTGTTTGGTATGTAAAAAAGTGATGTAAAGTTAATAAAGTAAAGTATTGGAAAAGACTAAAATGACCTTACTTTATAATTTAAGTATTTCTTGATATGTGGGAAAGTAAAGAGATAGAGAGTAATTAAGAGAGGTATTTTGGACATTTCATCTTTAAATAGAGTCAAAAGAAGAGTCGACAGGTGAATAATAATTTACAAGCAAATATACCAAACACAAAAAAAATTTGGATCTACAATATTACATCCCTTCCCCTCATTTGCAAACTTACCAAACTAATTTTAATATTAGAGTGTGGGGCTAAAAGGAATTTTAGGATTACCATTAATATTAGAGTAATTAAAACATAATATAAAAGTGCAAAAATATGTAATGCATCATGGATGACCTTGTGATCCATGTATTAGATTTTTTAACAATTAATTTTAATATTTTTATAATTTAAAAACGAAATTGAGATAAATAAAACCTTTCAGTATAGTCCAACATTAATGATTTTATATCATATTATAAAAAATATTTGGAAGACCCATTAATAAAAATCTATTTTTTAATTTATAGTAAATTAAATTCATAATTTTAAACTCACTATAATTTATAGTACATTTGATTGAAACTCAAAAATACTACCCACTTGTAGAACAGTAGAAGACTAATTCTTTTTTACTAAACTTAACTGTGTATGTGTGTGTGTATATATATATATATATTAATAATTCAAATTTATCATTTTATCACACATTTCATTAAGAATTTCGAGATAGAAAAAACTTAAATTAATCTATTCAATTTAGATGATAACTAAGTATTCTCACAACCAAACCAATCAAATTTCAAAGCAATCCAATTAAGAGTGAAATTACTTTCTTTTGGTATGGTTAGAAGTACGATCACTAATGTAATTATATTTTATATATATCACATGTATGCATTTGAATTTCCTCCATGGTTCTTACAAAAAAAGGATTGCAAAGGCTGCACTTGTCATCTACTCAAATTATTATTTAGTCTATAAATTTTGAAAATAAACTATTTAGTCCCTGAATTTATACTTTCGTCAACTATTTAGTCTCTGTGATGTTACCCTTTTAGTTACTGTGTGATGTGACCGTTATGTGCTTAGCATCATTAATTGGCTACCATGCATGTTGCCACCTCACATTGCCACATCATCTGAATATTTAAAAGTAATACTAAATAGCCCATGTATTAGTTAAAAGTAATATTAAGTAGTCTTTGTATGAGTTAAAAGTAGCAACACGGTAGCAAATACAGATCCCGCAACAACATTTTGTCTTTACTCAATTTTATGATATTTATAGTGAAAGTTTTATTGAGAAATGAGTTTTGGATTAAAGTGAAATGACTTTTTAATTTTAAAGGGAGAGGAGTGTAGATTTTTAAACTAGATAGGAGGGAAGTGTAATTTTAACATCTCTCAGGAGATAGAATTGTAATTTACTCATAAATAAATAATAAAGGAGTGTAGAACCATAGTTTGGGCCGGACAAGCCCAACTGATCCAACACCTATAAGGGCCTTGGACTTGTGATGGAGAAATACCCTTATACTGTTGATGGGCTATAAATATGGGCTGCAATTGAAACTTTTGGTGATAGAAATATAGAATATTGCTCCTTTTTTTAAAAAAATAATAATAATTGAATATTGCTCTTTCTACTATATATGATATGATAAGTGATAACTTTATATTTTTAAGAGGTGTTCAAAATTGAACCAACAAACCAAATGAAACTGAAAATAATTAGTTTGAAGATTGAAGGATAAATGTGATTTTTATTTTTTATTTTTACATAAAAAATCAATCAACCGATCCAATCTAGTTTGGATTTGATCGGATAAAGCTTTTCTACTGGATTGATTCAATCCAAATTGGATCGGCTGAAAAAAATGTCCCAACTAATCTAATCCAATCTGTACACACTAGCAAGCCAACGCCCAGAATGATCTTTGATCTTTGGGCTTATTCCTTTGAGTGAGTTGGGAGGGTAGCTACCTTTGTTCCTTTTGTTCTGTTTTCTTCTTGGGCCTTTTGGGGATCGTTTCCCCATAAAAAAGGTGATGGATAACTATAACATCTTCGTCAACACAACTTCTCACTAGTACGTAAGAAGTATAATGGTACACATTTTGTTTTCAAATATAAGATCAATGAAAAATTTTATTTATACGATCAATTGTAGTTTTATCCCGTGTTTTTAATTCAATTCATTTGAATTTTCTGATAATCTTAAAGAAAACAAGTGGAATGTCCTTATTATGTCACAAATTAATGTCTCTCAAGTTCAAGTTATTTTTCGTGAAAGGAAGTGGAGTCGTGGAGATAGATGAAGAGATCTGTTCAGTGGTACGGTAGTATTGAATTTCAGTACATCTTTTTAATCAATTACTCAGTTAGTCTCTAAGCCATTCAAGATGGATTTTACTAATATGAATTTCTATTAGTATTAATAAATGACATTGAAGAGATATACTAAACTTCACTAGTACACTATCATTGAACTTTAATAATACTCCTTCGTCAACATCATTTACTGAAGTAGGGTCCGTGAATCTGATCCATACTCTTCCAAGTCATCGCTGCGAGAAAATCAAACGTTGAGAAGAAAACAGCGTCCCAGATCGAAAATTGGGGTTCGTTTATTGCACCCTACGTGTTCGACGAAAGTACGCAATGAACCCTATTTTCAACTCTGACCCACATGGGATGATGGGAACGCTATGGTTAGGATACGCCGGCTAGTGTCGTGTGGCCGCTTGCACTAAATGTGAAATAAGACATCAAACTGAAAGATCTCCTTTTTTGGTGGTATTACAAGTTTACAAATTTAAATCTTATCTTATTATTTGATATGATTATATATATGATAAATGATTTGGGTTTATGTGATATGCTTAGATTAGTAACTTTTTAAGATTAAACTTTTTAATTCTGTCATTACGTGGATTAGCATGACTGGTCAGATCGAAACACATGCTAAGATTTACTGGTTTAGTGGAGATTGCAGTTAAATCTCCAACTTCCAACTACCACACGGTGCCCATTTACTATTTTTTCTTTGTGAGACCATAAATTCGTAGATTCAATGAGTTCCTTTTTTCTCTCTATAAAAGTAGACTTCCCCCACACGGGTCAATTTAAATGCTAGTTAGTGCATACATACATACATACATAGTATACCCAATCTTTAACGTTTTTTGATTTCCTCCCTGTTCTTGTGTGTTGAGCAAGAGATGGCCTGTGGAGTTCCCTTTGCTTTTCTTGCATGTTTTCTTCTTCTTTCGCAACCTCTCACTGCCATAAGTGATTTCCTATCTCCTTTACTGTCTCCTATAGCTGGTTTGTGACTCTTTCTTTCATAGTTCTCTATCTTATTGCTTCAGTGTCTGTCTTTTGGGTCTTGATTATATGATCTGCTTTGTGGATTTACTTATAGGGATTTTCTGTTTGTCGATTTCAATTTCTGGGTTTGAGATTTTATGACCTTTTACTTGCTGGGTTGCTTAAATTTCTGAGATATTCTTCTCTTGCTGTTGTATTGTAAACGTGAGTTGGTGATTTTCAGATGATGTTTGCAAAGAAGTTGAATGTGGAAAAGGTACTTGTAAGCCTTCTAAGAATAGCACTCTTTTCTTCGAATGCGAGTGTGATCCAGGCTGGAAGCAAACTCGCTTTTCCAAAGATGACAGCTTAATGTTTCTTCCTTGCATAGTTCCCAATTGTAAGAACTTTATTTCGCTTAATTAAATTTATGTATCTACTATTGCTGTTTTTGCACACTTGCCTATATACATTAGAAAACCTCATAGCCATATGTACTCTTGTTTATAACTTCACATGGGGTTGTGTTACAAGTCCCACATCGGGAGGTTATTTTCAAGGAATGACCTTATAAGTTCTTATGCTGTCCAACTCCAATAGCTAACTTTTTGAGTTGTGGTTCTATAAGTACTTATCTATTAGTGTTTTCATTGAGAGCCAAACTGGAAAGGGCTAATTAATGACCTTCAAAATTATACGACTGTGAAGCATTCATACACAATCTTATGCTTATATACCACTTCAACTTCTTAATCAAAAGACACAACCTAACATGCTAGGAGCATGTGAAGAGTGCCTCTGCTTTTCAGGCAAAAAATGAACTTGTCTTAGTAAAATTTCAACTAAATTGTCCTGCTACTCTTAGTCAAAAGTAAGTTGCTTCTACCTTTGTGTGATTTACACATTTCCCACTCAAATTCACCTAATACTATATACCTTCTCAAACACATGTAACCAAGGTAAACATAGGAAAGCCAATTTTAACACATAGTCATTGTTGCTTGCAGAAATTGCCATTTCTTAGTCCATTACTGAAATCAGGCATTCTATACATGTATGATTGGATCTTTTTCAAAAGAGGCCTTTACATGTTATGTTTTTATTGATGAAGCTAATAACAAAACATCTGTGAGAATTCATCAAGTTTCGTCCCTGGCACAAATTTTGCCTTTTTTAATGGATCCATATCCTTTGTAATTCGAATTTGGTGAATTTCGTGTAGTTTGCTATTTTACACATTAGATCGTATGCAAGCTAATGTATTAAAAAAATAATTGTTTTACGCATTAACTTGCATGCCAGCTAACCTATAAAATAGTGAACTACAAGAACTTCACCAATTCGAACTACATAGGATCCATTTTCTTTTTTATGGATGCTGACATATTTGTATGATTTCCTTTGTAGGTACTCTTGACCACTCTTGCTCCAATGCCCCGTCTCCTGCTCCAGAGAAAGCAAGAAAAACCAATGCGTCAATATTTGATGGTAATGATATACACAACTATAGGCATCTCATTCTTCAGTTTGATACCCTTTTTTTTTCTTCCTGATATAACATTTTGTTCATACATTTCTGTAGCTTGCCACTGGGTTGATTGTGGAGGTGGCTCGTGCAACAAGACATCTACGTTCTCTTACAATTGCGTGTGTGATTCTGGCTTTTACAATCTCCTAAATGTCACTGCCTTCCCTTGCTTCAGAGAATGTAAGAGTACAAAATCAATCCTCAGTTTTTAGTAAATCCTTTTGTTGGAACCATATGTTTATGATTGATTCCAAGGAGAAAACTTAATGCTCAATGGGGATAGATAGTTTATATTGAGTTACGAAATTTTGTATTGAAGGTTCTCTTGGATTGGATTGCAAGAACCTTGGAATTTCAATATCAAACTCATCAAGTTCTGCACCACCAGCATCGGATAGCAGCAGCAGTAATGATGGTAAGTTCAAAACTGAACAATTAGCTCTGGATTTAAGTTTTTCTATGTATATGATCATATAAACAAAACATAATTAGGTAAATCTGCACCACCAGCATTGGGTAGCAGCAGTAATAAGGGTAAGTTCAAAACTGAACAATTGGTTCTGGATTTAAGGTTATATATATATAAGATCATATAAACGAAAGATACCTAGTATGGAGGCTACATTGTTTAGCTATTTGTTCTTTTATAGGAGTTTGACACGTAGAAGACTTTCTCCTGAAGAATAATTAGTTTCAAAAAATGCACACATGTTATACTTTCATTCAAGAACCTAATATCAAACTCTTGAAAAAACTTAAGGGCTTTTCAAGTTAGTGATAGACATTAGAAAATGTTTCTTGATTCACTTGACAGTTGACAGATGTATAGTCCAACTGTTACTGTAAAATCAGACAGCTGTTGAATCTTATTTTGAAGATTTTTAATCCACTGAAAGCTATTTTTCCCTTCTAATAATATGATACTCTAATAAGCCAATGGGTTTTGATTCTAGGTGATCTCTCATTTGGTAGGTTATTTATAAGTGCTCTCAGAGTCAAGGGTCTACCTCGACCTTAGACTGAGGCATCATCCCCTCACTTGAATTTTTTAATATTTAAAAAAGGGCATAAAGTTTGTAAAGTTATTATTGTAAACTGTTCTTGGAACTATTATAACAGGCAGTAAAATTCTTTTGAACCTTATGATTTATGAACATTAAAATTTTAATTTTTGACACTCTTCTGCATCTTTTTCGATTTATCAGCTAGCTCGATTCTACGAGGAGGCTCCCATTGGCTGTTCATGCTGATTATGTTCATGGCCAAACTCCAGTTGCAATAGAACAGTTGATGGGTATTTCTAGCAGTATCTCATTATATCATTTGTTTTAGCGAGCAGCAGATGTTCTTTATCGAATAAATAAGGCAGCATAGAGATGTTGGTTCTACTACTCTCTGCTTTCTGGCTTTGGCTTTTTTTATTTTTTGTTCATTTTCTCTGTACAAATTAGTTTAGAATAAACTTATTAGTGATTTTACTCTCTAGACTCTAGTCTCTACAGTAAGATATAGCAATATATATATGCTTGAGGGTCATATTATTCTCATCACCTCACTTTTCTGTTTGTTATGACTTCTTGCATCAGTTTATTGGTCATTAAGGATCTGTGGCATTTAGATGCCTGTGATTGAAAGTTTTTCTTCCAATTTCTGGTTATAAATGAATGAATTATACAAACGGCCGGACTTCCCTCACGGAAGTTGGGTCTAGTGGAAGAGACTAGTCTCTCACAATGTGATGGTGATGGACCTGGATTCGAATCCTCATTGGGAGAGGTGTTACATTCAGTGTCCAACATGCCTCGAACAGGATTGCCTCCAATAAAAAGATACATGTGGAAAATTAAAACTTAATATTTGAAATTTAGAAAGTAGAAATACAATCAAATTATTTTGTTTACTGCTAATAATTTAGCTTAAACATCATAAAACATTATATAACAATAATTTCTCTTAGCATTTGTTACTAAAATTTGAGGGGGAAAAAAGAATGGAAGAATTGTTTGGTTCAAAAATCACAAAAAAAGAATAAATATAATATTGAGGTGTACAAAATAATAAAAATTATATATATAATCGAAAAAACACTTTAAAAGTAACTAATGCCAAACATGACTCATGCTCAATTAACTACGGATCAGATCAATCCGGCAAATTACCCGATAAGTCCGATATTTTTATTGAAAATCTAGCCTAATCAAACTCATTTGACCCACCCAAACTCGACCGATTGTACACATAATTTTTATCGAATTCAATCGTGTTCAAATGAGTAAATCGAGCTATATAAACTAGGGATATTCAACGGATTGGATTGGATCGATTAAGACATATTCAACCAATCAATATTAATATTTATTACAAATTCAACTATAATCAAAACTTTCAAAACAAGCAACCAAACATAATAAATATCTTTCAAAACTTTCACTTTTTAAGGCTTTATTTAAGCAAAAATGGTAGGCACCGCACAATCCAAATTTAGAGGTTAACCGTTTTTGGTGTTCCAAGTTTGGCCATTTAATAGTCAATAACCACAAACAACGGCTACCTACTTAACCATTCAGAGAGCAGCATGCATCATACAACTTATTTACCTAAAAATATATGATTTGGGCTTTTTTTTTCTTTTTATAATGTGAAATGATTTAATTTTATCTTTTTAATGCTTTTATTGATCCAAAATTTAATTTCAAAAGGAATTGTTTTTTTTTTTAAGTTTCTTAAATGTTCATTGGACGCTAATTGTATATCATAATCATCAGTTTAGTGTCTATATTAACGTTTCCATTCACCAAATTGACGGAGGGACCAAAATGATTAAAGATGCATCTTTTAGGGATTAAATTGAGATAAGAGACATCTTTCAGTGACCAAATTGTTAATGGAAAAAACTAAGGTGAAGTTACTTAGGCATTTGCTATGAAGTTCTACCAATCACGTATTTTATTTATACTATCTTTCTTCAATGATTGGTTATCATAATTTAATCTTCTATATTCTCTCTCCCCCAATAATTGGTCATATAAGTACTTTTCTCTACGTGTCTTATTTTTATTGGAGAATTTCACAACAAACACTTAAATAAATTCAGATTAGATTAGTCCATTGTTAATTTACTCCTTTTTTCTCTTTATTGCTTTGCCTTTCATTTTTTAATAAGTTAGATATATCATCTCCCAAGGTTTTCTTCAAAATATATTTATGTTTCTAATCTTTTCATGTGAAAGTTTAGTTTCTGATTGTCAGATAAACTCATATATGATAAAGTAGAATTTGTTATTTTTTGTGTACTTCTCTTTTTTCAAAAAGTTTTCTTGACAAACATAATGTGTTTAGATGCAAATTTTGTTATATATCCGTATCTAAAGTTTTCAGGTAGTCTTTGTCAAAAAGCTTAAGTTATTTCATCACGTAGTTAAAGGAGTCTTTGTCACTTACAACTTCGAAGATGATTACATATTTGATATGTAGGAGGTATAATAGTAATACATTTTTTGGCAACACAAACAATGATGAGGTTGAACTCTCTGTAGCATAACTCTGTACAAAATAGGAAGAAGACATTATCAATTTTGGCAATACTATGGGGAGTTGGTGAACTTGAGCTCTCCACCTTCTAGCCATTAGATCTGTTTCGAGATCTGTGTCATCTTAAATTTAAAAAAATAATTGCTTTTAACACAGATCTCAAAATTAAAGAGATAGATCCAACGACCGAGAGTTGGTGAGCTGCAACTCCTCGTAATATTATCCTATCTATTATTCAACGCAACATATATTTAATCCGAACGCATCATATTTTGTCATTCAACGATTACACTATTGCAATATATTAATCCGAACGATTGCACTATTTTGCCCATGAGTTGGAATGAAAACCATGAAAAAAAAATTATTGAATTAATATTTACATCATGTAAAATCAGTACAAAATACTCGCCGTAAGAAGTTTTGTTAATTATTTTAAGGTTAAGGACCAAATTGATAGCAAAGTTATGAAAGAAAAATTAAATTGAGAAGGCAAATCTATGAAGGATCAAATTGAAAAAGCTGTAATATAACAAGGACTAAAATGATATTTTACTCAAATGAAGGGTATGTTTATTTTGTAGAATGTTGAGGGAATGAGAATGGGAATAATAATGAAATTGTGATGTGAATAGAATAAAAGTGGATAAAACGACAATTTTACCCTTATATTAAAAGTGGAAATGGAATAAAAGTGAATTAAAAAGTAAAGACAAAATTATAATTTTATATAATTGCAAAAAATAAAATTTATTTGATATGCAGAATATTAGATGTAATGTTGGATTACCCTCAATTCCATGTAACATGGCATAAAAGTTTTATAAAACTTCAAGTCTTGCTTCAATAATGGGCCCTATTTTGTTTGGATGAATAATGAATTAATGGGTCAAATTTCAATGGAATACTGAGTAAGCCCATACTCCTAAGAAATGATTTTTCCATATTGGGCTTGATTCACATAAGAATCAATGGGCTAATATTGGGCCATACATCATGGATATAAAATTCTAAGTGTAGAATATAGTTTTTGTTGGGATTTTAACTTGTTATATTACTGTTGAGGTATTTATGTTATTAAGGCAATGACTAAATTATTTAGAAAACATATTTTGGACAATGAAATTGAAAAGGTTGTAATATAATGAAAAATTAAATTAAAATAAAGTTTTTTTTAAAAAAACAATAATATACTTTATAACTAAAAATTCCATACTATGATATTGCTACCATAAGTTTTGTTATTGGTGCAATATTATATTATTATCCAGTGGCACAATATCACCTTGTAATCATTAAGTTGGTCCTTAAAAGATTTAAAGTATTTCATTTTAGTTCTTGAAATATATAAATATCTAATTTAGTCCTTAAAAAATAATTTTTTGTCCCAATTGAGTCTATTTTAGTTTTTTCCGTTAGTTTAATAAATGGTCAGTGACATGCGGACAGGTGACGTGGCGAGGTAAAATATACAGAGAAGGGATATGTCACCTGTCCAGATGTCACTAGGTGATTTATTAAACTGACGGAAAAATTAAAAAGGATCAAATCGGGACAAAAAACTATCTTTCAGGAACTAAATTAAGTATTTGTATTTTTCAAAGACTAAATTGAGACAATCTTAATCTTTCAGAGATTAACTTGATGATTTACTCTAATTCTATTAGGCACCGTCGCTACCACTAACCATTCTCATTCATATTTCTATTCTCATTTTCATTCCCTCAAAATCAATAGGCCAACCAAATGGCCCTTACATAATAATTTGAAGCAAAAATTTATGAATAGGATACAATTTTGAAGAGCTAGAACTCCTCAGAAAGAAAATGAAGAGCAGGTTTGGTATACTTTCACTACAGGGAAGGTGAGGTGAGAGAGAACCTTGCTCCCCTCTTGATGTAGAGGAAGGTGAGGTGAGGTGAGATTTAAAGACCAAAATGCCCTTAAAAATTTGTGGCTTTTAAAAAAGTAAGGGCAAAAAAGGTATTTCATACTTTTATCTTCTATTTCCTATCTTATTCCCACAATACCAAACAATATTACTTTTACATTTCACTTCTATTTTT
The DNA here is from genome assembly GCA_014851425.1 of Senna tora. NCBI lineage: Eukaryota > Viridiplantae > Streptophyta > Magnoliopsida > Fabales > Fabaceae > Senna > Senna tora. The sequence goes on from CM026271.1 coordinate 11,346,480, forward strand.
CCTGCATACCAAACATATTTATCACTAACTTCCACTTTCATTTTCACTTCCACTTCCCCCTAAAACACTCACCTGCTATCAAACACCAGTTCATGTTTTGAAATAAATATTAAAAAGCTTTGGAAAAAAAAAGAAGATGAAATTTACAATCTTTTTATAAAATCTATTAAAGAACTTTTAAATAATTCATAGAAAAACTAATGAATTTTTTGAACTCAAAATAATTGCATTTGTTAAGTATAAGTTAACTAGAGTTTCTTTTGTACTATATATTGTCCTTAATGTGTTATATTTAATAGATGATTAAAATATTGAGTTTAATCATAAAATAGTCTATAATTATATCCCGATACTATTATAAAATGAATTGAAAATACGTCCCATCAAAAAATAAAAAGATTGATGAGGCATTGGCAGGCTGGTTACTTGGAATTATTAGAAGTATGAATGAGTTTGGTGTCCTCAAAACTTCATAAAAGATTATGACTTCTCAAATATATGATTTTGTGATCATCAAATTTGAAGCAAATGTTTTGTAAGACAAAAAGTTTTATTAATTAAAAAAATAAATGAGAGATAAAAAATATAAAAGATCTCCCAATTTATAAAATATAGTAAAATAATTTATTTATTTATTTTCTCATATATTTTTTTTATTTCATTTCATCTCATTTCTTTTACTTCAAAATTTTCATATTTTTCTTTTATTTTAAAAATTCTGATATGAATCGTTTTAAAACATTGTGATCGAATACAGTTATTTTCGTTAAAAGATTTTCTTATCATAACTAAATACGTGATACGGATTAAATCTAAATCAATCAAGATAAAATCTTAAAAATTGAACGAATAAAAAAAATCAAATAGTTTATTATTTGAATATTAATATATTTTAACGTAATAAAAGAGAGATAAAATAAAATAACCCTCTATCAATGTAATTTTTTTATAATTAAAAATTATTAATAAAAGAATAAATGTAAAAGATGTAAAATCATTTGCTTCCCATCAAATTAGATTGCAAAATCCTCCTCACTTATGAGTTATTTCACATCATGTCTGTCCCATCTCCTCCTTTGGATTCTTCTATTGATTTCCATTTAAACACATCCACTTGTTTAGTGTACAATTTTCTTATCCTTAAATTAACTTTGTTTTTTTTGGTACCATAATAATAAATATAAAAGTTTAACAACCAACACTGTTTTGGCTAAATATTTATTTTTTAAAGACTTTTTTTTATTGAAAATTTTAATAGAAGAATACATGTCATTTAAATATATCCATAAATTTAAAGTTAAAATGTGGAAAAAAAAATTCCTTGAACTTTAAATTTCATGCACAAAATCTCTTTAAAATTACTAAATTTGACCTAGAATCCTCTAACTTTACCTTATTTGTTATTGTTCTCTCATAACAAAGAAATTTGTGGTGGCACAAATTAAAATAACTTGTTTTGAAGATTTTATATCAAATTAGCCAACTTTTCATTTTCAATCTTGTGTCTCAATTTCATTTTTGAATAAAAAATATAACAAAGAAAAACAAAGAGTAATAGAAAAATATAGATATAAGAATTCAACTTTTTTAAGAAGTTGAGCTTTTTATAATTTCACCTTATCAAATTTGGAGAGTAATTTTTGGTATAATATCTAATATTAATAGATTTTTCTACATCTTTGTCTAATATTTTTTTAAAAAAATATCTAATTATGAATGAGGGGTGTGTGTGAATATTAATTATAAATTTATAATAGCATTAAATATTGTTACTTTTTTATGCAAAATATTGGTTCCAATCAATCAGTCTATCATATGTATGAAAAGTTAGTGCCTAAGGCGGCAGATGTAGGATTGTAGCTACTAAAACCTATGCTTAACCTTAGCCTTAATGTCTATGTCATATCTCATTAATTATTAGGGTTTTGTTTTACTTCAATTTCTTTTTAAAAATTTATCATTAATTAGTAAAGTTGTGAAATATTATAGGTGAATATTTAGGCTACGGAGAAATGCCCACGTGAGAAGGAAAGTGATATAAGGGCACGTTCTTTACGTAAAAATGGAAATGAAAATAGAAACGGAAGCGGAAACAGAATGTGCTTGTTATGTTTGTTATTAAAAGTTTGGGAATGGAAATGTATTAAAATTACCACTTTACCCCTTATATTAAAATAATAAAAAGAAAAGAAAGTTATGATTGCGTCAAATCAAAGGATATAATAAACATTTTGTATTTTCTTTTTGCTTTTTTTTAAAAAGTTGATGGAAATGAAAAAGTAAAAAATAGGTGGGACCCAGTGGGCCCCACCCATTCCATAGTCATTTCTATTGCCAATTCTTGTAAAAGAACATGGCCTAAAGTATGGTTTTTAAAATTGAACTGAACATCGAATCGATCGAGACACTGGTTCACGGTTCATTGATTTAATCGTGGTTGAATCGCAGTCGAACCGGTGGTAATTAAATGTATATATTTTAATTTAATATACTAAAATATATCATATTAAGTTTTGGTCGGATCCTTGGCTTCCTAACGGAAGAATCCTTAGAGATTATGCTGAGGTGCACTTGTCTGATACTGAGAAAAACCGTGTGTTTGCTGAGTTTGTGACAGACTCGAGGGATTGGGCTTGGGATAGGTTTGATTTCCTTATCCCTAATAATGTGTCTAGTATGATCGCGGCTGTTCGTCCTCCTTCTCCCATGTTTCCCAAGGATACGATTATTTGGAGGCATACTCAAGATGGGATTTTCTCTACTCGGTCTGCTTATCGTGCCATCTCTAGGACTGACGAAGATCAACCCAACAGATATTGGAGACTCCTCTGGAAGTGGAAGGGTATGGAAAGGATCAGGTCTTTTCTTTGGTTGTGTGGCCATGATCGCTTGCTTACTAATGAAGCGAGGAAGAGGAGGGGTTTGACCGGTGTTGATACGTGTTCTCGATGTGGTACGGATGTGGAGACTTTGCTTCATACCCTCCGTGACTGTAGGAAAGTGAAACCTTTGTGGATGAAGTTGGTTCATCCTAGTCATTGGCATGTGTTCTTTGGTTTAGGTCGTATGGATTGGCTTGAGAAAAATCTCTCTTCTTCTTTTGGTAGAAGCGGCAAACCTTGGGAGAGTGTGTTTGCTATTGCGGCGTGGATTTTTTGGAAAATAAGGAATGCTGAAATTTTTCAGAGCCAAGAAGCTGAGATTACCAACCCTGTGAATCATGTCTTGCACCTTGTTGACTCCTTTACTCGTGCTCAGAGTAGGCAAGATGTGGGATTTTATAAACATCATGTTAACAGTCCTGTTCTTGTGTGTTGGCAGAAGCCCGAGTCGGGATGGGTTAAGATTAATGTCGATGCGGCTAGGCAAGAGACTTTGAAGAAAGTTGCTTGTGGAGGTGTGGCCAGGGATTGGCAGGGTAATGTTTTGGCTGGTTTCACTAGGAACATTGGAGAGTGCAGTACCCTTGCTGGCGAGCTTTGGGCTATTCTTCATGGTTTGGAGGTTGCGTGGAGCTTAGTTATTAAGAAGGTGCATCTGGAGAGTAATTCTCTTATGGCTGTTAATCTTATTAATCATCCTACCCAGAGGTGCCATCCCTGTTTTGGTATCCTGTTTGGTATAAAGCAGTTTTTACAGCATAAGTGGAGTGTGCGTGTTGATCATGTGTATAGAGAAGGTAACATGGCCGCGGATGCGTATGCGAAGTACGCCCTTGCTAAAGGTTCGATTCTGGAGGTGTTCTCTGTTGTTCCTGCTGCTGTCACGAAATGGATCAAGCATGATGCTGATGGAGTTGGTCTGACTCGTTCCTGTTTGGTTTAGTTTTCTGTTTTTTCCTCTGTCACCAAAAAAAAAAATTAACCACACCATTATACCATAAGTGAAATACTAGAATTAGAACAAGTTGCACACTTACCACAATATCATATCAAACTCAAGCCATAAAATCGTATCAAACTCATCTAAGAAGTCCAATGATCAACATACCCACTACCTAGTACTCAACAATCAACACACGCAAAACTATAATCAATATGTCCACATAATAAAAGACAAATTGACAATAAAATTCAATCATAATATTCGTTGACATTAATTCCATCAAATGGTACCAAGTTATGATCCAAAGAAGAATAATCGCTAATAGTGTCATTATGATATCCAGGTTCATTATTCACTTCCAATTTGTTCTTCTCTTGCGTGCGGCTACTCTTGTGCGATTACAATTTGCTCTTGTGCGGCTGCTTGTGCTTGTGCGATTACAGGGCAAGGGATTTTCATTTTTTTTTTGAATTTTAAACTTTTTAAATATATATATAATTACAAACAAAAATATATATCCATAAAAAATACATGAAATGATGTCGTTTTAAGTCAAATATTGTTTTTAAAGTTAGAAACGGGTGAACCGAGCAAACCATCGGTTCATTCATAGAGTGGTTTTATGGTTGTTCCAGACCGGTGTACCGATCGGTCCGGTCCGATTTTAATAACCATGATATAAAGTATTGTAGAATAAAAAAAATATTTTTAAAAGAAAGTGATGAGAGAGATAGAAAAAAATTAGGAGAGAAAAAAGTATAGTAAAAAGTCTGTTTGGTTTATAAAAAAATATTATGTAAAAAACATAAAAATACAGAGAAAGTGTTGTTTGATTTTGTAGCAAACATACCTTTACTATGGGCGTGTTCGGTATGTTTGAAATAAGGGTAGAAAAAGTGAATAAAAAAAATATGTGGGTCTCACATGTTACCTATTTTTTTATTTTTATCTTGAAAATGTGTATAATTAAAAAAAGAAAATACAAAATATAAAATGTCTATTATACCCTTTGATTTGACACAATCTTAACCATTTTTTCTTTTTATTATTTTAATATAAGGGATAAAGTAGTAATTTTAATACATTTCCATTCTTAATTTTTACTAACAAACACAATAAATACATTCTCTTTTCTTTTTCCTTTTCATTTCCTTTTCATATGCTTATAGAAGTGGAAACGAAGAGTACTTGAGTGATTTGCTTCTTGATTCTTGAAACTTTGTTGAAAAAGTTAATAAATTTGTGTGTTGAGAATAAAATAACATTTTTAATGAATTTATATGTGTTGAATAATCTTCAACATGAGAACATGAGAATAGGCCTAAAAAAAAATAAGAGAGAATAGGGGTTCAAATATGTTGGATACGGTGGAAAGTTGGATTAAAAATTTATTTGTATGAAGTATGAAGAATAATATAATTTATTTTCAGTTTAGTCCAAAGATAAAAATATATTTCAAATTTGAATGATAAAATTGTTTTCACTCAAGTCCTGGTGGAAACATGTGACATAGTGTTGGTAAGGGTAATTTTGATATTTTTCAATTTCATCTACCATTTCTCTATCTCTATTTCACCATACCAAACAACGTTACTCTTTACAATCTAATTTCATTTTCCTACTTACCAAACATAGTTTCCTTAATTCCGATTCCATTTCCCTCTTACTTAATTCCACTTCCATGTCCAATTCTCTTTCCCACAAAAACAATCCCCGTGCTACCAAACGTGACCTAAGATTGAACGAAAATCCTTATGAGCATATGACCTTAATTTGAGTGTTCATGCTTCCAATCTATTAGTCTATAGCGATATTATAAGTAAGCACAAAATTTTAGATGCATAATACCTTAGAATCACCCAGAGTCAATTCTCCTATTCGCATAACTTTATTTTGAGATTTTCTCCTTGCCTCACAAAAGAATCTCTCAACCCCTGATCTCACGAAACTTTAGCAATGAAGGTTCATCTCGCTTGATCGATATAATTCTGAATCCTACATATGGATGAGTGAAAACTCATCATATTTTGGCTTGGGGTAGTTGCGAGCACCGTATTGTTCAATGCGGGCTTGAGGAAATTGACCGGTAGAGGCAGCAACTGATATGTATCTAAGCAAGAACAAAGAAGAATTAAGTAGAGAAAATTCTAGAATTGATGCAGCCATGATTGAGTCATAGTAGCGGTTATGAATGAGCACAGCGACTATGGCAACAGACAGATTGCTCCTACTTTGTGTTTGAGCCATGATCTAGTTTTTGGATTTTATTAAGATTGTTTCATTGTATTTTACGGTTTCATTATCTTGTTGAGTTTTGTTGATTAGGGTTTCATTGTATCTTGTAGGGTTTCATCAATATAATCATTGTCAATTTCTTTAGGCATATAATTATATATATATATAATTATAATATCGAAATATATATATACACTTTATATTTTAAATATAATTTAGCTTTTTCTTACCCAATGACTACTTCTCTCTCAATGCCTCGCATATATAAGTGCTTTTATTTATCTAAAAGTTTAACAAGTGGTATCCAAAAAATATGTCAAATGGCACTCTAAAAATTTGAAGAGTGATGTCAGAATAATTTAACAAATGGTGCTCTACAATTTTTTATCATAATTTTAAAAATATAAATATTTAACAAATAGAACGATAATTTTTTTTTGTCTAGACCAGGGTATCTACCGTCGAGCAACTAATCCCCTCGCTGAATTTTAGGCACCTCGAAGGGTGAGACAGTTGGCCCAAAGATTTAAAACTGCTCCATAAAACGATAGATTTTTTTTCTACCTAATTTAATGAATAAAAAACTTTTATCATTAAACGTGATTTCCTAAATTAAAACACAAGAAGTAAAAATCAAAATTAATACAATCTTAAAAATTGAAAGTTGTCGTATATTCTCCTCAGTCTCATCTAATTTTTTTTAAAAAAATTATAATAAGAATATTATTAATAATTTTGATTATCCTCAGTTACCTGTGACTATAAATAATTGAGAATCTTTTATAAAGAATTATAAAAATGGTTATAGCAGTAATCTTTTAGTAACAATCATAAAAATTGATGTAATATATTATAACAACTTTTAAACTGTTACTAAAAACATTACTTTTAGACATAATTATTTTTTAATTGTTGGAATATCGTCCAGGGGCTTGTTGCACTACCCTTCCACCTCTTGCTTCCAACTATCTCTTTCTCTCTAAAAAAAAAATATGAGATTGATACTATTAAAAAAATTCTAAGCATCAAAATAAGAGTAAATTAATTATATCCTGAAAATACAACATTGCAATTTAGTCAAGATAAAAATTTCAAATTTAACTTTCTGAATTTTGAATGAAAAAATTTGTCTTGATTTAGTTATAAGACTTAATTTATTATTTAGTATTGAAAGTTGTGATGCGAAAAACTAACATGAGCGTAAATTTAAAATGGGATAAAAAAACGTTGCGTTGGATGAATATTTATATTGAAAGGGATATATGATTAACAATAACTGCATTAAAGAAAAATTAGGGTAATAACTATATATTAAAAAGTTGGTCGAAACACGTTTTAGGTGGAGCCTATTGAGTCTCACGTACTTTTTTATTTTTTCATTTCTATCAATTAAAGAAAAAAAGAAAATACAAAATGTCTATTATATCCTTTAATTTGATACAATCATAATTTTTTTTCTTTTTATTATTTTAATATAAGGGGTAAAATGGTAATTTTAATACATTCTCATTTCATTTTCATTTCCATTTTCAAACTTTTACTAATAAACACAGTAAATACATTATGTTTCCGCTTTCTTTTCTATTTTTATTTCTACATAAAGAACGTACCATAAATATAAGAGATGACCAAGGAAGGCAGTTTGATTGGTATACATGAGAAAGCACTTCACCTACCCCATTCCTTCTCCTTCCTCCCCAACACCTCATTCGAGAGGCCTAATAATTATTAAGATAAATTTAATTATTCATAGCTTAATTATAAAAATGAATAAAAATAAAATGCTGCTTAATTTATATAACTTACTCTACCTAAAATTTTTTTATTAATTATTCATAGCTTAATTATAAAAATGAATAAAAATAAAATGCTGCTTAATTTATATAACTTACTCTACCTAACAAAAATTTTATTATTTTATTGTTAATAAATATTTTTAAGAATTAAATTTTAACTGACCAAATAAGTATTTTTTTTTAATAATTAATTTTTTATCAACGAAATAAGTTGTTAAAAAAATGATAACAATTTTGACGATCAACATTGTAGATATTTGTCAATAATATTATTTTTTATAATACATTTGTTGACAACGACCATCGATAAAAATTAAATATTGTTAAAAAAAATAAAAAAAGTATTATTGACAATTTTTTACCATAAAAAATACTATTGTTGCCTTTTTTAACAATTTATTTTTACAGTCAAATTTGATTATTAAAAAAAAATATTTTTTTAACAATAAAATATCATTAAAATATAAATTATTAAAAATAGTCATTTTTCTTGCAGTAAACATAACTAAACTAGTAGAAATATATAAATAAAACTAAAGCAAGGCTTTAAGAAGCCACCACCCATCAATCACAATTCTCATTCTCTGATTTAATGAACCATACTAGTACAATTGGGGAAAAAAAAAAAAGGGAGCATTACTAAAACTTACACAAAATTCAAAAGATAAATTGGTTTTAAATTTTAATCAATAATTGTACATTCATTAAAAAAAAGGGTTCAATCTCAACAATACACAACTTAATTGAATACACTTTCATACAAGTTTTAGTAGAAACAAAATCTTATGACAAATATTTACAAAAGGTGAGTATTTGAGATTATCAATAGCTTAAGCTTACCAATTATAAATTATTGGATTTGTCTTGAGATATGTGCTATCTTATATTTTAAAAAGAAAAAAAATATTTGGTACATATCGTTAGACAAATCCAACGAATGATAAATAATAAGTTTGAGCTCTTAATAGCTCTATAGCATTGCACTCTATAAAAAAAAATCTTTAAAATTGTCATCAATTTCAGAACAATATTTTTCTAAACACTCAACACTCACATCATAATTACTAGCTCACATTATCCAAAGAAGCAAAAAGAATTATAAAATGAAAAAAACTTATATGTTGTTGTTTTTATACTTTTTTTAAGGTTAATCAATTAAAAAATGATATATGTCAATTTTTTATGTCATCTTCTCAAAATTGACACATGTCTTTTTTTAATTAGTTAACCTTAAGAAAAGAATGTAAAAAACAATATATAAGTTTTATCCTTATAAAATTTAGCATGAAGCAATATATAAATTATATATATATATATATAGCCCCCACTGACCACTAACTCAAAGAAAAGACTCTTATAGAGTTATAGTTAATGCAGTGTTGGTCCACTCTTTTCCCTTCCAACACACAATGCCAAATATAACAAAGCTAAGCTATAATGCAAACTACTGTACTATAGGAATAGTGTGATTCTGTGGTTTTGGTTTTTGGTGAACATTTTTCTAGATTTCTTTTAAATGGTTTCTTATAATTAATAAAAATAATAATTTTTAAATTTTTAAAAAACTTCATTAATCAATCAAAATAAATTTGGTTAGTATCCTAAAACAATTATTAGCAAAAGTCTATTTTAAAATATATGTTTGAGTGGGAGATTTTCTATGTTTCAAAATATCTGTTATTTTATAAAATCAAGAAAACTAATTTTTTTTTATAATTGTATCCCTATCTAATACATATTCTCAAGATAAGATTAATGGAAAAGAGTAAGTATGAGTAATTAATTAGTAAGGGTAATTTAGTCTTTTTATCTCATATTTTTCTAAGTTTAAGGTGAACTAATGATTTTCTTAGTCTGTGTACACCTACCCAACGAAGCAGATATTGTGAACCGGAAGTAGTAATTATAAAATGAATAAACTAAAGTACATAATGTCATATTTATATGTGCATCTCTAATCGGAAAATTTGAAGATTATAAATATACAAAAAGCATCACTTTTTTTTATTTTTAAAAATAAAAAATGTTAAAGTTACTCTTTTTTATTATTGAAGAGAATGGAATGTGTGTTTTGGAATAATACTAATATAAATTTTGAGAATTAATTTTGTAAGATTGTTTGAAGGAATAATAGAAAAAAAAAAGAATAAAATAAGTTGTGAATTCTGAAATGCTTTGAAGTTTGTGTATATGAAAGTGAATAATTATTGTAGGGGAAGCAATGGGTTTCCCTTTCCTTTCTGTGCATCAACCTTCCTCCACTACCAATCTCCTTGTCCCTCCTTTTCCATCTTTATTAAAACCTCTCACTCTCATTGCTTTATTTTTGTCACTATCTCTCGGAGGATTCGGATTCGAATAGGTTAAAGTGATTTTATGTAAAGTTATTTCAATCGATAAACACGGACTGTTGATTGGCTAATATAATATTATGTTGCTGTCGATTAACGATCCAGATCATCAATTTAAGTGCACTTTACTTGATTCAAATTGCTCTCGGTAGAGCCTTTTTCTCGGACACAGATTTACTGAAATGCAGATTCGTGAAGTTCATCAATGGTCTTGCCATAGCCCTCTTGGAAGGCTATGAAATTGTCACCCTTCCTTCAAGACTTCAACCAAATATGGGTGCTAGCCAAACATATTCGGAACGATTAAAGTAATTTTACGTAAAGTGCATTTCAGTCAACAATTTGAATCATTGGCCGACTAGATGCAATTTTGTTACAGTCAAACAATAATTTAAAATTTAAATTATCAGTTAAAGTGCACTTCACACAAAGTACACTTTGATCTGCCTAAATTGTAGCCAAACCTCTTCCAAACCTTTGTTTCATAACCTCAACCAAACATGCCTAGCTCCCTAACCAACTAGAAGCTAACCTGTGGATCATCATTGGGCCCAATGAAAATGTTTGATTAAAAAGAATTTAAAGTTTAAACTCTTCCCAACTATTTCTGTCAACACTAATTAAATTAATAAAATTTGGAATGTCCTTGCCATTTGATTCAAAATCCCAATAATTTATATCCACTATGCACTAAAAGTTCATAATTGTACAATGTAGAGTATGAATGATGATGAATAAGGCATTGTAGTCCCCCCTTTTTCCACTCATATTTCAACCAGAGCATTAGTATTACGATACTACTGAATTTTAGTGTATCTCTTCAATTATGTAGTGTCATTTGTTAATATTAATAAAAACTTATATTAATAAGGACTCACCTTGAATAGATTAGAAACCAACTGATTAGAATGAAGTATTGAAGTTCAGTACTACCGTATTACTGAACATCTACTTCCAAAGCTGATAAAAAAATCAATCTTCATCTAGTTCCGAATCTCTATTTATCAAAATAATTAATTATTTTCTTCAAATAATCACAAATCATCAATATATAATTTCATTAAAAAACATAAAATTTATACATCAATTATATTTTGTAAACGTAAAATATATAATTAAAACAAAATCTTAATTAACAAGTATAATGAATTATCGAGTAACTTCATTTGATAATTGTTGACTAATTAATTATAATTAATATAAAACATTAATTAAAAATTTTATTCTTGTTCTAATTAAATTGATAGCATACAAATGATGAGGTGCATAATAATAATAAGACAATGAGAGCTTTAACATTATAACCAGTGGGATCTAGCTACCAATAATCTAGAAATGATTAAGCTATATTCTTAATTATATTATTTCTTTATTTATAGATTATATATATATCCCTTGTGTGTTCATAAAGACCACCCCACTATGAATGAAATTATGTGGTATTTATTACAAATTCATTAAAAATTAATCTAGGTAAGCTTGTTCTTTAGTTTCTTAATACTATAATTATTATACTTGAACTTTAATTTGGTATTACCTAGCTTTCAAGAATCTTCTATTAGTAATTGCATGATAACTAGTGTGTTTGGGCACATCATCAACTAGATAATCCACCACAAAACTTTTCAAAACAAAAGGAATTTTAATGTATTATTCCCTTCCCATGATTAGAAAGAGAGAGAGAGAGAGAGAGAGAGAGAGAGAGAGAGAGAGAGAGAGATATATATATATATATATAATAAAATCACACAAATGAAATGAGTAATCAAAAGTCAAACAATTTTTTTTTCTAAAGTACTATTTTGGTCCACAATGTTAGTCATCAATGTTTCAAAAGTTTAATATTAGTACCCAAAGTTTTTTTTTGTCGATTTTGGTCCTCGAGCGTAACACTGTTAACTTTTGCCTTTAAATGATGACGTGGCATGTTTATGTGGCACACCCTCTCTCATACATGTCATATTTTAATGACGTAGCATGACACATCACTGTCACGTCACCTCACATGGCCACATCATCATCTTGGCAGTGATGTGTCATGCCACGTCATTAAAATGTCACGTAGGAGAGAGGGTGTGCCACATAAACATGTCACGTCATCATTTAACGGTAAAAGTTAACGGTGTTACGCTCGAGGACCAAAATCGACAAAAAAAAACTTTGAGGACAAACATTAAACTTTTGAAACATTGAGAACCAACATTAAACTTCATTCAAAAATTAAGGACCAAAATAGTACTTTAACTTTTTAAAAAAAAAATCAAGATTTTAGAAATACATTTCTCATCACATTAATTGTTTTCATAATTTTGTTTTATGAAGTTCTTAAAGAATTAATTGAAGACACAGTAATAAATTTGATTTTTTAAATAAGAATTAAGATTTTAATATACACTTTTTTTTAAAGCTATAATAAACTTTTAGTCGCTGTAATTTAAAATAAACACTTTAATCTTTTTTGGTTTGTAAATTAATCAAATGGATGGGAGTTTTGACGAGAGTTGTGTGGATTAGTTGTTAATAGAGTGGTGTAAGATAAACAAAGTTAAATAAATCTTACAAATTTAGAGTTTTAAAAAATTGAATAGTAAAATTTTCAATATGAATGAAAACTCCTTTAAAATTTTAATATGTTAGTTTAATCATCCAAATTCATTATATATATATATATAAAAGTACGGAATATTCCATTTTGGGACACGTGGTACTGGTCTTTAATTAGAAGCCTGGCCTCAGCACCTGCTAGAGGCACGTGGCACCACTCATCTACCAGTTATGTGGCCCTTACCCACCCTCAACCAGACGTGGGAACTCTACAAGCCTCGTGGGACGACCCACGTCCCACGAGGTCGTGGGTCGAGCACGATCTCCCCACACTCGAGTATAAATAGACCCTCACCCGGGGAACTGGGGAACATAACGCAACCTAAAAGATTACGGCACCTAATCCACGATACCTCACACATACTCTCGGTAACCTGAGTACCCTCAGATAACTTTCACAAACCTTCTACACATTACGAGCTCCGCCGCAAGCTCCGTCTAGATCAGCCCCCGACAAGCTCATCTCCACCTCGGAGTGCACCATTTACAGGGCTTCTTACAGCCCCCCAGAGACCCTAGCTCTCTCCCACTAAGGCAACCTCCTAAGAGCGACTCGCCCGCCCGGAGTACCTTAGGCACGTCTTAGCCGCACACGGCCCAATACAGATAACCACCTCGCCTAACGGCTCCTATAGACGTCAGCATGATGAACTACGTGGACTTTGATCCCTTCCGAAGGGTACGTAGGCACCTAGGTGCATCACCTAAGGACAAATCCCCCAAGGTTAAGACCCCTTGCGGTCCTAATTACAAACTACAATTGTCTGAGCCAAAAACGACAGTTACAATATATTTCAATTTCTTTTTATTTCTATATATTATATGTAATTTTTCTTCTTATTTATTTTATATTCATTCTTTTATGCTTTAACTATTTAACATATAAAAACATGAAATATCAATCTAAATAATTAAAAAAACTATTTAAAATAAATAATTAAATAAAAGTACATAAAAACATCCTAATGTTTGCATAGATTCAATAAAAGCTAGAATGGAGAGTTATGATTTTGAAATAACTAGCCTAAGAAAAAGAATAAATAAAAAATATAAAAAAAAAGTTACAAATGAAACCAAATAGTATAAAATATGCAAATCATTCCAATCCCTCTAACTTGAAGGACGTTGAAAATTGTGGTGTTAAATATTTGCAAACCATCCTAAACAACAAACATACCACCTATTACTTATTTAAACATTTAACTATAAGGTTATGTTTGTACGGAGAAATAAATTTTTAAGGATGGAATATAATTGAATGGAAAGAAATGAAATCTTAGAAACTAAAATTTATTGGTTATGTAAAGGAATGAAATGTGACTTGAAACTAATTTTATGTTTGGAATGCAAGAGTTAAAAAGTAAAATAAGTTTAATATCTAATTTTGATAATTTTGAAAAATATTTTTCTTATTATCATCAGAGTTTTGAAATGGTGAAAGTTAACGACGTATTTACAATGTATTATATATGCTAATAAATTTTGAATGAAAAAAATTATTAAAACTGCCGAATTAAATTGTTTAAAAAATCAAAGGGCAATATTACAATTTTTTAATGAAGGGGAGCCTTTGGACTTTGGAGAGTTGGAACTGTCCTTCATCCCACATTCTCCTCTTAATTTTTTTCCACTCTTTAAAAATAAAAAAGAAAAAATTGAGGGGAAAGATAAATTAAAACTTTTACAATATATAATAAAATGATTACAAGTATATTATTTAAGCCTCTTAATTTTCATTTTATTTATAATTAATGACTAATACTCCAACTTTTAAAATGATACTTATGTACTTAAGCAACCAATATACAAATATAAATGTTTAGTGAAAGAACATGGTGAAGGTTTGAATTCTCAATAGAAATATCTATATTTAATGTCCGACAATATGTCAAATATGATTGTCTCTTATAAAAGATACATGTTTGAAAAAAAAATGCTCTTTACTACTAAATTAGGTTTGTTTAATTAATGGGTTTGAGACATGTAAATTTAGGAGAATTAGTATATTATTATCGAAACAGTTGGAGACTTATTTTATGGTCGATCACAATGACTAATCTCTTCTGGCTTGTAAACTTTTTGATGGGTGGAAGAGCTGTCTCAATCATTTAAAACTCTTTCATACTCAAAATAAAAAAGATCGAATTTTTAATTTGATTAAGGATAGATAAATTCCTCTGGCTCAATCACAACTAAAAATCACTCAGAGACTTATATGTGATATACAAGTCAAATTAAAGTTCCCCAAAAGGTGTACACAATGGAGTGGTATTGGTGGCCTTAATCAAACATTCTACTAAAATCATTGTTGAAATTAAACATATATATATGTGTGTGATACACAAGATGCCAATTGCCAATATACATGATATTTTGCTATCAAGTGGATATATATATATATATATATATATATATATATATATATATATATATGAGGTAGCTCTATGATCTCATTATCTCCAATTACATATATATGTTTAAGTAAAGCTAAGTTTGGTCCTTTTTATGATCCACACATAAAAAGCAAAGTTTGCTATAAATGGAGTGATCATATTTAGTGGCATTTGTCACCCTTCCATGGATCACTAGGCCATTCTTGTAAGGGGACATGCCCTTATTCTTCCCCTAATTTCTCTTCCTTACAAGTTTTGTTGTTTTGTCCCATATCACATGCTTTTTATTTTCTCCAATCAATTTGATGTATTTAAAATTTTAGTTTTTTTTTTTAAAAAAAATTGGAATCCTTTCATATAAGAAGATGATATATATATATATATATATAATAATAATAATAATAATAAAATTAATTAAATTTTTTCTAAATTTTAATATGATATTATCTATCAAAGAACGAGTAAAATATCATTGTGGTCCTTTTTAAATGACAATTTTTTCAATTTGGTCCTTCTTAGATTTGGCTTCTCAATTTGATCCTTCTTAGATTACTCTATTATCAATTTGGTCATTTCCGTTAAGATAACTAACAGAAGTTGCTGAGCTGGATATTTTGGGCTGACTTTGCATTAATTAAGCATTAATAAAATAGTTTATTCATGGTTTTGTTCCAACTCATGAGCAAACTCTGCATTCTCATGAAAAACCAATATAAGTGCGTTGATCCTTCAAAACCTTCAACCTGCATCGCTCCTGCATTGCATCTTCTTTCTCAGCAACTCCATGAACTTACTGTGCTCTAATGGATAATTTCTGAAGATTGCCACACGCGAAGAAAAATTCCAGTTCATAACCTTCTCGCAATTGGAGAAGAACTGAAGAAGTGCCAGTGAAGGTTGCCCAATTAATTTAGTTTTGCATTCTTAAATTCATGACATATGGATTTTCTGGTGAGAAAATCGCTATGCAAATAAGGTTGAACTGGAATAAATCCAAAGGTGTGAAAGTTTCCTTTGTTTGATTGTCTCATTTCTACAAGAATATGAAACGACATGGCCATAAAAATGAAAAAAAAAATAACCACAAAGGAAAAAAAATAAAAAGAACATGAGTGGGAGTTGAAGAGGGAGAGTGTACGTTAAGAAAGATTTATTTTGAGTAAAGGACTTGAGAAATTGAGGCAACCATATTTGCGTAGCGATTTTCCAAACTTGCTGGGGAACAAACGCCAGTGAAGGGGCTTAATGGATTTGCTGAGGAAGAAGACGCGAGACTCTGAACGTTCAACGCACCATATACTGGTTTTAATGAGAATGCAGAGTTTCGTCACGAGTTGGAATGAAAACCATGAAAAAAGCATTTTATTAATGCAAATTCAGTCCAAAATATCCAGCTCAGCAACTTCTGTTAGTTATTTAACAGCAAGGATCAAATTGATAACAGAGTAATCTAAGAAGGATCAAATTGAGAAGCCAAATCTAAGAAGGACCAAATTGAAAAAACTGTCATCTAAAAAGGACCACAATGATATTTTACTCATCAAAGAACACTAGATTTTTTATCATTTGTGACATATATGAAAAAAAGTAGCTAATTAGAAAATAGAAAATAAACTTTCTTCAAGAAAGAGGAAAGCTTCCAAAAGAAGAAGATCCCTTCTAGAAGAGAAAGGTATTTTCTTGAATCAAGAAATGATTTAAGTAATAGTCTCTTTTTTTTTCCCTTTTCTTTTGCTTCCTTTCATTTATTTTAGGTTCTATGGTGATGATGATGATGATGATGATGAAGGAGAGAAGATGATAATGTAGCAATTTGGGGTGACATGGCAGTGATGTGTCATGTCACGTCATTAAAATATGACACGTAGGAGAGAGGGTGTGCCACATAAACATGTCACGTCATCATTTAACGGGAAAAATTAACCGGTGTTACGCTCGAGGACCAAAATCGACAAAAAAAAACTTTGAGGACCAACATTAAACTTTTGAAACATTGATCGAGGACCAACATTAAACTTCATACAAACATTGAGGACCAAAATAATATTTTAGACTTTAATTAAAGAAATGAAAGCATGTCGAATATTTAAAAACTACCCCTAGTTTTTTTTTTCGAATTTAATCTCTTCTTTCTTTTTTCCTTATTCTGAAATATACCTTAACTAATTAAATTTAGTTATATAAATCAAACTAATTATTTAAAAAATATAGAAACACCCTATATTATGTTATGTAATTTTAGAAATTATGGTAATTCAAGTTCCAAAACAAAGTATAAGAGTAGAATTTTTTTTTTAAATATGATAAAACTAACCTCCCACTTACAATCTCATAGTCTCATATTCTCTACACAATTATTTCCACTTTTTATCTCTTTTACACCATATTGAATGAGTATTAGGGACAATGACAAAGGTTTCGACTCCTTTATAGATTTTGACCCTCTACTTTTTTTCAATACTAGGATAAAAAAAGAATAAATTAATATTTTAATCCAGATATAATTTATTTTAATTTAATTTTAATAACATAAAAATGACGAATTTAATTCTTAAAAGATGTTATTTACGTTTTAATTTAGTCTCAAAAAAATATAAATACAATTTTAATATGTGAATGATGAAATTGTCTCAATTTAGCCAATGTGAATTTTTTGTCAATTATGTTAATTGAGATTATCAGAGACTAAATTCGATATTTCCATATTTCAAGAATTAAATTGAGACAAACTGCATCTTTCAAGTACTAAATTTAATATTTTTAATTTTTAGAGAATATATTAAAATAAATTATATTTTTAATGAACTAAAATATGTATAAAGTGCAGATTCAGATTATTAAATAAAAATTGAGATTCGTGTTTATATTATAACAATCTCATCCGACGGCTCATATTATATACTTCACGTACTTTATCGGATCTGCATTTCAGTATATCCGATCCCTATTTTATTGATGTCTCTCTTGGTCAGCTTTTTGTCTGACAATAGACTATGTGTCTCTGGATGTAATAGTAGGTGTTAATAATATAGTTGCACTCTATTTTGGTTCAAAATTGTGTGATTGGCCAAAATTGCTATTCATGATGGCCCATCCTTCAATTATATATGGTACCTTTTTTTTTTGTGTTCAAACTTCAAAGACTATAACCTACAAAGCAAAGCAACCCTATTCAATTTTTGTGCTTTTGTGTGTCAGAATATATGTATATGAAGATATGCATATTCCAAATGCTCCTCACACAACTTTAATTCCCATTTATTATTGTTCTTTTCTTCATCTTTAATTTGTCTCATCATCATTGCATTTCTACAATTTGCACAACATTATTAATTCTTTCAAAATTTTGGTGTGTTTGATGTTTTATGTAGTGTTTAATTGTCCTTCTCATAGCTAACAAGAGATTTGGAGAATGGAGATGTTAAAAAACAAAGACTTATTTGATCTCTTTGGTCTCTGAAACTTTGTCCCGATTAATTCGGACTCGATCCACATTGTGTATTTGACTATGGTGAAAAAGTCTCTCAACAAAAATAGCTGCATTTACAATATTTCAAACCCTTGAAGCCTTACTTAAGGGATACCGGATACTAAGCCGCTTACCACGTGAATTATTTCCTCTTTGGTATGTGATATTTCAAATTAGACATGACAATTAAGGCTAAAATATAGAAAATTCTATCAACTATAAAGATCATGAAGATAATCTCATCAATTCTAATAATGGACTAACAACTCGATAAAATTGAAAATTGGTATAAAATGTTGAAATATATAAAATATACTTTTGCAAAAAAAAAAACAAATCTTGTACAAGTTAAAATGTAACATTAAATTTTATTTCAATCAAAACCATGAAAAATATACATTACTATCAATAAAACTAATATTATGAGTAACCACGAGGCTAATTACAATTGGTACTTAACTGAGTATTCTTTAAACATTTAGTTAGGGGTTCAATTTCTGGTAATGTGTATAAAAAGGAGTTTCGTAACTAGTACTAAAATCTTCTTTCGGAAAGTCTTTGGTGCCAAGGAATTAATTAGTCACTGCTGTTAGCAATAGATAATCTGAACTCACATGAAACTTTTAATATTGTGATTATTTCAGCACAACTTTTAAACAAGGTCAATATAGACAAATCACAATCATTGGTAAATTAAGCTAAAAATAAGCTATACCAACTAGTGTATTATATATATACATGAAATCTAAATAATTTTATTTTTTTAACCAAATTGATTACTTTAGTTTGATTTTCAATCAGAGTAATTCAGTACCAAACTAACTAAATTGAATTTACTATTTTTATATCCAATTAATTTAATTAGTAAGTTGATTTTAATTAGATGAGATGGAATCGGTTGAATGATATTAAATTTCTAACATGGAAATTGAAATTAATTAATTAATTAATTAAGGCTTATCTAGTTGAGTTGGGTCCATTGGCATTGAAGGCACACGTACGCTTTAAATTAAGTGTTGCTCAGTCTATGGCTTTCTTTTTTGATATTGAAGTCTAATAATTTTCAATATTCATATTATCATATAATTAATGCATCAAGATTATTATATATATATCACTATCTAAGTTTCAAAGACCAAGTCTATGGACCAAAATTTCTCAATCTATAACAAATCCAAATCCACTTCTTTCAATATATATATATATATATAAAAACATCATACTCACTCATATATGACATGCATCTTTAATTATTTTTGGGAGATATTTTGTTATTAAAAATAATTTTATTTTAGAGTAAATTAGTTTTAATTTTATTAATCCTTGAAAGATTGATACAAGATTTTATTAATCCTCGAGCTAGCTGAAGTCCCACAACGGGGGTAGAACTCTCCCAGCAGAGATTTTTCGATACACAAGACTCGAACCCGAGACCTTGTTTAAGGGGAATGTAGTACCTAAACCACGTATATGATTGATACATTTTGTCTTAATTCAATTATTGCAATATTAAAATTTTCAAAATTTTCCTCCAAAATAATAATGCTTCCCAAACAATTTTGTTGTTATGTTTCCATAAAAAAAATATATATTTTGTTGTTATGTTATTTAAATGTTTTGAAATTAACCTCCTTTTAATCCGCAAAAGCCCAAAGAAAATTATGCCTCTTTGTAAAGAAAACAAAAACAAAGAAACAAAGAAACAAAGAAAACATCTTACAAAAGATTAAAAGAAGCATTTAAAGTGAAAATTATTCCCTCTCAACCCAAAGTTGAATGAGATATAGTTGACTAGATGCACAAAGTTAGCACTTTTTATTTATTACTAAAATTTAAAAATAAATAAATAAAAGGGAATTGAAGAGGTAGCACTAGCACATATGAAGTGGGTATTTATAAGTGAAAGTCCCAAAAATGTTGGGATTGAAAGAAACAATGTACAAACATTCTGTAAATATTCCCACTAACTAAACTCAGCCCCACATATTTGACCATATAAATCTGCCTAAGAAATAATTATTATATAATTAAATACTACAAGAACAAGATTAATTTCACCATTTTTTAATAAAAATTCTTAATAACATAATTAATTTAATAGTAACTACAATTTATTAAAAACATTTTAGTTTTCGAAGTATAAGTTCCCTATTATTTAATTTGAGATAGAAATCATTATTATTTTATTTTAAATTTTTTAAAAATACCTTTTTATATTGGTCAAATATATATATATAATTATATAAATAATAAAAAAAATAATTTTTTTTGAAAATGAGTGAAATTGTAGATTTTTTTATCTCTTAAGAGAGAGGATGGTAACTTTTCAAAATAGAAAAGAAGGGAGTTTAATTTAATGATTTTTTAGGAGAGGAGAGTATAATTTACTCTAAAAATAATATTGATAAAATTGTATTTTATGAAATCTTTAAAATTTTTGTATGGGTTGAAAAATAATTTAAAATAAGAATATTTAGTACATAAGTACTCTCTTATTAGTTGTGAAAAAATCTTAAAAGAATATTCTTATAATACAGATTAATAAAAACTTAAAACAAAATGATCTCATTTTCACAAAAAAAAAAACGTTTGTATTGACAAAAAAAGACATATACTTTTTCAAATTAAAAGTAATAATTGTAATTAAATTAAATTTTAAGGTTTATAAATTTATTAAAAATATATATTTATGGGTTTGATTATTTGTCTCTTCTTCTTTTTTCTTATTTATTGACAAGGGTTTAAATTTTATGATCAATGTGAAGACCTTATTAATATGTAATATATAAATTTTTTTATAAATCTTCAAAAAAATTCAAAAGTATTTCTTGACTTTAGTAGTCGATACTTATCTTTATCTAAATTTTTTTATGAAAAAAAAAAATAGAGGAGGGGTAGCATGGGAAATTGGAAAAAGGAAAAAGAGAGAGAGAGAGAGAGATGGTTTTGAGTTGAGAGTGATTAAGAAAGAGAAAAGGGAGAGAAAGAAAAAAGGTGGATGAGGTAAGAGAGAGAAATGGAGATGACAGAAAGAGAGAGAGACCAAAACGACAGCGTATAGCGTAATGTGTCAGGGGGGATCAGATGAGGACCCTATTGTGATTGTCGGCTGCAGAAGTAGGCATTCTACACCTGATCCCCTGATCTCTTTGTTCCCTTCTCTATCACACTCACTTTTCTCAATAATCAGGTATTCAAACCCTCTATCTATTAATCGTTGAATTTATTTGGAGATTTGTGTTAAAATATTTTTCAAAAAAAAATTTAAGATAACATAGATCTCAAGACAAATTTAATGACTTGTAATTAATAAATTTGAGTTCTTGATAGTTCCAAATAATCACCTATCCTCAAATCATCACAAGTCATTCTTTATCCATATATATTTTTAGAGCTGTCAAAACGGGTTTAGCCCGGTGGGTTGTCCCGTTTAACCCACCAATTTGGTGGGTTGAGTTACAAAATTTCAACCCACCTTAGGTGGGTTGGCCCGTAACTCACCTAACTTAAAAAAAAAACATAATTCCTAATCATGTTTCTTTCTTTTTGTGATATTTTCATTTTCACTATATTTGTATGAGTCATGAGGAAAATAAATGAGTAATGTTGTTATATTTTGACCATGTTTCATACTTTCATTATTTTATTTTTAACTATTTGTGAGTAACATGATGAATGATAAATCTTTTCTTTCATTTTATCATATTAAATTTCTTAGTTCATGAAAAAAATGTATAAAAGAAGTATAGATTTCTTTTTTAAAAAAAGTTAGAATAAATTTTTTTTTTTAAAAAGGTGGGTTGGCGTGGTGGGTCGGGTTGGAATTCTCAACCCGTTTAACATGATCAACCCAAGTGGACCAACCCGTCACGGGGTCCAATCCGTGGTGGGTCAACCCGCGTGGTCCGGGTTGGTCCACTTTGACACCTCTACATATTTTTATTTGGATAATAGCATAGAATTATAATGAGTTGAAATTTATTTTTAATATCAATAGATAGTTTGTTGGAGTATTAAATAGGAAGTACTTTATTTTCTTTAAGTAATGTTTTGAGTTTGAGTCTTGAATATGAAAAAAAAATTTGTATGGAGAACTCTATTCCCATTATCGGACCTCAGCTAACTCGAATATAAATTACCTTCAATAGAATGATACGGGCAAAAAACCAAAATAAAGAATAAAATTTATTTTTAGTTATTTAATTTGAGTTATTTTATTTAAAATAATAAAGATTTTGAAATAAATCCAACAATTAAGAATTGTGAGGGAAAGAAAAAGCTCAATTATAGCTATTACCCTTTTTAATTTTTATGGGGAGTGGCCATGGAAAAATTAGTCTATGGCTAGGATTGAGGAATGTAAAGAGAAATAATATAAAGAGAAGGAAAGAGATGCAATTATAAAAATTAAAAATATATATGGTATTTGATAAAATAAGATGAAAATTTTGTCAAAAACCTAAATTGTTCTCTATGTATATTTAAAAAATAAAAACTTTATATTAAAAAAAGTGGTGGTTATGAGTGGTGGCTGTATTGGATGGTAATGATACGTAGTTAGTAGTGGTGATGGGTAAACTTGTGGCGTTCTGTCCGATAGTACTTGGGAGTACCTTCTTTTACTACCATCTTTTTTATTACCAAAAACTTGTGATTTTTCACAAATATCATTTTATTAAAGACGATTTTATTTTCCACGCATTTTGAAAGCATCATGTCCAAATTGTTGAATCAAACCATTCTGATTTTTAAAACATTATATTTCGAATAAGTTTGAATCAAATTTTCCACAAGTTTACCCAACCGATGCAATTAATGTATCAGCTTTTAATGGAATGGAATGGAATTCATTTGGTTGTAAATACTAATTAAATATGAGGAGATATTCTATTGTACGATAGTACTAAATTTTAGTACATTTATTCAATCAATTAGTTTTTAAATTTTAAATCTTTTAAAATAGGTATTTATTAATGTGAATTTATATTAATATTAATAAATGTCTCTACATAATTAAAATGATATATCGAACGATACCAAGTTTTATCCAATGTTTTTAAAATCGGACCGGTCATTGAACCGGTTGAGGTACTGGTTCACGGTTCAATGGTCGAACCGTGGTTGAACCGTGGTCGAACCGGTGGCATTTAAAATATATATTTTTAATTAAATATACTAAAATATATCATAAAAAAATTATATATTTTATAATTATATGTTTCCATCTCGATCTAAACATGATAAGAAATAGAACAAGTTGCAAATTACCACAATATCATATTAAACTCTTCAAATAAGTTCAAGGATCAACATATTTAAGTCTCAAATCTTATCACAAACCCAACAATAAATACTGAAATAGAACAATCCTTACAACTACAAGTCACAACAAATTTTCAATAAATATTAAATCATAAACAACACAAATTTAAAAAAAAAATGAACAACCGGTCGAACCGTCTAAACCACCGGTTCTGACCGGTTCTTGACCGGTTTTATATCTGACCGGTTCATTTGTTATTCCGGACCGGACTGGCTGGCGGTTTTACCGGTTTTCAAAACAATGGTTTTATCCATTAAATAGATGTTTTGTTTTATTACTCCAATTCATTATGGCTAACTAGTAACTAGATTCGTTGAGAATTGAGATGGACGTAAAGTAATTCAAATATCATTTGACTCCAATTATATAAAAGGAAATGTTTTCTATTTTTTGTTCCTCTTACTAATTTTATAGAACTTTAAAATTAATCCTCCTAATTCAAAATGGGTTAATGTTGCATTTTTTTTTATATTTTGGCATTTAACTTAAACCAATCTAATTCTACCATGAGCCATTAGGTCATTTGATCTAGATAAATTTAAATAATATATATTTTTGAATCACAATACCTAAAATAATTAGTATATAATTTTATTTCTTAATTAGTTTCTTTTTGAATGTATCATTTTATGGGATAAAAATTCAGTGGTACCGTGTTACTGAAATTCAGTACATTCCTCCAATCATACAGAGGCATTTATTAATATTAATAGAAATTTACATTATTAAGGACCCACCTTAATTGGTTTAGGGACCAACTGATTGGAGGAATGTACTGAAGTTCAGTACTGCCGTACTACTGGACATCTCCGTTTGATGATAAGCGATTTTCAAAGTGCAAATGAAACCCAAATCAAATCACAATACCTAACATAATTAGTATATAATTTGATTTCTTAATTGATGGTTTGATTTGGTATATTAATTAGGTACTTATGCTATAAAAATATTAATAGGTAATACATATATAATGACATAGCCACATAGGTAAATTTGTCTGATTTTCGACAGGTAAACTTTTACGATTCTACGATACGAGTCTATCCTTCCTCCACCGGTTTACTTAAACTATAGAGTTTGACAACCTTACTTGAGAGGCAGAGTGTTCTTGAGTTACTCTCTTTCTTGAACACAAATTTCAAGACATAATTTTCTAAAAAAAAATAAAAACAAAAAAATAGAAGGAAGAGTACCGTGCTATATATGGTGTGAGAGACTCTTAATAAGAATAACTACATTCACAAGATCTCAAATCTAAAAGATTGCTTAAGTGATATCAAATAATTTAAAAGTTTGCTTAAGTGATATCATCAAATCATCAAGCTACATTACATAAATTATTATCCTGAAGACTTAATTGTAATGTAGTAGAGATCGTTTGATGACTAATTTGTAGGGATTAATTTATATGGTAATATAATCTTTTAGAGACTAATATATATGTACAGTTAATAATTAACGGTACCATGTAAGTTGTCAGTGGTTTACGTCAGTACTCCCGTTAACTATTTTGAGAACTGATTTGTATAGTCAACATTTTTTAATTATTGAACTAATAGTGAATATACTAAAATTACAAGTTACTCAAAAAAAAAAAAAATTCAAGTTTGGGATTAGTGTTGCCATTGGCCAATGGTTAGACTTAGACAGGTTAGTCGGTGATGGACATCATACAATAAATCCATCTTTCCATGTGCCATTGCTTTGCCATGCCAATTTAATTTTTATTTGATATAAATGTGTGGCTATACTCATCCCACAATTTTTTAATAATATATGAATAATTATATATATATTTTTAACTAAATAAAAAAGATTAATTATTCTCACAGGATTTTTTCTTAAAAAAATTTAACTAATTAGAAAAATATTATTTGTCATGAACTATATATTAAGGTTAAGAAACCCTAGATAGTGTTTGTTATGATTAAGGAAATATACTATTTATTTTGACTATTTGGCTTTAGAGTTTAGATGTAGCTTTTGAAAGAATTTATTGTTATAAACATATTGATGTGAAGGCTCTGTCTCTAAAATTTCTCAAGAAAAATATTGATTTTAAGATTTAAACTTCGAAATATAATATTTTATTCCTTAAATATATAAAAAAAAATCATTTATGATATAACTAACTTAGAAAAATTAATTTTTTTAAATGTTTTACACATTAATCTTTTAATAGAAGATCATGTTATTCGAAATACTTTTAAACACTAAATACATGCATCGTCTCTTCTACTGAAAATTTGAACTTTGGTTTATTATGTTATAAGGTTCTAATCATTTCAGTTTAACTTAACTCATACAAGGAATACAAAAATATCTTTTTGGTCTCCAAATTAAATTTTTATCAATTTTGTCTAAACTTTTTTGTTGTTAATTGTGCCCCCTAACTTTTTTTTACAGGTACCCTTCTAATGGAGGCAATCTTGTTCGAGCTAGTTAAGGTTCCAGCAGAGATTTTTTCATACACACGATTCGAACCCTAAACCTTGCTTAAAGGTAATGGAGTACCTATCACTCCAACTAACCTTCTGTTGATTCCCCCCAACTTTTTCTTTACAAGTAATTTTGCCTTTTATCCTAGCTCTAAATAATATAATTAACAACATATGCAAATGTGTCTGTTTACTCCGTATCCAATGCTGACTGTAATGACAAGTCATATATATTTTGCTACGTTGTTTCATCAATTTATCCATGGTTATCGCTATAACATTACATAAATAAATGGTGTTATATACTCAGGTTAAATTGATGAACTATTGTAGCTAGTAGCTACACATATGGCATCACATTCGGTATTGAAAGTCATGTAAACAATCATATTTATATATATATCTATCCTTGATTGTTTAAACAAAGTTAGAGCGAGTGAATGACAAAATTAATTATTTATAAATTGAAAATTTATGCATATAATTAACTCCAAATAAAATTTAAGAACTAAATTAACAGAGACTTTACCATTTAAGTACACAAAAAGTTTACTTTTTTGTTTTGTTTTTATGTAATATATAATTAAAATGTTACATCTTGAATTATTATTTTTTAGAGAATCTAAATTGAAAAACCATACATATATACAAGTGGAAGAAGGCATGACACCCCAATGATTAATCTTGACCATTCATTGATGGCTTATCTTTCAAGTGTCACACACAAATTTGATGGCCCATTTCATTAAATTCTCCACTCTCCCAGATGGATACAGATCACTCCCTTACTTATTCTTATGGCTTCCTTTGGGGTCCATTTACCCACCCATCATATAACCCCATTCCTTCTCTTTCACACATTTCTTCACTAATTTCACAAGAAAATCACATTTAATTTCTATAATTCTTTGTCTTATTTTATCAAATTGATGTTGCACATGTGTTAATCGATCCGAAATTACTAGTTAAGTATAGTTCTACATCATCTTATCATCCCGTCGGATCGGAAGTGGTAAATTCTTGAACTATGATAACTTGTGAGAGAAGAATCAAGACAGGAAGAAGTATTTTGACGCTCAAATCAATATTCTGTCGAATAGAGTAACTATAAGAAACAAAAATTTAGTGTGTCGTACATACCTCGGTGCCTTAGGGGTGTTTAGGTCATTTGTAGCTCGAGCCACGTTGGTATAACGGTTATACGGAGTTTGTTAGTCGTGGGATAAGATAAATTGATATTGACAACGTCGTTTGAGACGAACGGACTGAAGGAGCTAGCTTGCTCGGTAAGTAAAATCACCGTACTATATCAGGAAGTAATTATGCTCAATGTATTTTTGGACATTAAATATGGCATCTTTTTAACGGAGAGTTAAACTCGATTCCTTATATTATGAGAAACTACCACTAGACCTAATATTTGATTAGAAGTTCAAATCTATTAAATTATAAGGGAAAACACATTTTTGTTCACAAATTTTACTCTAATTTTTAATTTTGTCCTTTAACTTTTCTTTTTATGACCAATCTTGTTTCATAAATTTCGAATTGCAATCAATTTAATCCTAACATCTAATTACTAATGACAGATGATAATGTGACATCACACAGTAATACTAATGTTAACTCATAATCCAAGTTAACCGACTGAATTTATTTGTATTAATGTTGACCCATCACTTAAAATGACATTATTTGGTTTCAGTAATTTGGACGTTATTAGGAGTTAAGACGGAATTGATTGTAATTTGTAACGTTTAGAAAAAAATTAATCACAAAAAAAATTTAAGGATGAAATAAAAAATTAATCTAAAAATTGGGGACAAAATTTTGATTTTGCCTAAATTATATTATCATGTGAATTTGGATCCAGTGACGTGCAAGTGCATAAAGTATTGCACGATCCAGACTATCATGAAAATAGAGCTTCGTGTTCACACTGTAACAATCTCATCCAACAATTCAAAGTGTGCAATTTATGCACTTTAGCATACCCGGATCCATTATCATATTTGGTGTAGTTTTTTTAAGTTATATATTTTAATTTTTGTTATGTTGTCAAGAACAAAAATAATGCAAAGATCTACTGAAGAAACTTTAGCGAACTATAAAATTATGGTTGTTATTTTTTACCATGATCTCAATCTGGGTCGAAATTGTGTAATCTTCTGAAATTACTTCAACGAATCTACTTTCAAGAAACAATAATCCCATAACTACTATGGAGCAACCCACCGATATGTTGGAAAGACCAATGTACCAAAGACTCTTTAATTCCTTTGTTTCTCATATTTTTCTCATTCACAAACGTACCCTTAAAAAAATCTTCTTGAAAATGAGATTGAAGGTGGAGATTAATCCTTGGACATACAAAAAATTGATGTTCTAGCCTCTTTCTTTTCTTTTTTTTTTTCAATTTAGACAATATCTATTGGCATCCTCATGTGAATTTAGCATTTTTTTTATGAGATAAGATTTTTTTTCTACAGGTATTCTCTTATTAGAGGTAATCCTGTTCGAGGCACTATCGAGCATTAAATATAGATACTTTTTTTCAGCAGAGATTCGAACTCAGACTCATCACATTTTGAAGAACTAATCTCTTTCACTAGACCAAACTTCCGTTAATTATGAGAACAGATACAACATTATACAAAGTGGAGTTATGCATAAAATTTTCTAAACTCTTTTATTTGAAACACAAAGAATTTTGCCCTATGTGCCCATGCATCATATTCTTTTCACTTTAGAAAAGTAATTATTATTTTCTTTTAAAAAGATTGAATAGCCTTAATATCATATGTGTACCTCAATCTCAAGAATGAAAATAACTAGATGGATTATAACTTCAACTTCCTTCCTGCTCCTTAAGACATTGACTAGCAAACCAGAATGATTATCTTTAATTTTATATGCAAAATTAATTGAATTGTCACATTCATTCACAATCCATAATAAATTTTTCTTTTGGGCCACATCATATATATTATCTTTCATAAACAATAATGACTTATTCTACACTTTTTCCTTTGTTTTTTTTTTTGGACTCAAATAGAAACGTAGGTCATATTCTTTTACAAGAAAGAACAATGGAAATGAAGATGGAATGGGTGGGATCCACTGGGCCCCACCTATTTTTTACTTTTTTATTTCCATCAACTTAAAAAAAAGAAAAAAGAAAAAACAAAATATCTATTATATTGCTCTGATTTGACATGATTTGACACAATTATAACCTTCTTTTCTTTTTATTATTTTAATATAAGGGGTAAAATGGTCATTTTAATACATTCCCTTTCCATTTCCATTACCAAACTTTTACTACAAAACACAGGAAACGCATTCCGTTTCTATTTCTGTTTCTGTTTCCATTTCCATTTCTGCGTATAGAACGTGCCTAGGGGTGTTCATAACCGAACAAAACCGTCGCACTTGAACCAAACCAAACCGAATTAGCACAAACCGAACAAAACCGATTAATGTTTGGTTGGTTTGGTTTGGTATGTCGAAAAACCGAACCAAACCGCATACACATACATGTATATATATGTACATATTATGTTAAAATTTCTAAATAATAAAGTTTAAAATTTGTTTTTAGAATGTTAAATTATATTTAGTCAATCTAAAAATTTAATTTTAGAACTAAGTTGATTGTATATTGTAAGTACATGAAGTATAACTAAACTTTTTGTTATTTATATTGAATAAAATTATATTTTTTTATTAATAAACTTAGAAATGTAAGTTTGATGATATAAAAGTCTTAAACCGTCAAACCGAACCGCTCAAAACCGCTCGTTTATGGTTTGGTTTGGTTTGACGCTATCAACTTAAACCGATAGGTGCACTAAATTTTCATTAAAAACCGCCCAAACCGGCCGCCGAACACCCCTTTAGGCCCATAAAGTGATACAAAACTCATTTTTAATCAAAAATTGAGTAAACTACTTCATCTACTATTATTTTTCAAAAAAAAAAGATTATGGGAAATTATTCTTAATATTTTTATTATTAAAAAAATTAGACTCAATATCTCTATAGTGTGATGCAATGCTATACAAACTTTCATTATAATTTATTTATATATATTAATAAACTTAATATTTTAGATAGTATATATATATATATATATATGTGTTCATTAGTAAGAATCTTACATTAATACAATTTATATATCATAATTGTTACTTAACAACTATTAAGTATTGATTAATATATCATTGAAGTTTTAGATCTCATGTACTTAAATTCAATCTCTGAATTTATTATTATTATTTTTTATTTTTTTTCCCTTTTGAAGTTATAATAAATCTTTTATGTAATAAAAGACTATATATATATAATAAATGGATGGTAGGGCATGTGGTGTGAGATTAATTTTCATGAATCTACCATATGCATATATACTGATTTGTCATCCTAGAATGTGACTCCTATCCATATCTTGCACATAGGAATTTATTTCATTTTGTCAAACTCCTATCCATATCTTGCACATTGAATTTTATTTTATTTTGTCAGAATCACCGATATCTATGAGTCTACTGGGTTCTGAGTTCTGACTAATCAACTGGTAATTTAAACTAGTCAATACCACTTAATATGATAGAACTCTCTTAAAAAGATTTTTTTAATACATAATACTCGAATCTCAAAGTTGCCGATCGAGATCTTGCTGAACAGAAATAAAGTAGACATAGCTAGGGATTTTAACTCAAAGCATATGAAGATCAAAGATTCACATATAGTATTGTATGTATATATCCAGCAAAGTTGATAGCAACAATTGAGAGTTATTATTGGTCATCGCTATTTATGTTTCATTAGGTTTTGTCATAATCCAATTAGGTAGGTGCATTATGGATAGTAGTAGTCATATTACATAGTGTCTGGATTTGAATCCGGAAAAAGAATTAAAAAAAAGGGTGATGTACTTTCATAGTAAAACACTAATCCCAATTAGTGAATCAATCTTCATTGTCTTCATATCATAAAAAGTACTTTCCACAATCATTATTTTAGGATTTGGAATTTGTTTAAGAAGATTCGAATAAGTTAACGTAGGGACTCATTCATCCTTAGCTAAGTGACATGGATTTAATCATTGGTCTTGGCTTTGGGTATATAGAGTGGTTTTAAATTCTTAGATCAGCTATTTCATTCTTTGAGGTGCCGAAAAGTCAGCGAGGGAATTAGCCATTGTGATTGATGGTGGATCTGGTTAAATAAACCAAGAAAGAAGAAGCCAATGTAGGAACCTATGGGTGTATGTGGTTCGATCTCTTTGGTTTTTGGTATGGAATAGTTTTAAATTATTGGGTCAGATGTTCCATCTTTGTGGTGGCAATAAGTTAGCGAGAGGATTAATCAATGTGTTCAACAGTGAATACCTTTGTCTAAACGAAAAAAAAAACCAATGTAAGTCGATAAAAACAATTAGAGATTTGCTAGAAATTAATTCATTGATTTAGTGAGAGAAAATAGATTTGAAAGATCTATTGTTAAAATTAAGATAATAAAATAAACTAAAAATAGAAAGGATTGCCAAACTTATCATCAATTTGTAAAATTAAGAAATTAAACTACACGAAATAAACAGAAAAGTTGGTTTTAGCCATTAAAAATAACTATCACAAAAAGCAAAATATTTTTACATATCAAATGAAACTAAGACTTCCAGGCCAAAAAAAAAAAAAATGAAACTAAGACTTCAAAACTTGAGAACTCAAGGAAGATTCGGATAGTAATTATGCTAAAGAAAAAATGATGAAGATAATAAAAAAAGTGACTAGAAGTTATAACTTGTATTAAATATATATATATTTTTATTTTTTTAAAGACATAAATTCCCTCAACATATTTTCTAATGGTGTCATATTTTTATTCAAATTTATTTCTTATTTATATTCTTTTATTTTCAATTTACCAAGTTACCCTAAATTCATTCTCTTTTTTTTAAAAAAAATCACATCTATATTAATATGGCTGTGGGGTCTTCCCGTCAACGGTCTCCTAAAATAGTCAATTAGTTAATTAAAAAAAATGATGTGAGAAGATCATGTGTGAGAGAAAATAAAAATAGTGATAACTTCCTATGATTTCGTTTATTATTTAAATATAATAATTATTTTATTTTATATTTTAAAATTTTGAAATAATTTAATATTTAATTTTTTATTAATTTAAAATATAATAATCATAATTTTACAATGTATTTTTTAAAAATTTAAAAAATTAATTACATGCACGTATCGTACATGTGAAACCTCTAGTAATAAATATTCTTTTTTTTTTTCCTATGTGACGTAAATGGTACTAGATTTTAATTGTTTTATTATTAATTTATTATAATAATTATGAATTATTGATTAACAATATTAGTTACGTGATTTGAAAAAATAATATAATATAATTAAAACTATTATCTTGTAAAAAACAAAATAAATATTTTTATTTTTATAAAAAATTAGATAAATAAATATGAATACAAAATAATTATAAATATTTATTAGGAAATAAGTTGAGGGCATTTATGTCTTTATAAAAATGGAAAGATAGATGCATTTAATACAAGTTATAATTTTTAAGTACTTTTTAATTATGTAACATCATTAAATACATCTTCAATTACGATAATAGTTAGTAAAATCTCATTTTTATTGATATATTATTAACTTTTAAAGTTGAATTCTTACATTACAATTAGGTTATGATGATTGTAAAAGATAACTAAACACTACTTCTAATTTTCCATATTAATGTATCTTGCTTTTTTTTAATGCTTACAGTTATTTTCAATTCACAGATAATCTTATTTAAAGTATAGTTAAATAATAAATATAAGCACTTAATTTAATATTATACATTCAAACCTTATGAGAGATCAACTACTTCAACGAGATTTTTTTTTTAATAAAAAGCATTAAATTTTTTATTATATTGCAGAACATACCAAACGACACTTGCAACAATTTAGAAAATTCCAATTTAATAATACTGAAGAATAAACTCCAACAATTGTTGAATTACATAAACAAAGTGTAAACTCAGCTAATCCTATTTCTTTAGGATGAAAAATCTCACCGTCTTAGTATTGTCAACAGAGTTGTTACTCTTATATCTCCTGCATATAATATACTAGAGGCTTCGCATGCACATACCGTGCATGTAATTTATTTTTAAAAAATATAAAATTATTATTATATTTTAAAATAATAAAATATTAAATATTTAATAATTTTTAAATTTGTAAACTAAAATAATAATTATTATATTTTAAAATAATAAATTGAATTATGATAAGTTATTTGTTTCAACACTAATTACCCACCATGTTTACTCTCTCCCTCCCACTCCCACATCCTCCCATCATTTTTTTTTTTTGCATTTAATAAATTAGTAAATATTTATTTTAGGAGACCGTTGACGGGAAGACCCCGCAGCCATATTAATATAGATGAAGAAATCTTCAAAGTCAAAAGTGTCGTAGGCTCTTCCAACAACATGACGAACGAGTAAAAATTCTTTAACATAGATGATCTGTAGATTTTATATATGATTATAACAAAATTTGAATCCAAAATCACCTGATTGTCAAAAAACTTTACAAAGGAAAACAAAGACAGAAAATAAAATAAAATAAAATCCACTTACTATATTTGAATCTATCTAACAATGGGAGATTAGACTCTCACAAAGGAGGACTAAAAACCATAAGCAGATTTGGAAGAAAATCACCAACAAAATTAGAGAATTGAATACCTACCTTATTTATAAAACGACGATAACAAAAAATGAAGAAAAATAGAGAAAGTTGCCAAAAGGGGAAAGCTGATTGAAGAATGAACACAGAGAAAAATGAGGAGTAGATGTTCAGTGGTACGGTAGTACTGAACTTCAGTACATCCCTCCAATCAGTTGGTCCCTAAACCATTCAAGGTGGAGCCTAATTAATGTGAGCTTTTATTAATATTAACAAATGGCACTACATAATTGAAAGAATACACTGAAGTTCAATAATACGATACCATTGAACTTTTATCAAAAACGAGAAAGCGGTCGCTAGGTTTATTTATACCAACTACTTCAAGTAGACTCAACCTCCATTAGCTAATTAATTTGATACCATTTATAATTATGTCATTTTAATATCATCAATTGTGAAATACTTAATATGCATTAAGTATTAAGATATTCATTGTCACATATACATGATTAATTCTTTCGTTGGCTTTTAGGCATATCAAAAGATAAAATAATTAGTTCGATGATTTAAAGTAATTTTATTGTAGTTACGGGTTAGGGATGATCATAAGTATAATATGAGTAGGGTATTATAATCTTCAGATCCAAACCTGTACATGAGCAAGTATCACCATTCCCAAATCTGAAAGAAAAATCAAATTAATTAAATTTTTTTAAAAAAATATTACTCATCAACATATAAATTCATAAAAAAATGCATATATAACACATCATTTTGAATAATCAAAGATATATAATCAATATAAAATTATCTAGTATAATAATTTATAGATTAATATTAAAGTTAAGCTATTATTAATAAAATTGAAGCAAATCACATCATTTATATATATATATATATATATATATATATATATATATATATACTTTTATAATAAATAATATTTAAATAATTTATATAGAACGTTGATAATACTATTCCATGTCCGAATTTAAGCACGCTTATTTAATATTTGGATTCAGACCCAACAAAAAATATTTTAATCATCTTTTTTAATCGTAAATAAATTTCTTCTATTCAACCACACTATACTTTAACAATACATTTTTTTTTTGTGTTTAAACAAAGTCAATAATATAAAGGAAAAAACTTAGGTTCATTTCCTTATGTCTATTACATCCAGTTCTCCAATATAAATATAACACGTGGCAAAAAGTGTTTAAATGACCAATCATAGTAGAGAGAGAATATAAAAGATCACCTTTTATATAACCAATAATAGAAGAGAGAGAGTGTAAATACAATATATGATTGGTGGAATTGGATGTAATGGACATAAGAAAATAGACCTAAATTTTTTCCTAATATAAAATGTATAAATATTCTTCAAAAAATAGAAAAAAAGAAATTTGCTTTCCTTGATGCCTGTACAATGTATATTATGAAATATGAAATTTCTGTTTGGAAGTAAGTTATTTGTATATGGCTGGAGAAGAAAGAACGAGACAACAAATTAAATGAAAAACAAAAAGAAACAGAAAACCAAAACACAGTACAAAACAGAGTACAAGATGTGTGTCACCCTAACCTCGCTCCCTCAAACCAAATCCAGCCGTACGATTTATTCCACTGATCCATCCGCTGCCGCAGGATGTAACGCGCGTGGAATCATGCGCTCGTCACTCCACTCTCCTTCGTTGTCTCTCGTGTGCCGCCATCACATCCTATCATTTCTCTCTCTCTCTCTTTTAATGCTAAATTTTTATTTATTTAATTTCAAATTCGAATTAAGATTCTGTTAAATTATGACTTGGTGTTAACAAACTGTTAAACTAAAAGTAAGAATATTTTTATTTTGATGAGAAGGTAAACAGTATTAATTTTAAAATGGATTTTGTTAACTAGGAATTAATTAATGTTTTAATGGATTGATTAATGAAGCACTTAGTAATACGAAATTTATCAAAACTTAACTAAAATGATACTTTTTAATGTCTAAAAATTTTATCAATTAATCAAATGAAATTTAACGAATATCCTTGGTGCATGTTTCATGTTTGGTATGCCGAGAGAAGGAAAGAGAATAAAATATTATTATGTTTTGTACGATATTTTAGAAGGAAAAAGCGAAAGACATTTCCCTTTAGACAAGGAAGAAAGGTTGTCATATGAAGAGAAGAAAGTTGATGGTGGGAGAGGAAAGTAATTGTAAAATTAGTATTTTATTTTTGATTAATTCTACAATTTTTTATTATGTAGCGGCAAAATGTCTTTTTATAGCTTTATCTTTCATCTCCATATCCAAACAACTTTACTTTTCTAGTTCTACTTCAATTTCTTTGCATAACAAACACATTTTTTTATCAGTTACTTCTACTTTCTCTTTTACTCACAAAAACACTCGCATCTTACTGAACGTTACCCTATTCATTGTTAACAAAACTCTTTAAGAAGTTGAGAGATATAATATATGTAGTAATAAATTTAGTAAAATTATTTATATATATTTGATATTCTTGAAAATGTTAGCTAGTCGAAATAATTAGGAAAAAACCCCATATGAAGGTTGCAAATTGACTCGATTCAGGATATTTACGCAGTCGCAGAGATATCTGAGTCTATGTAGTTCGTTTGAGATGTTGGAGGATAATTTTATGTCAATGATAATCTGGGATGACAAAAGAGTGGCGACGGTGCCTGGAAGAGAACTTGAGTTGGGTCTATTCGCAGAATCACACGAGAGCATGTGAGTGAACATCGGCCTGCACTACTCCTGGTATATCAATATGCATTATTAATTTTTGAATTTAAATAATTATACAAAAATTAATAAAAACCCCTTATGAGTCATGACAAATTTATATTTATATATATTTGATTGTTTGATTAACAAACATATAAAATTGCACTTAATTTTTAATATGCAAATAATCTACAAAATCAAAATTATTTCAATGAATATTGAAAAAAATAATAATGATATAAGATATTATTTGACAATTGATTTTTTTTTAAAAAGTCCACTATCAATTTTTTTACTTTATTTAAAATTTATATAGATTATAGAGGAATGAAAAATTCAAAATTCTATACTTGAAAAGAATTTAAAAATATAATAATCTTTTGAACATTTTTATTTTTCCTTTTATCCCTATATTTGATCATCTCTTTTCTTCCTTCCTTTCCTGTCCTCTGTCCACTGTTCTTTCTTCCCATTGTCTCTCTATAAAAGCGCCGAACCAAACAAAACCAAAACCAAACCTCTCTCTCTCTCTCTCTCTGCTTTCTTCTCTCACTCTTCATTCCATCCAAAACCCAAAACAAAAAATGGACAAACCCGAATCCGAGCCATGGAGACCCGACCCGTTTCACGCCGTCATGTTCCGCCCGCCGGAGACCCCGCGCGAGCCCATGGAGTTCCTCTCTCGCTCTTGGAGCGTCTCCGCCCTCGAAGTCTCCAAAGCTCTGTCTCCAGCTCAGCTCCCACTCCCCAAGCCCCCGAATGGCGGCGGCGGAGGAGGACTTCACGGCGGCGCCGGCGTCATTCTCGAGGACATCGCCGGAGAAATCGAAGAGAACGCCACCGTCTCGGGGAACCCATTCTCCTTTGCTTCCTCCGAAACCTCCCAGATGGTCATGGAGCGTATTATGTCACAATCCGTAAGTGAAAAAGCTTGAAACAGATTGTAGTGTTCGGTTCTTTTGTTCTTCTCAGAGGTTGTTTTTAAGGATTGTGTTCTGTTTTATATATATATATATATGTTTGTTTTTTATTTTTTGTTTTTTACTTGATGGTCTTGTTAGCCGCCACTGTGTCTCACTCACACCTGAGAAGGTGACTTTGGTTTTTAGCTTCATTTGTCTTCTTCTTCTTCTTCTCTAAAACTTAATCTTCCATTAATTTCTTCTTCTCCCTTTTTTTTTTCCGTTTCTAGGTCGTTTTCTTCCATGAGTATTTCATTCATTCCCTCTTTTCTCTCTCTTCTCTCTCTCTCTCTCACACACACACACACGCTTTTTTTGCGTTGTTTGGTTCACAATATGTGTGATTGGCCCTTTTACTCACAAGAATCAATGAAATGAAACTGACTGACTGACGCAATAATTATTATGGTCACTCGCGCAGCAGGAGGTGTCTCCACGCACCTCAGGCAGGCTGTCTCATAGCAGTGGCCCTCTTAACGGCACCCACAGTTGCGGTTCCTTAACCGACAGCCCTCCTGTCTCTCCCTCCGAAATCGACGATATCAAGGTACTTCTCCTTCTCCTTCCATCACGTGATTAATCGGTTACAACAAAATTGCATCTAGATCAATAGTGCACATGTTGCTTTGATGATGTTTTTTTTTTCCGAAGCTGGGCGGAAAGAGGTGGCCGGAATCTGACATTTACCTAATCCGACAGCCATGTTTTTCTTTTGATGATGTTTTGAGAAAACCTTTTTTTTTTCTGATACGAAGCACGATACTTCAGCTTTCACTATAACCAACGCTCTTTAATGATACCCAGAGAGAGAAATTGCCTGCACTCACATACTCACTCACTCACTCACTTCTGCTTTCTTCAATGCCTTAATTTAATTCTCTACTATCTATCTCCCCTTTTAATTTAATCTCAATTTTCTTATATATATATATATTTAATTTTGTTTTTAGGATTTTACTCTATTTTTAGGTTTGTTTGTTAATTTGTGACTCTCTGGTTTTCGTCGCCAAAAATTTCGTTACGATATATATATATATATATCAGAGATTCACACGCAAAAAGAAATAAAACTGTTCCGTGAGTGAGTCCTGATTTAGCACAGAGGCTTCAAATTTCGTCTCTCTTGGGATTTTTTTTTTTTTTTTGCATTAATGACTAATGGACCCAAACGCCACGAGGTGGTTGCTTCGTATTCGGTTTCTGAGATTGGGGTTTCAATCGTCATTTCTTCGTTAGAGAAAAAAAATGTAAAAACCCAAAATGAAAAAACGAAAGAGAAAAAAAAGATTTCGCACATGGTTTTGTTTTCTTGTTCCAATCTGTTGTGAATGGACCCCGCCGATTCATTTGTGGTGCAGTATAGCCGCGCCACCAACAACAACAACTCCTTGAATACCCAATTCCGCGCCGCCGGCACGGCGGCCGGAGGCGCCGTGCCTGCGCCTGCCGGCGGGGGGAAGACGGTGGGGAGGTGGCTCAAGGACCGGAGGGAGAAGAAGAAGGAGGAAACCAGGGCCCACAATGCCCAGCTCCACGCAGCCGTTTCCGTCGCCGGGGTTGCCGCGGCCGTGGCCG
This sequence comes from Senna tora, assembly GCA_014851425.1. NCBI lineage: Eukaryota > Viridiplantae > Streptophyta > Magnoliopsida > Fabales > Fabaceae > Senna > Senna tora. Next base: position 11,385,902 of record CM026271.1, read on the forward strand.
CGATCGCCGCAGCCACCGCCGCGTCGTCCGGTTCGGGGAAAGACGAGCAGATGGCGAAAACTGACATGGCGGTGGCCTCGGCGGCGACGCTGGTGGCCGCGCAGTGCGTGGAGGCGGCCGAGGCCATGGGGGCCGAGCGCGAGCACCTGGCGTCCGTGGTGGGCTCGGCGGTGAACGTCAGATCGGCCGGCGATATCATGACTTTAACGGCCGCCGCAGCAACAGGTACAAAATTGGGGTCCAATTTTCATTTTTTGTTTTACATTTTTAATGTACAAAACAAAATAATAGCATGCAAAATTTTGATATTGAAATTTTGCACTAATTAGTATAATTTTTGTGGTTTTTGATGTGAATTTCAGCATTACGTGGGGCAGCCACATTAAAAGCAAGGGCCCTAAAGGAAGTTTGGAATATTGCAGCTGTAATTCCTGTGGAGAAAGGCTTGGGAGCAGCTGGCAATGGTGGTGGTAGCAATGGCAACTCTAATAGCAGCCACAGCGGCGAGCTCGTGCCGGAAGAAAATTTCCTCGGTATCTGCAGCCGGGAATTACTCGCCCGAGGGTGCGAGCTCCTCAAACGCACCCGTAAAGGTATATTCTCCTCTCATATCGTGTCCGTGTCTGTATCTGTGTCCTGTCTTGTTTAATATGACTATCTGACAGATCATCATACAAGAACTTTTTTTTTTTTTGCGTAAGCACTCGGTAATGCACTGCCACACGACAGAATGTGTAAGATGTCCGTGTTCATGTTGTGTCTGGTTTGATATGACAATTTATTTGGAAAAAAATTAGGATACCGCCACACATACGTAACATTTATATGTCCGTGTCTATGTCTGTCTCGTGTCGTGTCGTGTCGTGTCGAGTTTGAGTTCGAATTTGAATCTAGATGATGACTAGGAGGTGTTTGGATTTGTAAAATTTTGCAGGTGATCTTCATTGGAAAATTGTATCAGTATACATAAACAGGATGAACCAGGTGTGACTACTTTACTTCTCCCATCCATCCACCCAATGCCTTTTTTTTTTAAAAAAAATTTCTTTAGAGACTGATAATGAACAATAATAAGATAATTATTTGGGTATGATCAATTAGAAGTGGGAATGTTAATGATAATGATGATGATGGAAAAAAAGGTATCAAGTGTGGGCTCTCTCAGGAGGAAAGTGAAAGATCCCATCTTAATCTAATAATCTCATAACTTTAGTTTTCTTAGAAATCTTCAATCTTTAACTCTTTGGAAGCTCTTTTTGTGCAGGTTATGGTGAAGATGAAGAGTAGACATGTTGCTGGGACCATCACAAAAAAGAAAAAGAGTGAGTCTCTTTCTTTCTCTCTCTCTCTCTCTATTTGATTTATTTTTACTTTTGTCTTTCTCTCTTAATAATTTGGTAACAGATTTGGAGGTGGGTCTTCTTCTTCTCTTCCCATATAGGGATTTGTGAAAGCCTTTGGTCACTAAAGTTTCAAAAGGATCAAAAGTTTTGTTCTTTAATTCCTCACCATTATTCACTCCACTTTTATCTTTTACTCTTTAGACCAAAACTTAGTAGATTCCTTTCAAAATTTTGCTCAATTTATTTATTTATATCTTGTGTAATTGGTTACTAGTAGGTGCCAAAATGGTAGAATTCGAATGACCTGACTATAGAAATGTGCAGAAACAGGATAACGTTTAGGGTTTAGGGTTACTAGAAGGTTCCAAAATGTTAGAATTCAAAAGGGCGGATTACAGAAATGAGCAAAGACAGAATAACGAGTGGGAAGTTATTGTGACTTGTTTTTGAAACTTTTTATTTTTTTTGGGTTTTCAGATGTGGTGGTGGAAGTGATAAAGAATATGCCGGCGTGGCCGGGGCGGCACTTGCTGGAGGGCGGCGAGAACCGGCGCTACTTCGGGCTGAAGACGCTGATGCGCGGCGTGGTGGAATTCGAGTGTAGGAATCAGAGGGAGTATGATGTGTGGACTCAGGGAGTCTCAAGGCTTCTCTCAATTGCTGCTGAAAGGAACAACAAGAACAGAATATGAAAAAAAATATGAAACTACTTAACTTTTCATGAGGTTAGAGATGGAAATTTTTGGCAAAATTTGGGGATATAGGATCCTCCATGGTGGGGTTTGGTCATTGTAAAAAGGGTTAGAGAAAAAAAGAAAAAAGAAAAAAAAGAAGAAGGAAGAAGGAAGAAGCTAAACTAAAGGTAAAGTAATATGCTAGATGGGGTCTCTCTTCAATCTTTTGTGGAACATACATATGATGATGATGATGATGGGGGGTTTTGATGTTTTGTTTATTTTATATTTATTATTATTATTATTATAATTTGGAATGGAGTAAATTATTGCTTTGTCCTAATTTAGTTTCTATCATAAAATATTCAATTTAATCTACAAAAAAAAAATGTCACAATTTTATACTCACGAAAAGTAAAACTATTAACTATGAAATGTAAAGATAAGATTGTGATATAAAGTATTTTTTTTTTAAGAATTAAGTTTGATATATTTATTATTTCAGGATGAAATTTCATATTTAGACCAATAAAATTTTTTAAAAATTAAAATTTTTGGAGGACCAAATTGTAATGGGAAAAGTAAAGTTCATATGAAGCAAAGTGAGGCATGTGAACTTTGGGTATTTAATCTTTATGTATATATATATATAATTTTCACTATTGTGGAAAGAAAAGGGGTATCTTGGACTGGGGCTGGTCAAAAAGAGAAGGGAGAGGATCCCAATTTGGGCCTTTAAAGTATTTATATTTTGAAAATATAAAGAAAGATAGATAGATAGACATGTCCTCATCCTATGATATGAGGACCATTTTGTGTTTGTAATGCCATGTGGGGTTTCTTTATAATATTTATTAATTGTTAATCAATAAGTTTTTATTAAAGTGGGAGAGTAACTAAAGAGGATATAAAAGAATTGACAAACAAAAGAAAGGGTAAAATTGGTAATTCATAAAAGAAGGTACATTTTTTAATCCGAGATAATATGGTTTTTGAGTTGTTATTAGATTAAACTTTTTTTTATGTGATGTAATCTCAAATATTGTCATGCGGTGATATCAAAGTATATCAAACTTCAAAATCTAATATTGACATCTAAGATATTGTAATATGCAAGATAGTAGAGTTGGAATCATAACGTATCATACACACCTTTAGGGCACGTTTGGTATACTTACCAAACAGTGCATTACATGTAATCTCACGGTTCCCAAAAAAACTTTACATTATATTTTGCCATACTTTTTCTCTCTATCTCTCTTCTCACTTTTCTCTACAGTACTTTCTTTTATTCTACAGTACTTTACTCTACAGTATTTTACATCTGTACATTTATACCAAACGTGCCCTTAATAAATGGTGGATCAGTCATTTCATGAAATGTTGTTTTAAATGTCGTCATATGACGAGATCACAACATACTGAACATTGATATCCAACCTTAACATCCAAGATATTATAATATATAAGATCATAGAGTTAATATCACATAGTACCAAACATACCCTTAATAAGGGGTAAATGAGTCATTTCCAGTAAACCATATCTGGAGTTGTTCATGTGAGGGGTTTTGATTTTGCTTGTTTAAGGTTTTTTTTTAAAGACTGTAATCTTCCTTCCACTTTTGTATATTTTAATCTTTGTTTGGATTAAGTAGTGCTTAACAGATTAAATAAAAAGCTTTTTTTTTTTGCTTTAAATATTTGAAAAGCATTAATAAAATGTATAAGAAATGATTGAGTGATGAGGCTCCTGAGAATGTTTTCTAATTGTTTAAAGAAAGCTGATCACTACTTTATGTGATCGATGTGAGTAGTGTGATTAAAGGCTTTTCTGTGTTCCCATTTGGCCATTACTTATCCTCCAAACCTATGAAGGACAATATTTTAGATTAAATTGTTGTTTTTGCCTTTAGAAAACATTTTATTTCAATTTAATCCTCGAAATTAGAAGACTCAAAGTTATTCTCCAAGAATGTTTTCTAGTACAAGTGAATCATTATTTTAGTTACATGATGTTAAGCGGTTGGTACAAATGGTCATGGATCCGGAGGAAAATTCTTGTCTCACCCATGGGCAAGGGTTCGAATCCTCTTGAAGTCATTCAAAATTTTGCTTTGGTGGACATCCCTCTCCAGGGAGATCCCCTAGCACTCAAGGGCTAGTTGAGTAGCTGCGACTGGGTAAAACTGCTTGCGGTTTAGGCCTGTGCAGTAATCCTTTGGATTGAACCTCTGTTGGTCTCCCTAACATACCATTGGTGCCCTGCCCGGTAGTACTTGAGAGTGCCTTCCCTCACTATCATTATGTCCAAAAAAAAAAAGAAGTATAGTGAGTTAAGCAACAATTATGAGAATATCCAATTAATATTACAAATAAAATAGCAGTGGATTACTCAATGAGATATCTAGGTTGTTAGAGGGTGACATACTGACATTGAGTATAAATTTTAATACTTTAGGGTCTAATTTTAGACAAGTATATTTTTTGAGGAATTAAAATAGTATTTCACTAAAAATTTAAAGTAAATTAATTAATTTTTGTATAATTTTTAAAATTAAAATCTCTTAATTTTGTTCTTTAATTTTTTTTCTCAAGTAGTAAACAAATATCTAAATAATCATTAAGCTGATTTTTTTCCTTTTAATTGAGAGATTTTATTTTTGGAGAAGAAATAAAAATTCCCTTTAAAAAATAAATAAATAATTTTCTTTAAAATCTAAAGCATAAACTGTAATTGATAAATTAACGAGTGATTAAAATCTAAAGGTAAATTTGATCAAAATTGATTCTTTTAGGGTATATATTTCATTCTTTACAAAAAAAAAATTAATTGTAAGGAAAACGTGGAGGGACAAAAAGTATTCAATTTCCTGAGTAAAATGCTGTAGTTGTACCTATAGTACCTCAAATGTCCAAAACCATACTACTTTTGCACTGAAACTTTGGCTTTAGCTTTTGTTGTGTACACTAACATATATATATATATATAAGCAATAGTATTTAGGAAGAATTTTTTTTGGCCAATTTTAGGAAGAATTAATATTTTCAAGGATTACCAATTATCTTCATCACAAAAGAGAATTAATTGCCTAATATTGAATCTATATGAATGGTTTTTTTTTAATCTCCCTATATTGATGTCATACAATTCTATTCAAAATTTTGCCGAATGCTAACTTGCAAGTTTTTTTTTACATATGTTATGTGAAAGTACTCTTCATTAGAATTCATTAACATGGGGATGAGACTTAGTTTTATCAAAATTATAGGTATCAGAAGTTTCTTGGATTTTGACTAATTTAATTTGAGTTAGCAGATGTCACACAATTTTTAATACAAAAGACTCGAACTCGAAATTTAGTTCTCTAACTACCTATTTTAGAATATAAGATGTTATAGCTATATTCCATGTAGTTGTATTTTTTTACTTTTATGGTACTACAAGTAAATGAACCTCCACTCCATTTGTTTTGAAAAACTACACTTTTCTCCTTAACGAAATTATATAAAAAAAAGCTAAAATTTTTACTAATTTAACTAAAATATATGGCAGAAGTGTTTTTATATCTCCAAACTTTACATCGATTCTTAATTTTGTCCTCAAAGTTTATTTGTGGTCAATTTCATCCCCAAAGTTTTCAATTACAATTAATTTCGTCCCCAACACAAACACTGTTAAAACAGATAACAGCAAGAGATTGTGTGGCACATGAGGTGTAAAATATTTGTTGACTTACTATTCATTGTGTCACATGAATGTTTCAGTTTTTTTTTTGCCAAAACTTTAACCTAAATTGAACAATCAAAATAAAGTTTAAACCAGTCTCTTAAACGGTGCTGTATATGTTTTTCTCTCCTTCGAAACATTCTCTCCATTGAAGACGGAAGATTGCAATCAGAATCTGCTTGGAATCCAGCCAGTTGACGCCAAGATGTTCATATCAATCAAATTAGTTGAAGATGCCGTTATCTATTTTAACTGTGTTAAAGTTGGGAAAGGAATTGATTGCAATTAGAAATTTTGGGGACTAAATTGAGAATCGATGTAAAGTTTGAGGACGAAAAAGGTACTTTTGCCAAATTATATTTATCGTTACTATTTATATATATATATATATATATATATATATATATATATATATATATATATATATATATATATATATACTAGAGGCTTCGTATGCACCTACATGCATGCAATCTATTTTAAAATCATTAAAAATTAAATATTTAATAATTTTTAAATTTTTAAATAAATTTTTTATGTTATTCACTTCTCCACCTTTTTAGTAACTACCCATTATACATGTTTTTCTCCCACATCCTTCAATCATATAATTTCTTTGTATTTTTTAATTACAAAATATAATTATTTTGTGACCCCAATGACCAAAAGGGTGCACAGCCATATAAATATAGATATATATATATATATATATATATATATATATATATATATATATATATATATATATATATATTCGACCAGTTTGAGTCTATTCTTTTTCAGGTTAAGTCGGACCTCTTTGTAGGACTTAATTTCCTAAACGATATATGGACATCTAAAACAACCGGGAAAAGTTACAAATTCTGCACAAATTGATATTTTATTTTTCTATAATTGGAATTTTAATAAGCCCTTTACAAACTCTCCTAAGGTATAAAAAGCTTGTGTGAAATTCATCACACCTGGCTCTTGATCCTAAGCTAATTAGCTTAATTAAAAAAAAATTTGTATGATAGTTTAAATTCTTTAGTAGACTGAATAATTTGACCCATGTTAAATAATTTTGATCCCCTCGAGAAAATCCTTTTGCCGTCTTCCCTTTGCTAGGGTTTAGGCGACAAATAGCGGTGTCTGCATCCACCTAGTGAAGGTGAGATTTCCATCCAGCTTGGTGCTGAGTGTTTTGTCCTTTCTGTTGGTAGTGAGGGCTGAAGGGTGAGAACCCCATCGGCCAAAAATTCTCATTACTTGGACAGTCCACAGCAAAGGATCCCCTTGGTGCGATAGAATCTTTCCTCCTCCATGGAGAGTGATACTATCAAAAATCAAGGGAGCTTATCCATTGCAAGTACTAGCTTAAATAACACAGATAATGACCCTCTAATAGTGTATGATGAGAACGATGTGCAGGAACCCTTAGAAAGATGCAAATATAGTCTTATAGGGAGATTTATCACGTCTAAGCAAATCAACAAGGTCCCTATGGAGACAGCCCTTCAAAACATTTGGGGTAACCCAAGTGGTTTTAAGGTAGTAGAGATTGAGAAGCTTACCTTTCAGTTTTTCTTTGAAAGAGAGGCTGACTTGGAGAAGATCCTCAACGGAGGCCCGTGGGTGTATCGAAACTGTTGGCTCATCCTAAGGCGATGGAGAAGGGACTGGAAGGAAGGCACTATTGATTTCAAAACAGTAAACTTATGGGTGCAGTTTTGGGGTGTCCCATCCCATTGCAAAAGTGAGAGACTCGGACAGAAGCTTGGCAACACTATTGGGCAGGTAATTGATACTGGCCTTTTTGATTTTCCCTCTGAAAGTGAACCTGTCATAAAGGCAAAAGTCCAGTTTGATATAAATAGCCCTATTCGAAGAGGAGCAAATATTGGAAACACTAATGATGGCATTCACTGGGTTGATTTTAAGTATGAGAGACTCCCTCAATTCTGTTATGTCTGTGGACTAGTAGGCCATGATGAGGATAAATGCTGTTCTGGTGATGAACAGAGCAAGATTTCTAATACTCAGCCCCATAAACTTGGGCCTTGGCTGAGGGCCAGCCAAAATGGGCGAAGAATCATAGTTGATTGGGGGAAGAAAAAAGGAAATAGCCATGAACCAGGAACAGAGGTGTGCAATCCCAAAAAATCAAATAAAGTGATCTCAAATTTCCTAATGGAGAAGCTACGATCCCTAACGGTTAGAGAAGAAGCCATACATCCAAAGGAAATAGCAGAGAACCAGATAGAGTCCAACCAAATGCTCCTGGATGACTTGCAGTTAGTGGGACCACAAGATAAGGGGCTAGAGTTAAAGGTGGTTAAGGAGGATAATTCAGAGGTAAGGATGATAATGCAGCAACCTATTGTTGAAACTACTCCCAGTTTTGACTCGGATCCAATGCAACCTAAGGAAAATATACTGGGAAGTGAAGTGCAAGGGGAAGAAAGCATGACAAAAGAAGGAAGGAAGTGGAAGAGAATATGTAGACAGACGGCTGAACCATCCCATTCAGAGCAGGTAACAAACCCTCTGAAAAGGACCAGAGACCCTCTAAATGACATCTCCAATTTCCCTAACTCAGGCGATTCAGTGGATCGTGCTGGAAAGAAGTTGAGATTTATGGAGAATGTTGACCCCCAAACTTTTATATCGGCGGAGACTGATGCTCAGTCTCGCCGGTCGCCATGAAAATATTATCTTGGAATTGCCGAGGGCTGGGGAACCCTTCGGCAATTCGATCTCTGCGCCTTAACATAAGGCAACAAAACCCTGATCTGGTTTTTCTGTGTGAAACAAAGTCTACGGTTAGAGAAGCTGAGAAGATTAAGAATGACATACATATGGCTATGTGTATTAGTTTTCCGTGTGCCAGAAGAAGTGGAGGCCTTATGCTCTGTTGGAAATCCGAGCTTTCGGTCACGTTGAAATCTTTCTCTCATAATCACATTGATGTCTCTGTTTGTGATCCTGAGAAAGGGGTTTGGAGATTTACAGGTTTCTATGGGGAGCCGGTGGCCGCTGATAGACACTTAGGGTGGCAAATTCTTAGAAGTCTGTTATCTCCTTCGGGTGAGGCGTGGTTAGTGATGGGGGATTTTAATGAAGTCCTTAAAGCTTCTGAGCAACAAAGTAATAACCCTAGACCTGAGTACCTTATTCAGAATTTCAGAGATGCTGTTGATGACTGCTGCTTGATGGATTTAGGCTTTGAGGGTACTGATTTTACCTGGTGCAATAGGAGAGACCCCCCTCACACCACTTTTGTTAGGTTGGACAGAGCGTTGGGGAACCAGAGGTGGTGTGATCTCTTTCCTGACTACAAGATGCTTCACCTACCCCCGGGAGACTCTGATCATATTCCCATTCTCATGGATGTTGAGCCTCGGGTCTTCCCCCGTGGTCAGTCCCGTGACTCTTTAATCTTCCGTTTTGAACAAATGTGGACTACTCATGATGAGTGTGCGGAGGTTATCAAGGACTCTTGGAGGGATGAGGGTACTGATGCCCTCACGAATGCCTTCCCGGGTAAACTTTCTGTCATGGCTGAAAGACTTAGACTTTGGAACCGGGACACTTTTGGGCATGTTGGCAAGAAGATTAAACACCTCCAATCGGATCTTTCTCTTCTGAGATCCCAAATGGGTGCCACGGCAAATATGACTGAGATTCGTAAGGTTGAGGGTCAGCTCGATGCTCTTCTTGAAAGGGAGGAACTCATGTGGAAGCAAAGATCTAGAATTCAATGGCTGAGAGAGGGTGACCGCAACACGAAGTTTTTCCATTCGGCCGCGTCGCACCGTAAGAGAAAGAATCATATTAAAGGGATGTGGAATGAAGAGGGTATTTGGGTGGATAAACCTGAGGATTTAAGGGTGTGTGCTATTGACTATTTCTCAAACCTCTTTAGGTCTTCCAATCCTCAGATTTTGCCGAACCATCTTGAGGGAGTCCCCCGTAAGGTTACAGACGAGATGAACAATACCTTAACTTCTCCCTTTGTTGAGGCAGAAGTGAAAGAGGCTATCTTCCAGATGGGACCTACGAAGGCCCCGGGCCCGGATGGATTTCCAGCTTTGTTTTTCCAAAGGTACTGGGACATAGTGGGAAAAGATGTGACTTGCCTGGTGCTGGATTTTCTTATTAATGGTACCTCTCTTGCTGACATCAATCAGACACGCATTGTTCTGATCCCTAAGGTTAAGACCCCAACAAACATGTCGCAATTCCGCCCTATCAGCTTATGTAATGTGGTCTACAAGATTATCTCAAAAGTCTTAGCTAATAGACTCAAGAATATCCTCCCTTCCATTATTTCTGAGTCCCAGAGCGCTTTTGTGCCCAATCGCCTAATTTCTAACAATGTGTTGATTGCTTACGAGCTTTTGCATGCTCTTAAAAATAAGCGCTATGGAGGGAATGGTTTTCTTGCCCTAAAGCTAGACATGAGCAAAGCCTATGATAGAGTGGAATGGACTTTCCTTAGGGAGCTGATGATCAAGTTGGGCTTTGACTTCGTCTGGGTGAATCGGATCATGGAGTGTCTCTCGTCTGTTTCTTTCTGCGTAAACATCAACGGAGAGGATTTTGGTTGGTTCAAACCGAATAGAGGGTTAAAACAGGGTGACCCCCTTTCCCCATACCTCTTTATTATCTGTGCGGAGTTCTTCAGCCTCATTTTAGACAGAGCAGAGGTTGATTCTAAGATTCAAGGTGCTAAGGTTTGCAGAAGAAGCCCTAGTGTTACCCACCTATTCTTTGCTGATGACAGCTTGATCTTTTGTAAGGCAGATACAGATAATTCGTTGGAGATTAAAAGAATTCTAGACTTTTATAAGCAGGTTTCGGGGCAAAAGATTAATTTGGAGAAGTCGGCAGTATTTTTTAGCCCCAATGTCATCTCGGAGCAACGAGCTGACATTCTTGAGATCCTATCCATTAGGATGATTGCTTATAACGAGAGATATTTGGCGCTTCCGACGATGGTGGGTAGGAACAAGAATGACTCTCTCAAGTCTATCAGCGACAGAGTGTGGAAACGCCTTAAGGGTTGGAAAGAACGGCTCTTGACTCATGCGGGGAAGGAAGTTCTCATCAAAGCTGTTGCGCAATCCATCCCAACCTACTCAATGAGCTGTTTCCTTCTCCCTAAGAATCTGTGCCACAAGCTTAGTATGATGACTGCAAGATTTTGGTGGGGGCATAATTCTCAAGGGAGAAAAATCCACTGGGTTAGTTGGGAAAAGATAACTATGCCTAAAATCAAAGGTGGGTTGGGCTTCCGTGATCTTCACCTGTTCAACCTTGCGTTGCTTGCTAAACAAGGATGGAGAGTGATGACGCATCCTGACTCTTTGCTTTCTAGAATCCTCAAATCTAAGTATTTCCCGAATGGCTCATTTCTAGAGGCAAGTGAGGGTCAAAATCCCTCCTTTACTTGGAAAAGCATGATTGCAGGACGTCAGGTGCTGATGGATCATGTTGCTAGAAGAATTGGGAATGGGGAAGGTACAGTAGTGATGAAGGACAACTGGATTCCGGGTTTTAATGCAAACCAAATCAGAGATGAATGCCATTCTATCTCTGATCAACTTAGGGTCTGCTTCCTGCTTAATGAATTTGCTCAATGGAATAGAGAGCAGATTTCCAATTTATTCCCTGCTCATATTAGCAAGTGCATTTTGGGGATTCCTCTCAGCAGAACCCCTGTGCATGACTCGTGGTACTGGACTCAAACGCCTAATGGTAACTATTCTGTGAAGACGGGGTACAAGGTGCTTAGGAAGATTGGTCAAGACCCTACGGCTAGCCCAGACTATTTTTCTAACTTTTCAGAGGTGTGGAACAGAATTTGGAAGGCCCAGATGCCCTCTAAAATCAAACTTTTCCTATGGAGAGCCAGCAGAGAAGTTTTACCTGTCAGGCCCAGATGCCCGTTGGGCTGCTCTGAAGAAGAATCGGTTCTCCATGCTTTGGTGGGGTGCCCTGATCTTCGCCTCTTCTGGAGGAAAACCGCTATACCGCTCACTGACCAATTTGATTGTAAGCTTCCCTTTATTGAGTGGCTGAATTGTGCTCTGCCGACTTGGGATGCAAAGAACCTGGTGCTCTTCTCCGCTTGTGCCTACAATCTGTGGTACCGAAGAAATGAAGTCAGAATTGAAGGTAAATCGGCTTGTCTTGAACAGATCTGGGTGAACTCACATAGTTTTGTTAAAGACATTTTCCAAATCCATACCTCGGAGGGCTGCTCTGTGGCTCACCATGCTTCGACTCTGAGATGGGAAAGGCCGACCCCTCCTTTCTACAAGATCAATGTTGACGCAAGCGTGAAGCAGGGGCCTGATGGGGGGATCGGGTGCGTGGCTCGTGATGGGTCGGGACGAGTCTTAGCGGCGCTGGCCAAGCGTGTTCCGTCGGCTGGTGATGTTGATATCCTCGAGGCCACGGCAATTTTCACGGGAATGGAGTTTGCGAGAGATCTGAGCATCCAAGATATTGTGGTTGAAGGGGATTCGACTGTTGTTCTCGGGTACCTTTCGAGTGCCGTTTCGCTTCGATCTCCTTTGGGTTTGATTCTGGACAACATCCGCTCTCTGTGCGCTAGTTTCAGACGTGTGGAGTTCAAGTGGGTGAGGCGTGAGGCAAACGGCGTGGCTGATCTTTTAGCTTCCTTAGGTTTGAATGTGGAAAGTACATATGTTTGGTTAGAGGATAGACCTTGTGTACTTGCTTGTGCTTTACAGCTGGATGGCTGTTGACCCCTCTCTTGGGTTGAATGAATTTTCAGTTAATCAAAAAAAAAATTGATATCTTAATTTAAAAAAAAAATCAAAATTCCCCAGTTCAGCTCAATTTCAGACCAAACCCTAAGGAGGCAATTTGGTACACAATCTAAAAAATAATTTCGAGATTATGAGTTTTAGTATCTTGTAATCTTGTGTTTGATACATAGATTAAAAGATAGCTTCAAAAATCATACAATTCCATTAATCTTGTAAGGCTAAAGTACTATTTTGGTCCTTAATGTTTGCATGAAGTTTAATGTTGGTCCTCAATGTTTCAAAAGCTTAATGTTGGTCCTCAATGTTTTTATTTTGGGTTGATTTTTGTCCTCGAACGTAACACCATTAACTTTTTGCCGTTAAATGATGACGTGACATGCTTATGTGGCACACCCTCTCTCCTACGTGTCATATTTTAATGACCTGGCATGGCATATCACTGTCACGTCACCCCACATTGCCACATCATCATCTTCTCTCCTTCATCATCATCATTATCATCATCATCTAGGGTGACGTGGCAGTGATGTGTCATGCCAGGTTATTAAAATATGACACGTAGGAGAGAGTGTGTGCCACATAAGCATGCCATGTCATCATTTAACGGCAAAAAGTTAACGGTGTTACGCTCGAGGACCAAAATCGACCCAAAATAAAAACATTGAGGACCAACATTAAACTTTTGAAACATTGAGAACCAACATTAAACTTCATGCAAACATTGAGGACCAAAATAGTACTTTAGCCATCTTGTAATCTTATGTTTCTTCACTTTTTTAGTCCGACCTTAAGGGGTGGTATTATTATGATTCCATGAGATATGATTATTTCCAATTTGGAATGAGAATTATGTAAAATGGTTCTAGGAACGTGAAAATTGAACCAAACAACTTTTCTAATATTTTTAAAAATCATATTCTCGTGAATGTAAAATTAATCCGTGTACCAATAACATCCTAAAACTAATGAAAATAGTTAATGTAAATGGGGGTGTCTCAAAAAACAAATTTAAGTAGGGGTGTCTCAAATTATTAAAGGTCCATTTGACAAATTTTTAAATGGGCCTCGGCCCAAGTATTTTAAATCAATTTTTTTTATGGAAAATACGAATATTGAATACTAAATACTTTCAGTTCAAAAAAATAACTCTAAATACTTAAGTATGATTGGCCCATACATGAACCTACATATTTCTATTCTAATAGAATTGGGCCATTCAGACCAAAAAAGAATTGGGCCATCCAATACCTGAAATGAGTTATGTAGGCCCAATATATTTATTTATTATGGCAATTGTAAGATATAATCTGATTGGTCCGAGTATGGGCATTGAAACTGATCTTGGATTGTCTTCAACTCAAACCCATACATTATAATTATGTATTAAAGATAGATAAGGTTCATTATATCTTTGGTATAAAAATTTTTAACTGACACATGACAAAAAGTGTTTAAATGACCAATCAAAAGAGAGAAAAAATATAAAAAGCTACCTTTTACATAACCATTCGTAAAAAAGAGAATAACTATGATCAATTTTTAAAATAATAAATAAAAAATTATGAAGTTATTTACTTTTCATTCTTTTGATAATTATTATTAGAGAAAATTATCAATTTGGTCCCTAAAAGATATAGACTATTTCAATTTAATTTCTGAAAGATGTTTTTTGGTCCCAATTTGGTTCTTTTAATTTTTTTTTGTCAATGTATTTGTGGCTTCATTTGAGGACTAAAAAGATCAAATTGGAACAAAAAAGCATCTTTCATGGACTAAATTGGAACAACCTGTATCTTTCAGGGACCAAATTAAATTGACAATTCTCTCTTATTATTATTATTATCCTTTTTTTTGGCCTTTTATTATTATCCTATTTTAAAAATAAAAAACAAACTACTATTATTTTTAATTTTTTTCTCCCATTATCTTTTAACTTTATATATTCTTATTTTCTTTTTTAATTATAAAATAATTATTTTGAAAGATTATTGGCCATAAGACGACCCAATCGTATACATATTAGAGGCTTTCCTTATATATATATGCATGTAATTTATTCTTTAAGTTTTTAAAAATATAATATAAAAAAGTTATTTTATTTCAAAATAATAACAAATTTAACATTTGATAGTTTGTTTAATTTTCTTTTGAAAAAGATAGTTTGTCTAATTTTAAAAATACAATATAAAATAATAATTATATTTTAAAATAATAAATTAAATAATAGAAAGTTATTTACTTTCACATTTTTTTATTAACTACCCATTATATCTACTTTTTCTTTCTCACATCCTTCCATCATATATTTTTCTTGTAATTTTTAATTAAAAAATAGGTATTTTGTTAAATGACTAGAAGACTTAATAACCATATTAATATTAGATAAATTCTACAAGTATCCTCTGCTTTTTTTGAAGGTAATCTTACTCAAAATATGTACTATCAAATACTAAATGTAAATATCTCTCATAACCAAAGTTCAAATGTTTATTCGTTGCTGGTGTAATTTTGACGTGCCATGAAAAGTTTTGTTAATTAAGGTCCTATATTCATTACCAAAAAAAGTTTTAACATTAATTAATTATGGTCTTTAGTTAATAAAGAAGTTATAATAAAAAATGTTATCTATGTTACTAAAGTTATTGGGTTAATTTGGTTATTGTAACTGATGTGAAAATGGCGGTTAGGGATGGCAATGAGTAGGGTCTGGGTAGGATACTGTAATCTCTATCTCTGGTCTCGGTAGTCAATATTTTCCCTATCTCCGGACCCGTTCCCAGATCCATCGAATACTTAGATCCCCAGATCCGGCTCCGAACCCGGAAAATTTACTATTTTTTTTTACAAAATTTGCTACTTTCATCACAAGTATTGAACACACATTCATAAATTTAATTATTTCCAAGTTTAAGAAAAACAAACTTAAAACACACAATTTGATATGATATAATATATTTTTATATAAAATTTTTATATATAAAATATTTTTATACATATTGTATCACTGGGTCCGAGTCCGGGGTGAATACACTCGGACCCGGACTTTTATCCGTTAAAATCTCCAGACCCGGACCCAGACCCATTTTTTTTTAATATCCAAACCTGAACCCAACAGGTAAATTTTCTAAGTACCCATTGAATCCGGGTAAGATTACCATCCCGTAACACAATCTCTAATGTTGATTATAGAAGTGATGATAATCATTAATCCCTAATACTTTTAGCTCCAATCATAATCAATTTAGTGTTAATTATGACTAAATCAATGACTCATTATTTTGATTCAAGTATTGTTTCATGATTTCTAAAAACATATGAAGCAATTTATGCCAAGTAGAGGAGGCCAAGGGCTATGTTAAGTAATATTTTCTTGTAAATATATAAATTGCAAGGTTTTGAATTTTGAATGGGCCAAGTTAGGCAATGATTGAGGCATTCACTAGTTTAGATGGGACAAGCTTCATGAGAGGGAAATTGAAGGATCGGAGCCATAGCTAGGTTTTGAAGTTTCAAATTAAAGACTTTAGCCTCATGAACCTCTCTTTACTAGCTAAAGAACCTTATAGATTGTACACTAACTCTAACCTCCACTTTGGGGGGAAAAAAATCATAATTGGAAATTCACTTTCCTTAACAAGATTTCCTAGAGACTCAAGAAAATTAAATTATAGGAAAATTTTGTATTTATAATGTTTAATTACCTGATAAATTTGGGTCTGACTGGCCCGATCAAACATCTCATCTTTACAGACTGACTCATTGTATAGTAATGCACACCAATATTTATCAAATGTCATGTCATTTATTTTTATGTGTGTTTCTAATGAGTTAAAATTCTCTGTTAGACATTCGTGCCTGACGGAGAAAGAGACACACTGAGCGAAATCGACCCCCTATCTCTCTCTGCCAAGTACGGATAGTGCGCAGCACCGAATCTTGAGCCGTTTCAAATTTCTTATCATTGTTATTTTATTGAAATGCATTCAGAAAGCCTTTTCCTCCTCGCATTCCTTGCAAGTTCTTGAGTGAAACATTTCATCACCACCCAGAAGAAAATTATTTCTACTCCTATTTCTAGAAGACCTTAAAAAGATCATCATGACTAGCTTATTTAGCCATTTTCTAAGGATTGAGGGTATAGAGTTAACCATGTGTATTGAATTGAATTACAAAGCTATTTATAGGCAAGCAAACTAAAAAAGACACTCTTCTTTACTCTCTTGGTTATGGTATATGTGGACTCAAGAATAGCATTGGTGTGGAAGTAGTAGCCTTAAAATAATATGACCTTATTTAGAAGGAAATTGAGGGCTTTCTTATTATGTTTAATTTGTGAGGTAAAGGTGGAAACTATAGAGCACCAATCAATTTGGTAAAAATGGTTAAATATTGAAATGCCTAAGATATTTCAAATTATTTAAGATATGTAATGTTTATAAATTTATAATTATAATTTATAGAGTACATTGAAGAGTATAATGTAGTTGAGAAACTTTATCGCTTTTAATTTGTCCTCATTTTTAAAAATACCACTTCAAATATGTCATTTTCGATAATTCATTAAGGGTAAAATAGACATTTCTTCTTCACTTCTCTACACTTTACTTATATTTTCTCTTTCACCACAAGCAACAAAACTTCCTTATCTGTATCCTTCCCGCCTAACCAAACACATTTATAAAGGAAAGTGAACTTTCCTATCTAAAAGTTCCCTCCAACCAAACATGGACTTGGACATTGATGACGAATTTGCTGTCTGCTTATTAATCTATACCTTTAAACTTTCTTCTTAATTTGTAATAAAAATTTTAAGTTGATAAATGGTTGTATATTGATTAAATATATTTAAGATATTTAGATCTTAATTTTTATTCTAACATGGGTTCTATTTTATTTGTTAACCGTATTTCTTGATCGTATTTATTTAAATTCATGATCTTCATAATCATATTATTTAATTATCAAAAGAGTGAATCATAGTATAAATACAAGGAATTCACTATAAAAAAATTCTATAATCAGAATGCGGAAGCCTAAACATTATAAATTTATAGATCTTTCCACAAATTTAACTCAAAGAATTAATTACAATAACTAAAAAAAAAAACATACCTTAATCCATTGCACTTGAACTTAAAGACAAGTGGTTTCTTTCAAGATGTGTGATAGTATTCGGAATTTTTTTGGCCTAACTAAGTATAATCACTCAAGTGGGGAATCACAACACCAATAACTATCAAGTCCAAACTACCTTAGGCCATCAATAAGGTTGGACTGTCAAATTTTTAGGCATTCAACTTAGACTCCACAAAGTCTATATAATTAACCCAATAAAACATTTTAAAAGAGATCAATAATTTATAAATAGGCTTATTATACTAAATATTCAATAGCCTATTATATCTAAATAAAATTAAACATACAAAAAATTGCTAACAACTCCCCCCTCTTAAAGAGGAATTTAAAAATGTCAAGCTTAGTCTCCCCTGCCCTTAAAATAGTAAGAATTGTGTTTGAAAATTTTGACCCAAGTTTATAATAGGGTTTTTAGTCTTGTCCCATTTAGACTTTCATCCTATTGTGGGCTTGCAAGGACTCGATAGACCAGCCCACACGGGCTTTTCTTTTTTCATTTGAAAATTTTAAAATGTTTTAGAAATATTAATTCATATGTTAATGTATAAAATAAATTATTATTTTATTTTTTTATAGGTTAATTTACAATATTAATTCATAATATGTGATTTATAATTATTATTTTTTAAGTTAATTTATAATATTTATTCATAGCATATTAATATTTAGTCAAACAAAATAAATTTTTTTAAAAAATTAAATATAACAACAACAATAATAAATCTTTGGACAAATCCACGATTTTTCAAAGATTGAATTGGACTAATATTTTAAATCCATTTAAGAGAATAAAAAAATCCAATTCAACTCATTTAATTTAAAAACTCTTATAAACCGATCTATTTTAATTTTTAACATCAACAAAATAATTGTTTTATTTAAAAGAATAATATAGTTAATTTTATTATATAATAAATAAATATATAATATCATATTTATTAATAAAAAATGATTTGTTGTGTGAGTTTAAGATTTTTGGAGATTGTGAAATAATTTTTGAATAGTAAGATTAGGTGGAAGGAAATAAAGTTTGGGGAAATTCCAAGAAGAGTGTCAAATCAAGTGTCATCCATCATGTGAGTTAAGTGTTAACATTATTATGAGTCCTCTTTTTCAGATTTCTCACCAAAAACTTTGCTCAAAACTGAACCCTCAACGTGCTGGTGGGATCATTCTCTGTCTCTCCCTACCCATCAATCTACTACTTCTTTTTCTTTTTCTTTTTAATACATTAAAAGTTAAAATATCATTTTAGTCTTCTATGTTTTACCCAAGTTTCATTTAAATTTTTTATGTTTTAAAAGTTCAAAATCAGTCTTATATGTCTTTAAGTTGGTCTAAGATAGTCCTTTTGTCTCAGACCATTAGCATCTTCCATTAAATGGTGATCTAGAATGCTGACATGGACCAAAACTCTCGTCAGTATTCCAGGATTACGTCAACATTTTAAGTCAGTATTTAACGAAAGAGACTAATGGTGTGAGGCAAAAAGATCATTTTGAACCAACTTGAAAACATAGAGAAATAGTTTTGAACTTTTGAAAACTAGAGGACCAAAATGAGACTTGAATAAAACATAGAGGACCAAAATAATATTTTCATCTTTTTAAAAAATCTTTAAGTTACACAATTTTTTATTTTAAAAATTTACATTTAAAACTTATAATTTTATTATTCTTGACTAAAATATTTTTAAAAGAATCATTACTTTTTTAAATAACGATAATAATTGTGAAAAAAATGTTTTTTTTAAAAAAAATTATTTATTTATTTTATTTTTTAAATTAATCAAATACATTTTTAATTATAGTATTAATAGAAATAAAATTTTTTTAATTAAAATAGATGAAATTATAATTTCTTTTATTTTAGTTTTTCAAAATAAATTAAAAGAAAGTATAATTCAAGAATATTTAAAAAAAAAAATTAATTTACTCTTCTATTTGACTATTTCCTATCTCTTTGTCTTTCTGTCTTGTCAAATCCTCCATTTTACAGTCTATCCCAACCATCCATCTTTTACTCACTCATTTTCATGCAATTAAATATCCTTCACCTTACCATCTATCTATCTATATATAAATTATATATTCAGTAATACAATAGTATTGAACTTCAGTAATCTTTTTAATCAGTTGGTCCCTAAATCATTTAAGATATATTTTTATTAATGTAAATTAATATTAATATTAATAAATGACTCTACATTATTGGAAGAATGTACTAAATTTCTTTACTTTTAAATATTTTCATGTTTTGTTATATTAGAGTATTAAATCTTATCAATGTAGGGTTTGTTTTGCTTTAATTATTGTTTTCATGTTTGATATTTAAAAGTAAAGAAATAGTATTTTACAATATTCAAAAAATTAATTATTATGTCTTTGATAATTTTCTTACTCATAAACAAAAAAATATTAATAGCAAATTTGTTCGACTAAGCAATTGCATATTACAAAATGAATTATTGAGACGACTTTCTCAATAACTTATAATAGTTCTATATAAGTTATTAGAGAAATTATATTGTTTTGATTTTTAAAAGATTAATTTAATTCTTAAAATATTGTATTTGTCTTAATTCAATAAAAAAATTTTACTACAATAAATTAAATTATTATTCGTTTTTTTATTAAATTTAAAATAATTAATAAATTTCTTAATAAATTATAATAAAAAATAGCACTATTTGCAGGAACAGCTTCTGCAAGAGCAGGGTTCTTGTGCTGTACATTATTTTGGGAGTGGTGAAGTGGTTCTTCTTAATTTCTCACATGAATAATAATGGGATAATATAATTTTGATACTTCTAATTATATTAAATATTAATAATTGCACAATAATTGTTGAATTGCAATATTTAAATCTAGCGTATTTTTGTTGTCACAATTACGTAGTTCGAGATTAATTACAATGATAACTATAAAGGTAATATTATTGTCACCTTCAAATTTTGTTGTAATGTTCATTTTTGCCCCTAAATATTTTTTTGTTTATGTCTACCCCCAAACTTTCAATTTTGTTCATGTCTGTCATTTTTGCTAACACCGTTAACTTGCTTGACGAAATTTGCTGACGTTGACTATGAATGTGTATTTCTTTTGCCGCCTCATTGTCCACGTCATTTTACATCTATCTCATATTTAACTTTTTACTTTTATTTTTAAAAAAATAAACCTAATCCAAATTAAAAAAAAATCAAACTTTTATCCTAAAATGTTTTTTTTATTTAGATTAGGTTAATTTTTTAATAAAAGTAAAAAGTTAAAAGTGAAGTGAACAATGAGGTGGCAAAAAAAATACACATTCATCATCTATTCATCCATGTCAGCAAATTCCGTCAAGCAAGTTAACGGTGTTAGCAAAAGGAGCAGGCATGAACAAAACTGAAAGTTTGAGGGTAGGCATGAACCAAAAAAAAGTTTGGGGACAAAAATAAATATTGCAGTAAAGTTTGAGAGCAACAAAGTATTTTACCCTAAGTATAGTTAATGGAGACACAAAATCATGATTAAAATGAACAATCATGATTGTGTATTCGGACAACATAACCATAAATATAAGAGAATTCAAACTCTACTTATTTATTTATTTTTCATAGGAATTCGAACTCTATTAGTCATACGGAATTTTGTATTTCTACCTAATATTTTCATCAAATATACATAGCAATAAAGTAAGTAAAAGGTTAAATATTTAAATTGGTTCTAAAAGTATATGTTAATTGGTAAGTTTTAAGTTAATCTTAAATGTTTTATTTGTTTTAAATTGATCTTATAAGTTTTAATTTTGTTTCAAATTGGTCCTACTGTTACAAACCATTATATTTTTCTGTTAAGTGCTGACGTCATCATTGTCCAATCAATGACAAAAATTTTAAGTCATCAATTATTGCCACATCATCATCTTCCTCTTTCAAATATTTTTTACGATTCGATTTTCTAATTCAGTCCTCACTCTACACACAATACCACTCTTTTATTTCGAAACGTAGAAAAATGAAAGAGAAAGATGATGATGTGGCAAGAATTAATGACTTGAAATTTTTTTTGTTGACTGGACAATGATGATATCAGCAGTTAACTGAAAAATACAACGGTTTGTAATGAAATGATCAATTTGAAACATAGTCGAAATTTATAGGACCAATTTAAAAAAATGAAACATTTAAGACCAATTTAAAACCTACCCTATATTTTCAGAACTAATTTGAGCATTTGGCTGAAGTAAAATTGTCTTGTAACTAAATTTAAAATATTACCAAAGTAAATAGTTATCTATACAATTTTCCTTTAATTTTTCTAAGTATTTAAAAAGACTCTAAAAAGATATTACTAACATTTTAAAAAGAAAAAAAAAATACTGCCTCAGCCTAAAATTTGATTCTAGAGACGCACTCTTTAATGAATGACATAGAATGTCTTCAACCATAGGCAACTTCTATGGTGACATGTAGGATCCCATACCCTTTTTTTTTTATATTTACAATTTAGTCATAATACTTTTGATAAATTATTAAAATTATTAATTTCATATTTTAAAAAATTGTTAAAAAATTATTTTCTTTGTTAGTTTTATGGATTATGGATATTACTTTAATAAAAAATCTAATATATAACATGAAAAAAATTTCATTTTGGTCCCTAACATAACATTAAGCATTTTTATTAATTTGATCCTTTATGTTTCGATTGATACCACTTTGATCCCTCTATCCAAATATTAAAATTAATTAACAAAATTTTGCTTAGTAGTATACATGCCTATATTAACATGGTAATGATTAGAAGCAAAACTCTTCTTTCATATTAAAGCTTTAAAACTTTTATGATAATTTTTTTTTATGTCGTCCTTTATTCCCGAAGAAAAAAAAATGTTCTTTTCATATTAATAATATTATTTGAAGTATTACTAACTCGAACATTATCAACGTTAAAACTTAAAAAGAATGCAAAGGAAACGAGCGATTTAGGCATTAGAGTCTAGGTCTCAACATTAAGAAATGTGTGGGTTTCACTTTAGGTTTATGGAGCCGAATTTTTTAGAGCATGTTTGGTATGCCTTACTTACAGGCAAAGTGAGGGTGAGGTGAACTTGCTGCCGCCTGTTTGGTATGCCTTCAGCACAGGGAAGGTGAGGTGAAGGTTCCCTATGCAGAGGGAACCTTCCTTAATTCTCTCATAATGTGTAGGGAAGGTGAGGTGAGTTTAGTTTAAAGACCAAAATGCCCTTAAAAAATTTGTGGCTTTTAAAAAAATAAGTTCAAAAAAGGTATTTCATACTTTTATCTTCTATTTCCTTATCTTTTTTTCCCATCATACCAAACAATATTACATTTACATTCCACTTCTATTTCTCAATAAAACACTCACCAGATACTAAATGCCGCCTTACAGTTTACTCTAAATGGATTTTTTTTTTGCTATAGTAAAATAGTGGAATCATTAATATAATTGAGATTTCATAAAATTTTATACGATTTCATTGATTCTATCGTGGTCTTGTTCCAACACGATTTCGTATAAATTTGATAAAATTTAAAATCATAAAATTATAATATTTTAAGATTTAAATTTAGATATTTTGTGACAACTATGTATAGAACATCAATTTCACCATTCTAAGTAAACACAATTTCTAATTCTATCATCACAATTCCCTCGTACCAACCCCACTTTGACTTTCCTTGTCTTCTATTTTCTTCTTACAAACGAACCCAAAAGTGTTGATAGATTGGTTTATATATATAACACATCAATTTATCTTCTAAGTCGTACTATAGCATCTTTAACATATTTTAAACGAGCCAAATTTAATCACTTTTGATACTAAATCATTCAATATATATATATATATATATATATATATATATATATATATATACAGAAAATAAATTGTACAATATAACAATCTTGTAAGAAGTAAGAACTAATGGGAGAACAAATATTTGTATAAAAATATTAAAAAATAAGAAGCAACCTATTTTTTTAATTTCTAAATTATTGGTTAAATTAATATTTAGTCTCTAAATTAAAAAAAAAAACTATTTAGTCATCTGCACGTTACCTATTAAATAACCGAGTGATGTGGCCGTTAACGACTACGATGCAGGTGTTGGTGTCGACGTAGGAGAGGATTTTGTCGAGATGACTAGACATGATGTGACCGCCATAGCTGCACACTATACAGAGCTTGGCTCCGGAAACAGAGAAAAGGAGGGTCATCGACTCAGTTTTCGACAATGCAAGAGGAGGAGCGAGGAGAGCATTCCAGCCAGGTCAGCAATTAACGGCTATGTCACTTAGTTATCTAACGAGTAACGTCCAAAGAACTAAAATATTGGCAGAGTTATAAACTTAGGTTTTGTTTGGGAATTAAGAGGGGAAAGGAAGGGAAGGGGAGAGATTAGAGGAAAAGGGAGGGGAGGGAAAGGGAAGGTTAACCTTCCGTATGTCCTCCCCTTGTTTGGGTGTTAATACCTCCTCCAAAATACCCCAATTTGGGATATGTTAAATTTGTGAAGGAGAAGGATAATGAAGGGTTAAGGCTTGATCCTCCATTATCTTCTCCTCCAATTTTCATCTTCCCAAGCAAGGAGAAGATATCTTGAAAGTCTCCCATTCCCTTCCCTTCTCCTCCTTAATTCCCAATCCAAACATACCCTTATAGACTAAGGCTATGTTTGGTTCAAAATTTTTATGGAATTGGAATTGGATTATTTGAATTAAAAAAGTGTGTTTGGTATGAAAAGATGGAATTGGAATTGAATTATTTGAATTGAAAAAGTGTGTTTGGTATGAAAAAGATGGAATTGAAAGTTTATAAAAGAAGGTGAGGTAAAAAGACTAATTTGTTCCTTAATAAATATTAAATAATTTGTTTAAAATTTTATTTTTTAATATTCATTATAAAAAAATAAAAAACAGTAAGGGTTTGTTTGGGAATTAAGAGGGGAAGGAAAGGGGAGAGATTAGAGGAGAAGGGAGGGGAGGGGAAGGGAAGGTTAACCTTCCATATGTCCTCCCCTTGTTTGGGTGTTTATATCTCCTCCAAAATATCCCAATTTGAGGTATCTTAAATTTGTGAAGGAGAAGGATAATGGAGGGTTAAGGATTGATCTTCCATTATCTTCCCCTCTAATTTTCATCTTCCCAAACAAAGGGAAGATATCTTGAAAGTCTCCCCTTCCCTTCCCTTCTCCTCCTTAATCCCTAATCCAAACATACCCTAAAGAGAGAGAAAGAAAGTAGGGACAAAAATATCTTTTAAATCCAATTCCACAAAATTTATCTCAATTCCTCAAAAATACCCTACAATCCAATTCCACAAAATTTACACACTCAATTCTAAAAAATCAATTCTACGTAATTCAATTCCAATTTCACATAACTCAACCAAACTAAATAATTTCTAGAATATTGTGCAATTCCATGTGGAATCCAATTCCACGTCCAACCAAACAAAACTCACTTTATGGAATTGAGAATTGGATTCCATGAAATTGAGTCAATTTTGTGGATTCCAATTCCAATTCCACATGACGAACCAAACTGAAAAATTCATCGTATTCCGTGCAATTCCACCTTAAATTCCAATTCTACGCTGAATCAAACACAGCCTAAATAAATTTTTGATTCAATATTCAATGATTTAAAAGTACTCTTCCAAAAATAAATAAAGTATTGATGGAGAAATAAGTTTAGATTAGGGAGTTGTACAGTGAATCCAATTGATATAAGCAACAACTGACAGGAAGCAAGCAAGCAAAGTAGCTAGCTACTGTGTAGACTACATATATAGAGATACAGTGTCCGATGTGTATCTTTGTCCCTTACATTTCAAATCCAATTCTTCACAGAAATGAGAAAACTCATTACTTTTTGGAATCTTGGAGAGGATAAGAATGAAAATTAAAATATAATGTGAATGGAATAAAAATAAATAAAATATGAACAAAAGTGAATAAAAATTGTGGGTAAAAGTAAATTTTTTATTCTTATATTAGAAGTGAGAATGAAATAAAAGTGAATAAAAAAATAAATACAAAAATATAATTTTATCACATTACAAAAAATAAACTATATTTAAAAAAAAATTTATTGATTTACATCAACCAAACGGGACTCTGCTCAGAGCCTCAGAAAAGAAGAGCTTTCATTTCATGATCATTCATATCATGAACGATCCTCACCCACTCGTGTGTGTGTGTTGGCTTCTCAAAGTCAAGTTTCTGTCTTTCTCTCTCTTTGGAAATGTAAATATATATTGATGAATTAGTCTTCCTTCGTACAGCTCCAACTCTCAGAACGAAACCTGCAATCAACCCACGGCGAAAGAAGGCTCCCGCAGTAGGACTCCGATGCTAAAGTCAAAGATCGGAAGTAGAGAGTATATGATAAGAGAGTAAGAATTCAGTATCGAACCTGATGAAGCTACCTCTGTTTATATAGGCTTCGTCAAGGGTGGTTTGGATCTTTCCAGGGGGAGTCGTTTGGCAGGAACCAACGTCATCATAACTACCCCAGAAAGTGCTGTGGCGTGGATCACACCTGTGATGTTGACAAGCGGTCCCTCCAGTCGGAAGGAGCTGGATGGGATGACGAAGCCTGGGTTGATGCCTCGTAGCTGAGCCGAGCCTGGGGGCTCTGAGGGCCAGACCAAGGTTGATGGCTTGTCAAGAAGGCTCTGCCGTATCATATATATATGGTGATCCAGAGATCCTCCATATATACCCTTCCTTTGCTTTGGCTCCATGATATTTTGAGGGATTTGAAATGGCAGAGAAAATAAGAATGAGATAGCTATTAGGGGCGTACACGGGATCGGGTCAGTATGGGTCGGGTCGGGTTTGGAATTGGCCTGAGACCCGACTGGGATTTAGTTGGATCATTCAGGTCGGGTTGGTCGGGTCCATCAGGTCCAACTAGGCCACTTTTTTAAAAGTTGCATAAATTAAAATTACATATAAATTATAAAATTTAAATTAAATTTAACATATTTAAACATTTTAAAAAATAATTTCAATTAAATTAAGGTTATATTTTGTGTATTTTCAATTAATAATTAATAAAATTATACATACAAATAATATATATCTTACATAAAAAATAATAAATATAACACAAAAAAAAAGAGAAATGAAGGTACCCTGGGTTGGGGCGGGTATGAGAGTGCCCAACCCGAGGTCCGACATACCTGGACTGATGGCAAAAAATGGTCGGGCCGGGCTGGGTCGGGTAAGCCAATTTCGAAGAGAATTTTTAAACAATTACTACCTTAGGTTATTGGTTAGCAAAACCTTAAAATAAGAAGGAGGATAAGAAAAGAATGTAAATTGAAGCAAAATGATAATTTTATCATTTATTAAAAAATATTAATTTTTTTTAAAAAAAAAATGAAAGATGAGACAAAATGGTTATAATATTATCCAACCTCTACATGCAAGGAGGGTTTGGACATTCTTTCATCTAAAGGGCGAAGGCCATGTTTAAACCCTTCAAACCATAAAACTTATTTGGTAGACTTTGAAAAAGATCTAAGTAATTTTTTGTCGCAATTTAGCCGCTGCTAAAAGTGACTTTACATGGCGATTTATAAGTCGCTGGTAAAAGCAACTTTGTGTAGTAATAGAAAGATACCAAATGACTTTCGATGGCAATCTAATCGTTGTTAATAAATATTTATATCATTTATCTATTTAATAACATTAATAACACCATAAATTTATTAATGTCTTTCTTGGTAATTTTTTAGTCAAAAATGTATATTTTTATACAAATTTACCAAATACAAACTATTTTTGAGCTACTGACAAAAATACTTTTCAACTCAATTTATCAAAACACAAACTGCTTCTCTCTCACAACACTTCTTCTCCTCAAACTCTATTTAAAAACAAGTCATTTGAAAATAAACAATTCTCAAAAGCCACCACAAACGGGCATTTTGTCATTTGGTAAAAGCTGACTTTGTGTTATAACATAAATATACCAAATGACTTTCTATAGCGACTTGGTCGCTACTAAAGCTATGTCGTTGCTTAAAGTTATATTTTTATAAAAGTGTGAAAATGAGCCAAATCTAACGTATATTTGGAATTAGTTTAAATCTAACATAGAAAAAATGGCGAATCATTCATCTTCTTTGTTGTGTGTGTATCCTTTTTTAATATAATCTTCTTTGTTGTGTTGACTCATAGGTTCCTTGTAATATTTGGAAGATTGATTTGTCCCCTACATTGGCACTAAAGCTCATATTCAAAAATAGAAAATGAAAAAAAAAATGATGACCTTTGGTGGCAACTTTTTAAAGTCGCTGCTAAAAGTGAACTTTCATTGACCCCATATTTAGTCACCACCAAATAGTTGCCACTAAAACAATTTTTTTTGTGATGCATTAAGGCTGCATCTGGTGTAAAATTCAAATGGTAAAATCCAAAATTTTCATGGTTACCAAAAAAATTTTACATTATATTTTTTACATATCAAACATACTTTTCATCATACTTTTTCTTTCTTCTAATTTTTCTCTCTATCTCTCTTCACTTTTCTCTACAATACTTTTCTTTATTCTACAATACTTTACATCTCTTCACTTATCATCTCTTCTAAATTGAAGAAGTAGACAAGTTGTTTAAGGTGAGATCGAGTTAACTACTCATCTTAAAGAGGAAGAGTATTAGGTTTAAAAGTCGGGAAACATACTACTTAATTATTAAGAGATAAAAGAAGATCCATATTAATTATATTTATAGGTATAGAGATCACATAAAATACATACAAATAAGTTGGCAAAGTAGGTTGTGATGCTCATAAATTTTAAGATTTTTGTCAATTATGTTTTTAAATTTTGTTTGTGATACGAGTCTTATATTGGGGAGGTTACCTTTAAGGAATGGCCTTATAAGGTTTTGGGCTCTCCCACTCCAATAGCTAGCTTTTGGAGTGTGGTTCTCCCAAGGACTTGTGCTCGTATAAGTTTGTTAGTGATTATGCCCTCTAAACTTTTAAATTGTAACTGATTTTGTTTTTTATCCAAATTTCGTGTAAATAATTAACGGCTGATGAATGTAAATGTACTCGTGGCCTCCAATGCGCAGTTTGTGATGTCAAATCATATATTTAAGAGTAAATGTCCAAGTTGATCCCTAAAAGATTAGATATGTTTCAATTTAGTCCTTGAAAGATATAAATGTCTAATGTAGTCCCTGAAAGATGATTTTTATCCCAATTTAACCCTTTTTTATTTTTCCGTTAGGTTACTTAACAGCCAATGACATGTGAATGCTGACATGGCAAAGTAAAATCCATATCATTCCACATAAGTGTCACATCATATTTAATTTCAATTGAAAAATGAAAAAAAAAAATCATCCATGGAACACCTCCTTCTCTGCTTAGAAGAGAGAAAAAAAAGCATCCAACACCTTCTTCTCCAACTCAAATCCGCCGCCACCCCCACCACCTCCTGCCGCTCCTCCGTCAGACCCCTCATATCAAATTAAAGCTCAAATAGAAATAACGAGAATTAACTAGAAATCCAATCGCAATCCCAAACCAAAAAAAGAAAATCCCTAATTCCCAGAAAAAGAACTCAATCCCACCAAAAGAGACGAATCGAATCATATCTGTAGAATTAGAAATAACAATCGAAGGTCAAGTAGAAGAGAAATGAAAACAAAAAACTGTACCAATCAGTCGAGGCGAATGAGCAGAGAGTGAAAGAGAGGGTCAACAAAAAACATCAATAGGGGTATGCTTCTTTTTTTTGGTAAGGAATAGGGGTATGCTTTTGACAGTGCAAGGTGAGAGCTTTTTGTGTGTATATTAATTACTATATTGAGTGATTGAGTCAATGTAGGTTGAAGAATGGAAGGAAGGAAGAGGAAGATTCAGCCTTCTTGCTTTGTTTCGTATTGACTCGCCGGATAACGACGTTGGAACCATCTTGGATCCGAGGGTTCCGACGGAGGAGCGGTGGGAGGTGGTGGGGGCGGCGGCCGCAACGACGGATTTGAGTTGGAGAAGAATGTGTTGGATCTGACTTTTTTCTCTTCTTAACAGAGAAGAAGGTGTTCCATGGATGAACTTTTTTTTCATTTTTCAATTGAAATTAAATATGATGTGGCACTTACATGGCAATGATATGGATTTTACTTTGCCATGTCAGCATCCACGTGTTATTGGCTGTTAAGTAACCTGACGGAAAATCTAAAAAGAGTCAAATTGGGACAAAAATATCTTTCGGGGACTACATTAGACATTTATATCTTTCAAGGATTAAATTGGAACAATTCTAATCTTTCAGGGACCAACTTGAACATTTACTCTATATTTAAATACAACTTTTTTTATCAATTCATTTAGATAACACCATTTATTTATGGCGACACAATGATAATCGTGGCTAAATTAATGAAATAACGTTGTTAAGTATATGCTTTAACATCACAATCAACATTAGAAGCCACAAAGAGAATTACATTTGCATACATGCTATTGATTTTTTACACGAAATAATTTAGATAAAAGGACAAAATTACTAGAAAATTATTAAAAGTTTATGGACACAATTAAATAACACAAACAAATTTTATAAACAGAATTAACAGAAATCCTAAAATTTAGTAGTATCAAAGATACTTCTGTTTATATATTTTTAAAATTATAAAAAAAAATTAAATTAGTTGAGCATATGATATGTGTGTGTGTGTATATATATATATATATACCTTGAAAATAATTGCATATATATACAAATCAGATCAGTCAAAGCTTTAATTTGGTTAAATAGACAGTTCGAGTGTTGGAGCATTCATTTTCCATGAAAATGAAAACATAGAGATTTCAGGAACGAGTGGCTCATATCACCAACACACACAATAATTCATGGATCTTATTTCTATATATATATTTCCAATTTTGGTTCTGAAAAGCAAATTTTATATTAATTAGTTTATAAAAATTAATTACAAATGATTGCATTAGAGAGAAAGTTAAAGTAGTACTTATTATAGAAAAAAAAAGGCCGTCAGCTAGAGATTCATAGACATGATGGAAGATATATATAGTCCAATAACTAGATGTAGGAGAAGACAAAAAAAATAATAAGAGAAATTATTAGGATGAATTTAGCTATTAATAACTTAACTACAGAAATGCGTAAAGACAAAAAAAGTTAATATCGTTTGATCTATATAACCGACCCTACCTAATAAAAGAAATTTTAATTATTTATTTATTTAGTACAGAATAAAATGTCAAATTAATTTAAAGGGTAAAGTACCCTTGCTGCCCCCAAACTTTACTGCAATGTTCATTCCTGCCCCCAAACTTTTTTTTTGTTCATGCCTACCCCCAAACTTTTAGTTTTGTTCATGCCTACCCTCAAACTTTCAGTTTTGTTCATGCCTGCCCTTTTTGCTAACACCGTTAACTTGCTTGACGGAATTTGCTGACGTGGATGATGAATGTGTATTTTTTTTGCCACGTCATTGTCCACCTCACCTTTAACTTTTTACTTTTATTAAAAAAATTAACCTAATCTAAATAAAAAAATTATTTTAGGATAAAAGTTTGATTTTTTTTTTTAATTTGGATTAGGTTAATTTTTTTAAAAATAAAAGTAAAAAGTTAAATATGAGATGTAAAATGAGGTGGACAATGAGGTGGCAAAAGAGAAACACATTCATAGTCCACGTCAGCAAATTCCATCAAGCAAGTTAACGGTGTTAACAAAAAGGGCAGGCATGAACAAAATTGAAAGTTTAGGGGTCGGCATGAACAAAAAAAAAGTTTGGGGGGCAGGAATGAACATTGCAGCAAAGTTTGAGGGCAGAAAAAGTACTTTAACCTAATTTAAAATACTAAATTCAATTGTGAAATAGGTAAATTACTATTTGATAATAATATATAAACGTTGTTTTTTGTAAATATTGTAATTGAAGAAAAAAGCAAAGTTTTTTTTTGTAAATTGTATAATATATAAATTTTTACATGTTATTTTTAAAATGATGATGAATTAAAATGCAATTTATCTCATAAATTATAGGTCATTTCTAAATAACAGACTATAAAAGTTGACTTAAATTCCTCAAACATATATAATTTTGGGTTGAATTACTCTTTTGGTCCTATATAGTTTCATTTAGGTCCTAATTGTGTCCCATTAGTTTAACAAAATTTTAAATTAATTAGCTCCTCTTGTCAAATTGTTGTTGAAATTATATTAAATTTTGTTAATATTACCAACATATATATAGTATCTTTGGGCTCTAAATATATATATATATATATACGAATGATAAATTGTGTAAACAAATGAAGAGGAGAAAAAATAAATAATGATATAAAAATAACTTACACATGTATGAAATCAAGTGCAATTTATGTTAAGCAATTTGGGTAAATTGACTTGAATTAAGTAAATTTATAATGTTAATTAATATAGTATATATATATATAATTAACTTATTATCCAAATTTAAAAAAAGTTTAAAAAAATCTAAGTTTAGGGTGTTTGGGAAAACTTGTTTTTTGTTAAAAAGTGTTTTTGTTGGTAGCGCAAGCAAGTTGTTTGCTTCAAGAGTTTAGGTTTGGTGCTTCTATTTTGCACTAAAATTATGGACAAATTCTTTACGCAATGGAAAGGGAATGGAAATGCGTTTGCTGTGTTTGATAGTAAAAATTTGGGAATGAAAATGAAATGAGAATGTATTAAAATTACCACTTTACCCCTTATATTAAAATAATAAAAAGAAAAGAAGATTATGATTGTGTCAAATTAAAGGGTATAATAGACATTTTGTATTTTTTTTCTTTTCTCAAACGTTAAAAAAAAGCAAAATGTACCGGGCCCCACCTATTTTTGTTTTTCAATAATCCGTTTGGAAAACGAACGTGTCCTATATATTTTAACGAAACAATATTCTACTAATGTTTAGTTGTTTACAAAAATCCGAGTGACGAAGTTTTGCTATAAACCTCCTTGGAGGATTATAAGATTGCCACTCCTCCTGAACGACGTGGGTGTTAGCCAAACCTTCCTCTAAATTCTCCTTCAAAACCTCGACCAAACATGTCCATTAATTAATTTTTTCGTTGACCGATAAACACCATATGGGCTATAGGGATTAAAATATTTAAGACACCTGAGGTAAGAAAGCCTATATGTATGGAGAAGTTAAAAGGAAAAAAAGAAAAGAAAAGTATACATATGATGGGGCACGTCTGGAATGCCTACCTCAAACCACCATATCAGATAGACGATTCCCTCTTGCGACCGTCCGTCCATCGCCCTGTCCAATGACTGAAGTACGAATACGCCACCGCCTGACATTGTTCACTCCTCGATAACACTACTGTACACTTTTTGATAGTTTTCAGCCCTTAATACGTCAATCACCGCCACTTTAGTCCTCAGGGTTGGGTGCGAGTTTGTTACGATTAGAGTTTTTTGGTTGTCTTTTAGTCTCTGTCAGGCTGAAGAAGTGTAACTTGAGACCTCTCCTTTGTAAAAGCTTGAAGGGAATTTACAATATCAAATCAAAGAAAGAATATAATTCATAAACACTAAAGAATTCTATGAACCAAAAAGGCGGAAGCGTGAAGATTGTAAATTCATAGATCTAAACAAAGATATAACCCCAAGAATTAATCACAAAGAATGAGAGAAAGGAACCTACCTTGATCCATCCGAACACGAAGGCGGGTTGGTTTCTTCCAAGGTGTGAGATAGCCGTCAGAAGTCTTTCACAAGATGGATGCAAAAGTGACCTAATATGAATATATATAACCACTCACAAATAACTATACCACCTTGGGGAACCACACCCCTAATAAGTATCCAGCCCAAAAACCACCTCGGCCATCAACAAGGTTGGACTGATAGGTTTCTACACATTAATTAAGCTCAGACTCCACAAAATACATATAATTAGCCCAATAAAATATCCTTCAGAGATCAATTAATTAATAGGCTAATTATTCTAAATATTCAATAGCCCATTATGTACAAATAATAATATGTAAGTTCACCTACAGAAAATTACTAACAAGAGTCACCAATATATATTTTTAAAAATAAAGTGATGAAAATTCCGTATAGAAAATGAAAGAATCGGAAAGGGGAAAAAAAGTATAGAGAAAGAAGATCACAGAGAAAGTGGCAAGCTGTAAAGGAAAACGAACGATACAAACAAATGTACTCTCTGCAATTTTCTTTTCTCACTCTGTATTATATAAATATATATACATTCTGACCTCTGTCCAATAATATTGTCCCTATTTTTACAGTGGGTGAAAACACATCTTTAAAAAAAAAATTATGATATATATATAAATATGGGTAAAGTACTGTTTTGGTCATCAATGTTTGTATGAAGTTTAATGTTGGTCATCAATGTTTCAAAAGTTTAATGTTGGCCCTCAAAGTTTTTATTTTTGGTCGATTTTGGTCCTCGAGCGTAACACCGTTAACTTTTTGTCGTTAAATGATGACGTAACATGCTTATATGGCACACCTTCTCTCCTACATGTCATATTTTAATGATGTGATATGACACATCACTGTCACGTCACCCCAGATGATGATGATAATGATGATGATGAAGGAGAGAAGATGATGATGCGGCAATTTGGGGTGACGTGGCAGTGATGTGTCATGCCACATCATTAAAATATGACATGTAGGAGAGATGGTGTGTCATATAAGCATGTCACGTCATCATTTAACGACAAAAAGTTAACGGTATTACGCTTGAGGACCAAAATCGACCAAAAACAAAAACTTTGAGGACCAACATTAAACTTCATGCAAACATTGAGGACCAAAATAGACCTTTAGCCTATAAATATAATATAACAAATTGAGATGAGAGAAATTCCATTGAATGAAATTTATTTTTATAATTGTCCATATCACCTCCAATATTAATTGTAAAACTCAAATCATATATGTATTTAATTTAAAAAAAAATCGTGAATTTAACCACCATAATACTTTTTATCGATCTTGTAGTGTTATATTTATATAAAAATAAGGATACAATTGATGACAATGAATAAAATTTAAGTGTGAAATTAATAGAAGCACTGTAATTTAGTACTTACTAAAAAGATATGTTTGCCTTTGAAGTAAGAAAATATTTATAAAGAAAAAGAGGCATTATCCAATTTAAAAAGGTTTGTTAACTTCAACTAATTTTAGTTTGAGTTCCATGAATAAAATTATATTATTTTCAATTAAACTATTTTTATACATAAGATTCAAATTCTGAATTTTTTATTTTCTTTTTAAAATTTATCATAATGAAGAAACTATATATATATATATATATATATATATATATATATATATATATATATATATATATAGCTATGTTTCATTAATTTAAAATAAAAGTTTATGTAAATAATATATATAGTAACAAATATGTAGTAAAATAGAAATATATATTATTTTTCACATAGTAAATCAAGATTCCTAGTAAACTCAAATTTTATAATATCATGATATGAGAAATAAAGTCAATTATTGTAAATTATTTTAAAAAAAAAAAAGATGATGAGACCCCATTAACTGCATACAATTCCTCTATGAAGGAGACAAGAGGGAGAGGGAGGAGACAGATGATATGCTTGCAATAATAATTCCCAGCACATCCAAACAAAGAAACATCTAGAATACAACTCACTTTTATTTATTTATTTATTTATTTATATATATATTATATGATTAATTGAAGTAGTAAATAATTTTATTTTACAAAATTTCGAATTTAAGTTCCGTGTATTGAAAAGTTCTCATTGAGATAGTTCTATCTTTTTTACGAGACTTTAACTAATTATATAGGTCGAATCAGAATAATCATAACTAATTTGGACAACATATATTTCAATTATGATCCTCTCAATTTTATTTTTGTGAAATTATATGAAGTTTGCTCAATTAATGCATCAACTCACATATGAACTAATATGTAAAACGTGATTTATTTTTATTCATTAATTCACATTTGATTTAATATGCAAAATTTTCATTTTAGCACACTTTACTTCAAAGAATCCAATTGCGGTATATACTTTATACAATACTTACACTTTATTAATTTCTTCTGGTTCACAATATCTGCTTCGTTGGAAGTTTTTATTTATTTCAAAATATCTGTTGTTTTATAAAATCAGGAGAACATTAATTTTTTTCTACAATTTTATCCTTGCATATTCCCAAGATAAGATTAATGAAGAAATAATAAATATGAGTAATTTAGTAAGGCTAATTTAGTCTTTTTTATCTCATATTATTCTAAATTTAAAATCAACTAATAATTTTCTTTATCTGAGTGCACCTTCCTAATACATCGAAAGTATATTCACCACTTCATCAATCATGGAGTTAAACCTTCAAGAAATTATAACATTTAAAAGCCTCTATCCTCAATTGAAAGCTTATACATAAATATAAATTAGTATATATTAATTAATTAATTATATATACTTGTTACTTCATCACACACAAAAACCCTTCAAAAGGGTACAAAAAATGGAAAAATTTGTACATTAATTAATTTCTCACCTAATTAAGAATCTTACATTCCCAATGTTTTCTTCTTCTGTCTTGCCCCCTCATATAATCATATTTAAAAACAAAAAAACAAACCAATACTAAAAAAGAAAATTAAAACCTAGTAAGTAGCTAGTAGTAACTAAGCAAAAGCAGCTAGACAACGTTAATATAATCCAACACTGGCATAAATACAGGATATGACATAATTAAACAAAATATGTAATATTTTAATATTTGAATATAATGATGGTGAAACCCATAAAAAAAATGGAATATTTTTGGGTATTTTTGCAGGACAAAAATTCTAGTTTAGTCTTTAATATTTAGCACTTTTTTCAATTTGGTCCCTCATATTTGCTAAATTTCAATTTAATCCCTCATATTTATGATCGGAACCAAGCATTTGCGATTAGTACTAATTACAAACGTAAAAAATCAAATTGAAACTAAGCAAACGTTAAGAACTGAATTGGTTTCGATTACAAACGTGAGGAACAAAATTGAGATTCGACAAATGTTAGAGACTAAATTGAGAAAGATACCAAATATTAGAGGACCAAAATAGAACTTTTGTCATTTTATAGACATGCAAGCAATATTATATTATTTATATATATATGTTAAGGCATGAAGAGCTTATTCCCACACTTGCATCGCCAAGCTTCTGGATAGTACTCTAGTGGTATGCTCAAACCCGGTTGGATCGGCACGTGAACCGGTTCGCAAGGCGCGCACCAACCGCACTTCGATCTACACGACGGAGGAACCGAACCCGGCCCTCCGGTTCGCTTCTCGTCCACCACCGCCATAGACGACGGCGACGACGACGACCCATTCTCCTTCTCTTCCCTCAGGTAGTAGTACTGCTTGAAGGCTCCACCACCTAATTAAGTAAATAAAGAAAAAAAAATCAGATTTTTTTTTAAAATTGAATTAAAGTTTTATTTAATTATGTACAATTTAATTCGTGACAATGAAATCATATGTATATATAATAATTCTAAAATTTAATATACATTTCTGGGTATATATGTATATTAGTACTTACTTGGGAGTGGAGGGAGAGTTATGGGTGAAGCAGAAGAGAATAAGAGAAAAGTGAAGGCAGTAAAGAGGCGGTGGTGGTGGTGGTTGGTGCGGCGGAGACGGCGGTGGCGCGGTAGGGACATGGCGGAGGAGCAGGTGGAGGAAGAGAGAGAAGAGAGAAGTGTAAAGTGTGTGTATATAGGAAGGGAAGAAAGCTATATTATTATTATTGTTGAGACTTGGGAGTGAAGTGGGTAGATTTTTGCGTGTGTGGGAGATAAAGTCCAAGTCAAAAGACAAATTGACTCAGAAGAAAGAAGGAGGTGGGAGCCAAAGGAGGAACCTGAGAGGCAGGTAGGAACAGAAGACTAATCTCTCGGATACTGCAGGGTCGATTATTGGAGGTAGATGAACGTTCTATTCTCATCTCTCTAGAAATTGAATCTAGGAGGCGATAGTTAAAAGAATACAGATCTCTTACCACCTCTTAGCATCAGTGCTGCACCATGTTGGTTCAAGGTGGGTCCTTATTATAACGTGAGTTTTTATTAATATTAACAAATGACACTACATGATTAGAGGGATGTACAGAAATTAAGTAGTACCGCAGTACTGAACTTTTATCCGAGTAAGAGATGTGTGTTCTTTTAATTATCGTTTCTCAAGTTTAATTTATGAAATAATGAAAATGCAGCGTTATCTATTAGAAGCATCGTCTCCGATAATAAATAATATGTGATGAATTAGTTAGGAAGTCAACTCTAATAACAACTCTAATCCAAAAGAAAAGAAAACAAGAAGAAAAAGGAAGAAGAAAATAATATTTTCAGTAAATTATTATATTCAAAATTTTAAGGTTTGTCTTCAATTATATTTAATATTTTAACAATGAAAAATAATTTTTTTTATATATGAACTTTTTTTTTATACAATATATATATATATGAACTTTCTAAAATTAAATAAATAAATTATTTTTACTTTTATGTTAAAAGATAACATTAATTTACTTTTTCTTAAAAAAATGTTACATGTAGTAAAAGGAATAGCCTTATTTATATGGTTCTAGATCTTCGTTAATAATATCTCAAAATAATTTTTTTATATTTAATAAATACAAAGTAAACGGAATGAGAATGACCATTTAACTAAATAAAAAATTATATAATGTGAGAAGACAATTGAATAGACTAAATAAAAATAGTGGTAGTAATAATTTTTGTAAAAAAATGATAAAGGTAATAGTAATTATCAAAGAAAATAATCTTTAATTTTTATTTTATTATTTTAAAATTAATAATAATTTATATTTTATTTTATAAATTAAAAAAAATTATATGCGCATAAGTACATATATATTTTTTTTGTCTGAAATTATCATTCATTGATGAAGAAAATGGCACCATGGTCATACAATACAGGAATATTAGCAAGGCTTATACATTAAAGAAATTAAACACAGGCCTGCAATCCTGAAGATAACATAAGAGAATCTCAACTACATTCTTAGGCAACACACCTAAGATACTCAGATCTAAACAAAAGACATGCAATATTTTTCCAAACTTATAAATTTTTTACGGATAAAGAAAAAATTTAAAGATGTAAATCTAGAGGCAACACACCTCTCGCCCGCTTATAGGGGGCATCTTCTCTGGATATAAATATATATATTTGAGAGATTTTGGGCCGAAGATAAAGGGTGTGAGGGTGGGAAGAGAATCAAATCAAGTGTAAATTATGTAAAGTGTATGAAATGCATCATCCAGATCGTTAAATAAAAATCAAGATTCGTGCCCGTACTGTAACAATTTCATCCAACGATTCATATTGTGCACTTTAACAAATCCGGATCCGTGAGGGTCGACCCGAATTGGGGTCTGAATGATTGTGATAGACTGTAATAGGTAGGGTTGGAATGGGACCTTCATTATTAGATATATGAAGTTTTCTACATGAAGAATCACATTTGTAAAAATAACTATTTTTAATGTTTTACCCAAAAAAATAATGACTTCAGGAATTTATTTTTCAACGTATCTATATATATATCCCAATTTTTTTGAAAGGATTGTTTTATTTTATTTTATTTTCATTGAGATTGTTTTATTCTCATAGATGGAAAAAAAAAATTTGAGAGTAAATTATTGATTTAGCCTAAAAATATATCTATTATATCTCAATTTAATTCTAAAACAAATAAATCACAAGTATTTCGGTAAATAATGGGATTGGGTGAACTAGATTTTGGAGCAGGTTTTATTTGTATACCTAATTCATATTGGCCCGTGGGTTAATGAAGATTGGATCAAGGCTTAGCCCATGGGCTTCATAGAAATTTGCAATAATTTTGCATTTTAATACCTTGTAATTTATATAGGGAATTTTTTTAATGGATATATATAGTGAGTTTTACCCATATAATGTTAACCATGTTAAAAGCTATGTTTCCACCTATTTTTTTAATGTGATAAAGTTATGTTTTTGTTCTTACTCTTTTATCTATTTTTATTCTATTCTCACTTTTAATGTAAGGGTAAAATTGTCATTTTATCCACTTTCATTCCATTCGCATCACATCACATTTTCATTCCCTCCAACATTAATGAAAAAAGAATATTGGAGAGATTGAGAATATGATGTGACTGTGAGTGGAATAAAGTGGATAAAAAAGTAAGGGTAAAAATGTAATTTTATCACATTATAAAAAGTAAAGTATGTTTAGTTGAAAAAATATAAAGAGATTACGAGTATGTTCTTTTGGTGGAAAAGATGAGGGAATGGGAATGGGAAAGAGAATGGGAAAAGAGGAGAGAATGGAAATGTCATGTCAATGTGATGTGAATAGAATAAAAGTGGATAAAATGACCATTTTGCCCTTACATTAAAAATGAGAATGAAATAAAAATGAGTAAAAAAATAAAGATCAAAACATAATTTTATTAAATTGTAAAGAGTGGAGTTTGTTTATCAAGAAGAAAAGAAAAAAGAGACAACTTCTGTCTCTCTCTTTCTATCAACAAATCTTGCTAAAAAAGATAGTCGACATCTATAATTACATAATTTGATAAGTAACCAATCGGGGCCTAATTGTGCATTTGTCGTTTGGAGTAAAATTTGGAAAAGAAAAGAAAAGTATATAGTATATAGCATTAGTAGTAGTGTAGGGTTAATTGGTGCAGTGAAAAGGAAAGGAACAGCACCCGTGCGTAGTGCAAGTAAGAGAGTGTATAAAGGGATCTGTCGTGTACGAGACAAACAAGAGGGTAATTTTCGGTAGAAATATACGAATGAGAAGAAAAGAAATACATGTAAAATATTATAGAGTACACAAAAGTATCGTAGAAAAAAAAAATATTGAGAATGTAAAAAATAAAATGAGAATTGTGCTTGATATGTAAAAAATATGATGTAAAATTTATTATCAATTTTGCAGTGTAAAAGCTATCAAACGTAGCCCAGAGTGTATTTTGGCTGAATGTGGTAAGGGTTCGTTTGGTAAGGATGTAGCACAGTAAAATCATGGTGTTTCACGATTCTCAAAAAAAATTTTACATCATATTTCATATTTCATACATACCAAATACACTTTTTATTATACTTTTTCTCTCTATCTCTCTCCTCACTTTTTTCTACAGTACTTTTCTTTATTTTACAGTACTTTATATCCGTGCATTTATACTAAGCGTACCACTAAATTTGCCCATCTCAAATCCTATTTTCAATAGGACTCGATTGGTTAAAGTGTAATATAGTTAAAGGGTATGAAGTGTTTAATTTGAGAATAGATTTTCTATTGTTCTTTGTTATTAGTATAAAATATATTACATTTTAATAAATTTTTTTACAATTAAAAATTTTAAGTACTTCACATTTACCATTTTTTAAAAGTACGAGAGAGATATAAATTAAAAAATTGAATGCCCAACATTAATGAAGACCAATCATGATTATATCAGATACCAGTCTTTTATTTATATCTTATATTTTAGAGAAATTTGTTATTTTTTAAATTTAGTCAACTTGAACTCCAAAATTTGTTTATCTCAAATATATTTTGAAGCACCTAAACTTTTTATTTAAAAAACTATTAAAAAATATTATTTTAGGCT
Source organism: Senna tora (assembly GCA_014851425.1). Lineage (NCBI taxonomy): Eukaryota > Viridiplantae > Streptophyta > Magnoliopsida > Fabales > Fabaceae > Senna > Senna tora. The sequence goes on from CM026271.1 coordinate 11,427,265, forward strand.
AATAATAAAAAAATAATAATAATAATGACAGAGGATCCATTCCTTTTTAATTTGGGCCGTCATATTTGAGTGTTATAATGTAAATACAAATCTCAATATCATTATTGCCTCCTTCCTTTCTCACTATCTTCTCTCTTCATTTCTTTCATTCTTTCTTCTCTATCTTATTTGCACAACGTGGGTGAGAATTTAAGAGAGAGGGAAAATAAAGAGTGTGTGGGAATCCTCGTAAATTAAATTTCATTTGGTTCGTCAAGATATATTTGATTAGAGTGATATGTACTTTATTAAATAAGATGATGAATTAATGTCTTTTGTATGTAAATATTTCTATTGAGAGAGATCTATCATAGTTATAAAATATTTACTAATTGACAAAAGTACCTTTCCTAACCCCAACGTTTTGGGGGTCCTGTCAGTTTTGTCCCTAACGTTTTTTCGCTGTCAATTGTACCCCTAACGTTTTACGTTTCTGCCAATGTCACCCTTTTCACTAACACCGTAAAATATTTAACATTTTTTGCTGACGTGGCATCCTATGTGGCAAAACGTTTCTTTTTTCTGTCAATTGTAACCCTAACGTTTTACATTTCTGCCAATGTCACCCTTTTCACTAACACCATCAAATATTTAATAATTTTTGCTTACGTGGCATCCTATGTGGCAAAAATATTTGACTTGATATTTTTTTCACATCAGATTTCCTACTCATCTTTTCCCCATCAAAGTTGTGTCGTTTTGACCTCGGCCTATTCCTTCTAAAATATAACTCAAACGCACGCGCTATTTTGTTCATAAAAACATCGGAGACGTTATCCATTCTCTATTTTAGGGTAACGTCTCCGACAAAGTAGAGAATGGGTAACGTCTCTAACAAAGTAGAGAATGGATAACGTCTCCAATGTTTTTGTCTGCAAAATGGCATGTACGTTTGAGTTATATTTTAAAAGGAATATGATGAGGCTAAAACGACACGGTTTTGATGGGAAAAAGATGAGTGAAAAATTTGGTGTGGAAAAAAATATGTCAAGTCAGATATTTTTGTCACATAGGATGCCACGTAAGCAAAAACTATTAAATATTTGATGGTGCTAGTGAAAAGGGTGACATTGGCAGAAATGTAAAACGTTAGGGGTACAATTGACAGAAAAAAGAAACGTTTTGCCACATAGGATGCCACATCAGCAAAAACTGTAAAATATTTGACGGTGTTAGTGAAAAGGGTGACATTGGCAGAAACGTAAAACGTTAGGGGTACAATTGACAGCGAAAAAAACGTTAGGGGCGAAACTGACAGGACCCCAAAACGTTGGGGTTAGGAAAGGTACTTTTGCCTTACTAATTCGAGTCAAATTAATTAGATCTTATAAAGTACAGACACATCTATCTTTAAGATTGTAGGTATCCAACAATTGACACGACACCACACACTGTGATGACATATGTACGACACACACAGATATTAGTTTGGGCACGTGCTAAATGTAACTTGTATGTGTGTGTGTGTGTGTGTCGTGTTTAGGACTGTAAACGAGCCGAGCTTCAGATGTTCAAGCTCGGCTCGTTTAAAATAAGGCGAGCTCAAACTTGAGCCCGAGCTTTTAAACAAACAAAAAATTGTAATCAAACTTGGCTTGTTTAATTAACTGAGTTGTTCACGAGCTTAACGAGCCGAGCTAAGTAATTATCAACTTGCATAGAATATATATGCACATAAGAAATTAACTTATATCTTATATTAATTGATAGATTTTATCCTTTTATGGAGGCGTTTGGTACACTGTGATCTTATGCCCGCCATCTTACATACCATAGTATCTTAGATGTCAGGGTTGAATGTCGTGTTTGGTATGCTGTGATCTCATCACATGACGATATCTGAGATAACACCCTGTTATCACATCACAACCAAAAGGGTGTGATCTGATGACAACTCAAAAACTATGTCATCTCATATCACATGGTTAAAAAAAGATTTTTTTTATTAAACTTCCAAGTTTAATTTTTCCCTTTTTTTTCAATTTTCTTACTTAGCGCTGTGATCTGATGAAAACTCAAAAACTATGTCATCTCATATCACATGGTTAAAAAAAGATTTTTTTTATTAAACTTCCAAGTTTAATTTTTCCCTTTTTTTTCAATTTTCTTACTTGGCGCTGTGATCTGATGACAACTCAAAAACTATGTCATCTCATATCACATGGTTAAAAAAAGATTTTTTTTATTAAACTTCCAAGTTTAATTTTTCCCTTTTTTTTCAATTTTCTTACTTGGCGCAAATTTTTTATTTAGCGCCACTTTTTACCATATACCCAATCACCAATTATAAACTTGGCGCCACTTTTTTTTTTCATATACCCAATCGTCACTTTTTTTACATATTCCTTTCAATATCCAATTTCTTTCCTATATATTGCTTTCAATAACCAATTATATTTTCTGGTGTTGTTCTACATTTAGCACATGATATATTATGGCTTCTTCCTGAATTGATGACTGATGCAATATTTTCTTTATAAATAAAATATCTTTTACATTGTTTTAAAAAAATGAAGCTAATTAAATTTTATAAGGATAAATTAAATAAGGAAGTTAAAAAAAATAAGTTATGCTAATTATAAAAAATACCAAACATGTGCATCTTACATGTCTGACATATGAGATATCGTTCATTGTTATACCAAACGTCAGCATTATAAATACTATAGTATGTTATACTATAGTATCATATACTACGTTATCTAAGATACTATGATATCTGAGATAACAGGAGATCATAGCGTACCAAACGCCACCTATATGTTTTATTGATTATAGCTGACTCTACCTAGTAGGAAAATGTTTTGATTGTTGTTATTATATATGTTTTATTGATTAAAAGATATTTGAATACAATAACATAACAAATTCAATATATATGAGTAGAATGAGTGTTCATTATATATTTAAATATAATAATACATGTAAGATAGACAAAAAATATTTTTATATTATTTTATTCTTAAACGAGCCGTTCATGAACTAAACGAGCCGAACCTTAAATGTTAATGCCCGGCTAGTTTAACTAAATGAACTTATTTTTATGTTCAGGCTCGACTCATTTAATAAACGAACGAGCCCGATTAAACTCTTATGCGAGTCGAGTCTGAGTCATGTTGTGTCTTATTCTATATTTTTTAAAATTTTGACGAGTCAACTTATCCTTATCTGTGTTTGTGTTTCATAGACCAGATGCCAATGAGTTTCTCCATACATGAGATTTTAACCCAAAAAAAAAAAACCATTAGGCCCCACATAGAAAAACGTGTTTGTTCTCATGCATGCATTCTTTTATAATTAATTCCCACCAACATTATTGTGGGGTGAAAATGGAAAACCTCAAAGGGAAAAAAGCATAGCAAGCATACTATATTCTTTAAGGATAAAAGTTCAGTGGTACCGTATCACTAAAGTTTAGTACATCCTTTCAATTATATAGAACGCATTGTTAATATTAATATAAATTTGCATTAATAAGGACCCACCTTAAATGGTTTAGAAACCAATTGATTAGAGAGATATACTGAAATTCAGTACTACTGAATATCTACTCATTCTTTAATATTTGCCACTCAAAACTATATAATCTTTCAGTTTCAATTTAATTTCTTTGCTATTTCCTTCCTCATGCATGGAGGATACAACAATATGGATACCAATATCAAAATATATGCTTTTATTTCTTAGATAATTTTGTTTGAGACATTAAATAAATATCTCCTCTGATCTAATGAACGTATTTAAATTAAAGGATCTATAAGAATAAATATGTGGATCATGGGCCATGCATGTATGTATTTCTTGATATGTATAGGATCATTCACGGCCCTATGGTGAGTGAGGCTCGCATTGGCCATTTGTGTTGCCCACTTTAGTATGATCAACCATAGTATTATTCTATGTTTTTAAAATCGGACCGGTCATTGAACCGGTCGAGGCACTGGTTCACGGTTCAATGGTCGAACCGTGGTCGAACCGGTGGCATTTAAAATATATATATTTTAATTAAATATACTAAAATATATCATAAAAAAATTATATATTTCATTATTATATATTTCCATCTCGATCTAAACATGATAAGAAATAGAACAAGTTGCAAATTACCACAATATCATATTAAACTCTTCAAATAAGTTCAAGGATCAACATATTTAAGTCTCAAATCTTATCACAAACCCAACAATAAATACTGAAATAGAATAATCCTTACAACTACAAGTCACAACAAATTTTCAATAAATATTAAATCATAAACAATACAAATTTTTTTAAAAAAATGAACAACCGGTCGAACCGTCTAAACTACCGGTTCTGACCGGTTTTATATCTGACCAGTTCATTGGTTATTCCGGACCGGACTAGCTGGCGGTTTACCGGTTTTCCGGTCCGACCGGCCGGTCCGGTCCGGTTTTCAAAACAATGGTATTATTAGATACTACACTTGATTGTCGTCTAGATATTTTTAGATTTGAACAATTTAGTAATGTATATATGTTTATATTATACTAATTAAATGACTTTTAAGTTTCTTCAAATTTTTATTTTAATTTTTGTGCAAAATACCTCTCATAAATTTATTGATGAACAAGTGTTTGGATAAAGACATCCAGGGAAAGACAGAAATTGAAAGTTCAAAGGGTGTTTTAATTTATTTATCAACTTTTCAAATTAAATTGCACAACTCTCCAATTTGAATAACAATTTTTTTCATGCTAGCCTATTTTTAATCAAACAATTAAAAAAACGTTTTTTTTTAAAATAATAAAAGTATTACCTAGGGCACGTTTGGTTGCTTATTTTATTGATGCGTGCAATCCAACATTATTTCTATCAAACATACACTACTTTTTGCAATATGATGAAATTATGTTTTTGTCCTTATTTTTTTACCCACTTTTATTCTATTCCCACCTTTAATATAAGGGTAAAATGGTTATTTTACTCACTTTTATTCCATTCACACATCACATCACATTCAGGTTACTATTCTCATTCTCTCATGCATTCTCATTTCCATTCCCAACATTCACGTAACCAAACGTGCCCTTAGTGTTTCTATGAAATTCTGATTTCATTTTCCATACATTATAAAGCTGTGATTTGATACCTTCAATAATGACTCGTTGATTTCAAATTCTTTGCTTGTGCAAGAAAATTAGGTTAATTGAATTTTAGATACACTAATTTTCTGTTTGGCCACTGAGAAAGTGCAAGAAAATATGAAGTAAGAAGAGGCATGTGAAGAGGAAGGAATTCTGACTTCTGAAGAACACTTTTCTTTAAAAGCCCGTAATTAGGTGGAAATCAAGGTCAGGCCCGTAAACCTTGCTGGGCCCTGCATCATGGGCCCTCCCTATTGGGCTTATGAGAGAATGTAACCACTGTATCTTTCTAAAGAAGGACAATTAGGGTAGTTCAGAACCGAACAAAATCGATGCACTTGAATCAAATAAAATTAAATTAGCACAAACCGATCAATGTTCGGTTTGGTATGTTAAAAAATAGAACCAAACCGCATACACATATATACATGTACATATTATGTTAAAATTTCTTCATAATAAAATTTAAAATTTATTTTTAGAAGGTTAGATTAAATTTAATGAATATAAAAAATTTAATTTTAGAACTAAGTTGATTGTATATTGTAAGTAAATGAAATATTACTATACTTTTTTATCATTTATATTGAATAAAATTATATTTTTTATTAATAAACTTAAATATGTAATTAAGTTTAATGATATAAAAGTTCTAAACCGCCAAATCGAACTGCTTGTTTATAGTTTGATTTGAGTTGACACTATCAACTTAAACCGATAAATACACTAAATTTTCAAAAAAAAATCGCTAAAACCAAACCCAAAAGACAACCATGGCAGAAAGAAACTATTACTAACTGCTATACATATATATAATAGATGCAAGGTTGTCAAAATCGCGATTTAAATCGTAAAATCGTACGATTTTACGATTCTACCTACTAAAATCGAGTTGAACCGTAGGTAAAATCGTACTGGAGTAAAATCGCGGTGGAATCGGGTAGAATCGGGTGGAATCGGGTGAAATCGGTGGAATCAACGATTTTACCTCCGATTTTACGATTTTACCTCAGCAAAAAAAAGCCTGTTTGATGTTAAAAAAATAATCTACAGCCCATGCCCCAGCCCAATCACAAACCCTACCCACTTTTTGATGTCATTAACATAACAATTGGATGTCATTACGTCAAAGTATCAGCTTTTTGCTCTTTGGGAATTCCACTCTAGACGTTACTATTGTTGCTCAAGTATATTAATTACTTACATTATACTACTAATTTAATTTATTCATTCTACAATAAATGAATTGTTTTAAGTTTTAAGTAACATGCATATATATGTTGCAAATGAACAAGGAGTATTACATGGCAGCATCACTATATTTCATATTTAATTTTGTATATGATTTACTATATTAATTAGGTACTTATGTTATATATATATATATATATATATATATATATATCATAAAAAAGTCTTATGATTTTATCATAGGTAAAATCTTACGATTCAACGATACGATTTTACACCCCCCTCTATGATTTTACTTAAAATCTAGACTTTGACAACCTTGAATAAATGGTATGAAAGTGACTCTTCAAATTTGGTGCTTTGATGATGTCATATTTATGGTGATAAATTATACTTTTTTTTAAAGAAAATTTAAATTATATAAGATGTTTTTGTATTAGAAAATTACGTTTTACTCTGCATTTAGATTTTAGTATATGTAGGGCCTATTGTTTTAGTAGAATGGGTCAGGGAGAAAGCCAGAAAGGAGTGACATGGTTGGGATTCATTGGTTTTCACTCATTATTATTTTTTAAATAGATTTTCGTGTATAATGTAAAATATCTATTATATCATTTGATTTTATACAATTTCAACCTATTTTTTTTATATTTTAATATAAGTGGTAATTTTAATCATTTTCATCATCGTTCTCATTCTCAAATTTTACTACCGAACACAATAAATTCATTCTAAATCCCTTTCTCCGTAAAAAAACATGCTAGTTCTCAAGTAACCTTTCACGTTCAAAGGAAATATCTCAAAATTGTAACTCATTTTCACCAAATTTATAAGGTGAGGTTTAGTATCCGGTAAGTGTTTTAGTGGAAAGTGAAAGTAGGAGTGGAAGATTTTATGTGTGTTTGTTATGTAGATAAAGGGAAATGGAAATAGAAATTAAAATTGTTTGGTATGATAAGAATGAGATAGGGAAGTGAAAGTTAAAAATACAAAAGACTATTTTACCCTTTAAAATAGAAATTAAAATTGTTTGGTAAGTGGAAAGAAGGGCACGGTGGTACCTTCATCCACCACTTCCTTCTCTCCACATTACCTTCCCTCTATATCATGAGGAAAGCATTGTTAGTGCATCAACTCGCCTTTTTCTGTACTGTTATATACCAAATGTGGAGATGTAGGAAGTTGGAGCTCACATTCCTTGTGAATAAGCATACCAAACGAGCTCTAAGAGTATAATTGGGAATCAAGAAGGAAAAGATAGGGAAGTGAAAGGAGGAGGAAAAGTTAATTTGTATATGTTCTTTTTTTGTTTGGGTATCGATAGATTTTTAAAAATATCTCATTTAAAGTATTTTGAATTTATAAACAGTAATAAAAACTCTTTCAATTCTTAATTTCTCAAAGGGATTCCCTCGGGATGGAAAGAAGGGAAGATTAATATTTTACTGTGGTTAGGGTGTAATATATATACAAAAATGGAATTTGATTTTTCCATGTAAAATAATAATATGAGAGTGTTATATAAAAATATATATACACAAAATCAGTTGAGTAATAAAAAGACTTTATTTAGGTAATAAAGACTATAAATAAATGATATATTATATTTATTCGTATAACAGCATAAAATTATTGTAGCAGACGGATTGTGATCCATAAGATGCCCATTTTGAAAAAGGTGGGAAAAAAAGATTTGATGATTTTTAGTAAAATTCAAAATTGTTTAGAAAATTGTGAAGGTCATATCACTGTTAGGCAAGAATTTGGAATTGTGGTGTTTGGTTAGAAAGAGAAGAGGTGGAAGATTTTAAAAACAATTTAGATATAATGAATTAAGATGAAGGATCAATTTAGAATTGGGAAACCTATAGTTTGGTTGGGCTAATTGGGAAAGTCACACTCACACAAGACATACACACAAAATTTTAAGTATGAGATTGGGTTGCAAAGAAAGGTTAGATTTTGAAATGAAAAAAAATATATCTGTGAAATCCACAAAGCGATTCTTGTGATTAATCCCTTGGGTACTGCGGAGTTTATTATTAAAAGCGAGCTTCCTAATGGATGACGTTTCATTTTTATCTATTCAAACATTAAACTCAGGAGGCGATGATTAAGGGAACAGACTCTTTACCATCTGTGTTACACCATGTTGATAAGAGATGATCTATTCTAGAGTTATTGAAATATCACATATAATTTAGTATATTTAATAATTTATAAACATAAATTTAACTCGTTAATCCATAATCTGAGAATCAATGACGTGTTAAATAATGATATTAACTATTAAATATTAAAGTGAGATGCTTATTCAACCGTTAATGTGTAATAATTCTTCCATATTATTGTCATGTTACTTAGGCAAAAAGTCTATTTTGGTCCCTTATGTTGTACCCAAGTTTTATGTTGATCATTTATGTTTCAGAAGTTTTAAATTGGTCCTTTATGTTGTACAGAAATTTTAAATTGGTTCTTTCGTCTAATTTTGTCGATTTCTTAAGTTAATTGCTGACGTGTCATGCCACGTCATCACAACTAATGAAATAGAATATGACGTGGCATGACATGTCAGCTTAAATGAACACGTATGATAGATGATATGTCCACCTCAGCATGCCACGCCAGCACTTAACGGAAGACATGGACGAAATTGGACGGAATGACCAATTTGGAACTTCTGTGCAACATAAAGAACCAATTTAAAACTTCCGAAACATAAAAGATCAATATGAAACTTGGGTACAACATGATGGATCAAAATGGGCTTTTGACCTGTTACTTATTAAGAAAAAACTTAGTCAAGTTCGTTATATCTTTGTCATAAGATTTTTTTTAATCATATGCTTCATTTACACGCTCTCTCTTCTATGATTGATCATGCAAAATGTGGTTTTCTATATTCTCTTTCGACCGTGATTGGTCATAAAAATACTTTTTACCACACGTCTTATTTATATTAAGAAACTTTATAGTAAATACTAAATACATAAGGAACATTACCTAAGTTTTGTCCTACTTATTATTACTAGATTGCTATTACGGATAAAAGTTCAGTTACGGGACTATTGAATTTCAGGACATTCCTCAAATCATTTAATGCCATTTTTTAATGTTAATAGAGACCCACATTATTAAGAACCCACCTTAAATAAATTAAGAACCAAATAATTAAAAAAATTGTACTAAAGTTAAATACTAATTATTAATCAACATCTTCTCTTCTATTACATCAAAACTCACAAGAGTATTTAACATGTCCACGTCAATATGTTTGTTAAGATTTATTACTTAACAACAAATAGGTTGACTTCTGTGTTATTTCAGTAATTAAAGAATATATTATAATTTTTAGAGACTAAATTCTATATATAAATATATCTTTAAAAGAATAAAAAATAGGTTGTTTTTAAAAGTAGTAGTTATTTTGTATATTAATTAATAAGAAAAGATGTTATAAAGGAAAAAAAAATACAAATACCGATTCAACTATTACTCACTTGTAAATATTCCCGTCAACTGTGATTTGTGGTAAAAAAAATTCTTATACTTTGACATACTTAAAAATAATTCCATTTAACACTTTTCTACTTACACCCTTAACTATTTAATTGGAAAATTTTGCATATACCCCATTTCAATTATAAGTTAGTTGTAAACGCCCCATAAATTATAAAATATTGCAAATACCCCAAATAAACTATAAAATCTTGCAAAATCTCAAACTAATATTTTTAAAAAAATTTCCCTAAATTATTTTAATTTTCTAAAAATCCCAAATAATTTTCAATTTTCTTCCAATATCCACACATTCTATAGTTTTGGGGGTACTTGCAAGATTTTATAGTTTGAGAGGTACCCGAGTTAAATTTAATTACGTAAAAGTATAAAAGTGTATTGACTACATTATATAGTTTGAGGGGTACTTGCAATATTTTATAATTTGGAGGTATTTGCAAGATTTTATAGTGTATGAGTTATTTGCAACTAAGGGGGTAGTATATATCATTTTTCCCAAATAAATACTTAACGAGCGAATGGAAGGAGATATTTGCATTTTTTTCCTAATATAAATATTTTGATATTTATATTTTGTTTCTAGTACCATATACATCTATCATATGTAAATATTTGATGGTTGATATGAAAAAATAATAAACTCAAATAAGAATAATTAAAAACATTTATATTATTTACACTCCATGCAATGTTAGTTGTTTTACAATCATATAAAATTTAAAATTATAAGATATATATATATACCTTGCCTATAATCAAATATAACCCAAAATGTGAGGTCCAACCAATAAAAAAAAATTCGAATCAACCCAAAATCGGTTTGGTTCCTGTTTTTTTCTAGCCATCCGATTTTGATCAATCCTAATGGGTCCAACAAAAAAATTTGAATTTTTATATAGAACCGAACCAAATATTTGATCGGTTTGGTCCAATTCTTAAAACAGTGGTATGGAAGATACTTGTCCTCCTAGGTCCTAAGAAATTGCATTTTGAAACAAAACATTACACATGTGGATTGGTGGACCATTGTTGGCTCACTCCTAGCTGTTATACTTTTTTTATTCAAACACAAATAATTCACTAGTGAAGAACCTTACATAATTTTTGGAAACCACTTTATTCCTTCCAAAATGTATAAGATAGAAAAAATAATAATTTGCCATACTTTATCATTGCATTCATTATATTTATTATATTAAAATAAGATTATAGAATATTATTCGTATTTTATGTTTCTGAAATTTTAATTATTAATTGTAAAAATATAAATACTTTTGTTCAAGAGCTTTAGTTTGAAATAATATTTCTTTGACATGTAAGTACTGAGAAATTTTAATATATATATATATATATATATATATATATATATATATAAATTTTTTTTTTAAAATCATCATGACTTGATCGACTATATTTGAGTAATATCATTTTTGTTTAATGGGTTGTAAACAAACAGTACTTTACAGTCGCCGCATAAGCGATTCCCTGGCTGATAAGATCTCATATCTTTCCAAATTGGATTTAATAAAGTGGAAATCGAATGAGTGTATTATTTAGATTATTAAATAAAAATTGAAATTTGTGGTCGTATTATAAAAATTTGGTCAAAATTTTAAATTGGTCCTTTATGTTTGTAAGAAGTTTTATATTGGTCCTTTATGTTTCAAAAAGTCCAAATTGGTCCTTTATGTTTGCAAGAAGTTTTAAATTGGTCCTCCTGTCCACTTCCGTCAATTTTTTAAGTTAAGTGCTGACGTGGCGTGCTGACGTGTCCACTTAAGCTAACGTGTCATGCCACATCAGCACCATGTCACTGCCACATCAGCGCCACGCCATCACATATGATATTGGATGATGACGTGGCGATGACGTGGCATGCCACGTCAGCTTTAATTGCCATGTAGGAGAGATGGTGTGTCCATGTCAGCATGCCACGTCAGCACTTAACTTAAAAAATAAATGGATTTGGACGGAAGGACTAATTTGGAACTTCTTGCAAACATAAAGGACCAATTTGGACTTTTTGAAACATAAAGGACCAATATGAAACTTCGTGCAAACATAAAGGACCAATTTGAAGTTTTGACCTAAAAATTTTATCCAACGATTCAAGATATATATTTTACACACTTCACTGAATTAGTACTTTAGCGCATATATATATATATATATATATATATATATATATATATATATATATATATATATATATATATATATATATATATATTTCTCTCTTGGATAGCATTGCCGTAAACTATATAAAAGGGTTTTAGGGCCTCTTTGGTTACTTATTTTGTGGATGTAATTTTGGTTGTAATTCAATATTTTTTAACATTTTTCATACTAAATATATCTTATTTTTTGTAATATGATGAAATTATGTTTACCCTTATTTTTTTACTCACTTTTATTGTATTCTCACTTTTAATATAAGAATAAAATGATCATTTTATCCACTTTTATTCTATTCGCATCACATCATATCACTTTCATATCACATCCTCATTCCTATTCCTAGGGATGATTGGTGAATGGAATGTTTGAGGGATTGAAAATGAGAATGAGAATGAGAAAGGAAATGTTGGAAGGGATAAGAATGTCATGTCAATATGATGTTACATGATGTGAATGGAATAAAAGTGACTAAAATGACCATTTTACCCTTATATTAGAAGTGGAAATAGAATAAAAGTGGGTAAAAAGTAAGGACAAACACATAATTTCACCACATTACAAAAAGTAAGATATATTTGATATAGGCTAAAGGTTTATTTTGGTCCTCAATGTTTGCATAAAGTTTAATGTTGGTCCACAATGTTTTTGTTTTTGGTCAATTTTGGTCCTCGAGCGCAACACCGTTAACTTTTTGCCATTAAACGATGACGTGACATGCCTATATGGCACACCATCTCTCCTACATGTTATATTTTAATGACGTGGCATGACACATCACTGCCACGTCACCCCAGATTGCCACATCATCATCTTCTCTCCTTCATCAGCATCATTATCATCATCATCATCATCATCTGGGGTGACGTGGCAGTGATGTGTCATACCACGTCATTAAAATATGACATGTAGGAGAGAGGGTGTACCATATACATACCTTGTCATCATTTAACGGCAAAAAATTAACGGTGTTACGCTCGAGGACCAAAATCGACCAAAAACAAAAACTTTGAGGACCAACATTAAACTTTTGAAACATTGAGGACCAACATTAAACTTCATGTAAACATTGAGGACCAAAACAATACTTTAATCTTTGATATATTAAAAAGAATGTTGAATTACATAAAAAATGATGACGTTTTTTTTAAGCATCGTATATATATTCACGGAGCTTCATCTCCTTATGCATTCTGTAAATTTTGTTTTTATTGGGTATCAAGCGATTTTTCCTAAAATGTTCATTTTGTTTCTTTTTTTCATGGGCTTAAGCCTGATTTATGTACCTAAAAAATATTTAAAATAAATTGTACAAATTTCCTTCTCACATTTAGTGAAATGTAAGTACTTATATTATTCTTCTAATTTAAAAATGAAATTTGTTACTTTTAATTTTTTGATAAATTTTAATACATATTTTCTTTTTTTTTTCAAAAAATAAAATTAATATTTTATACTATATTTTCACTCTAAAAATAATAAATTTAATTAATTATCTTTATTGTTATAGTATTAATAGAAATTTTATGTTAAGACTTCAGAATAATTGAACTACTTTTGTAATTTTTTGTCAAAGTGAAAATAAAATCACCATTTTATCTATAAGGAAGTAAATTAAAGTAAAAGAATAAGAGAAATGATAGACGAAAATTCTATTTTGGTCCATAATATTTAGTAACTTTTTTAATTTGATCCATAACATTTCTTCAATTCTAATTTAGTCCATAAAGTTTGTAATTGGTACCAATTTGGTCCCTAATGTTCATTTAATTTTAATTTGGTCATTTATATTTGTCATTGGTACTAATTTGATTTTTCTGTTATCCAAATATTAAATTTATTTAATAAAATTGAGTGGTAAAGAAAGAAATATGAGAGATCAAATTGGTACCAATAGTAAACGTGAGGGACTAAATTGAAATTAAACAAATATTAAGAATCAAATTGATACTAATCATAAACGTAAGAGACTAAATTAAAAAAGTGGACAAAATGGTGTTTCCTACCCCCAACGTTTGGCCTTATTGTGAATTATGCTTCAATATTTTTTTGCTGTCAATTGTACCCTCAACGTTTTTTTTAAAAATTAATGTTACCCTTTTCACTAACACCGTTAAATAATTAACGGTTTTACTGATGTAGAATCACACGTGATAAAATAAGTTGACTTGATAAGAGTATTTTTCAACTCAGATTTTTCTCTATCATAGCCTGTACAATATAATGTCGTTTTGAACCCTAAATCTTTTTTTCTCAAACAAGTTGAAGCATCACGCCATTTTGCTATTACTTTTCTTGGTCAATTCATTTTGCCACGTATGAAAATACTTTTGTCCAGCCAACTTATTTTGCCACGTTTGATGCCACATCAATAAAAAATTATTAATTATTTAACGGCGTTAGTGAAAAGGATAACATTGGTAGAAAAATAAAACGTTAAGATTACAATTGATAAAAAAAAATGTTAGGAGCAGAATTGACAGTGTTGCTAAACATTGGGGGAGTAGGAAACACCTTTTACCCAAAAAAATTGCTAAATTTTTAGAGTACATGTTCAATAGTATGACTGAATTTCAGTACATCCCTCTAATCAGTTAATGTTTACTAATTTAAATTTTTATTAATATTAACAAATAGATCTATTTACCTAATTATACGACCAAAGTAAGATTTTTGTGAGAAATTGTAATGACCTAATGCACACGTACGTGAACATATATTTCCTTGATAAAGCCGAAAAAGAAAATTAAGAAAATGATTAGGGTAATATTAGGTAAGGCTAAAATGGGCATTGTGATAATCTTCTTGGATTAGCCCGCAATAATTCAGACAAAGTACTACGTGGCAGCTTAGGGTGCACCGACGTCGTGGACTCAACCCTCTCTCTCTCTCTCTCTCCCTCTCTCGCGTCTCCTCTCTCTCTCTCTCTCTCACACACACACACACACTTTACTCTCACTCACACTCGCTTCTTCCTTCGCTTTCTCTCTCTCTCTCTCTCTCTCTTTTTCCCTTCCTTCCTTCCCTCTCTCTTCTCTCCTTTTCCTTTTTTCCCCCAAGTTTTTAATTTAATATCTCGCCCCCACAATCTCCCGAAATTACATGTTCGTACCACTCGCCGGAATCCCACGCCATGAACGCCGGCACCATCACGTCGCGCTCCATTCTCGACAAGCCCCTCAATCAGCTCACCGACGATGACATTTCACAGCTCACCCGCGAAGATTGCCGTAGGTTTCTCAAAGAAAAAGGTCATTTCTTTTCTTCTTTTTTTTTTCTTTTCCTTTTCTTTTGTTTTTCTCTTGCATTTTTTTTTGTTTGGGTTTCCTTTTTTGTCCTTCTTCCCCTCCGGAATTTCCGGCGCCGGAAAACGGAGAATCTACTCCATTGGTAGTTTCTTCGAGAAAATAAAAAAAAATTTGGGAAAGATTATTTGGGTTTTGTTTAAACAATATTGTAGTAAGGAGGGTGAGGAATAAATAAAGAAATGGGGGAAAATGTTTTGATTGGGGGGAGACACGTGTCCGTACAGGAATGCGTCGCCCTTCGTGGAACAAATCGCAGGCGATCCAGCAAGTTATATCCCTCAAAGCTTTGCTTGACCCCTCGGACGACGATTCCGGCGCCGGACCCCTCAGGAGATTGGCTTTTGTTTCGGCTCAAGAAGATACTGCGCCTGTGAGTTTTTTTTTAAAAGTTTTCCTAGCACTTGCGCTTTGTTTGTTTGGTTGCTGAGAAAATGCTGAGAGTAGTGGGAATCTTCCAATGGGGGTTGAAATTTGTGCAGGGGAATCTAGATGGGACTGGTAGTGGTGGCAGTGGAAGCGGCTGCGGCGGAGGAGGAGGAGGAAGTGGTGCTAATGTGGCTGGAGTTGACGCGACGGTGTCGGGCGGGCCAGCCGAAGAACCGGGTTTTCATGCTGCAGAGGAGCTTCCCAAATCTGGGTCATCTGGGGAAAAACCTACAAATACTGAAACAAATGAGAAGGTCGTCAGTCCTAGGTTTGTTTTCTGTTCATTGTATTCATTCAAAACCCTTTCTCTTAATGGCATTGTTTAGCTTTAGGGATTTGAAAGGAGATTGCTAATGAGTGTGATCTTGTCTAGGTTAATCTATTTATGCTTTATCTTAGCGGCTGCTTTTTCATCCTCTTGAGTGTGAAAATTATTAAAGTATTCTTGGGGTGTGGATGTTCAACGAAGAGTGAACTGACACAAACTAGGGAATGATCTGGAAAAAGTTTAAAGTGTGGGAATTAACTTAAAATATTGATCCCACTATTCATTGTTGGTTGATGGAGGATGATATAGAAAGTATATTTTGGTATCCAATGTTGGGTTTGTGTGGGAAAAAGTGGAGGCAAAGCACCCAGTGAAGTAGATCTGAAAATGAGCTTGTGTTTATGCTCATTTGAACTTCAATCACTTCATATAATCCTAGAGCTATTAAATGTGGGGATCGTGCTGTCAGCTAGGTCGGAAGTGTTTTGTGGTCATTTAAACTTTCAGATGTTTCTGAGCTATGTTGGATATGTGATATTATGATTTCAGCAAGGAGAAGAGAGGATGAAACATAGGAGAGTGCAGTCTGAAGCAAGTCTATCAAATATGCTATAACCAAATCATGATATCACGATAGTTCCATCAATATTGTAGTAATAGTAATATATTATATTTGTAGTATGTTTTTGAATGTTTATTAATTATCTTATGCTTAATCAATCTTCTTTAGTTATGGTGGTCTGGGAAAGCTTTTACTTCCATCAAAGTTCTGACACTCACAGCACTGCTTTTAATTCATAATTTCCTATTTAGATTTTGCTTCAATATCTTATTTTAGGAGGAGCCAAGATTGAAGGAGATTAAATATATGGTAAATTCTATGGAGGAAGGAAATCTATCGGAGTCATGGAAATATTTGAAGTAAATGTTCACATTATTAAGATTTAAGGACGTTCACTGGGGATATTAACATGTGTTGCTTTGGGAATCTCAAGAACAATCCCTGCGAAAGGAGAGAAAGTTTTCCATTATAATGCTGTGGCATGCTTCAGCTGTTTCCATTCAAATAAGTGTATGGTTGCAAATGAGGCAAACCCTTCAAAACCCCATATCCTGTTGAAAGATTAGAGAAATTATTGATTATACTGTCTGGTAATGCAGCTTTTGCTTTCATTAGCAGCAGCCTGCAGATTTTAATCTATACATAGCAGAAATAAAGCATGGGATAAGTGGTGTAACTAGGTGTTTCATATTCATTATAAAGTCTTAGCTTTTTGATGCTTAAATTAGAAACTTTTGCCATTCTATATATTTGAAGTCCAGGATGGTGGCGCAGTAAGCCTTAGTTTTCTTCTTGAGATCATATCTTGTTGATGTGGAGATGTTTTTGTCTGGCTTCTTAACTTATCTAGTTTCTTTCCATATAAAAAGGATGAATTGGAAACTTTAACGTCAATGAATT
This sequence comes from Senna tora, assembly GCA_014851425.1. Classification (NCBI taxonomy): domain Eukaryota; kingdom Viridiplantae; phylum Streptophyta; class Magnoliopsida; order Fabales; family Fabaceae; genus Senna; species Senna tora. Next base: position 11,444,758 of record CM026271.1, read on the forward strand.
AACTTTCAAGATTTACATATGGTATGGATTTCCAAAAGGCAGACAAATATTCTTTGTATGTGTTGCTTATTGAAGTTCTTACCATAATTACATATTATTGTGGTCACAGAGAGTGTGCAACTAGCGGATCACTTGGGCAAATGACAATTTTCTACTGTGGTAAGGTGAATGTATATGATGGAGTGCCGCCTGATAAGGTAGGTAATGAAGCTTCCTCTTGCATGGATATGTGGTGATAAATCCAATACAATTTCACTCTCCAATGCAGCCATATGTGGATTTGCAGGCACGAGCTATCATGCAGCTTGCAGCGAATCCAATCCATCTGCCTCAAGACGATCAAAGCAATAGAAGTACAGCAGTCTGGCCTTCTTGCCACTTGCATATGGATAAAGACGTGCTTGTCCCAGTTGATAGCATAATCCCTCAGGTTACTCAAGCAGGTAGCCAATGGTTAGAAGAATTGTTTAATTATACTTTGAATTACTGTAATGCATAAGCATAAGGGCCAAAGAATTTCCTACATTAAGTATTGCATGCTCTTTTGTTTCTTCAAGGAATGATCAGATAAGGAATACTGATTTAGACTTCATACTCAATTTAGCACTTGTAGCCTGATAAACCAAATTCCTTTCCTTTGCAGTAATGTTTAAAAATCGTTGATTAACTGGGTTTCCAATCAGCACTTGTTTCCCATCATACTATTTGGAATGCCATGTTGAATAAATTCTTTGATTCTATTGCGTTGTTTCTGTTGAATTGAACACATTATTGGACCTCTTGTAGACATCATTGTCCTGTATACACTTTTTTCAGATGACCAAATTCACCCTGAATAGTTTACAATTATAACTAATGAGTCCTTCTGGCTGGACCAAAATCAACATCTTTTACTTCTTGGAATCATGATTACTTGCACTATTTTGCAGCTAACAGTGTTTAGGTCTGTTTATTAGGATTTTTGTGATATTGGTTTTTTGGTTTCCCTTGTAATTAGTTTTTCAAAATTTTGCTTTGCAGATAAGGTGGTGGAATATCCTTTGCATTACAGGGAGAAAGGCAGCGCAGCTCGAGATGCTGGTAAGGACAACTAAGTACTAGGAATTGTTACGGCCTGTCAGAGACTTTCCTGGTTCTCATTTTGGCAGATATACTCTGCATTTCAAGAAAAAAAAAAGAAATGAAAAAGAACAATTGCTGCCAGTGACAACCCAAAAGGGTTGAACTTGAAACATGTACTGTTTTCATTTGATTTATCCTCCTTTTCTTCTTTCTACTAATTTGAAAAAGGGATAAGATCTTATTTGGCTTTCCAGGACATTATTATGATTTGATGAATAAACAAATATCCCAACCTGAATTCACTCCAGTGCAAATCCTAATTCTGCCCTTAAAGCTTTCAAAATTGGTGAAAATCAATGAATGAACCTAAGGCATCAGCAGTAGCTTGAACTATTTCTTTATCTGGTATCCATGAGCTATATAGAATTCATTGGTATTCTGCTGCTTCAGTAGGTTCTAGATGCGAACTCCATGTTGGAGTGCAGGAGCCTCTTGTATAACCATTATCATATCTATTAATAAAATTGGTACTGTTTAAATAGAGATATGTTTTCTAGGTAGTTAGCCCTTGTTCTTTTTACTTCAAAAAGAAGCAAAGCACAATAGAATCTTGTTTGATGTATATTGCTGACATATATACAAGTCAGATTTTTAGTAAAATATCTTGATTGAAGAATTATTTTCGGACTCTAAAAACTTACATGCATACACTTGCTTGTGTAATGTCCCTACCTAGTTTGCTGGTATCTCTTAAAGTTAGTAGGGAGGATGGATAAGAGTGGAATAAGGGGCAAGAGGGTGGATAGTTGTTGTTAAACCACTCTAAGAGAGAGACTAATAGTTGTTTGAACTTTGAACATTCTGACAAGCAGTTTTACCTCAAATTCTAGAATATAATATCTGTCGATGTTTGTTGCTCTTTCAAAGATGTAGAGGGTCAGGCCAGCAGAAAAGTGTCACTGCAACGATATCTGGAAAAGCGAAAAGACAGGTGTTACCAGAAGTAAGCAATTATTATTCGTTAATTGAACTTAATATAATTCTGTGCTACCATATTTAATACTGAATACAACCTGATTATTCTCTTTTTCTGCTCATTTTTCTCAAAGGGGAAGATTAAAGAGCAAGAAATTTCCCGGAGTAACTTCATCTAACTTGGAAATGTATTTTAACCATCAAGTGAAGCCTCATGCCTCAAATGGGAATTCAAGCCGCAGTAGCACAAGCTCTCCCCCCCAGCCTATACTGCCGCAAGCTTTTGGTGGCTCAGCTGATAATCAGCCGAAGATTGCCCTTCCTGTTGATCTTAATCACAAAGGTAGCCACTAATCTTTTCTCAATGTTAATTGACAAACACTGATCTTTATTTTTCTTCTTAACAAGAATGTGAATGTAAACTTCGAAGCATGTGAATTAGATTATAAAGGGGATGGGGATAGTATGGAATGTCTAGGGTAGTAAGTATGGAGTATGGACTACTCAAGTCCCACATCTTTTAGTATGGGATACTCAATGGACATGGAGTATTTAAGTGATTTGGTTCTTCCCCTTCAACTATTAGCTTTTGAAGGAGGGTTCCTTGAATCATTTGGGTTTTATCATAGTACCATTATAAATGAATTAAATAAGATTGTACTGCTTGCTGAAATTTATTTTAAGGATGTGGGGAGAAGCATCTACTCAAGTAGTAAGGTGAAGGTATCTATGTTTTCAGTGCTTATAAAGTGGTTGTCTCATAAGTTGATATTAACTATTTAAAGGTAGTGGCTAATGATAACTTTCGTGGTGGCTAATTTGGTATGTGTTATCTTACATTCTCATGTATCTTGGATACCAAGTTATAACTGTATAAGATATCATGGTATTTAAGATTCTTGTAGTTGGTATGAGTATGAAAATTAAAAGTTGTAATTAAAAAGGTTACACTTTCTATTTTGATTAAATCTAACAAAGCTAATATAGCAGATGTGCCAAATACCTATGATTTGGATAGTTAGAGATTTCATATCACCTAAAACAGATATCAGTGTTCCAGATACAGGCATATTAGATTATGTCAATTGACTTCAGAAATAGTAGGGTAAAGATGATGGTGTACTGAACGCTTCTTTAATGGTTTTGAGTAAATTACTATTTTGGTTCTTGAAAGATGTAACTTTTCTCAATTTAGTCCCTAAAAGTTGTAAAAAAAAATTATTTCCTGAAAGACACATTTTGTCTCAATCTAATCCTTGGAGTGTTTACGGTCAGTTAAGTTAATGGAGATGCACGTCTGAAAGACTTGCATGGCAGTTAAAAGCCACATCTTTCATGGCAGTGTTGCGTTTAGTCCGAACGCTTCCATTTGATGAAGAGAAGGATGGTTGAACGTTGCTTTTCATTTTGTCCTGTTTTCTATTTTTTCTAATTAAAAAAAAAACAAATTGACTCAACAAGATGTTGTGGCTCTTAACTGTAATGTAAATCTTCCATGTGTGCATCAATGTTAACTTAATGGAAACGGAGATACAATGTTAATTACAACAACAAAGCCTTTTTCTATTAGGTGGAGTCGATTATATGAATCAAACGACGCAAATTTATTTTGTCTTTGCTCATTTTTATAGTTATAGGTTATTAATAGATGCACATGTTAACTGATGCTTGATGTTGAAAACTCTAGGGACGAAAGTGAGACAAAATGCATCTTTCGAGGACTAAATTTGACATTCTTCTTTTTTAGTGACTAAATTGTGATAAGTTGTGTACCAAAATAATAATTTACTCAATGGTTTATGACGATTTGATGAACAGTACATCTCATGCTAGGTTGCCGAAAAATCAACACGATATTTCTATGCATGAATTTACGATTTCTCAGTGGCTTTGCAGATTTTCGAGATTGCTAAAACTTAGAAGAAGCGACTTCAATCCGGAGACTACGAAGAACTTGGAGTTGAGATGACTGAAGGAGATCAGATTAACTCACCATAGCCACTTAGAGGCATAATGCAAGAATTTGTGAGCTTCTTGCTCTTTGAGAGCAGTCCAGTCAATGTTAGGATGTTTTAACTGCAGGGTGAATTTGTGTTTGTTTTTTTTTAGGATGGTTGAGCCCTCCCTCCCTACTCCTCTCTCACCTAATCAATTTTGTAATGTCAAGGCAATATCTAATTTCATCCTTCGGAATATAATATGTAAATGCATTGTGATTCTTCTTCTTGTTGTAACAGCTTCTGTACAAGCACGTACCACTAGTAACTTCCTCTTCTTTTTTCCTTGTGTTTCCCATGTTCTTATTAAAATTCTTGTAGTGTCCCTGCACATGTATTTGTAAATTAGTGTTTTTTTTTTTAATGTTCTGTAGGAATCTTGCATGAGCTTCGGTGTAACTGTTTCAATTGTGAACTGAAAAAAAAAAGAGGGGGGGGGGGGGGGGGGGGGGAGAAATAGCTTGGTTAAAAATTGAAGAAATCAAGTATTTAATGTTATTGAATAGCTATGAGATCAGTATTGTTGTATGGAATTGAATATTAGACGATAAAAAGTCAATATGGACAAAATTTGAATATTGCAGAAATGAGAATGTTGCACCGACGAGAGGTTAGTTCAAGTGATAAGTGGCTTGATATCATTTAAGTAAGGTCTTGAGTTTGAGACCTTGTGAATGTAATCATCTTCGTTGGGAGATGGCTATAGTCAGGTGTGTGATATTGGTCAAGTTTAGATTAGTCGGGACAAATTCTCAAAAATTGGGTGGGCACAAAAACAAAGAGAATTATTAATTTGGTTTGTTCTAATTCAATCCTTGAAAGATGAAAATAATTAATTTTGTCCTTGAAAGATGTTTTTTTTGTCTCGGTTTGGTTCTTCTAGTCCTTGAAAGAAGTTATATATACGTTGACAGAAAAAATTAAAAGGATCAAATTGGGACAAAAAAAATCTTTCAGAGACTAAAGTGGAATAATTTATATCTTTTAGGGATCAAATTAGTAATTTTCTCTAAAAAATAAGAATGCTACATTAGATTAATGGTCATATTAAAAAAGCTATTAATTATGAATTATTGCATTAGTGAAAAAGTCACGAGAACATTTATCATAACTGAAGTCATTGATAAAAACTTGTCTTTCTCTTGGATTTGGTCATATATAAATTTTAAAAAAAACTTTCTTTGTTACATAACTTTCAATGACTAGAGTTTATTTATAACTGATAAAAATATTTTAATCTCTTTAAATTAGCATAAGATGAAAATGTTATATATTAATTGTAAGTAATATTTAGAAGTGATGTGTGTGACACTTAGGCTTGCTTTGACAACAAATTTTAAAAATTATTTTATGTTTTTAAGAATAAAAGAACAAAAAATTCGTTTGACAATTTGTTTTCCTATAATTGTTTTTAAAAACTAAAAAATAAATTTGTGTTCTTAAAAATAAAAAATAAATAAAAGTTGTTTTGTACTCTTGTTTTTAGTTTTTCTTTTAAACATAGAGATCAAAAAATGAATTGACAAAGAACCTATAGTATTATTTAGCTAAAATACATATATAATAAATAAAATATCTTTTATGTCCCTAAATTTTACTAGCTTTTATTTTCGTCCCAAAACATTTTTTTGTCAATTTGGTCCCAGAATTTTCAAATTAATCAAACAAGTTTTTCTATTTTTGTTCTTTAAAACTTGTTTTAAAAACTGTTTTTAAAAACACAAAACAAAAATAATTGTTAAACAAGTCCTATATTTCCTTGTTCTTGCTCAAAGTATTATATGTAAATTATGTGTTTCCTTAAATATTTGTTTTAATTGATGTGATAATCACACTTCTTGTGATAATCTAAAGGATAAAATGTAAGTATAGTTAAATGTATACTAACTTTCAATACAAGATTTTTACAATCAAATCGCAAATTTCGATCACGGATTTGGATTTTTAAAGGTGCACACATATAAAGTGCATGATCTAAGCTGTCGAATGAAAATTAAGAATCGTATCTGCACTATAATCATACTGCATTTTAGCCAATCCAGTTTGATGTTTCAGCTTTTGAGCGGTGACAAAGATAGTAGCAAGAAGTAGTCACAACTCACAAGGATATCACCAGAATAGAGGAAACAAGAATTAGGTATTTTGGTCATTATATACTTTTGGAGGAAAAAGGTTAGCCTAATATTTTACATGTACGTAGTTGCTATTGATTTATACAAAGTTTAGAGGGATAAAATTGCTTGTAATTTAAAAATTTTGAGACCCAACTACAATTTTTAAAAAAGGTTTAGGAATCAAATTGACAAACATAGACCAAAATCAATGAGACAAAATCAATTGACAAACACTCTAAAACTTTGGACAAAATCAAGGTATTAATTAAAAGTGTTCTTTCATATAATTCTTTTTTTAAAAAATCATTTTAAAACAAAAAATATAATTTTGGCTTAATAACAAATTATCTTAATAAATAATAATAAAAAACATCAACCTTTTTAAAGAGATAAAAACTCCATTTTGATCCCTAACATTTAGTACATTTATTAGTTTGGTCCCTAACGTTTACTCGTTCTCAATTTGGTCTTTAACATTTGTTTAGTTTCAATTTTGGTCCTTCATGTTTGCAATTGGTACCAATTTGGTCCTTCCATTATCCAAATATTAAAATTACTTAAAATAATTGAGGAGGAATACCAACCACAAACATGAGGGACCAAATTGAAACTGAACAAATGCTAGGGACCAAATTAGTATCAATCGTAAATGTAAGAGACCAAATTAAAACTAAACAAACCTTAAAAATTAAATTTTAAAAAAGGTACTAAATCAAAATAAGATTTCATCCTTCTAAAATTTAAGATGGTCAAATGTCCATTTTGGTCCTTTATCTTTCATCTAAGTTCTATATTTGTTCTTTATCTTTCAGAAGTTCTAAAGTGGTCCTTTATCTTTTCTAGAAGTTCTATATTAGTCATTCCGTCCAATTCTTCCGTTAACTAATAATGTGGCTTGCTGAGGTAGACACATTATCTCTCGTACGTGTTCATTTAAGTCGACGTGTCACTCCACGTCAACACCACGTCATCTTCTAGTTCATTGTCTGTGATGATGTGGCGATGACGTGGTGTGGCACATCAACTTAACAGACACGTAGGAGAGATTATGTGTCCATCTCAGCACGCCACATCAGCATTAAGAAATGGACGTAAGGACCAATTTGAAACTTCTGAGAAAGATAAAGGACCAATTTAAAATTTTTGAAAGATAAACGACAAATACGAAACTTGAGTAAAAAATAAAAGACCAAAATGAGTATTTGACCGTTCATAATCTACGACAAAAATATTGTCCTCAGTCCTATCAAATAATTAATTTCCTTTTTTTTTTAAAAAAAACAAATAATTAATTTTGTATTTCTTTTTTAAGACCAAAAAGCTCACGATATAGTTGGGATTTGGTTACATCAACGTCCCAAAAGTTGAACGGTCCTCACTCACTCCTCATAGCCCACAGAACGTAGTGAAATTCTGTCCCGCCATTGAAGTCCCCTCCTTCTCTCTCTCTCTCTCTCACTGCTTTTCCTTCTTTATTCTTTTCTCAATGACCACTTTCTTTCTCACTTCCACCACTACTTCACCTTCACCACCATGTCTCCTTCAACGTCGTCGTTTCTCTCCCACTCCTCATCTTCAGGTACTCTATACTTCTCTTCGGATCGGTTTCTTTTTTCTGTATACTAAACCCTAATTCCGTCCATCATGTGGTGTAATCGTAGATAGTTCATTCCTATAACGCAGGAGTAGGTTAATCTTGTGTTTTGCTTTTTCTTGAATTTAGGCTTCGCTGATGCAGAGGATTGGAGTGTTTTCTCTTAATTGCAGGAGCAGGTAATATATTGTGTATGTTTCTTTTGGGGGTTTATTTAACTTCTAGTGTGTTCTTTTTTTGTGTGATTCTTGTATTGATATGATTGGGTCTAAAAAAACAGGAGAAGTTTGATGTGTGCAATCAATCAAGATGGACTGACGGATACTCTGAGAACTGCAGATCCTGATGAAGTAAGAATGGGAGCGATAATCAATGTTTTTGGTTTTACCTTTACTTTCTTGTTGTCTCTCCTTTTGGTCATTGGCTTTTAATTAACCACGTTAAATAGAAAAATTGCAATTCTGCAAGTTTTCAGTGCCGCTGGTATATGTATGTTGATTTCTCTTGAAGGTGGATATGTTTTTGTTTTATGTCTCAAATCTTATGCTTACTTTATCTTTGTTTAGAATTTGCGGTAGAATAGATATTTCGTTTACCAATTCTACATAGGATTTTCTAGACGTTGGTGATTAAATTTATCTCATTTAAACTCATGTGTAAGAACTAAGAAGCCTTCAAATTCACAATTTTCATGCACAAAACAAGAAATGGTTTCCTTAGGGGTATGTTTTGTGCAAAAATCAAAATTTATTTTCCAATCCTAAGCCACTGTGAATTGCAATGTGCATGACATGCTCTAGGGCATCTATAATCCACCTTTTGGTTATGGGGAAAAGGAATTAGAAAAGAAGATTGAATAATTAAGCAATGTAAAGAACACTTAAGTGACGCAAACATAATCACCTATGCAATCACATTTGTGGGGGAAAAAGTGCACAAGTGTCATATTTCTTAAGCATGCTATATATGGTTTCCTGAATATTTTATGTACGAAAAATACAGTTTTCTCTTTTGGCGCCACATTTACTTTATATATTATGTATCTAATACTTCAGAATTCTAATATAACTTGCATGTAATGTGCAGGCTAAAGACGAAGGGAATAAGGTTGAACTTGAGGCTCTGTTGCAAAAAAGTAGTTGCGCAAATGAAGGTGAACATTTATTCAGTATTATTAGTTCATGTATCAGCAGATTATGTAAAATTTATGGCTTTATAGATGAATACATGTAAGTTTCGTCACGGCCACTTCGGTGTATTTCAGTGATTGGGGTGGGTGGAGTTTTGTTTGAATAGCATCAGTTTGTAACGACTTCCCCATGTACCAAAAAGAATGTTGCATTATTATGGCATAACCTGATATGGAAGCAAAGCTCATATTGTTTGAATCTATCTCTAGCAATTCTCTTGGGTCCCAATTGACGAAATTTAATTTAGTCAAGATGATCATGTCATTCCATTTATATAGTCAAGCCTCCAATATAGGTTTTCTATTTTTGTTCTAAGAAGATTGTTTATTTGTGGATTGATGAAGCAATCACTAACAAGTCAGAACACTAGTGTTTCAACTTTCAACTATGGAGCTAATTTTGATTCATGAGAATAACCAAGAGTTTGTTCTTACATTTACATTTCCACCAAAAAAAAAAGTGAATTGACACAAATTGCATGGTAAAGATTCAAGGTCTTTTTGTGCTTTCATTTGAATATCTTAATTTATGTCATGAATCTGAAATTTTTGTGCGGTTGACAAACTGCAGCATGGTCTCAGTTTTCCAAAAGAGTCTCAGGTGAATGGGATGGATTTGGAGCAGACTTCTCTAATGAGGGGAAGGCCATTGAATTGCCAGAGTCAGTGGTTCCTGAAGCGTATCGTGAGTGGGAGGTCAAGGTATTTGATTGGCAGTCTCAATGCCCCACTCTTGCAGAACCAGAGGATAACATTCTTGTATACAAGAACATTCTGTTACTTCCCACTGTCGGTTGTGAAGCTGATGCTGCTACAAGATACAGGGTGGATGAAAGGCAAGTGGGAGGGGCAAATAATGGGGCTTCTGCTTTTGCTTATCAGTCCAGTGGATCTTATGTTGCCCTCTGGCAGAAGGAGGATGAACTATTGGAGTTGGAATACTGCTTGATCAGTCCTCAAGATCCTGAGTCACGAGTGAGGACTATTCAGCTTCTCCGTGTATCAGATAATATGAAGATGGCGCTGCAGAGCATTAAAGTATTTCGTGAGCAATGGTACGGACCATTTAGAAATGGTGATCAACTAGGAGGTTGTTCTATCCGTGACTCTGCCTTTGCTTCTACTGCTCCCATGGCTGCTTCACAAGTTGCCGGTATCTGGCATGGATCTAAAGCTGTTGCCACGTTTACCTCTCCAAATTCTGTGAGTTCTAGGGTCTCCCCTTCTACTTATATTTTTCCATGTCTAGATCTTCTGGTATCATTTCTGGCCTCTTCTGATAATATCCATAAGTCAACAATTTTAAACCAGTACCTATAGACCTTGACCTTTTTGTCAAGGGTCAATTCATCAAAAACTTTAGCTTTTAAGTGAAATCCCATATTCCCATTAATCATTTCATCATAAAATTCTCCCTCACACCAACAAGTGTTGATCCAAGTGGTAAGCGACTTGGTATCGCTTAAGTAAGGTTCCGGGTTCGAGACCTTGTGAGTGCAACTATCACCATTGTGATACTCCCCCATCATAGCCAAGTGTGTGACACGGGTTGAATCCGGATTAGTCGGGGCAAAGCCTCAGAGACTGGGCGGACAACAAAAAAAATGCTCCCTCACATGAAAGCTCTTTGAGTTTAAATCTGTGGACAAAGCACAGGCAAATCATACTTTGTGCTGAAACTTATTTAGGACTTGAGAGAATAGAATGAAGCAAGTATTAAACTCTAGACCATTTTGATACCATATCAAAGATCACTTGACCCTAGAATGAATAGTTTTATAATATAATTTCCATAATTTGTTTCCAGGGGATTTTTCAAGAGGTGTTGGAAGGCAACATACAGAAACAGAACTGTGTCAGAGATGCATGCAATGAGATATTACTTCCCAAACAATTGTGGTGTTCATTTAAACAAAGTAAGGATGGTGAAACTCATAGTGAAGTGGGATGGCTTCTAGATCATGGACAAGCAATCACATCAAGTTGCCTATTCTCAAGCACTGCTAAGCTTAAGGTAAGTTACAACTTACAATATGTAGATTTCTATAATTCTATTAATGAAGCATAAGAATAGAGTTTAAGGCCTTGTTTGAACTGCTTTTGTTTTGTGTAAAACAAGTTTTGGAAGAACAAAAATAAACAAAAAACTTGTTTGATTAAATTGTTTTGGGAACAGTTTTGATAACAATTCTTTCAAATTTGCCATCAATGAAGGGAGGAGAAGTAAAATTTCATAATTACCATTAATGGAAACAATTATCTCAGTTGTTCTGTGTTTTTTTTTTCCAAAACAAGAAAACAATAGTCAAAACAAGTTTTAATTGTTCTGGTTTTTTGTTTTTAAAAATACCAATACGATTTTTAGTTTTTAAAAACAGTTACTGAAAACAAATTGCCAAACAGATTTTTTAATTCTTGTTTTTAGAAACTATTGCCAAACATGCCCCAAGTATTCAATCCCCTTGGTTCAATTAAGATAGAGACACTCAATATGCATAAGCTGATTTTTGGTATATTATTTTACCTGTCAGTGTATTCAATTTTTCTATTATTATATAATATCACGCCTGCCTGAAAGTAGATACTTTTTTTTTTTCTTTTTGTGGATTTATATTTTATACTTTAGTGATTCCAACAGTTTTTTTTTTTTTTTTGCAGGAAATATCATTAGCTTTAGAAACAAAAGGTTTGGAAGAAGATGTGTAGTCTTGGTGGCTATCCATTCAGATCCTTTCTTTGTTAGGTAAAAATTTATTCACAAATATGACAAATCTGTCACGAAAATTTGTCTTAAAATTCACTTAATTCTCATAGTGAAATTTTGTGTAGACAAAAAAGCATATATCATAGTATACCTTCTGTCAATAACTATAGTTTGACAAGTATAAAGAGAGAGAGAGAAAGAGAGAGAGAGAGAGAGAGAAAAAGTTTACTTATCTTATGGGTTTGTATTGTAAGCATTCATATTTCTTACTTGAACTGTGATATTTCAACAATTAGGTCTGAATCTATGTGCATCCTCCCACCACAGGGCAAGCAAGAGGATTTATATACAATATAATGATGGTCTGATCATGTTTAAACTTTGAGAAATAAATTACTTTTTTCTTTTTGAATGAATGATTATATCCACAAAATGAAGGCTGCTAATCTGGATATAAAACATTGATTAATCTTTTTTCTTTAATTATTTGAAATATTAAATAAATATTAAAAATAATAGTTATTTTTTAATTAAAAAATGCAAGAAAAATATATGATGAAAAGACATGCGAGAAAATAAATTTAATGGATAGTTATAAAAAGTTTATTAATGGATAGGCACTTTGAAGCACTTTGCTCAACAGGTAACTTATCACTGGGACGGAAGCATGACATATCTCTTCTTAGAAGAAGCCACTCTACATAATCGTCAAGGTCATAAGATTTAATCAAAATAAATAAAAAAATAAAAGCTATGTAGGAAGAGTGTCTATTAAGAGTATATAGACATATCTTGATATGAAAGGATGTCTTAAAATTGTGTTTTTTAGACATATTAAAATAGGCCTTCACACTACAAAAGATTTGAAGTTAAAATATTCATAAGCATAAGCTTTGTTGTATCTTGAAAGAGACTTGTTTATAATTCTCCATTGTATAGATAATCTCTCTTTTAAGAGAGTAATTACTCAGCCTCAAAGCCTTCATTTATCTTTCTCTTCTACCCTAATTTTATAACAAGCTCTCCATACAATCCCGCGCTCTATAAGCTTAGGCTGTGTTTGGTAACAGAAAAAAGGAAAGGAAAAAGGGCAGAAATGGTGCAATTTCTCCAACATTCTTCTTACCAAACAAACCTTACTTTTTACAATGTGATGAAATTATGTTTTTGCCCTTACTTTTTTATTCACTTTTATTTCATTCTCACTTTACATCATATCATATTGACATGATATTTTCATTCTCATTCCCTCAAACATTCCCATTCTCATTCCTTATTCATCAGAATGTACTACCCCGTTTTAATATAGTCTTTATTTTAGGGTTTGTTTGGGAATTAAGAGAGGAAGGGAAGGGGAGAGATTAGAGGAGAAGGGAGGGGAGAGGGAAGGAAGGTTAAGCTTCCATATGTCCTTCCTTTGTTTGGGTGTTGATACCTCCTCTAAAATATTCCAATTTGGAGTATCTTGAATTTGTGAAGGGGAAGGATAATGGAGGGTTAATGATTGATCTTCCATTATCTTCCTCTCCAATTTTCATCTCCCCTTCCCTCTCCTTCAACTCCTTAATCCCCAATCCAAACATATCATTAGTTAGTACGACGTCGTTTTATATTTTAGCTACCAGTTTGTAGTTTGTACTGTATCATCTTATTCTTGCAATTTTCTGATGGGTCTTGGCTCTTATGGCCCACGCAACTCGTTCTGTGTGTAACTCTTCGGCCCAACAGTTAATATATGGAAAAAAGTCAAAAACTAAGGTAAAATTTATTAGGTGCTTGTTATAAAGTTCACCAATCATAAATTGTATTTTTACTCTCTCTCTTCTTTGATTGATTATATAATTTATTGTCTTTTATATTCTCTCTATAATGATTGGTTATACAAAATTTTTTTGCCACATGTGTAATTTTTATTAGAGAACTTAATAACAAGCACCTAATGAACTTTACCTTAGTTTAATCCTAAATATATTTACCCTCTTTTTCACCAAAAGAGAAGGAATCCTAGTTTGAACTTTGAACTTTCATAATCATATCCCAGTTAGTTTTGACTTTGATTTCTTGTGTTTTTATATTTTATTTGATTCCCTTTAGAAAATTGGGTGATGGATATTAAATTCTCACTTCTCATCATTAACGTATATGACAATTTTGAAGAGATGGGAAAGAAAGGCATAAAGAAATGAAGATATTTATATTAACAAGGAGCCAAGTAGAATATATTGAAGGATTAAATTCTTTTTTCCATCTTTTATTTTAAAAATTTTATATTTCTCATCTCCTAGAAAAAATTAATTCAAGACTTGGAGTCAACCAAATAAAAGAAAGGTAAAAAGTACTTTTACGTCTTTAAATTTTACAAAATTTTTAATTTCACCCATAAGTTTTTTTAGTCAATTTTATCCAAAAATTTTAAATTGCAATTAATTTCATCTTAACATATAAAATTATTCAAATTAGTAATGCCAAATAATGATATAATATTACATATATAATATTAATGTTAATTCATCACTCAACATGACGTCATTTCTTTATATTCTTCTTAATATAAAGAAGCGACATAGTTTTAATACGAAGAAATAGAAATTGGATCCGATTCAATTCATTCTCCTGCAATTCCTTCAAAATGTTTCAAGGAATAATAATTTTTTAATAGACACTCACACTAATAAAGATTCATCATGAGTTAATTAGAGACCAAATTATTATTAATAATGACAAATAGTCCATTTATGATAGGTCCCTATTAATGTGAGCCCCTATTTTAAAATTATTATTACTTCACAAATAAAACATTTTGAAGGAATTATATAAAATTTGTAAGAAAATAAATTGCATCGTATCCAACTTTAAAGAAATAACACCGTTTTGAATAACAAATTAATATTAATATTGTATATGTAACGTTATATCATCATTTAAAGCTAAAAATTTGAAAAATATGTTAAGTGTTATGAAGAAATTCAGAATTTTGAAACGATTTGCTTTTATTCATTAACATTGAAAAATTTATTTACAATATAATGAGTCGAAGAGAATACTTTCACACATACTAATATCAAAAAATTGCTTTAAATATAAAGAAGTTTTAAATCAATGGACTTCTATTCTATGTATTAAAGTATTTACAAGTCAGTGAATAAATTAAGTTTTGAATTATTAGTCAAACTACTATTTAGTTCATGAATTTTAAATAGATTATTTACTTCTTGAATTTATACTCCCGCCAACTATTTAGTCCATGGGATGTTATCCGTTAAGTTATTGCATGCGTGACATGATCGTTATATGCTGATGTGACACTGTAAATTTGCCACTATGTTGTCACCTCACCTTGCCATATTATTTGAATATTTAAAGGTAATACTAAATAGTTCTTGTACAAGTTAAAAGTTATATTAAGTAGTCTTTGTATTAGTTAAAAGTGGCACCATGGTGGCAAATATAGAAACTATTTAATATTATTTTAAAATATTTAGATGATGTGGCGAGGTGAGGGAGCAACATAGTGACAAATTAACAGCGTCGTGTTAGCTCATAACAGTCACATCACGCAATGACTTAATGGTTAACATTCCAATGACTAAATAGTTGACGAAAGTATAATTTCAAAGATCAAATAATTTATTTTCAAAATTTATGAACTAAATAATAATTTAATCAATAATTCAGTGACGAAAAATAGTTACCTCATAAATTAATTACTATATTTGATTTGAAATACATTATTTTTTTAAAGTCTTACTATATAAAATATTAATTCCAGCAAATTTCACTTCCACGAATTAGACTTTGAAATTGTCAATTTCAAAGAATCCAATTCTCAATTTCATGAAGTGAACCAAACACCTAAACTTTGTTTTTCGTACAATTTCATGAAAAACAATTTTTAGTGCAACCAAACTTAGGTGGCGTTTGGTATCCGATGAGTGTTTTAGGTGGCGTTTGGTATTCGGTGAGTGTTTTAGTAAGAAGTGAAAATGGAAGTGGAAGTAAGTGATAAAAAGTATGTTTGATATGCAGGGAAATGGAAGTGGAATATAAAAATAATATTATTTGGTATAGTAGGAAGAAGATAGAGAAATAGAAGATAAAAGTATGAAAAATCTTTTTTGCCCTTACTTTTTTAAAAGCCACATATTTTTTAAAGGCATTTTGGTCTTTAAACTTCACTTCACCTCGCTTTCTCTCCCCTCCCCTCCTCATCAAGAGGGAAGGAAGCTTCCCTCTTCACAGAGAAGCTGAAGCCCACCTCACCAATTCTGCAATCATACCAAACGTGCAAAGAGAGTAGCTCACTTACTTTTCCTGCTTTGCAATCATACCTAGGGGTGTTCAAAAAAACCCGTTGACCCGACCCGAGGTCAACCCAGGTCGGGCCGGGACCCGGGTCTGACAGTGCTAGACCCGGTCCGGCCCGGGGTACTTCCATTTCTTTTTTTTTGTTTATATTTACTTAAATAAACAATAATTATATGAAAAAAGATTAAAATTGATGGCTGAAAATAAGATAGCATATATATTATTTAATATATTATTAATCTATTCCTAAAAATTAGGTAATAAATCAATTTAAAATTTAAAAAATCTATTCAAAATGTCAACATATATTAATTACTCTTCATTTTCTATGCCCAATCTCTATTTTCTATGCCTAGTCTTTATTTTTCATGACTCAAATTCAAATTTTTAACAAAAAAAAAGGCTGACCCGGTGGACCCGACCCGACTGACCCCGGCCACTACCCAAACCAGATCTCGGGTCTAGCTAAAACCCGGCCTGACCCTACCGAACTTGCTCACTGCTCGTAGACTTTGAGAAGATTCAATTTCCAAAAAGAAAAATGACACCTAGAGGAGGCCGTATCTTATACGAGTTTCCAACTAAGGCGGTTCTCTTCCGAGTTCTGACTTCTCACTCGTACCTCTCGTTTTAGCGATCACCGAATTACGATTCTACCCTCTCTTCACACATCAAATACTCGTCCCGATTCAACTAACCTACACAAATCACCACTCACCACCAACAAAACCTCGTGCAAACCATGGTAAGGGTATTTTCGTAAAATTACAAAATTCCCTTCCCCTATATAAATTGCGCGACCTCAAAAAATCATACCAATATCTGATCAATACTCCACGGAATTAGCCATACAATAGCCATGGTTGCCACTGATAAGGTATTTCTCTATCTATCTCTTTGTTTGTTTCTCGGGAAAGTCATTTCTTATTTTCTCGAGAAAATCTCTTTTCCTGTCTGATCGTCCGGCGGATTTTATTTTATTTTATTTTTATATTTCAATTCTTTCGAACAAATAGGTATGCTCGATGTTAGCTAAGAGAACTTAGAGCTCTATTCGAGCTGTTTTGAACTTCGATAAATTGTGAGGAAAACATATCAAAATCCTGTCCGTGTGATGTTACTGGTGATTAATTACTATGTCTTTTGCTGCATATTTGGTTTTAGGTTGAAGATCAATTAGGTAAAAAACTTAGGACTTAATCTAGGCCTCCGTACTCTTGATATATCTATTTGAAACGAGTTCTTTGAGATGAATTATTATTCCTTCTGGTATTATTAGCCTTTGATATGATTAGAAATTAGAATCTCTCTTTAGGGATAAACTACAGCTTGTGCATATTTGTGGCCCTTATTGATTAATATGGAATATTAAAGGGGTATCTGTCAAATATTTGGGGTATGTGACGTCTCAAATGTTAGAATAGTTAGTGATTAAGTCCCACGTTGGATAAATCAAGGATGAAAGCCGTATATATAAATGTTTAATGAATCATTTATAACAAAATAAATAAGAGGATCTTGGATAGAAAAATCCAAGATTCTGTTGTGATCGTAATATATATATATATATAATATTAGTCAAAGATTGGGCACTTGGGCTTAAAATTGGTAGCCTGGATAATTAATTTTTTATTAATTATTAAATAAATTAAAATTAATTAGTTAATTTGAATGAGCACAACGTTCATATCTGAAAGGTCATATGTGAAGGATCATGTCTATTTGATTTTTGTCTATAAATTCGCATCTTCCATCAAACAGACAGAAAATTCGAAAATCATATTCTTTCTTTTCTGATTCCTAGAAAACCGTGTTCTGAGATATTTATAGGCTTGCTGACTATAATATCAGGCTTTGTATAATCCTGGGGGAAATCTGCCATAACAAACCCAGCAGCAATAAATAGTGGTGGGGGCTTAATTTCCTTAAGAACTTAACAGACAGAAAATTCGAAAATCATATTCTCTCTCTTTTGATTCCTAGAAAACCGTGTTCTGAGATATTTATAGGCTTGCTGACTATAATATCAGGCTTTGTATAATCCCGGGGAAAATCTGCCATAACAAACCCAGCAGCAATAAATAGTGGGGGCTTAATTTCCTTAAGAACTTTGACTACACTATCAAAGCCATCATATACAGAAATTTAGATTCTTCTTTTTCTTTTCGCTATATAAGCAATGAGCAGGCTGAATTCTTGATCATTTCTCTTATTCTGTGTTATTTCCTATTGCTTGTGGTTCTTAATCATAGGTTCCTTTTATGTCATTATGGTGATATACTGATATCTTTAAATCCAGTTAACACAGAATTTCCGTTAATCCATCAAATGATTAGATCCATTTTTATTTTAAGTGCTGTCTACAGGATTTCATGCACTGGTGATTTGAAATGTTTTATCAAGTAGATTCTTGACTAATTGACTGTGTTACTATATTTCACTTGCAACTTGTCTATGTCCATCTTGTGCTAACATTGTCTATTCAGTTAAAAAAGTATTATGTACTGGTTTTTTCTGGGTTGCATGGTTTCTCATTGCTATAAATAAGTGGAATCATTTTTCATAGGATCCTCGAGAGGAAGTCATTCAAGCATGGTATATGGATGACAGTGATGCTGATCAGAGGCTTCCCCATCACAAAGAACCCAAGGAGTTCGTATCTTTGGACCAGCTTGCCAGTAAGCATATATGGAGATTGGAGAATGTATTTGTGTTATTATCTACTTATTGAGAGGTTTACATTCCCCTTTTGGCTTTGTCATGTTAATATTTCAGAACTTGGAGTTCTCAGCTGGAGATTAGATGCTGATAATCCTGATACTGATCCAGAGCTGAAAAAGATTCGGGAGGATCGTGGTTACAGCTACATGGTTTGGATACTGATTTTCATTTACACTTGAATTATAACCTCCCAAATTAAAATTTCTGCGGTCAAAATACCAAAAACAGGATTTGGGATGCCAAGAACAATTTTTTGGTTTAAAAATTTGTTACTAGTGCCAAATATTTTCATTTTGATGCTCTATCTATCTTTGGACTTGTGCTATAATTGAGACTGAGGCAAATTTTCTGCAGGATGTTTGTGAAGTTTGCCCTGAAAAGTTGCCAAATTATGAAGAGAAGATCAAAAACTTTTTTGAAGAGCATCTTCACACTGACGAGGAGATTCGCTATTGTGTTGCTGGAAGTGGTATCTACAGATATTCATGCTCTATTTTGACTTTAGTTCCAACATACCTACCTCCATCAAATGCTAAATGTTTGACTCTTTTCCTTCAGGTTATTTTGATGTCAGGGATCGCAATGAGGCTTGGATTCGTGTATGGGTGAAAAAGGGAGGAATGATCATCTTACCAGCTGGGATGTATCATCGCTTTACCCTGGACGAGAGCAACTACATCAAGGTATTGATTACATATACATATACTGTACTACTCCATTTGCTTGTCTCCAATGTGGGAACACACACCTTTTATCTAAAAATATGAGAATGTGTACCCCTTAACCCTTCCTGTTTATTCATTCCCTTATGTGGGAACATGAGCTTAATTTTCAGAGTACCTTACTTATATATTCAATGTATTTCAGTATTTTTACTGAAGTGATCTGGGATGTTATATTTTAGTAAATGTCAAGAATGAAACATCTAATTGCATAATTTTTATTAGTTTGGTTCTGATAGAAATGTTATAGAGATGTAACTTCTGATAGTTCATGTTGCCCTGCGGTATGAAAAATGAATATTATTTCATGTGAACTATTTCTTTTGCGTTCTTTCCGGTGATTTTTGTTAGGCTTCCTATGAAATTTTAGATTTCACAATGTCTTACCTAGTTACCTTGTATGGGCGTTTTTCTTGACAATGCCATGACTTACATTACAACAACAATCAAAGCATGGGTTGGCTATATTATCAAACGGTGCCAACGTGTTCTGTCTTTTTACACATTTCTTTGATTAGATTATTAATAATTAAATCCATCTTAATAAATTTGCAGGCCCTGCGATTTTTTGTTGGTGAACCAGTTTGGACTCCATACAATCGTCCACACGATCATCTTCCCGCAAGGTATGATCATATATACAATTTGAGTGATCTGAGATGAGATAAAATCCACAGGGGATTTTATTATGGACTTATATGTGAGTTCAATGTGCAGGAAGGAATATATCCAGGCGTTTTTGGAAAAAGATGTTGCCAACCATGCTGTTGATGCTACTGCTTGAGAATGAGATGTACTTCTTGTAGTGGTAGACTTATATGAAATGGTCTCTTTGAATAAAAGATGCCTGTTATATTATGTTGATGTGTGTGTGTGCGAGACAATTTGAAGTTGATGTTATGTACAAATTTAATTCTGGTGTTATTTTTGCCAGTGCTGTATAATAAATATGGGAGTACCAATAGTTGTTATTAGAATCATAGTAAACATATTTTTGATCTTATGATATTATCTCTAAATCTATATTAATATGGATGTGGGGTTTTATGGTTAATGGTCTCCTAAAATAGCTATTTAAGTAATTAGTAATTACAAAAAAAAAAAAAGTGATGTGAGAAGATAATGGGAGAGAGTAAGTAGGAATGATGCATAATGGTAGTTCTTTTTTATTTTAAAATGGTAGTTATCAAAATAATAATAAGGAGAATAACTTACTGATTTTTAATTCATTGATTTAAATAATAATAATAATAATAATAATTTTTAAGTATTTTTTAAAAATTAAAAAATATATATGACATGTACGTATGTGAAATCTCTGGTAAATTTAATCATATATTTGAGAAAGTTGTACTAGTTATTACTATTCTAAAAATATAATAAAACAGTTGATATGAAAGTTTATTAATTTTCTATTATTTATAAATATATCTTGAACTATGAAATATGAATATTTTGAAGTACCTCTATTTATATTGTTCTCCATTTGTGAGTATTTCTTGAACTTTAAAATTCACTAAATATTTCATTACGTTTACATTCTTGCTATTAAGTTTATTTGTTCTCTTTATCATAAGAGATTTTATGACTAAAATTCCATTTTGGTTCAAATGCAAGCCTTTTTAATTTCATCTCTTATAGACACTTGTTGGTTTCCTACATATAAATTTGTTCTTAATTTAGTCCTAGAAGGTTTTATAAGACGTGCCGTTAAATTCTTTTTAGAAACTAGGTAAAAGTAACTTTTCTGTCCTTAATGTTTGGGGGTCCTGTCACTTTCGGCCTTAACGTTTTTTCGTTGTCAATTGCACCCCTAATGTTTTATATTTCTCCCAATATCGGGCTTTTGACTAACACCATTAATTTTTGGACGGTTTTTGATGACGTGTCATCCTATATGGTCAATAGTTTTAACTAGACTTTATTTTTTCACATAAGCAACATATTTTAGGGGTACAATGGACTCCAAAAACTCAGTACATCAGTAAATCCAGTACACCAAAATACTCATTACATCAATAAAATAGACCCTAAAAACTCAGTACTATTGACTATTGATGTGGAAAAAATAAGTCCAGTAAGAATTGTTGGCCATATAGGATGCCACGTCATAAAAAACTGTCCAAAATTTGACGGTGTTAGCCAAAAGTCTGACATTGGGAGAAATACAAAACATTAGGGGTACAATTGACCGTGAAAAAACGTTAAGAAGGAAAGTGACAGGACCCCCAAACGTTGGGGGTTGAGAGTAGGAAAATACTTTTGCCAACTAACTATTTTGGTCATTCATAAAGGAACTTTTCTTTTTGGTAATTTGGTCATAAATGTTTGTTCTTAAATTTGATCATTCATAAATATTTCTCTATTTTCTGACAAAAGAAGAATATAGAAATATGACTTTATTGTCCCAAAAAAGAAAAGAGAGACTACTACTTATTTGCCAGAAATGTAAAGTAAGCGTGTGAAAATGTAAGGGAAATTTTTGCCAATTTTATTGCTTTCGAAAGAGAGTACAAATACTTTTTATAATTTAAGAAAAAAAATTTTTTGGTCAGAATTTAAGAAAATTTTTTTAAATAAAAGGAAATATTTGCAATTTTCCCTTTCCTTTTTGAGCCCGCTGGCTTCATAAGCCCAATAAGGAGTAGGTTTGAGTCTATTAATATATTTGCAATTTGCCATTGCTTTTCCTCCTTTACCCTTCTTCTAGGTTGAGTCTATGGTGGCGTTTGGTAGGCTATGATTTTCTGTTATCTCAGATATCATAGTATCTTAGATAACGTAGTATATGATACTATAGTATAACATACTACAGTATTTATAATGCTGACGTTTGGTATAACAATGAACGATATCTCATATGTCAGACATGTAAGATGCACATGTTTGTTATTTTTTATAATCAACATAACTTATTTTTTTAACTTCTTTATTTATCCTTATAAAATTTAATAAGCTTCATTTTTTAAAAACAATGTAAAAGATATTTCATTTAAAAAGAAAATATTGCATCAGTCATCAATTGAGAAAAAAGCCATAATATCATGTGCTAAACGTGGAACAACACCAGAAAATGTAATTGGTTATTGAAAGGAATATATAGGAAAAAAATTATCTATTGAAAGGAATATATATAAAAAAGTGACGATTGGGTATATGGGAAAAAAAGTGGCGCTAAATTTATAATTAGTGATTGCATATATGGTAAAAAGTGGTGCTAAATAAAAAAATTGCACCAAGTAAGAAAACTGAAAAAATAAGGATAAAATTGGAAGTTTAATAAAAAAATATCTTTATTAACCCTGTGATCTGAGATGACATAGTTTTTGAGTTGTCATCAGATCACACCCTTTTGGTTGTGATGTGATAACAGGGTGTTATCTCAGATGTCGTCATGTGATGAGATCACAGCATACCAAACACAACATTCAACCCTGACATCTAAGATACTATGGTATGTAAGATGACGGGCATAGGATCACAGCGTACCAAACGCCTCCTATGATGCAACCATGTAATGGGTTATGTGGCACAATTATAGCCATTGACGTGATCCAATTGTATTGCATGATGCAACAAAATAACAAGTGTCACAATCCTATTGGCTGAAATTGCATTGCATAATACAACAAGTTGCATCATAGACTCACCCTTTCTTCTAAATCTATTTTTGGTTCCAATCTTTTTTTGTAAAGTTAAAGTTAGTCTCTAATGATGACTAGATTGATTTAGATCCAGTAAGTAGAGTTTATTATTCTGTTTTTGTGTTTTTCTATTCTTTGATAAAATTTTCTTGACAGATAAAGTGTTTTTGGATTTAAAATCTGTTATATCTAAATTTTATAGACCACTCTGTTAAAAAGTTTCAACTCTTTTACCATATTATAAGAGGATACTTACAAATTTGAAAATCACTATGATATGTAGAGGTTATAATAGTAATACATTTGTTAGAAACACAAAAAGAAAAATGGATATTTTTATCCTAAATTCAAATTACAAATATGATTAACTGAGCATTTATTTTATTTTTATAGTTCAACAATATTTATATATTATTTTTCAGTATTATTATAATTGAGTTATCCAATTTATTACAAATACTATTAGATTTTTTCTAACATTAAAGGGTAAAGTATCTTTGATACTCTTAATGTTTAAGCTTTTGATCAAATATACCCTTAACGTTTGATTACAGTTAATTATGCCCCCAACGTTTTAGTTTTCGAATAATCTTATCTTTTTCACTAACACCTTTAAAATAGATCAGATAACAGTTGTGACTTGTGTGACATGACACCGTTAAAAATAAACTTCTTCCGTTGTTGAAGATGCATCGATTCATCAAATTTCAAAACAAAACGATGCAAATATAACGTATCTAAAGTTTTTCTCTCCAAAATTTAAGAGATTAAAAGTTAAGTGCATCATTTTTGCCATCGCAAAATATATAGACTTATAATAAAAATTGAAGTAAACTAGTAATAAAATAAAAATGAAAGGTAAGTATAGAGATCCAATTACAAAATTGAAATTATAGGGATATGATTAAAAACTGAAGTAAACTATATGAACCAATTAATTAATTTAACCAAAAATACTAAATGTACAAAAGATTATTAATTGGTTCTTAACGACTAAAATTGCTTAAAACTTAAAAGTCTGCAGTACTAAATATTTGAATAAGATTGATTGAACTTTCTCATCCAAATCCTAAAGTTTGAGAACTTCCTAGCTATCAACTACCATCTCATATTTAATTTACCCAATTGTTCAATGAATTTATTAAATGTACAAATTAAAGATTAATTATAAATGTTGCTTTCTAACCTGCAAATTGCTCTTTTATTCGGTCTATTACTAAATGCTTTACGTACTTTGATTTAGTAGGTCGTTTTTATCTTAATTATAAGTTAAATACACTACATTATATCTATACAACTCGTTCAAAAACTATCAAGTTAATTGCAATTGTTTGAATGATTATTATTAATTTATTAGGGATGATCAAAGAGTTTGTGTACTCATAATATTTACCTGTTAGCTAGGGTGTGTTTGGTTAGTGGGGTGGAGGATGTAATGGGATTGCAGAAGGAAATGAAAAAAATAATACGAAAGTGATGCGATATGATGTGAATGGAATAAAAGTGGGTAAAATGACCATTTTACATATGTATTAAAAGTGAGAATAGAATAAAGTGGGTAAAAAGTAAGGGCAAAAATATAATTTCATTACATTACAAAAAGTAAAGTGTGTTTGGTTGGAATGATGTAAAGAGATTACGTCTATAGTTACATTGACAAAACTGTCAACCAAACGTGCCCTAAATTTATTAGGTGTACTGGGGGTATAATAATTTAATTAATAACTACGGTCTGGGTTTAGGCTTAGGGAGGTAGTATACGTACTTCAACCCTAACTCATAGTATTTATATAATAATGTTTACATATTAATTTTATTATAAAATTCATTATAATATATTTATAAATAAGTTGCCACTTGCTAGCTATAGTTTTTGTTTTTTGTTTTGAATACCAGCTATGGTTGATTGTGGGACAAAACTATTTTTTTTTTCAATTTTCTTCCTTATCTTTACTAATTGATATAATTTTTTTGCTCTTCATTCACATTCCATGTGTATATATGACTAATGATAGAGTCATATATGAAATTTATGTGTATGGAACAACTTTAAATCTTTTGGCCAGCTACCACCTTTTGAGGTACCTGTAAATCAGAGGGGATTAATCACCATACTCGACGATAAATACTTTGATTTCGATTAAAAAGCACAATTGACCTAGTAGAAGAAAGTCATATGAAACTAAAATATTCATAAATAAATTTTCATATTTATCGCTTCGAATTTAATTTTTTTTAAAGTTTTTAAATTTTTTGGTTTTGAATCGCCAAGTGAAGACTTTTAAGAAAAAAAAAATCAAAGTGTTTTGGCTTCGTTTAAGTTTCAAATATGATTTGATTATAATAATTTCACTTGATCATCAACTGGACGATTTTGAAAATAGGAAGAAGTTGCACCAATTAATAGTAAAAGAAAAGAAAAACAAAATTGAAATTTCATGCAAAATTAAGGGACAAAAACTTGTTTTTAGCCTTGATTTTGATATAAATGCATGTACATATATAGATAAACTTTTACGTTAACAATGTATTGAAGTTTCAATAATGGAGTGGTTTTGAATTGTTTTATAAAAGTAATTAAATTTCATATAGGTAAAATGTTCATTTTATGTTCAAAAATTTTACATTAATAATATTCAATTTCGTCTCTAATTTTTTTCGGTCAATTTTGTTTCAAAAATTTTTGAACAGCAATTTCATTCTACACTTAACATCGTGATAATGACATAATATCACGAGTGGATATTCAGTGGTACGGTAGTACTGAACTTCAGTACATCCCTCCAATCAGTTGGTTCCTAAACCATTCAAGGTGGGTCCTTATTAATATGAATTTATATTAATATTAACAAATGGCTCTACGTGATTAGAGGGATGTACTGAACTTCAATGGTACGGTACCATTGAACTTTTATCCTAATATCACACATATAATATTAATGCCAACTTATTGTCAAAATGACGTCAATTTGTTCATATTATGTCATAATTTGTTGTTATTATTTTGAACGATGTTAAATGTTAGGAAAACATTCGAAACTCTTGAGATAAAATTATTCATAAACAAGTTTAAGTACTAAATTGAAGATTTGTATAAAGTTTGAGGACAAAAAATATGCCTTTAATTTACCTTTGATATAAATAATTCTCAAATTGAGAAAAAAAA
Source organism: Senna tora (assembly GCA_014851425.1). NCBI lineage: Eukaryota > Viridiplantae > Streptophyta > Magnoliopsida > Fabales > Fabaceae > Senna > Senna tora. The sequence goes on from CM026271.1 coordinate 11,470,951, forward strand.
TATGGAAGTAAGCAAGACAAAAAAAAAAAGGCTAATAATTTTCAAAGTAGAAGAAGTGATCACTTCTAAGAAGGCAAAGAATATTGCAAGACGAAGTCATCATATAATATAATTAATTTCCATTGGACTTTGAAGTTCATGAACACTTCTCTTTCAAAAGTGTACATAAATATCATGCCAAACCAAGCCAATCCTTTCTCATCATCATAAAGTCATCCATTTAATTTTCTAGCAAAAATAATCAATAAGATTATAATTAAGATCATGGGGAGCAATAATATTGCCAAAAGATGGAGAGATCTTAGTGGCCAAAACTCATGGAATCAAATGCTAGATCCTCTTGATATTGATCTTCGCAAGTACATAATACACTATGGAGAAATGGCTGAAGCTACCTATGATGCTTATGACTTCCACACAAGAAGAAGCAAATATGGGGAAAGGGATTTCTTTTCCCATGTGGGTTTGGAAAAGGGGAATCCTTTCAAGTATGAGGTCACAAAGTTTGTGTATGCAACCTCAGAAATTGACTTCAATGTCTTCAAAGATGTTGAAGAGACAAATTGGATAGGGTATGTTGGTGTGGCCACAAATGAAGGCAAAGCCATTTTGGGAAGGAGGGACATTGTGATTGCATGGAGAGGAACACAAGAGGATATAGAATGGGTTAAGGATGTCCAAATCCTTTTGGATGAGGCTCCATTGATATTTGGTGTTCAGGGTCGTGTTAAAGTGCATCGAGGGTTTTATTCTGTTTACACGGCGGATAACTCGCATTTAGTGCCTAACAATACCAGTGCAAGAAACCAGGTAATAATATATTTGTTTTAACTTGAAATGGCTTTTGATGTTTTTTTTAATAAAAAAATTAGGAGTTTTTCAGAAACAAAGTGTGGCATATATATAAGAGATAAGTAAACACTTTTCTTGATATTGAAAAGTTATGTTTGTTAATTCTACTATAGTGCAAACAAAATTTCTTTAAAGAAAGAGATTTATTATGTCCCAATAGTATACCCTTTTGAAATCAATTTTCTAATAAATATAATAGCAAATGATTTTGATTATATATACAATTATTTTTAGCAAAAAAACAAACTTTTAGTGGCGATCAAATTGGTGGTGGCGATCAAGTCAATTTAATTTGTAGTGTCTTAAATAAAAAAAGGTCAAAACCTCAAATTGGTCCCTTATGTTTGCACGAAGTTTCATATTGGTCCTTTCTGTTTGCAAGAAGTTCTAAATTGGTCCTTCCGTCCAAGTCCGTTAATTTATTTCTTCTGTTAAGTGCTGACATGACATGCTAAGGTGGACATATCATCTCTCCTACGTGTCCATTTAAGCCGACGTGTCATGCCACGTCGTTGGCACATCATCGCCACGTCATCATCTACTATCGTATGTGATGACGTGGCGCTGACATGCTAGCTTAGATGGACACATCAGCACTTAACTTGAGAAATTGACGGGAGTGGACGGAAGGACCAATTTGAAACTTCTTGCAAACACAAAGGACCGATATGAAACTTCCTGCAAACATAAGAGACCAATTTGAGATTTTGATCAATAGAAAAAAAAACAACAAAATGTTTTCTTCAAATTTATATACCTTTTGATCCTTATTGAATATGCAGGTCTTGGAGGAGATTAAAAGACTTGTGAATAAATATAAAGATGAGGAAATTAGCATCACAGTGACTGGGCATAGCTTGGGTGCAGCACTTGCAACCTTAAATGCAGTGGACATAGTCACCAATGGCTTCAACATCCCACAAAACCAACCTCACAAAGCTTGTCCAGTCACAGCTTTTGTGTTTGCTAGCCCTCGAGTTGGCGATCCAAACTTCAAGATGTTATTCTCTACTCTCGAGAATCTACGAGCTCTTCGTATCCGCAACGACGACGACATCGTCCCTAGGCATCCTTCCCTAGGGTATTCAGAAGTGGGACAAGAGCTAGAAATTGATACAAAAAAATCCAAGTTCTTGAAGAATAGTTTTGGGGATGTGGGTGGTTGGCATAATTTGGAAGTCTATTTGCATGGAGTTGCAGGAACTCAAGGGAGTGAAGGAGGATTCAATTTAGAGGTTAAACGTGATGTTTCACTTGTTAACAAGAGAATGGATGCTTTGAAGGATGAATATCATATTCCTGTGGCTTGGTGGAGTAAAGAAAATAAAGCTGGTATGGTTCAACAACCAGATGGTACATGGAAGATGCAAGTGATTAGATCCAAAATTTGAGTATTAGCATAACTTTTTAGGACTCTTTTATAATGATTTTCAATGTGTTGTTTTGTTTGTTGCAATTGATATTATGGTTTGGTTTTCTTAGCTACTTGTATCATTGTATGTTGTTTGATTGAATGGTAGGTCTAAGAATTTATAATAAACATCCTATATGTTGTATATATAGATTAATATGATATGATCAAGAGTGGATATATATATTTATGTTTGATTTGGTTATGTTAAAAAAAATTATAATGTTAAAGTTATATAATTTTATGATATCTCAATCAGTTTGTTGATGCATAAAGAAATAAGTATTAGGTAAATTACACTTGCGTCTCCAATTTCAATTAAGTATCTTGTGGTTTTATTGTTGTCAATAAGGTGCATTGAGCGAGCTCTGTAAGATTAATAAACTAATGATACTAATAATACAATATAGATAGAGATAAGGTCAAAACCCCAAATTGGTTCCTTATGTTTGCACGAAGTTTCATATTGGTCTTTTATTTTTCAAAAAGTTTAAATTGGTCTTTTATGTTTGCAAGAAGTTCCAAATCGGTCCTTCCGTCCAAGTCCGTTTATTTCCTCTATTAACTACTGACGTGGTGTGTTGAGGTGGACATATTATCTCTCCTACGCGTCCATTTAAGCTGACGTGTCATCACCATGTCATCATCTATTATCATATGTGATGACGTGGCGCTGATGTGGCAATGATATGGCATGACATGTCAGCTTAGATGGACACGTCAGCACTTAACTTAAGAAATTGACGGAAGGACCAATTTGAAACTTCTTGCAAACATAAAGGACCAATTTAAACTTTTTGAAACATAAAGGACCAATATAAAACTTCGTGCAAACATAGAGGACCAATTTGGAGTTTTGACCGATAGAGATATTAAAATTAATTAACTCAAACACAACATTTAATTTTTCATTAGAATTTTTGTCACTAAATCACCTTTTTTTTTAAAAAACAACCTTGAAAAAAATAACCTTCATAATTGTTCTCACTTGATTTGTATGTTGAGATCAATCATTTTGATATCATTAAAACTGACGATTGATGAAAAGCTAGAAAAGTTTATCTCCTTTATTGTTTAACAACATACAAAGTTGAACACAAGTTTTTCAGGACCTTCTCAAGTTTCTATTAGCAGGGATGAAACCACAAACATGTGTGTGATTCTCTAATAAACTTGGTTGCTCAAAGCCATTTCCACAGGCAATTACTAAGTAGCTACTCTTCGAGAGAGACAAGAGCCTATAACATCATCATGAAGAACCAGGTTACAAACTGAAGGAGTTGTCTCAAAATTGCATTCTCCAAAAGGAAGTTTCTGAGCATAATTAGCTAAAACATCTGCAACTCTTTTTCCCTCCCTATAAATGTGACTTATTTCTACATACCAACTTCTATTCAAAACATCTCATTTTTAGTTAGTTCTCGTAAGTATGTTTTTTTTAAAAGAGTTTTCACAAGTATGTTAATTATTTTAATAATTCTATGTTTTCTAGAACAATATATTTTTTTTAGAAAAGCGAAAAAAATTATAAGATCATAATATTTTTAAAAAATAACAAATTTAATGAGAAAAGTAAAGATCATAAACGATTAAAGAGTTTTCCTCCAACCAGACAACAATATTATCAATAATACTGCATGCAAATTGGGCTAACACATATGCAACTTTGTATTTCGGATATCCACTGAACATTTGAATATCTAAAGCTCTCTTTAGCAATTTTAATGCCGCCAATAAGTAAATTCACAACAGATAAATCCTTTAAATTACCTTCCACCAAATCAACACCTCTATTCAAGTCCCCTTTTATGTTTACATCTCTATAGTTCAAAATTTTTCAATTGATCTAACCCTATCACAAAAGTCATAGCTTCAAGGTAGTTCATGCTTTTTAAAAATAGGATACATTAATTATATTATGTAAGGATAAAGCAAAAAGCATAAGATGATAATTAAATGAGAAGCAATTTAGATATTGGTTTCTCTACTCTTTTTTTAATTTCTTCTTATTTTATTGATTTATGAGAAAAAGTTTTTATATAGATTAGTTGTTCCACAGGCATCCTAGAGAAGACACTCAATTATTTATAGTTACGGAGGACTAAAGAGAATAAAAATTATTAAAAAAAATCACAAGAATCATTTTTGTTTATAATTGATAAGCATTATCTCTCAGTTAGCACATGAAGTTAAGAAAGAGAAGAAACGATAATTATCATTATAATATGGTAAGTTCAGCAATTTGTTTCTCTCTTGTCTTGTTCATGACCGAGAAAAACCAAATTAAAATATATTGGTTTTTTCATCTAATTCTTTTTTAATCTTTTTATTCTTCTGTTTATATTATTTCTTCTTCATCATCATCTTTTTCTTCTTCATTTCTTAATTCGTCAAAAGCAGCAAGTATTTAAAATATATTAGTTATTTCACATATTCTTTAGAAAATACACTCAATTATTTATTTATTTATAATTGTAGATAACTAAAGATAATGAAATTGTTTTAATAATATTCTTATAATATTTGTATTATTTTTGAAAATTTAATTAGATGAAATTAGGAGAAGAATATACAACAACTTTCAATTTTTTAAGATTGGGTTAATTTTAATTACGTAGTCGAGTTTTCACCTAGTGATAGAGAATATGCTTTGGTTGTTGTTGTTGGGTTAATTTTAATTTTAACTTCTTTTACTTTACTTTAGAAAATCAAGTTCAATGATAATTTTTTTAAAAATATTTTTATTTATTAAATTTGGTAAAGAAAATTCTAAAATTCTTTTTGTCAAACATTTATATTTTCAATATTATGATAAAAAATTTTAGAACACCACTTGTTAAATCATTATGGAATCATTCTTCAAATCTCTAAAGTGTCATTTGACATATTTTTAAGATGCCACTTGTTAAAATTTTGGATAAGTAAACGCACTTATATATATACACACACATATTTATTTAACAATTATGTTTTTTTAGGAAAGACCAATTCATCTTCTCACATGTAGTCATTATTTCTCCTGAAGGAGCATCTACCATCTACCATTGTCTAATAAAAAACATAATCGTTAAAATATATTGGCTAAAGTACTATTTTAGTCCTCAATGTTTACATGAAGTTTAATGTTGGTCCTCAATGTTTCAAAAGTTTAATGTTGGTCCTCAAAGTTTTTTTTTTGATTGATTTTGGTCCTCGAGCGTAACACCGTTAAATGAAGACGTGGCATGATTATGTGGCACACCATCTCCCCTGTGTGTCATATTTTAATGACGTGGCATGCCACATCACCCCACGTCACTCCACCATGAACACATCATCATCATCATCATCTTCTTCTTCTTCTTCTTCTTCTTCTTCTTCTTCTTCATCACGCTATAACCAAGCTGAAATGTATGATCCCTATTGAGGGGAATAGGAATGGAAGGGACATGAGTTAACCACACTTTCTTCCATAGGCACATTGGTGGAGATCGAGTTCGAAAGAAGAGGGGTCATCGAGGGTTCACAATAAAGTGAAGGACTCAATGGGGGCAAACCATCCAGTGAGAAAAATGACTGTTGAGACAAAGACCTAGAAAGAGAAGAGTGCGGTGTCATAATCGAAGAACGTAGTTGTTGGGGGTATGGTAAATTGGGGTGAGATGGAGGTATACCAAGTTTGAGATTTTCGGGACTCGTGTTTTGGTTTAACAGAAGCGTTGAAGCACCCACATAGGAGGGATTGAAGTTGGAAGCATTCAATCGGTTCTGTGGTGTTAGAGTTACTCCCGAGGAGGAACCAAATGCAGAACTAATTTGGTGTATACCAGCCCCAGTATTTAGCAGGGTCGATACCTTCCATTGACTTACTAGGTTTATAATCAAAATTATTAATAATGAAATATTTCAATTTGGGACCAAAAAAATTGCTACTAATTTATACAGTCAGGAAGGAACAGTAGTCAAGAGGAGAGGAGGAAGAAGAAGAAGAAGTGGCCATGGTGGAGTGACGTGGGGTGATGTGGCGTGCCACGTCATTAAAATATGACACGTAGGAGAGAGGGTGTGCCACATAATCATGTTGTGTGTGTAATTCAAAGTCCCACATTGGTTAGATTTAGTGAGCGAATGGGTGAGGAGCTTATATAAATAGGTGTGAGTTATATAGGTTCTAACACACATAAGAATACTAGCCTATAACCATTGGGTGTATTGGGTTTTGGGTATTTTTATGTATTGAGGAGGGTTTGTAATTTTTCCGTTCAAAAATTACAAGTAGTAAAGTTTGTCTCAGTTGGGGTCGTGGTAGTAGGTCTTGAGGCACCGAACCACGTTAAAATTTTTGTGTGTTCTTCTTTCTCTTTTCTTTATATTTTTGTGCGGGGCCTAACAAGTGGTATCAGAGCTTTGGTTCCGGCCTAGTGAGGAAGAAGGGAGAAAGAGCAAGAGGAAGGAGTCGTCAACGCCACGTCAGCAATTTGGAGAGAGGTTGGTTCTTGCTTATTTTCTCTTTTTTTTAAGTCAGATTTTCTTTTGAGTTTGGGTTGTTTGTGGTGCTGGTTGGTTGGCTGTGTGAGTGGAAGTATTTAGCCAAGAGTTGGGTTAAATACAATGAACACCCTAAAGTTTGAAGTTCCGTTGTTTGATGGGAGAACTGATTTTACACTGTGGCAATGCACGATTTAAGATTATTTGGTTCAGCAGGGTCTTGACTTAGCATTGCAGGATGAGAAACCGAGTGAAATAAAAGAGTCAGATTGGAGTACAATTCAGAAAAATGCTGTTAGTACAATTCGATTGGCACTAGCCCCACAGATAAAAGTGACTGTGCTGAAGGAGACATCACCGAAGAAGTTATGGGACACATTGGAGAGCAAGTTTGCGTCGAAGACATTGACCAATTGATTGATGATGAAGATGGACTTGTACTCATTGAAGATGGAAGAGGGAGGTAATGTGACTGATCACATTAACAAATTTAATGAGATGGTATCTAGACTGTTGAATGCAGGGGAGACTATTAAGGATGAAGAGCAAGCGCTGCTTCTCTTGGCTTCACTACCAAAATCCTTCAAGCCTCTAGTCCAGTCAATGCTAGCAGGAAAGAGCACACTGAATCTAGATGAAGTGATGAGTACCTTGAAGGAGAGTCAGAGGATGATGGGTGGTGAAGAGTCTTTCAGGGACAGTCATATACTAATAGTGGATAGTGACAGGAAGAAGAAGGGTGATCAACTTGGAAGAAATTCTCGATCGAGAGACATGAGCACTGTTGAGTGTCATTACTGTGGACAGCTGGGTCACATACAGATGAGATGCCCAGACTTCAGGGAGGACTTGCAGAGCATGAAGGAGAAGAGAGGAAGATCAAAGGGAGCTTCTTCTACTAATGTGGTTTCTTATAAGGATGAGTTAATCTGAGGATGTTAGAGGATTCTGCAGCAAGGGAGGATCGTTGCAGAAGCAGAAGAAGTCAGAAAATTAATAGGAGAGTTTAGTTTTTTTTATAAAGAGAAATAATGTAGGACTTTGGATTAAGGGAGGATTTGTTGTGTGTGTAATTCAAAGTCCCATATTGGTTAGATTTAGTGAGTGAGTGGGTGAGGAGCTTATATAAATAGGTGTGAGTTATATAGGTTCTAATATACATAAGAATACTAGCCTATAACCATTGGGTGTATTGGGTTTTGGGTATTTTTATGTATTGAAGAGGGTTTGTAATTTTTCCGTTCAAAAATTACAAGTAGTAAAGTTTGTCCCAGTTGGGGTCGTGGTAGTAGGTCTTGAGGCACCGAACCACGTTAAAATTTTTGTGTGTTCTTCTTTCTCTTTTCTTTATATTTTTGTGCGGGGCCCAACAAATCATGTCACGTCATCAACAAAAAAAAACCTTGAGGACCAACATTAAACTTTTGAAACATTGAGGACCAACATTAAACTTCATGCAAACATTGAGGACCAAAATAGTACTTTAGCCAAATATATTTAGTTTGTCATCAAAATATTCTTATCCTATAAGAAAAAGTGATATAGACCAAAATGCGAATCAAGGCGATGACTTACATGTGCCAATTGGACCAATAACAAGAGCTAAAATCAAGAGGATCCAACAACCTATGCAAGGTCTAATGAAACAAGTTCATGGAGATAAAGCTAATTTATAAGAATTGGGCTTGGAACAAGACCTAAAGGCTGTTAACGTTATGTAAGTTCAATTAAAGCCCAAGTGAAGGCACACCCTCTTTCACTCCAATTCAGCAAAACGACGCCGTTTTGCATCACTTCTCTCTTACTCCAACTCAGCAAAACGATGCCGTTTTGCTGAGTTCGAGTGAGAGAGGGTGTCATATCATCCAAATATGACACGTAGGAGAGAGGGTGTGCCACATAAGCCTTCCACGTCAGCATTTAACAAAAAAACGTTGAGGACCTAAAATAACTTGTTGAAACGTTGAGGACCAATATTAAACTTGGTGCAAACGTTGATGACCAAAAGAGTAATTTGGCCTTTGCCATATTAGCATTGTTTTGGAATAAGTTGGGGGCATTTCAATAATGGGATCCTGCAATAAAAATCTCTTCTTTTTTGACGTCGATAAGTTCTCCCTTAATTAATGCCATGCTATTCATAAGAAATACTAAAAAGAAAAAAGTATATTTTTATATAAAAAAGCATTAAAGCTTCATTATATTGTAAAAAAAATCAAACGGTACTTACAATAATTTAGAAAACTCCAATATAATAATACTGAAGAATAAACCCTAACAATTATTGAACTAAGTAAACAAATTGTAAGCTCAACTGATCCTATTTCTTCAGAATGAAAAATCTCACTGTCCTTGGTGTTGCCAACAAAGTTGTTACTCTTATACCTCCTGCATATTAGATCTGAATAATCTTCAAAGTTGAAATTGTCGTAGGCTCTTCCAATATCATGATGAACGAGTGAAAATTTTTTAACATAGATGATTCGTAGATTTAGATATGATTATAACAAATCTTGAATCCAGAATCACCTGATTGTCAAAAAAATTTACAAAAGAAAATAAATACACACAAAAATAAAACAAGCTCCACTTACTAGATCTGAATCGATCTAATGGGAGACTACACTCTCACAAGAGAGGACTACAAAACTCAGAAGTAAATCTGGAAGAAAATCACCACCAAAATTGGGGGAATGAATATCTACCTTATTTATGAAACGTAACAACGGTAACAAAAGAAGAAGAAAAATAGGGAGGGGTTGCCAAATTTTGGCAATCCCTCCGGTTAGATCTGTAGAAGAAAACTGGTTGAAGAATGAACGCAAAGAAAAGAGAGAAAGTGGCTATTAGAGTTTTGCCGAAAAAGAGGTTACGTTAAAAAAAAAAGAAAAAGAAAAAAGTATTGATTTATGAAAACCCCGTGATGCCTTAATTGATCGCTAAATGTGGTGATTTTCAAGCTAAAACCTATTTCAAACTTTGACGGGGACACGTGAACTGTGAAATCCGCAAGAAAGAGTTTCCTACCCTACTTAGCCTTACCCAAAGGCTTGGGTGAGTTTTTAGTCTTTGGTTGAGGGCCAGAAAAGTGAAATCATTCGTGAAGGAGGAAGAAAAGAGTTGATATAGTTATAAATTTTGGGGACTAAATATTATTTTTGTCAAATTCAGAGATTAAATAGTTGACATAGTTATAAATTTCGGGAACTAAATAACATTTTTGATAAATTCAAGGACTAAATAATAATTTAACCAACAATTCAGAGACTAAATAATATTTTGTCTCAAAAAATACTAATGCGACAAGAAGAAGTTAAAAAATGGAGGGTTATAAAGGAAGGAGGTTATGTCCCCGGAGTGGAAAAATCAAGGGGGTTAGATGCAAGATTTTATAACTCACTATGGTTATGTGTTAGTGTTATGATCTAAAACTGGTTTCTATTAAAAAAAATTATATTTACCTTTTAACCTTAATATTACTACTTTTTAACCTTAATATTACTATTATTTACCTTTTAATCAATTAATCAAAGGACTAAACTAAATTTTTTTTTGCAGAACAAAGGACTAAACTAAGTATAAAATGATATTTTATGAACTAGATTGAAACATTTTTATTTTTAAGAGTTAAAAAATTAAGCGATCATATATCTTTGAAGAACCAATTATTTTACTAAAAAAAAGAGAGTAAATTACACTCCTCTCCTTTGAGAGATCATCAAATTACACTCGCCTCCCCTCTATTTTTAAAACCTACACTTCTCTCTCCCTTAAAAGATTGAAAAATATATAATTTAATCATTTTTAACTAAAATATCATTAATAGTATTATTAACTTTTTAAATAATTAAATTTTATTATAAAATTATTTTTTAAAAATTATCATTTTATTATTATTATTTATTTTGAGTTAACAATAATTTTTTTTTATATTTGTCAAATACATATATAATTTAACTATATAAAGTATTTTGACAATAAATAAAACTATATAAAGTACTAGAAGCTTCGCATACGTAGTGCATGCAATTTATTCTTAATTTTTTAAAGTATAATTATTATATTTTAAAGCAATAACAAATTGTATTAGATATTTGATCATTTTTATATTAAAATTATTATTATAATTTAAAATAATTAATTAAATGATGAGACGTTATTTACTTGTTTACTTTTCTAGTAATTACCCATTATATATGCTTTCTCTCTTCCACTATACCTCTCATTATATATTTATTTGTATTTTTTAATTATAAAAATATCTATTTTGTGACCCCAATGATTAGGAGGGTCCAAAACCATATATATATATATAGATAAACATAAGAATATTTTTGACAAAATGTGTGAAATTTTAAATTTTTTTAATCTCTTAAAAAAGAAAAATGTAAATTTTTAAAATAAAAAAGGGAGAGTATAATTTAAAATTTTCTTTAAAAAAAGAGAAATTGTAATTTATTAAAAAAAATCTATAAAATTCACACGTGTCGATGTCAGCAAATTTGACCTTATTTCTCCCACCAATGGCAATATTCTTGTATGATTGGCTATTGCACGCTGGAGCCGTCTTCGTTACACACGTAAGAACAGATAAACGACGTCGTAAAAGCAGGTAATCAATCATTCGTCCACGTAGGTGCCGTTTTGGCAGCGTCACTGTCGTCTATACATAGATAGAAGAAAGAAACGCTTCGAAGTTTCAGTTTTTGAGATCTGTGAGCGAGGTGAAGTTAGAAAAGAACTACTCCCCCACCACCTCTACTACTAGCTCAGATTTCTTGTAATTATACGTTTTAAAAATCCCCCAAAAGATTCATTTTTTGTGGAAAGAGAAATTAAAGAAGGGAAATTATGGAGGAAACGAATAGGAGAAGCGCGAAGAAGGCTTGCGCGTTGTTGATCTGCTTGATGCTGAGCTTCTTGGGTCGAATTGAATCGCTGTCTGTGACCGTGAACGACGTTGAATGCGTCTATGAGTATGTGCTCTACGAGGGCGATACGGTCACTGGGAACTTCGTGGTTGTCGATCATGACATTTTCTGGAGCTCCGATCACCCCGGGATCGACATGACGGTGAGTGCAATGTTGGGTTTTGTGATGAAGGGGTTTTGATTCGTTTCAATTTTTGCCTGTTGGAGTCTTTTGAGGTTCTTTGAAATCTAATTATTTGCTGATCTGTGAACAATTTTTGGGGTTTCTGTTTGGGGATTAGGGTTTTTACTTTTGTCTAGGAGGGGTTTATTTGGATCGGGATTAAACCCTGATTTTACTTTGTTTACATAATTCAAGCTCTAATCAAAGGATTGATTGGAGGTTTTGAATTTTAGCCTACTCTTCGATGTTTGGATGTTAAAATTTCATAAATGCAGTGAAGAGGGTTTGAAAAGTGAAACCCTTGTGATGGTATCTATTCTTTTTTAATTTTCTTTAAAAAATAGACTAGTATTGATGATTAAAAAAGGAAATAAAAATTATAAGGAAGCCAAATAAGGGGTTTGAAAGTTTGGGTATGCTTAATTTTGTCATTCTTTATACCCCTGTTGTTGCTAATGAGTAGTGACTAGTGATGTGGATGAGTGTAACAACTTAACATAAGGAAGAAGAGAAGAATGAGAAGGGCAGCAATCCAATATTCATTCCAAACCTTTCCTATTTTCTGTTTAATTTCTTCAGCATTGTTGTTTCAATTCAATTGGCTGCTGTGCTTCTCTCCTAAAAGCTATACATCTTGGTACAATTCCTACAAATTGCTTGAATTTTTCTCACTTTGCAATTTGCAATTTGCAACATCATCTAGACTTACAGGATGGGAATTGTTGTTGTTGATATGGTACCTTGACTTTCTTTTCAACCTATTTCATCCTGGTTGATTTTACCATTATTCATATAACAGATACTACCACCTTGAGACCACCTAAAAGAGAAGGAAGAGATGAACAAGAAGTAGAGAGAAGATAAGAGAGAAAAAGGGAGAGGGGAACACATAGTAATTAATTGTATATTCTTGATAACCATCTTCTGTAGTACATCTAAGACTAAATTAAGTGACTAACTCTAACTCACGTTGCTAGCAAATTAAGTGACTTTTAAATAATGTGTTTAACAAAACTAGAGGATCTTAATGTGATTTCTCTTTTTGTTAATCAAAGTTTTGCAATTTGGTCCTAGGAAACCCACCTAGTGGGAAAAGGCTTTGATTGTTGTAGTTGTTGTAATCAAAGTTTAGCAGTTTGGGATTTTGCTATTTTAGAGAGAAAAAACTTCTGAATTCTACCAATTTATTGAAATGTAGGCTGATGCTTTGCAGGAGTAATAAATTTTGCCAGATGAGCATGATTTTAAGAGTTGTAAAATTTTTGTGAACTTATTTGTTGCACAATCGAGTTGGTAATTTTTTTTCTTCCAAGGTACTATTCACTTTAAATTGGGGAAAATTTTCTCCAAAGTTCTTAAGAAGGAGAATGCTGAAGAATTGGGAGCAAAGTCAGGCTGCAAAATGAAATTTAGAAAGTGATGACTAATGAGAGGTGAGGGAAGGGATTAGCAAAAGAAATGTCTCATGCTGACTGCTGATGTTTGAATGGAAGGCCTTGTTTTTCTTCACCTAAAAAAATTGTTTTCCACTTTTATACATTTTATTCCACCGGAGAGTACAGTTTTGAGACCTTGAAGCTTGAATACAGCTTTATAAGTTGTTGGAAGCCTTTTGATAATATCTGCTTCAAGGGTTTTGTGAAAAATGGTGTGCTAACAACCATGCTGGGTATTAGAGATAAAGATTAAGTCTCATATCTGATAGGATAAGATACTCAATTGAGTACTTAATGAAGCTTGGTTCTTCCCCCTTATGAGCTAGCTTTTGAGGGTGGGTTCCCCAAGTTACCTTGAGTTTCAACTTGGTATCAGAGTCAGGTTACTTTAAAGCATAAACCTTTATTGAAAGCAATTTTGTTTAGGGTCTAGGGTCGATCCTAAACCCTAGACCATATTTTCTCTTATGATTTGAGAGATCTACTATTTATTCCATTCAGAGTGCAACAAGTGCACGTTTGGAGGTTTGAGAGATCAAATTTTGAAAGTTTTCTAGCTATCAGGATAGGCTTTAGAGGACATTGACAAGTCAGATGCCGAGTTTGATGTTGATTTTTGGTGATTTTGGTACTGGGATCCAGTGCTTCGACCCTTGTTTTCTACCTCAAGAGGAGCGTGGGAAGCTATATGAACTTCGAAAATCCTTGTATGGATTGAAGAAAAGCCCTCGGGTTTGTACAACTAGATTGGTTGGAAGAAATTGAATTGCTTGGACAACTAGATTGGTTGTGTGGATATTCCAACTAGATTGGTTGGAAGAAATTGAATTGAAGACCTGATTTCCTTCTTCGATTGAGAAACAACAACAGACAACTAGATTGGTTGTGTGGATACTCCAACTAGATTGGTTGGAAGAAATTGAATTGAAGACCTGATTTCCTTCTTCGATTAGGAAACAACAACGGACAACTAGATTGGTTGTGTGGATACTCCAACTAGATTGGTTGGAAGAAATTGAATTGAAGACTAGATTTCCTTATTCGATTAGGAAACAATGACTAGATTTCCTTCTTCGCTAGTTGGGCATTCGAGATCTTAATGCTCCAACTTGAGGGGGGGTGTTGTGGATATATGTATATTTTGAATTGAAATATTTTATAATTAGTTAGGATTACGAAAGAATATTTTTGGATAAGTTTTAGGAATATTATATTTTGAATTTTGGTAGATAAGATCGTTATCCACGTTTAAGGATAACTCTAGGAGTTTGGTTAGGATTTCATATTTTCATGTATAAATACCCTACAAAGATGAATGATAAAGAGAGAGAATTAGAGAGGATTAGAGAGGGTTTTACCCCACTACTTTCTTCCCTTCACAATCTTAACACTGGGAAATAGGCAGGGAGCCATTGTTGGTTTCTGTTTTGCATGGACAAATTGTAGATTAGCGGTCATTATTAGCCTTTTGAATGACCCAGCCATAGTTGCATATTGTAATTTTGTAGTTATCTGCAGGTGACATCTCCTGGAGGCAATACAGTTCACACTGTCAAAGGAACCTCTGGTGACAAGTTTGAATTTAAAGCCCCACGAAGTGGAATGTATAAATTCTGTTTTCATAACCCATACTCCACACCTGAGACTGTTTCTTTCTATATCCACGTTGGTCATATTCCCACTGAGCATGATCTTGCCAAAAATGGTATGCTCTCTGCATAAGCAATTTTTATTACCACATTCTGTATTTCTTTTACAATATTGCCATCTTTAGATGTTTAATTCTCGAACTGTATTTTATTGGTGAATTTGCAGAGCACTTGGACCCAATAAATGTTAAAATTGCTGAGCTCAGAGAGGCACTTGAATCTGTTACAGCTGAGCAAAAGTACCTGAGAGCACGTGATGCACGGCATCGTCATAGTAAGTAGTTTTGCTATCCATGAACTATACTGGTCTTAATGGAGAAGTTTGGCTAGTGCCCAGTTGTTGTGGCTTTTTTCTTCCAGTCTTTATTGCATTGTAACAATTCATTGATTTCATGAAGGGATGATTCCCATTTCCCAGAGTATTTTCTACCTATCTTGACTTTGATATTGGTGGTGACTATAGCAAAATAGGTTTACGCATTTAGGTGGTCTTTCAAAATTGTTTAGTGCAATATCTGAGGATAGACCGACATGGACTTCTAGATGCTATAGATGTACGTTGGGTTTATGACAAAATCTTAACCACTAGAAATATTTAACAGTTTTTTCATATTCTGAAAAACATGAAAAACATAAAGTAGTAAAAAGCCACCAAAACTTTGGAGATAGCAAACATCAGTAACCCAGGGACCGGGTGTTCATTTCACTGTTCAGTTTTCTGATATTGCTACTTTGGCATGGCAATGAATTGTGTTTTATATAATCGACCCTACCTAGTGAAAAAATACTTTGATTGTTATTCTTGTTGTTGTTACTTTGGCATGGCACACCAATATGTCCATTACTCCATTGTTTAGTGATCATCCTTGTCTTGTTATTGTCAGCTATGATCCTATTTTCATTTTCAATCATCAATATACTACTTAAAGAAAACCTTAGCTAGCTACCTAGGTGTGACTGAGATCTTATTTGTTTCTCACTGCAGCAAACGAGAGCACGAGAAAGCGTGTTATTTTTTACACTGTAGGGGAGTACATTCTACTGGCTCTTGTTAGTGCACTGCAAGTCGTATACATCCGGCGGCTTTTCAGCAAGTCAGTGGCCTACAACCGCGTTTAAGTCTCCTGAATGCAGATTAACTTTTGGTTGCCTGTTTTAGCAGAAGGGTTAGGTTTACAGATGAGTTCTCTTTGTGTAACATTATGATGTTGGTGAGTACTATTTTCTTCCTTTCTTTCCAACAGAAGAGTGGTCCAAATTTAAAATTCAATGTAGTTTATAGATTTCCTTATCTCAATTTCATTCTATTTACAGAGACCTGTTTAACCTTGTGGAACGATTAGATACAATCTTTTTAAAATGGGAGTTTATACTTGGTAATTTCTTAGTTGGTTAGAGTAAACTAAGACCATTTTTAGGGCTCGAATAGACGAGTCGGTAACTCGGTCCCAAACTCGGATAAAAGAAGAGGGCTATATTGATAGCAAGTGTAAAACTTTGTTGAATCTCTTCCTTTGATTCATATAGCTAACTTCAACTAGTGGAAAAAATATTGTTTATTGTTGATTAGAAGATGAGTCGGGAGTGAGATGGAGAGAAGGTGGAATTTTCGCTAAGATTATACTAAAAATTGACGTCTTTTGTGAAATGATTATTGGATGTCATTAGTTGATGTGATTTTGCCTTGAAAGAGGCATCTCAAGCTCAGCTGTTATGGAAGATTCAGTAAATTTTACACTCGAAGAAAGATAATTACGAAGCGATTACTTCATGTGAATCTACTATCATTTGTGTCTATTTTGATTTTGTTATATTTCAAGGACTAAAAGGTGGAGGAGAAAGATGGCGACATTTGACAAACAAGATTAACAAGGTCATATTTCATAGGGTAATGCAAGGAAGAGTTTGAGCTTTGGCTTATTAGTTTTTAGCTCTTAGATTTGTCTTGAGATATATGTTAAAATATTTGTTCTTTTTTAAATTTAAGATAACACAGATTTTTAGTAAGCCAAAGGTTTCTAGGTCTCCATATCATTATCTTATTTCACATTCATTCTCCTGACATTTTTCATAGACATAAATGTTTAGAGTATCTTTTGTGCATAAAAGTGCAATAACCTCTGAATTAAATTTGTAAAATGTAAAAATTATTATAATCATTTTAAAAACTTGATAAAGTCTTAAAGATTAGAAGGGATTAACACAACCAACCAGTGATTAGTTGGTATTAGATATTTTATTTTTTTTAAGGAAGAAATCAAAACAAAATCGTTAACAAAAAGTTATTTTAGTACTTAAGTACTTTTGATATATTTTTATCAATAAAACTATTTTTTAAAAAAAGCATAAAATTACATAATTATCCTAATGCCATATAAGGAATTTTGTATTAGACTTTCTTGATATTTACTATGATGTTACACAAAACCATATTTTTTTAATATGTATTTTATAAATAGAGCTAACTTTTCAAATAATATGTGCGTGTTTCAAAAAAATAAAATTAACTATTTTGTCATCTTAAAAATGCCATGTTAAGCATAAAAAATATTTTTAATAAAATAAATAAATTAAAAGAGAATAAAGTGTAAATTTTAAAATTAAAAAAAAACATTAAATATAGTCCAATTAAATATAAAAAATAATTAATATAATTGGGTAAAATATCTTTGATACCCCAAACGCTTGAATCTTCGGTCAAATATGCCCATAACGTTTGGTTGCGATCAATTATACTCTTAAGTTCTTAACGTTTCATTTTTCGAACAATTTTATTCTTTTCGTAACAACGTTAAAATAGATAACGGTTGTGACTTACTTGATGTGATACCGTTAGAGAGAAACTTCTTTAATTGTTAAAGTTGCGTTGATTCGCCAAGTTCTAGAACAAAATGATGGCAAAAATGACGCATCTAAAGTGATTCTCTATAAAATTTGGGAGATAAAGGATTAGGTGTTGGTGCATCATTTTTGCTATTGTTTTAATCGAAAACTTGACAAATCGACACATGTTCAATGACTAATTTTTTTTTCTCTAACGTTATCATACCACATAATCAAAATCATTAGAGAAAAATGTAAGATTCCTCAAAAAATAAATCTGCATAATTAATCACAATCATGATAGCATAATTTAAATTTGAACAAGCTCTAAGGGTGTACAAGCTCTTCCTTCTATTTCAAATTCCTTGTATCCTTCTAACATGTTAAGGTTGAGGTTATCAAATATAATTTTTTTTATATAACATCGTCTAATTCATTAAGTCTTTAAACATTAAAATTTATCTTTTAAAATAAGATTTTTGTAAAATATTACAGATAAATTTTTTTTTTTAGTTTTTCAAGGTATCCCCAACTCGACAGGCCAAGGACTAATCCTCCGCGGATCTGAGTTCCATTTAAAGGTTTGCTGATAGCCAATTGGTTACTGCATACGAGGTGAGATTCGAATCCCTAACATTTGCTTAAGCGACCTACTATTTAATAATATAATATACAGAGTTAGAGACATACATTCTGCCATTGCGTCGTAGAAAATAGACACCATTGGTAGTTGGTGGGAGGAAAACGAAGGCTTAACATGCTTTTTGGAAGATTCCATACCACTTTTCTTGTTTTCTTTTTAATGCTTCGTTGTAGCATCTTCTTCTTCTTCATCATCAAGGCTCAGAACCATCGGAAATGGACGAGACTCAAGTTCAAGTCCCAAGAGTGAAGCTAGGAAGTCAAGGCTTAGAGGTAAGCTTCCTCATGCTTCTTCTTCTACTATCTCAATCCAAACTGGTCCCATTCCCCCTACTCTATGTGCGTTTTTTGTCGAATCGATTTAATCGTATCATTTGATGAATCTGGTTTTTCGCAATTGAAATTGATTGCTATTTGCTTCAGTTGTCCTCCGATCGTTGCATTCATGGCAATTTCTCCTGCTTCTCGATTTAAATCCAGTTTTGTATCGCGAGAAATTGTAGGTTATTTGAACTCGAGGTGTTTAGCACGGGGGAGCCGAGCCGAGCTTTAGATGTTTATGTTTAAGCTCGTCTGTTTAAAATAAGGCGAGCTCGAACTCGAGTCCGAGCTTCTAAGCGAACAAAAATTGTGATCAAGCTCAGCTCGTTTAATTAACCAACTGTTCATGAGCTTAATGAGCTTAACGAGTAATTATCAACTTTCATAGAATATACATGCACATAAGAAAATTAACTTATATCTTATATTAATTTATAAATTTTATCATTTTATATGTTTTATTGATTATAGCCAACTTTAAAATATTGTTATTATATATATGTTTTATTGATTAACTCTTATCGAGGTGCTTAGCACAGACTTGGATTTTCTCAAAATTGACCAAGGATTTAACACTTCTCATTATTCATAATGAATATGTCAGTAGGTCTGGTTTCACACTGCACAGTAATGGATGAGTTCAAGACTGTAAGGACCTCGGAAGTGGTTTGTATCTAGTTCCTTCTTGAATCTTGAATCCTTCAAGATAAAAGACTAAAACGCCATTTTGTTTTTGGTATAACTTTAGCAGTTTGAAGTTTGATGAGGTGGTTCTTGAATAATTGTATAATATCATTTTAGTACCCTTGGAAGGATGAAATTGAAACAAAATTATGCTTGCAGCGATGCCAAAGCGATACAGGAGTCAGTTGATACTGGAAATTATCTTTAGAGGACAAAAGTAGTTTGAAATTCGAGAAAATGTTTAAAAGAATAACAATTTGATATGATCAGAGGCTTCTATGGTGATTTCTGTTCAAACAAAGTGATACTTGATAGTTGATAATAATACTACTATCAGCCTTCAGTATCTCTAGTCTTATAATTACTACTAAAACATCCTTCCGCAAGTAAGTAAATAGGTAGTGTCATATCTCAAGAAATAAATACTAGTAGGGCCTTATTTTATGGATCTAGTGCTTAGATTTCTGGTTAATGGTTTATGTACACTAATTCTGAAGTAAATTTAAAGAGAAAAAAAACCTCAATTTGACAAAGTGTTAACTGTTACTCGTAATTGGGTGCATACTGATACTTGCTGAATAAAAAGGTTTTTTTTTACTAAAGTAACAAATTGGTTCCTACATTCTTAATTAGCTTTAATTATTAAAGAACTAGCGAGTGCATGAATTAATCCGTGAAGATATTAAACTCAGTGCATGTTTAATTCTGCTTTTTCTTTTTTCTTTTTCAATACACTAGTCTTTTGTTTTCTAACCTTTAGTGTAAGGTTTATGATAAATTGAGGACCTTACTGTTAATATGTTATTGTGGAATGTAGGTTTCAAGATTGGGTTTTGGATGTGGGGGACTATCTGGAATTTATAATGCCCCCCTCTCACATGAAGCTGGATGCTCTGTTATTAAGGAAGCATTCAGCAAGGGTATAACCTTTTTTGATACATCTGATCTTTATGGAGATAAACATGATAATGAAATCATGGTTGGCAAGGTATTGCACATCCCTACCTATTATTTTTGAAAAAAAATTACCATTTATATAACCTAAATTAAGTCTATTTAAATGAATTATCTTAATAATTATTTTTTTCATGATAAGCATGAAATGAAAAAAAAATAGACTTGAATGTATTGTTTTAAATGATAAAGAACATAGAAACTAAATTAAAATTAGAAGAGTTATATATATATATATATAAATATATATATTTCTAAGACAAAAATCCCATTTGGGTCCCTAAAGTTAGTGATTTTTTCAATTCAGTCCCCCACATTTGAAATTGTTACCAATTTGGTCTTTCAAACCGTCGACTATTTCAATGGTCGTTTAATGACGGAGGAGCCAAATTGATATAAATTGCAAACGTGACAGACCAAATTTGAGAAAAAAATATTAAACTTGAGGGACCAAAATGAAGTTTTTGTCTTAATGTAATTTATGTTTTTGAGTTATTTACCCTGTTGTCAATGCAAAAATGCTTATAGATGCATTTTCATCATATTCCAGGCTCTGAAAGAACTCCCTCGAGAAAGAGTCCAACTGGCCACTAAATTTGGTATTATTCCATCTGATGGGTTTCAGTTCAGTGTAAAAGGTACCCCTGAATATGCTAGGGAGTGCTGTGAAGCTAGCCTCAAGAGACTTGATGTCAAGTATATTGATTTGTACTACCAGCATAGAGTTGACACTTCTGTGCCAATTGAGGACACTGTAAGTTTAAAGGCCTTTCTTCTTTAATGACAATATAAATGAGGATGCTTGTGCTGATTAAAATTTGATCTCAACAAGGAAGATAGGGGAGCTGAAAAAGCTAGTAAATGAAGGGAAGATAAGATATATTGGGTTATCTGAGGCTAATGCTGACACTATAAGAAGAGCACATGCTGTTCATCCAATCACTGCTTTACAAATGGAGTATTCTTTATGGACTCGTGACATTGAAGAAGAGATAATTCCACTATGCAGGTTTCTAAATTGACTAACTGCCTCTGCTGTTTATATTGTCACATAATGAATTTGATCCTGTAGTTTGATTTGTTATCCAACTTTCTTGGTTATGGTTTTAATTTAGAATATTGCAAAAACATCCGAATGAAATTGTTAGAGTAGTTACATTTATCTCCCCTAAGTACATCCCTTTTAGTTTCATTTTATGCTATAACCTCTCCCTTCATTAAGATGTGTGTTAACTGTGCTTATACCCTCCTATGCACTTTTTCTTCTATAGAACTCGCAGTAGCCCCTAAAATTATTCAACAAACAATTTGACCTTTTGATTATTTTAGGGCTAGCAATCCCCTAGAAGTAGTTAACTAATGGAAGCCAAGTGACTGGAGAACCCTCCCTCAAAAGCTAGTTGTTGAAGGGGAAGAACCAAGTCACTTAAGTACCCCATCGAGCATGCCATACTACTAGATGTGAGACTTGGGTAGCTCATACTATCCCCATCCTCATCATTAACACACCATTTAGTCTTATAAAAATAATTATCTCATTGCACGAGTCTTTTTGTAAAGTTTTCCAAGGATCCCTAAAGAACTAACATGCAAGAAATTTGTTATTTTCAAAGACTAACTTGTTACTTTCTAATTTTTGTGGACTAAAACAATGAAGGGGACAAAATTATTTGTATAGGCCAGCGCAAGCATCAAAAGGCCAAGTCAATACTTAGAGAAACTTAAGGGTGTGTTTGGGAGTGTGGAGGGAAAAGGGAAGGGAAGGTTAATTAATGACTTCTCTCTCCCTTGTATGGATGTTCAGAATAAACAAAAAGAAAAAAAGAAAGGGAAGGTTAACAACAAAACTTGAAATATTTTTATTATTTTATCATAATTTTTATTATCTATTGAAGGGAGGCTAAACACATCCTATATGAAGGGAGCCTAGTGTAATATTTTCAAAATTAACAAAATTGTCAGTTATCTTACTCAAACTTCTCTTTCTTACCTGCAGAGAACTAGGGATTGGAATAGTGGCATATAGCCCTCTTGGCCGTGGCTTTTTTGCAGGGAAGGCCGCAGATGAGAATTTGCCTAATCAAAGTTTATTGGTATTCAGCCAGTTTTAAGTTTGCATGAATTTGCACTTGGGAGAAATGTCCTTTAATTATGGCTATACTAGTTCAATTGCTGCCTGGATTGGCTTTTGAAATTTAGTATATTGTTTCTGTAACAGGTTATTCATCCAAGGTTCAATGGAGAAAATCTGGAAAAGAACAAGCTCTTTTACAAAAGACTTTCTGACTTGGCTTCCAAACATGCATGCACTCCTTCTCAATTAGCTCTAGCATGGCTTATGCATCAGGGAAATGATATAATTCCTATCCCAGGTATTATCACCTCACCTCTACACATTTAAATGATTTTATTGTTTGCTTCTGTTTGTTAGAATTAAAATTATATAAAATTAAAACCAATCATGAAAACTCACTTGACAGTGAAGTAGTACTTCACTTGATATTTGAATTTCTATGACCAAGTGCCCAATCTGCGCCTTCACCCACAGTGAAGTAGTACTTGACAAGTTGACATGCTTGTGAGAGATACAGGGTTTGATACCCGCATCTCGACTATAAAAATCAACACGCGGTTGGTTGGAGTAATAAGGGTGTGTTTGTTACGCAGAAAGGAAATGGGAATGGATTTATTGTGTTTGGTAGTAAAATTTGAGAATGGGAATATGAATGGAAATGATTAAAATTATCACTTTACCCCTTATATTAAAATATTTAAAAAAAGGTTATGATTGTGTCAAATCTAAGGGCATAATGGACATTTCATACCTTTTTTTTTACCAAACCTACACAAAAGTTGAGAAGCCTATTTGATCTCCCTCCTGCCATGTTACAGAAGTGAGCCCCATCGTTTCCTTCTTTTCCCTTCCCATTTCTACATAACGAACGCACCCTAAAAGTACTTCATTTACCTTAAACAAGGTCTCGACTTTGAGTTGTGTATGAAAAAACTCTTGCTAAGAAAGCTTTACCCCCATTATAGAACCTCCTCTAGCTCAAGACAGATTAGTCAAAGCTCAGTAGGCTTCTAAATATTGGTGGTTCCGACAAAAAGAATCCCTATGAACAATCGATCAAGATTTTCAATCATTTAATTTTCCTGTGCTTTTTCCATCCTTCAATGTCAAACGGCTTTACCATATTAAGGGGCATGATAAGGATATTATTAACAAAAGAAGTTATCAACCTTCACATAACAGCTTAACCTTTGAGTAAAGTCGTCTTATGGGTATGTTTGGGGATTTAGGAGAAAGAATTGTTTCATTTGAACATTGTTCTTGACGTAGATATAAATCAAACTTCTCCTTCCCTTCCCTTCTCTTTCATCTTCTCAAACCAGACCTACCCTTAACAATATTCAGCTTGATGAGTTTTCTTCATCACCTGCTTGATTCTACCAGTTGATTCTTCTGGTCTCACTCATATTTTATCTAGATTACCAATCTATGAAGAAGTAAAGGGTATGATATTTGTCGACAAAAAAAAAAAGGGTATGATATTTAGGGCACGTTTGGTAGGTAGAAAAGGAAAGGGAAAGAGAATGGGTTTGATATGTTTGGTAGTAAAAATTTCGAATGGAAATGGAATGAGAATGTATTAAAATTACCACTTTACCCCTTATATTAAAATAATTAAAAAAAAGGTTAGGATTATGTCAAATTAAAGGGTATAATAATTTTTTTAAAAAAAAAATCTAAAAAAACATGTAAGGGGAAAAGAAAAAGTTAAAGTACCGGGCCCCACCTACTTTAACTTCTCCTCTCCGTCATCCAATCCGTAAAGCGAACACAACCTTAATACCTACTCTCCAACTCTCTTTCATCAATCAATCCAATTTTCTATGGCCCAATGTACATTTTTTGACCAATAGTACCTAAAAGCTAAAATCTTGTCAACTACGATACATATAGTTATTGACTTATTGTAAAGCTTGAGAATGTTTCTCTATTGATTTAGTGATATTACTTTGATACTATAGGGACAACCAAAGTCAAGAATCTTGAAAGCAACATTGCATCTCTGGCCATAAAGCTCACAGATGAAGATCTGAGGGAAATTTCTGACGCGGTCCCTCTGAACGAAGTTGCCGGCGACCGAGAATATGATGTTTTCTCAAAATTTCTTTGGAAGTTTGCAACCACACCTCCTAAGTAATTGCAAGTTATGGATGATGGACTCAACCTTTCTGTTCCCTGTCATTTACACCTAAGAAAATGAGAGTTGATTTGTGGGGTGTTTTGTTGATATTTCATGAAAGAAATTGTGTGTTGTTATTGTTAGATGAATGTGTCATTGTACTTGTATTGGACTGTTATGCTCATCTAGAGAAAATATTTTCTGGGATTTCTTCGAGGGAAATGAATGTGAAGTGGAAAAAGTGTTTTTTTAAATGAATAAGCTCATGCCATTTGGATAATAAGTATGCTTAATTAAGTGGGAGATTTGTTGCATGTATAAGCATTTCTTATATGAGAAAAACTTTGTGTTAAATCTTACAAGTTTATATTTTGGTCTCATTCGTTAGCCATATACGGCGATGGAAAGGAAATTAAAAAGTAGTTGGGGTCTACGTTTAAAAAGTGGATCCCACCGTCAACTACTTTCCTAATTCCCTTACATAAAAAAAAATTAAAATACAAATTGTTCATTTTACTCTTTGATTTGACAAAATCTTAACATTTTTTTTAATATTTTAATATAAGGGTTAAAATGATAAATTTTTTTACATTCCCAATCTATTTCTATTCTTAAATTTTTACTATCAAACACAATAAACGCATTCTCATTCCCTTTCCCTTTTTATGTAAAGAACGTGCCAATGTGGAAAAAATTAGTTAAATTGTTGTCATACTTAAAATTATAAATTTGTGTTAAATTCAATAAACACATAGTATAGTACTATAGTTTACATTTTTTTGGATCTTTTTTTTTTGGTGAAACTCACCAATTATCATAGTTAAAATAGGCGCCTGAACCTAATTTGATCTTATTTTATTAAAATTTGAATAAATTGACCCGTTTTTAATATTAGCTAACATCTTTCATTTAGTTCGAACCCGTTTTTAATATGGGCTAACATTTATTGATTCCTATAAATATGTGCAAAGGTTTATGACCCCCAAACTTGTTGGCACTTTTTTTTTTATTTGTTTGGTTTTGCATTCTCTCTAGTGATGTGCTTATGAGATGTGTTAATTCTATTTTGTCATTGCATTTTTTATTTTTTGTTTTGTTTGCAAAAGAGCAAGTTTAGTTTTAATTTGATATAAAATTTGGCTGATGCCTATAGTTTCGACAAAATGTGACCAGTAGATTTTTCCTTTTCAATTTTATAATTCTAGGAAATTATATTTTAGTTAGTGTTTATAAATGGGATTTATTTGTCAAATGCCAAGAATTTGGAAGGATTAATTATCAAAAATAAATTTTTAAAATGTTGTGCAAAATAAAAGGTAGATAGACGGGCTTTAAAGGATTGTCTCACCATTACTAATTATACACAATCACACATCACATTAATACTGTTTGCACAATTGTACTTGCAATTTTCGAAGATTGAATCATCTACATTGTGAAGTGAAGTCCTCTCTAAAATGAGGAGAGAGATAGAAATAAAAAAAATGTGAGTCCTATATTATCAAAATTTCTCTCTCTTAATTGTTCTTTCTATCTCTCTTCTCACCTTAATGAACACTTCACGTAAAGGATCCACTCTCCAATATCCCTTTCCACAATTCAATGCCCACAGGGCCACATGTAGCTTAGGTTATGAAATTATGTAATTATAGACTTCATTTATTTTCAATATCTTTTATTATTAGTTATATAAAAGATAATTTTTTATATTCTCTTTTTACTGTGATTAGTTATACATAAACTTTTTATTACGTATCTTTTTTATTTTGGAGAACTTTAAACATATAAAAAAAACTTTATTTACATTATATGAACACTTATTCTAGACCTTACAATTGAATGCAATCTTAGAATACGTTTGGTAAGAAATCAACACAGTACTTTCTAAAAAAACTTTAAATCGTATATTTTACATACCAAACACACATTTTATCCTAATTTTTCTCTCTATCTCTCTCTTTACTTTTCTCTACAGTATTTTCCTTTATTCTGCAGTACTTTTCTCAACAGTACTTTACATCATTTCCCTTACGTGCATTGCTACCAAAGGTAGCCTTATTTTTTTTCCTTTACCTTTCTTTTCTCTTGCCTAATAATCACTCCCAAGTTTGAGGAATCAAGTCGACCTAGTAAAATCCTACTAATTCAATTCTATATTAAGAAGAATAGGATGGAAAATGTTTAATACATTTTTCTCTTGATTACCTTTTGATTTTTTCTAACAATAATCCTTTAATCGAGATAATCTGATCATTGGAAATATCATTCGAAATGTCAATTACTAAATATAAATATCTCTCAACAAAAATTTGCTACCCAACTTATTATTACTATCCCTGGAATTTGAACGGCATTGCAATGGTATTTTATAAATGCGATGAAAATTATTCTTCTACTTTCATTTGACTTTTTCAAGTTTTTGTTTGATTTAACATATATAAAGGGTGCCCAATGAGAGAAACATATTAGTCCGAATTTCATTTCTATGATCTTTTGAAGTTTGTTTAATTTAAGAGAAAATCTACTTTTGGTCTATAAAAGATAGGTATTGTTTTGTTACAATTGGCATTTGCAAAATTTTAATACACAATTAAAGTCCTTAAAAGATTAACATAATCAACTCATTAGTCTCTACGATGTTAGACACAGCAATATGCTTATGTGTAAATAAAGGCATACGAGACACACACTTGCAACCATTAAATCTTCACGGCAATTGCATTTTTACAGTTGAAGTGCTCAACCAAACCCAAGAAGATAAAGATAAGGGTGAGTATTTGGAGTTATCAAGAGCTCAAGCTCATCAGTTGCAAGCTATTGAATCTGTTTTGAGATTTGTGTCATCTAATAATTTAAAAAGAAAAAATATTTTGACACAGATCTCTAGAAAGATCCAAAGACTAACAGATAGTGAGCTTGAGTTCTTAATAGCTCTATAACATTACCCTAAAGATATTAGGGATGCCAAAGTAACACATTTGTCATTAATTCCTATTTTTGTTTTTAAATTTATTAAATCCTTCATTTAGTTGGGTTTTTCTTTTACCACAATATATTTAGTGCTTAAATTTCTTTCCTCATGTGAAACTGGCTTTGAAGATACGGAAATTTGATTCCCCACCATTTTCAAAGTTGTAATTGAGTTTGAGTGTTTGCAGTATTAGAGATATAAAGTTTATAAATTTGATTTTTTTTCTTAACAGTTAATTTTTAAAGATGAATTTTTTAAGTTATTTAAGTTTTAATGAAGTACTTAAAAAATGTGTCTCTGCTATTAACAGTTAGCTTTTGAGAGAAGATTCTATAAACTATATAATTTCAACATACAAGGTTAAAATATAGATATTAAATAACATATGAATTGAAGTATATTTGTTGGTTATTGAAAGCAAGAGCAAAGATATATATATTTGTTGGTTATTGAAGTGCTCAAGCAAACCCATGTGATGGATTTTAATGTTCTTTATTTGAAAGCAATTTGTTTCATTGCTCCAACCACAATACACCTCTCAAGGAAAATCTTCTCCAACACATTTTGTTTGACACCAAATATTATCACTCTTCTAGTATGGATACTCTCTCTACTAATAACTTGCTTGAACTTCTCTAATGTCTTAAACTCCATTCCAAGTTCAAACTTAGCTTTGGCATTAAATTTTGTTTGTGTTTTACTAAGAAGCCCATATATTTGATACGATATTGATATGGAGATACAATTATTTCTTATAAATTCAAAATAGAACACTTCTAAGATATATTGAGATAAAATTTATTGTTTTGAACTTGATGAAATATCAACAAAAAAATAAAGGCATTGATTAGCAAAATTGTATATTTTTTTGTTGCATGTCCGGTCTTTGAGGCACTATCCCAAAACTAATTCGAACTCAACTCGTGTCACGTACCTAAGTATGATGAGAGAGTCTCCCAATGAAAATAATTACATTCACAAAATCTCGAACTCGAAACCTTATTTAAAAGATACCAAATCGCCTACCACTTGGACCAATCAGTATATTTCAAAGTAGAACCTGCACTATATATTTATTGTAAGAGTTCAATGAATCCAAGCCTTGCGCACTTTCCTCTCCACCAAATGTGGTTTTGGCAGAATGCATTTTACCTTTAGTAATTGCGTAAACTTATGTCTTGAAGCAAGAATTGCTTAGAGTGAAGACCACTACCATATATAGGTAGGATATTATTTCATCCAAACTATATCATTACATTTAGAATTTTATCCCCAATATAATCTCAAGTCAAAAGACAGCAAAAGAGTAAACAATAATAGAAAATATAATTGATGTTTTAAAGACTTCTATAATATATAGAGAGAGTGATATATAGAATATGAACATTGAATTGAACACCCGTAATTAAATATTTATTTAGAATTATAACAAATTTTGATAAGTTAATTAATAGGGAAACCTTTTTTTTTTTAATAAATAGAGAAACATTATTTGAACCAAGCCGAATGAGTCAAATTATTGTATTAGTAAGTTATTGAACCATAATTAAGATATGTCTCATCGCTAATATCTTGATTCTTGAGCTAACTATTTTAGCATGGACAACATTTGTTTTGGTGTATAATTACCTAACTGATTTTTATTAAAGCGAACTTGATATTCAATCCCTCAGATATTATAGAGTTCATTTATGAAGACAACCCCTTATCATCTATGTCGCACCACGTTCAGTATGGACAACATTTTACTACGTCTAATTAGTAATATTTTGTTTCACTAATCCTTCGGATAATGTAAAGCCCATTTCTAAGGACAGCTTCTTATCATCTGTATCACACCACGTTCAACATGGACAACATTTTATTATGTCCAATGTTATCAAAGTCTAGATTTTAAGTAAAATCGTATCGTAGAATCGTAAGATTTTACCTATGATAAAATCATAAGAATTTTTTATGTTATATATAACATAAGTACCTAATTAATATAGTAAATCACATACAAAATTAAATATGAAATATAATGATGCCGCCATATAATACTCCTTGTTCATTTGCAACATATATTTATGTTAGTAGTATAATGTAAGTAATTAATATACTTGAGCAACAATAGTAACGTCTAGAGTAGAATTCTCAAAGGGCAAAAAATTGATACTTTGACGTAATGACATCCACTTGTTATGGTAATGACATTAAAAAATGGGTAGGATTTGTGATTGGGCTGGGGCATGGGCTGTAGATTTTTTTTTTTGGCTGAAGTAAAATCGTAAAATCGAAGGTAAAATCGCCGATTGCACTCGATTCCACTGCGATTTTACTCCAGCACGATTTTACCTACGATTCAACTCGATTTTAATAGGTAAAATCGTACGATTTTACGATTTAAATCGCGATTTTAACAACCTTGATTATGTCTAATTAATAATATTTTGTTTCAATGACATTGTTAAATAATTTTTAGGTAAAAGAGCACTTTTTGTCTCTTAAATTTGACTCAACTTTCAATTTGATCCTTTAAGTTTGATTAATTTCATTCTAGTCCATAAACTTTAAAAAACAAATAAATTTTTTTCCAACATTTAACACTTAGGCCATGTTTGGTTGATGGAAAAATGAATGGTGTTCTCCCTCATACATTCTTCCTACTAAACAAACTCCACTTTTTGTAATGTGATAAAATTATATTTTTGCCCTTACTTTTTTACCCACTTTTATTCCATTCCCACTTTTAATATAAGGGTAAAATAGTCATTTTTCTCACTTTTATTCCATTCACATCACATTAACATGACATTTCCATTCCCTCCAATATTCTCATTTCTATTCCATTTCCTCACTCATTCCACTTACCAAACACACTCTTAAGGGACTAAACTAAAACCTGAATCAAAATTAATGAACTAAAATTCCTCGTTAACTTAATTTTTAAATAGGATTTTGCTAACCAGTGCCCTTAAAGCACTGGTTAAGAATGCATTTAATGAGGTGAGATAGTAAAAATAATGCATAGAAATTACAACTTGTAATAAATGCGTTATTTATTTTTTTAAAAGACACAAATGCCCTTCACCTATTTTCTCCATCTCTTTCTTTTTAATTTATTACAATATTTTTTATTTTTTATTTATATTTATTATTTTAATTATTTTTTTTAATTTATCAATAATGACGTAATTGTATTATTAATGTGGTTTTTTTTTTAATAATATTAATGTGAGGATAATTGCAATAATGATTTACTGAAAATAAAAAATAACGTGATTATTGATAAATTGAAAATAAAAATAAAAAAAATAAAAATATATTGTAATAAATTAAAAAGAGAGAGATTGAGAAAATAGGTGAAGGACATTTGTGTCTTTAAAAAAAATAAAAAACGCATTTATTACAAGTTGTGATTTCTATGCATTATTTTCACTATCTCACATCATTAAATGCATTCTTAACCAGTGCCCTAAGGGCACTGGTTAGCAAAACCCTTTTAAATAACATTAGACAGTCTTATTTAGTAATTCGATTTTTAGCCTTAGCCCTTGGAAATGAAGCAACTCTAAATCATTGGAGCTAGTTGCAGGAATCTACAAGTCAACAAGGGAGATTAGTCAACGTCCTCCATGATGATTGATGGATACCCTGTTAAACCAAGAAAAATGAACATTAATTGAAAAAATATATATTAATAACCATTATTTTGAAAACCGGACCGGACTGACCGGTTGGACCGGAAAACCGACTGCCAGCCCGGTCCGGAATAACCAATAAACCGGTCAAATATAAAACCGGTCAAGAACCGGTGGTTTAGACGGTTCGACCGGTTTTTCGTTTTTTTTAAAAAAAAAATTTGTGTTGTTTATGATTTAATATTTATTGAAAATTTGTTGTGACTTGTAGTTGTAAGGATTGTTCTATTTCAGTATTTATTGTTTGGTTTGTGATAAGATTTGAGACTTAAATATTTTGATCCTTGAACTTATTTGAAGAGTTTAATATGATATTGTAGTAATTTGCAACTTGTTCTATTTCTTATCATGTTTAGATCGAGATGGAAACATATAATTATGAAGTATATAATTTTTTTATGATATATTTTAGTATATTTAATTAAAAATATATATTTTAAATGCCACCGATTCGACCACGGTTCGACCATTGAACCGTGAACCAGTGCCTCGACCGGTCCGATTTTAAAAACATTGTTAATAACATTATAAGTCTGAGTAAGTTACTCTATCTTTGAAAATTAGTTAACTTTTTAATTTGATTATTCAAAACATAATTTATTAATTTAGTTTCTTAATAATCTTTTTAATTATTTTTGTTTCTTCGAAAAATTAACAAAAAGTACTACAACAATTGAAACAAAAAAATTATTAAATAACTAAATTTTTTTAAAAAAAAAACTAGAATTTAAATGACTACATTGAAAAATTAATCATCTTCAGAAGCAAAAACAACTATTTAAAAAGCTTTAGTATGTTGATTAATTTAGGATCATACCTAGAATTATCTAGAAGCCAATGGAAGGTCCTACCTTTACCACTGTAGTAAAGTAATTGAAGTCCTGGAGGCTCCAAGTCTCCAACCATTTAAACCTCAGATTCACCCATTGGCTCATTCTGGTCCAAAACAGAGCCACGTCTCTTGCTTTTACCATGTGTGGACAAGCCAACCCACGTGAGCCAATGACCTTTAGGACCCTAATACCCCCATGACGTGGAACCAAAATATCCACCACAATTCTTGCAACTTTGCTTATATAAACCAAACCCCTCCCTTACTACTGCACCAGCAATTCAATACAGAGTTATAAAGAAACAGAAAGATTCATATACACACACATATCTTGTATTCATTGTTTCCCAGATAGTTAGCATTTAGGTGTTAAACCATATATCTATACTTACCAATTAGCTATGGCTACCTCATTTGCTATGCAATCGATCCTTACAAGCCCAGTGGCTCGTACTTACAGCAAGTCTAGGGTGAACCAGCTTGGCTTTCCAGCTACCTACATCACATATCAGCGAAGGAATGCTGGTTTTAGAGTTCGATCCATGGCTGAGGTAAGCTCAAGTAAATTTTAATGTCTAAAAGAAGCGTATATGATATATGTAGTCAGATATTGTAATTGTTACACTCTGATAATTGTTATGAGATTATGAATGCCATTTAAGACTTAGACGGTTAGACCTTAACATCATGATATACTAAATACCAAATGACATGTACGAAGAAACACGTGGATCAACTGGTAATGAGTTGTTTGAGCTTAATCAAGGATCTTGGGGTCGAATCTCGAGAATTTATCTGGCTCAAATGAGATTAGTCTTTGTCTAAACCATTAAACGGATGGGTGGGGGATAGACATGATTGTTACCAAAAAAAATGACATGAGTGAACAATCTCCTTAGATTAATTACATGTAACAACTCTACTATACTACATGTAACAGTTTTAACTTGATCAGTGTTGTAATTTGCAGGACGAGCCAAAAGAGGAGACAGCAACCCCAGTTACACCCACAACACCACCACCACCGCAGCCAAAACCTGTCTCTAAGGTGAGCCCTCCGTGAATATCTTTACTCTCTTGCACCTTTGGTGAATAGTAAAACCAACTTTCCTTACTTTCGCAATTTTGGACTCTAAATTTTATGAATGCTACCAGAATTACTCACACATCGACTGTTAATAATATTTTCAACTTCAGAATCGACAAAATCGTGATAAGAAAAAGCACCTTTGGATCCGGTGAAAGTTAATTAGGTGCAATTATTTCAAAACAAAGTAATTTTTGGACCTAAAGATCTACATAAATAGATTAGGGACAAAATTTTTATCAATATTAGCAAATATCATCACTAAATAGTCTTGTAAGACTATTTATCAATATTAATAACAATTTAATCCATTTGCCAATATTGATAAAATTTAGGTATTTTTTTTTAAAAATGTGTGTTTAATTCCACGAAAGTCCAATTTCAGAACTTATACTAAACGAAAAACCAAAAATCCGATTGATATGAAGTTGAAGAAAATGAATAACACATTACCACAAATGATAGCAGGTGAGCACCAAGTTCTCCGATGTGCTAGCATTCAGCGGGCCGGCGCCGGAGAGGATCAACGGGCGATTGGCGATGATAGGGTTTGTGGCGGCGATGGCGGTGGAGGTAGCGAAAGGGCAAGGCGTGTTCGCGCAGATCGAGAACGGAGGGATCTCGTGGTTCCTGGGGACGAGCATCGTCTTGACGCTGGCTTCGCTGGTTCCGTTGTTCAAAGGAGTGAGCGTGGAATCGAAATCGCAAGCGTTCATGTCGTCCGATGCAGAGCTTTGGAATGGAAGGTTCGCGATGTTGGGATTGATCGCTCTGGCTTTCACGGAGTATGTGAAGGGAGGAACACTCGTTTGATGAATGAAATGGAAGTAGGAAACAAATGCTTTGTAATTATGGAAATTTGATTATATGATCATTAATATATTATTACTTTCTATTCCACTTCTTTCTTTCTTTCTTTCCAAAGTTAATGGGTAATTATCAGCATTTTAGAGTGGTATTTGAAGTCTTGATATGAAAAAATTTATTATTTATGTTATAGAAACTTAGTTAACTCGAACAAAATTACTTCAAATAAAAAGATGTTTATGAGAAAAAAAAATTATGAGCATTTTATCATACTTTTTCTCTCATATTTTTTTAAATTTACTTATTTTTTTATAATACTTTCATTTACTTTACATCTCTTTCCTTCTCATCTATAAATTTATATCAAACGTAAGTGAACTTCATATTTATACCAAACGTAACTGAACTTCATAGAGCAATTCTTTGCTCCCTACACTGGATTTATTAAAAAACTAAGAATAAAATATATAATTCATTACACAAAACCTTTAGATATAATGAATATATTTTATGTAAAACTCATTTTAAACATTTTCACATCAACTCTGACTCTGTATTTAAATTAATATACATATTTTTGTAGATCAAATATATCCTATTAGCCACAAAATAAAAGGAAAACGTGTCACTTGATGGCATAGTCTTTGAATTAGCCGACAGGTGTAAGATTGAAGGACTGAAAAAAAAATGTGTAAAATCAGATTATGACACCAAGATGAACATTTAACATCACCACCACTTATTCATTACATGTATATCTCTTCTTCTTTTTTCTAATGAAATGAACCTCTACACTCACAAATTTATGAACAGAAAAGAATGAGCATTACATATTCCCAACTACTTACTTATATGTACACATATTCGCCAAGAAAACTAACATATTTATGGCAGACACGTTTACTATGGATCAAGTTGATATGATACTATGGCTTCTCAAATTCACCATTTTGGACTGTAATTCCCACCTCTTCATCACCCTCAAGCTTCTGCAACAAAGTTAATTTTGTCATTACTATCAAACCAACTTGGAGGGATTTGGATCCAGTAAAGTGTAAGTGCATGAAGTGTACAATCCAGATTGTTAGATGAAAATCAAGATTCGTGTCCGCACTGTAACACTCTAATTCAATGACTCAAAATGTGCTTACTAGATTTGCTAAATCCGGATCCAGAATTCATATGGATCCTCTAAATTGAGGAAGATGGTGAATTGGTGAAGTGAGAAGAGAGAAAGAGAACAAATATATATATTAGGAGGAAAATTGGTGAAATGGGACCCACATTAAAATTCTCTTTCCCTCTTCTCACTTCACCAATTTACCATCTTCCTCAATTTAAAGAATCCATTCCCATATTGATGGGGGGAGAGGGAGAGAGAGAGAGAAGGGGGAAAATTAATAGTCAAATCAAGAACTACAATTATATAAATTTTCTAACAATACAAGGCATTCGTTTATCAAAAGATCAGTAACATTAGCAGTAATAGAAACAATAGAAGCTGGATGTAACAAACACATATCTATATGGTAAAAAGTCAGACACGTACCTCTGCAGGAAGATCAATTGGAAACAAATTTATGGCTTCTGTATTGAATGTGAATCCACTGAAAAAGAAAAAACACAGAAGATAAGAAATACTAATGGCAGAACACTTACAAATTACAATCAGTAATTCGATTATAAATAACAGATATAATCCCTATGAGAGAATGTGAACCCCTCATAAAGATTATCCAAGTCTGGTACTATAATATCGAGCTTAGAAATAGAATAAAACTAAATTTGGTTCTGATGGAACCCAAGTTATTTGGGGAACCCTCCATCAAAAGTTAGCTGTTAAAGGGGAAGAACCAAGTCACTTAAGTACCTCATCAAGCATCCCATTCTACCCAATGTGGGACTTGGATAGCCCACCCATACTACCCTAGGGACATCCCATACTATCCCCATCCCCATCAGGTTCACTCTAAGCAAACCTAAAAGCAAATACACCAACAAATTTCAAACTGCCAGAGGGGGAAATTAATTCCAACTGTCTTTTAGAATATGCAGATAGGAAGATGCAGAAACCATACCATCTGGATAAGACTAGCTGCCAAACATATGGAATAAAAAACTCCTCTGGATGACTCTCTTGTTCATATGTGAAGCGCAGCTGAGTAAACATCTGTTAAACACGTACGATACAGCTTAATGTAAACAGGGGACCTAATCTGCCTCATGAGTAAACTACAAATAAGACATTTTTCTGTTCATTTTACCTTCATCCCTTCCCCACGCCAAGATCGACAATTGACAATTATCACCTGGAGCACTTCATCAACTGACCAGTCACCATCCTCTCTTTGAGCATCCATACGACTATTGAAAAAATCTAACACCTAAAAATATAACATAGATCACATCATTCAAGCACTCTGGAAACACGATGTATTAAACAAAGACTTTAAGTTTAAGGAGGCTTTATGATGACGGTCTAAATAAAATATATGAAACATACAGTATAAAGGTTTTCAAGCAGCTCATTGAAGCGTGGATGATTCTTAAATGGCTGAAAGACTTCCTGCCTGTGCATTATTGCATATACTACCTGCCCCATTCACACATGAAAGCAATACTGTTCATATATTTTTTTAAGAATATGAACCAAATAAAAGGTTAACTGCAATTGATAATATAACATTAAATTGTAATTTGTACCTCAGGATTCCGAGGCAGGGCATAGGTCAGGATAGCATTTAAAATTTCAAGTACAAGCCTCAAGAAGTCAGTATAAATTTGCAACTCAGTCGACTGCATCAAAAGAAGATATAATTCAGCAAAACAATAAGTCCAAAGTTTGTAATCATTATTCATTAGAACCACAAATGAACAAAGACCATAGCATATACCATATCTTCTACAAGGCCATTTCCATCAAAGGAGTTGCCATTTCCAATTCGATGTTTATTATCTCTGAGTTCTGCTAATTTGTTATACCTAATAAGCAGCAAATGCAATCATACAATCAAATAGTTATGACAAAAAATACAAGCTACCCTTGAAGATATGAATAGAAACATGGAAATAGTACATTATGAAGGATAAGAAAGAGCAGTGACATACTTGCGCGAAAGCATGTCAAAAAGTCCAACTAGTCTCTGCGATGCATATGCACTTAGACGATGGACATGAGGCGCCATATTTGCCAAAGTTGCTAAACATGTTGTATGGAGATACACATCCTATCACAATTCAGGAATAACAGAAATATTTATTCTCTTTTCCTTCTCCCATATAAATTCATTTTTTATTTATAAAAGAAAATCATAATAGAGCTAACAATGGAACAAAGAATTTTAGCAACTATTCCAAGACCAAAATGTGTCAATTCTTTCGAATACCAATAGCCATATTGATAAAGAATGGGAAAAGAATATTTGGAGTGATATGGTCAATGATGAGGATAATTATTTGTAAATGAAAATTTAACCCATTGAATAAGGCCGAAACTAGAGAATACTTTTTATTACTATTTCCTTTATTGTTTTAAGCATGTGTTTTTAGTTTCCTTTATAAACGCCTGGTTGTAGACTTCTCAAATGGCCTAGGGTATAAAGTATCAACAGTTCTTTTCACCTTCTTCTTGTTCTTTCCCCCTTTTACCTCTAACCCCACTTCTTTCCTCTCCATCTTTCTCAGTTTCTCCTTCTCTCTTTTCTCCCTCTTCCCTTCATTCACATATTGTTCAAAATTAAATAATTACTACTTTCAATAACTTAACCATCAAATAGCCATGCACTAATGGAATTAGTTGACAGAGGAGTGCTATTTAAACCTAAATCATCTATTTCATCCACTTTTTTTTCTTTTTTTTTCCCGGTTATTGGTGGAAGAAGGGGAGAAAGCAGGAAAACTATTACAGTACATTCTGAAAAAGAGATAAGTTGTATTGCAGTATGAATGTAATGACTCAAGTCTATAGTTCATCCATATATACAGAATATCCAGACATGATTTAGGTTAGGAAAAGAACTAGAGCCATCAAAAACTTCATATCAGCCCCAATGAAATGCTTTTGTTCATTATTAATATAGCCAATCTTAGTAACCTATTTTAGCACACCTACTAAAGATAGCAGCAGACCAAGTAAGTAAAGGGAACAATTACAAAATTAAGTTAACACTGGCCGACATTACAAAATCAAGGTCAAAAACCATGTTATGTGCAGTTTAGCATCAGAAGCCAATCCTGACAAAGAAATTCACATCACAAAAATCCGTCATAATCAATAGCATTAAATTTCAAATTTATATATTCCACCAATGCTTATATAATCATCAGAATAGTCAACATATCTCTCAGTCTTAAGTAGCCAATGATCTATATTATAGGAATGTTTTGACTTAAATAATCATTCAGCAGATTAGATCTGCCTGAATAAATGGCAGTAATTATATTAATAACTCTACTAGGTTTCTGATTCATACCCGTAGTTTAGACAAATTATATTGCACGGTTCTGATAAGAATTATGACCATGAGGGAACCAAGAGAAGTCTGATGGAGGAGACGTTCTTTGTACCATGGAACACCAGGCAGTATCTGTCCATGTATACACATGAGCATAATCCTTAAAGTTAAAGGACAAAGAAAAAAGCCAAAAATAAAATTCTTACCAGCTTATGAATGCTTGCATTGAAAGAAGAATCCTGACTGAGTATGAGAAGTACGATCAGCAACATGTAAATTTGATTAGCTGTCTTACTTGAAGCATTGTATAAGGCTTCCAGAATGGGCATTAACTGTTGGTTTCAAAAGATATACATGATTAATTAGAACAAGGATCATTCCTCAGTCATTGTAATAAGGCCCAGATGATTAAGAATGGCTAAAGTCAGTTCAAAAACAGGCAGTTATAGATATGACAGTAAAAAAAAATCAGGTTTCTTAAGTACATGAGCATCAACAAAAACTCCCTCTAAAGTACCTTGGAAAACTATGTAAATTATATTAATTCTAATTTTTTCCTAAAAAGAAATGTAAGTTTACTGCCTCTTACCAGTGTATCCAAATCAGTCCGCACCAGAACATACTCCAGGAAGGAAGAATTCCCTTGCAACAATGAGTAAAGAAGTAGAACAGCTGTCTCATCAGCTAAGCAACTGTACAGTATAACCAATTAAAAATGTTTAAAACGATAACCAGCAAATACACAATGTAATGTGTTGCAACAAATAATAGAACACAACTAGTACACATAGATGCATACATTGTATGTATAAAAATAATAAAAGTGGCATGAAATGCAAGAGTTCTAGCTGGTCTACCAGTGGGGAGAAATAGAAATGACACTTATTAAAACCCTAAACACAAGGCACTAGGGCCCCAAACCAAGAAACAGAAGGAACAGGAATAAATCTGCAAATAAAAATAGATGATGGAGAAAATGCAGACCAAATGACTTAAAGTAGAGACCGGACAAGAAAGGGATAAGAAAAATATAATTTTTTTCATCTTTGTCTCCCTTGGATTAAATTAACAACTGGTTATACAGAAATTGTAAGAGATATAGGCTCTTTATGTCATCACAAGACTGACATATGTTCTGATCACGTCCCTATTTCTTTTTAATTTTCCAAGACATTAAATTTGCCATCTTTTCTAATACATATTTTGTAGTGTAATTCAATTAAAACAATAGGAAAAGGACAATAAGTTGATTGTTTTAATTTTACCATGCATACAGGTAACCAGGTACTCACATGCCAAGGGTATCAAATAACGAAGCAAAAGGTAACTTCACATGTGGACCACTGTGAGCGTTACCCTCAACATCTACACGATCCACTGCAAACAGCACAGTGATTAAAACTGCCAGTCTTCTCAATAAACCAAAAAAAAAGATATAAATAGAAATCTTAAAACATATTACATTCAAAATCAGTTGCATGTTCTAAGGCCTTGCAGTAAGGATTGTCAGAAAAGTATGTAAGTTCTTTATGCAAAGCATCCGATGCAGCCATTTTGTTATTCTCATTGCCCGTGTAGTCCTTGCTCACAACACATTTATGATAATGAATGAGAACGAGAAGCACGTGGAGACTGCTATCTGCTAAAGGACTTTTTGATCCCTCACTTCTTGAACTGATCAAATAACTTACTGGCAGTAAAACCAAATTTGCTGCAGGGAAAAATGAAATGAGAAAAGAAGCATCTGTCATTAAGTCTCCAACTTTGTTGACAATCTTGCAGAAAGAAGAGAATTATGTTAACATTATCCAAAAAAACATAGGAAATTTCCTTCAAAGAGTTCAGAAACAGAAAATCACATAAGAATTCTATTTAGTCACCCCATACCAGCTGCAGACCCAACTCTCTGTAGAACACTACTCTGACTTCCTTCATTAAAGACGGAATAAGATGCTCTACTAAAAGGAATATTAGGCCGGGTTATGTAATTTAGAAGCAATTTCCGCACAAATGAATTAACTAGAGAGCTATCCTGCAAAAATAACAGTACACCAAGAGCAAATTTAGTATCTGCAGATATGGAGTAACTCATCCAAACAAGTTCAATGTTACAACTTCATCTGCTAACCTGTGCCATCGCTGCATCAAGAAACGGGTTCATATCATTTGGTCCAGGAGATGGCCCACAGAGGAGCTGGGTTGACATTGCAATAAGCATGAAATTAAGCAGCTCAAGATGTAGGAGATATGTGTTGGGACTAATACCAAAAGAGAATAATCAGGAAAAATAATACATCCAAAAAATCAAAGTCAATTAACAGTTCCAGTTGTACCTAACATACCTCACATCTACTGATACTATAAAGCTAAGCACATTCTGCATGACAAGACTTTCAATGGTTTGATCTGCATTTACGTTAAAGAAAATAAAGTTTATGAAGAATGCTGAAAATATAGAGACCAAAACTAACTTGATAGGACAAACTGAAATTTTTCATAAGGAATCCAATGTTCATTGATATTGATTTTCTGTTTGCATATCTTAATATGCTAAATCAAGATAACTCAAAGTGGAAGTCCCACAAACAGATCACTAAATTTTTACCATGTTCCTGTCCTATTTAACACAAAGATAAAGAGAATAGAAAGAAAATCACTCCAAAGTATTAGGCAAATACAGCTGTATAAAGCTTATTGCTGTAAAATGAATGATATATACCTCTTAAAATATCCTTTGGTATTGCTTCATTTTCATCCAGGGACAGATGTAACTCGAGATTATCACCTTGGGCACTTTCAATAAAGTGCTTTAAAAATACTGAAGTGATGTACACTGCATTAACAGCCTTTTCGTAAACCAAGGGTGGCACACCAGATGCTGACATGGACTCTTGCAAGTAACATGCTAGATGGAATAGAATTTTTGCAAGATGCTTGGTGCGATAGTTGTTTTTGGCTGCAGCAGAAGCACGGAAAGGATGCAAAGAAACAAGCAAAAGAAAATAATTAAATATATAAATGATGAAGTGAGCAAAAAAAAAACCATTCAGTTACATGTGATTTAAAATAATGATTATTACATGAGAAAAAATGTACTCTCGCATATAATTATCATATAACCAAAAAATTCAGGGCTCTCATGCTATCAAATATTAAGTAAGAGGAAATAGGCACTTTGATTCGGCACTTTAGAATTCAAGAAGTCATACAAGTATTCAATTTTTTGGACCTGAGAAGTTCAACATAACAAACAAACAAACAAGCATCCTAAACTCCTTGGTATTATCATTTCCAGCAAGAAAACTATACTTCACTACATAAACACGCCCGTTAATTACAATAGCCCATGAATCTCATGAAACTTAGTTCTTAAACAATGGAATTAGCAACCAATTAAGAGCCATAGCTGCGAGTTGAAAGCTTCTCCTCAGAACCATTATTATCCTTTCCAATGATGATGAGTAGTAATTACTAATTAGAATATCACTAACCTAAGAGCTCGCAGGCTTCGTGAACACGGTGAGCAGGCCACTGAAAATTGAAAGGAAGCTCGAGCAATTTCTGCCAGAACTCGGAGGAAAGCGGGAAGGACTCAGCACCGACGAAGGTTCCGATTAGATACTCCGCCGTGTCCTGTGAGAATGCACCGCTATTGCGCGGAGTTGAGGGCACCGACCCCATAGTTAAACGGGTTTGACGCGCTTGACTCGGTGCCTCAGTGGTTCGTTTGTCGGGTCTTCGACTCTGATCTAAGTTGAAGTAAGCGATCCTCTTTTCTATTGCCGACAGATTCAAGTAAACGGCATTGTTCAAACTCGCGCGGAGATCAAAAGGGTTCGATCCGAAGAAGGAAATAGAGATGGGAATTGAAAATCTGGCGAGTCCTTTCAGAGAGGAGAGAGAGAGAGAGAGAGGGAGAAGGAGAAAGGAGCTTCGAAATGAAGGTTTTTGGAGGATTTGGAAAAGAGAGAAATGAAAGACTTGTTTCTTTGAGCGTTTTCTGTTTGGATGGAATGCGTCATTAGTTGAGGTAATTGACCATATTACCCCTCCAATAAAGTGAAATCCAAACAAGCCCTTTAATTGTCAAATTTTTCTTCTTCTTCTTTTCTTTGTATCTCTTGGCTTTGTTTTCTATGAAATTTCATATTCCAATTCACATAAAAAGTCTATTTCCTGCCCCAAGTTTGAGATCTGTCACGCCCCTAACTGTATTTTTGCTATCAATTGTACTTCTAACGTTTTGTGTTTCTCCCAATATCATGTTTCTGGCTAATACTGTCAATTTTTGAACGATTTTTTATGACGTGACATCCTATGTGGCCGACAATTTTGACTGGACTGAATTTTTTTCACATCAGCAGTCAATAGTACTGAGTTTTTGAGATCCATTTTACTGATGTAATGAGTATTTTGGTGTACTGAATTTACTAATGTACTGAGTTTTTGGGGTTCATTGTACCCCTAAAATATATTACTAATGTGAAACAATAAAGTCCGGTTAGAACTGTTGGCCAAATTGACGGTGTTAGCCCAAAGCCTGACATTGGGAGAAACACAAAACATTAGGGATACAATTGACAACGAAAAAACATTAAGGGCGAAAGTGACAGGACCCCTAAATGTTAGGGGCAAGAAATATACTTTTGCCTTTGGTTTTTAACGATTTGTTGAGTTTCTATTTGGTTCTTTACATTTGTAATTGGTATCAATTTGGTCTCTAACATTTACTCAATTTCAATTTTATCCTTCACGTTTGTAATTGGTACTAATTTTGTCCCTTCATTTTTCAAGTATTAAAATTACTCAATAAAATTGAAGGGTAAAGAAGTAAAAGTGAGGGACCAAATTGGTACAAATCACAAACGTAAATAATTAAATTGAAGCTGAGCAAATGTTAGGAACTAAATTGAGAAATGTATTAAACTCTAGGGATCAAAATAGAGTTTTTGTCTGTTTCAATTTGATAATTAATCAGATTTGAAACCCTACACTTTCTTCCAAACGTAAAAGATCAAACATTTATAAGTTTAGTTAATCAATACTTAGAACAACTAGTTAAAGTTTTATTTAATTGATTGATAGAATTTTAAAATATTAAGGATTATTATTTTTATTGAGTTCTTACAATTTTAAAATTATTGAATGTTCTACTAATAAATCGGAATAAATTTTAATTAGTGTCTTGTTAACAAGAGTCATATTATATTTAAAAAGCTATTTGATATGTTTTATTATCTTACATTTTTTTTAAAAAAAAAAGTAGATGTATATATCGTACAAAAAAAAAACATGATATTTGAGATGTTCATATTTGGTATAGCAATTAAAAATAATAAGAGAGATAATACAATTAGTGCATTTTCAAATTAAACACAACTAAAAAAATAGTATGGTGTAATATCTCTATCATTTTTATTGGTAAGATATTGTCCAAAATATTATCATTATATTGTCCTCTTGTATCTTATATTATGACTTATGATAATAAGTGTCTTGAATATTAATAATATTACATATAAATTTATAGTTCAAAATAACAATATATATATCAATCAAGTAATTTTAAATGTGAGAGACTTGATAGTAAAAGTTTTAGGTGAAGTTCAACACTTACTAATTAATCTGCAAATAGTTTTTATTGGAAAAACTAATAGAATTTAATTTTCGTGTTACCAAAAAAAACAGTGTTAATTGAATTTTGATATAAGTCAATGTTAAGATTTAAAATTTTAAATTAACTAAGTTCATAAATTCAAGCATAATATTTATAAAAAAAATTAAATAAATAAATAAATTCAAGCATAATATATAATTACTCACAAGTCAAAATAAATATATAAATATCACTCAAGGTCTCTTTTAACATGATCTCTATTCACATATATATATTTTTGCGGTGATTTCTATACATTTCCTCTATTTCATCAAAAACATTAATTTACCTTACCAAAAATATAGTAAAAACATTATAGAAATATAAA
Organism: Senna tora; assembly: GCA_014851425.1. Classification (NCBI taxonomy): domain Eukaryota; kingdom Viridiplantae; phylum Streptophyta; class Magnoliopsida; order Fabales; family Fabaceae; genus Senna; species Senna tora. Next base: position 11,515,295 of record CM026271.1, read on the forward strand.
CTAACAAAAAAAAAGTAATAAAACACATAAAAATCATCCTCAGCTTGTCCGAACTTATATAAACAAATTAGTATATTTAAAATTAGTATATTTCTTTTTGTTTTCGGATTCGAGTTTTGTGTATGAAAAAACTTCTACTGTGAGAGCTCTACCCCCCGTTATAAGACCTCAGCTAGTTCGAACAAGATTGCCTCCAATAGAAGAATACTTGTGAAAAACAAAAAAAAAAATAGTATATTTAAAACCATATTTAACTTTACCATACATACATACATAAGTTGATATTTGCATATTTTTAACATAAATGTGTAAGTAATATTTTAAATTTAAATAATAATCTATTTTTTATGGATAAATAGCAAGCTATCAAAAATATACTTATATTTAAGTTATATATATAAGAAGTTGTGATTTAAAAAGTTTTAAATATATTTAAATAATAATTTAAATTAAATACATGCATGATACTTAAGTTCAATTTTTTTTAAATATATGATCATTAAATTATCAATATATAAAAAATTAAATATGCATTTATAAAAGAGATATAAATTGAATAAATATATGATAATTTATAACTGTTGTCTTTTTTTCTGGCACAAAATATCTATTTTACTTTTTTTTTATTGTAATATCTATTTTACAATTTAAAAATAAAATAGAATATATGATCAAATGAAAAATGAGAGAGAGATGGTAAGGATAATGAGTAGTGTAGTTATGAAAAGAATGATTATTTAATTATTATTTTAAAATATAATAATAAAAATTTTATATTAAATTTTAATAATTAAAACATAAATAATATATATAGACAAATGTGCATGCAAATGTTTATTTAAAAAAAAATGTGTATGCAAAGCTTTTAATAATTAATATGTCTATCATCAACCTTGCTTCTAGAAGATTCAATAAACCATTATATAGAGGCCCTTCAAGTACATTTCTAAGGAACTTCGATTAAATAATGTTTTTTAAATACATTTTATTTTATATGCATATTGGAAGTATATGTCAATATCTTTCTGTATTTTTAATTAATTTATATAGGTTTTGCGTGTGTGTGCATACTAAATGTCATGCTAAAGGATGAATAATAATGAAAAATTAATATCATTTAAGTCACAAGTAAAGCTTAATTAAAATATTTATTATTGGCTAGTGCATGTCATTTCAAGTTTTACAAAGCATAAGAGAATATATATAATGATGTGACACTATCCAAAAATTACTATTTTTTAGGTTGAATAAAATAAGAAGAAAATTATGAAAGTTTAAAATGTAAGTCACAATGAAATTGAAACTTTTTTCTATTGAAAAAATATTTATGACATTTTTCAAATCATTAATAATTTTTTTTATCCTAATATTCCAAAGTACAATGTTAGTCATGACATTAATGAAAGTGATAAGTCTTGTTTTTTTTTTTGTTGTTGAAAGAAGTTTTAAGTCTTTGCCTCCATAGATTGGCAAGCGACTAATTAAGCATTGTTTTCCATTGGCTGATTTTAGTCTTCTCTCATAAAACAAATGGCAAACTTGGAAATTTTTTATTTTTTTTAGGTTGAATAGAAATTAGTAAATTTTTTATAAGGTCAAAACCTCAAATTGGTCCCTTATGTTTGCACGAAGTTTTATATTGGTCCTTTATGTTTCAAAAAGTTTAAATTGGTCATTTATGTTTGCAAGAAGTTTCAAATTGGTCATTCCGTCCAAGTCCGTTTATTTCTTCCGTTAAGTGCTGAGGTGGACATATCATCTCTCCTACGTGTCCATTTAAGTTGACGTGTTATGCCACGTCATCGCCACATCATCATCTACTATCATATTGATGACATGGAGATAATGTGGCAATGACGTGGCATGAAATGTCAGCTTAGATGGACACATCAGCACGCCACGTCAGCACTTAACTTAAGAAATTGACGAAAGTGGACGGAAGGACCAATTTGGAACTTCTTGCAAACATAAAGGACCAATTTAAACTTTTTGAAACATAAAAGACCAATATGAAACTTCGTGCAAACATAAGAGACCAATTTGGGGTTTTGACCTTTTTATAATAACAAATTTGAAGAAGTATTTATATTGGGGTCAGGTATAGTGGAAGAGACTAGTCTTCACAAGGTGATGAACTTAGGTTCGAATTCGTAGGGAGATGTGACAATATTTAATGCCCAAGAATACCTCAAACAAAATTGCCTCTAATAGAAAAGATACATGTGGAAAAAAAAATGGTGTCTTGTTCAAAATTTAAAGTTTAAAATGTTTTTTCTCACATTTTTTTAACAACAAATTAGGGATTAAAGGGATCACACCACTTAGAGATAAAATGAAAGTAATTAAGGTTTATGTTTCTTTAATTATTATTATTTTTGTTTTGATCCTTAAAAGAATATAATGAGAATAAATCTTCATCTATTGAGAAGGCTACTCATATTAATGTGTCCAAAAATACCTTAAGATTAGTCATAAGTCCATTTTAAGAAATACTTCTGGTCACTGATTAGGATAAATAATTGGACGGTTAAAGTTTGGCCATTCAACCAATTGAACCTATTAGATTGGATAGAGCCATCCAATTCATTCAACTTTTTTGGACCAACCAAACCGATTTAAACTGATTTGTAATCGGTTTCAATTGGATCAAATTTGTTGGAAAGAAATTTAAATATTTAAAAAAACTTTAATAAATTTTTTTAAAATTTTAACCCTAAAAACATATATTTCTAATCATAAATTAAAATTAAAATTGTAATCCATCGTTATAAAACCTAGTACAAACTTACACAATCCCAAATACAATAGAACCAAACAATCCAACACTACAAAATCAAAATTTAACATATTTAGTTAATAAATAAAAAAGGTCAAAACCCCAAATTGATTCCTTATGTTTGCATAGAGTTTCATATTAGTCCTTTATGTTTCAAAAAGTTTAAATTGGTCATTTATGTTTGCAAGAAGTTTCAAATTGGTCCTTCCGTCCAAGTCCGTTTATTTCTTTCGTTAAGTGCTGACGTGGCGTGCTGAGGTGGACATATCATCTCTCCTACGTGTCCATTTAAGCTGATGTGTCATGCCACGTCATCATCTACTATCATATGTGATGATGTGGCAATGACGTGGCATGACATGTTAGCTTAGATGGCCACGTCAACATTTAACTTAAGAAATTAACGGAAGTGGACGGAAGGACCAATTTGGAACTTCTTGCAAACATAAATGACCAATTTAAACTTTTTGAAACATAAAGAATCAATATGAAACTTCGTGCAAACATAAGGGACCAATTTAGAGTTTTGACTAATAAAAAATTTTTTTAATTGATTGGTTCGGATGGAATACTATTTCTTCTCATCCAATAATCGAACCGAACCAAATCAAATCAAATTTTTACAAAAAAAAAAAATTCAATATCCATCCATTTACTAAATCAATTTTAATCAATTAAATTAATTTGGATCGATTCAATTTGAATTGAATCTACACGTCACATCCCTACTTCTAATCTAATAATTAAAAAAAAATAAAAAGAGGTAAATGAGAGTGATCTCATCCACCATAACGCGCTCACACGCCATAATATTGAATTCGCGGTTGGTGGATCCGATGCTGAACGTGCCACCAAAATATTCTACGCCTTGGATTTGGATTAGTGTTTGACTTAAGAAACAACAAGTAGGTACCATTTGACTTACCATATATATATATATATATATATATATATATTCTTTTTGGTTTCTTCCATGTATCTTCCTTTATGAGGTAATTTTTTTCAAGTTAGCTGAGATCTCATAATTAGGATAGAGTTTTTTTAACAGATATTCTTTTCATACAAGTCTCGAAATTAAGACTTTAGATAAGGGAAATGAAATACCTGCCAATTCTGTGATTAACTAAATGTTGATTATATGTATAATATTCTTTTGTCTAATGCTAAACTTCCGAACAAATTGAATAATGCTACTAGTATATATATATATAGTAGTCGTGGAATTGCAATTATAACTAATATTTGAACGTGGGTATGAAGTACTAATAAACTAATACTATTTTATTTTATGGCCATTGGGGTATGGTTTTAATGGGAATAATATAGATTTGGTACAATATAATTTGACTTCTCCGGTGTCCTTTGTCCAAGTTTTTGTTTATTTCAGAAAAATTTAGGGTGTGTTTGGGAATTAAGATAGAAAGAGAAGGGGAGAGATTATAGGAGAGGGGAAGGGAAATGAAGGTTAAGCTTCCATATGTCTTCTCCTTGTTTGGATGTTGATACCTCCTCTAAAATACTCCAATTTGGAGTATCTTAAATTTGTGAAGGAGAAGGATAATGGAGGGTTAAGAATTGATCTTCTATTATCTTCCCCTCCAATTTTTATCTTCCCAAAAAAGGAGAAGATATCTTAATAGTCTCTCCTTCCCTCTCCTTCTCCTCCTTAATCCCCAATCCAAACATACCCTTAAAGTTAAAATATTCTGTTTTGGTCATTTAAATGAATTAAAATAGCGTCGTTTTATTGAGTTGGAGTGAGAGAGGATGCCATGTCATTTAAATATGACACGTAGGAGAGAGAGTATGCCACATAAGCCTTCCACGTCAGCATTTAATGGCAAAACCAGATGGATGTTACACTAGAGGACCAATTTTGACAAAAAAAAGGTTGAGGACCTAAAATAACTTTTTGAAACGTTGAGGATCAATATTAAACTTCGTGCAAACGTTGAGGTTTAAGAAACTATTAAATATTTAATTTAGTATTATTTTAAAATATAATTATTATTATTATCAGTAGTAGTAGTATTATCTATATTAATATGACTATTAAGCTTTTAGGTCATTAATATCACAAAATATATTAATTGGACTATTTTTTTTTTTTTAAGGTTAAAGGGCTTTTAAATACTATATGATTTTTATGTAAAAAAGAAACTACATGATTTCAAAGAATATCATGAATAAATATTTAAATATTTTGAGTACACTTAAACTTTTAACAATACTCTTTAAAATATATTCTAAACAATAAAAAAAAATTAAGATCTTTTTATCAAACAAAAATTAAGATCTATAAAAAATTAAAGGGCTTTTAACTTTTTGTTTGTTTGTTTGTGGGATCAAGCTTTTTTCAGCTTTGGGCCTTTTGCTACTAAGATTTTGTTTGAGTTGATAAGGTTGTTTCTGGGTCAAAATGGATTAACGATATGGGCCAACTATAGTTGGGCTAACTGGGCCATTAAACAAGTGACATTTGGGCTATCCTTGCCACATTTAAGTAATGTTATACCAGCTGTGCAAGAACGATCCAAAATCGTGTAATTTTTTTTAAAGAAAAATTAATGTTTAAAAAATCGGACCAGACAATGATCCAAACTGAATTTCAAATCACGAGTCAATCAATTTAACCGGTTCAAGCGTTGGTTGGATTGAATTAGGAAAGATTATGGGGTAGAGTTTTGATAGGATACTATATTCTCTGTCCCCATATAAGAGTAGATATCAAAATGAATCTCTATTATTGGACTCTACGAATAGTCGAAATGGAAATTTTAAAATAATTTTTATTTGATTAATATAAAACTTATTTTTATTGAATTTTTCATCTATAATTACAAAAAAAAAATCTTAATATTACTATTTTTAATAGCATCAAGGACATTTTAATTTTTTTAGAGATTTTTCATCTTTGTTGTTTTTTTAACATATCAAATAGATTTTTTATCTTTAAAATTTCATTCCCTTTAAATCTCTTCCTATCTATTCCATCCTTTAAAAATTATTCATTCCTACAAAACAGGAACCTAACTTTATTAGCAAAATCCAAGAAATATATATATATATACAATCTTGTTCAAAACTCCATTTTAGTCATCTATCTTTCACCCAAGTTTTATATTGATTCTTTATCTTTCCTAGAATTTCTATATTGGTACTTCCGTCCATTTCTTCCGTTAACTGCTGACGTGGCGAGCCAAGGTAGACACATAATCTCTTCTACGTGTATTAGAAAGTTGACGTGGCCTTAGACACACCAAAAACACCCAAACGATGTCGTTTAAGCAAAAAATGAAACCATGCTGAGAGAACCAATATAAAACTTTAATGAAATATAAATGACCAATATCAAACTTTAATGAAACATAAATGATCAATATAGAACTTCTAGAAAAGATAAATGATCAATATAGAATTTCTAAAAGATAAAAAATTAATATAAAACTTGGATAAAAGATAAAGAACCAAAATTAAATTTTGATTTGCATTCTTTGATAAAGAGAGAAATGAAAGACATATATATAATGTGCCAGCTATATTGTGTAGATCATGCAGAGCACGTGCAACCTTATCACTTAGGCAGACAATAGTTCAGCAGCTTATGTGATCCAATTCAATTCATATGGCGCCACCATCATCATTATCCCTCTCTATATATATACCCATTTGGATCAACCATAATATAAGTGTATAAAGTGATGATTTAGATAAGATAAAAATTGAGATTCGTATTTGTATTTTCACGTGTCACAATTCTATCGGCCGAAATTGCATTGCTTGCATGCAACAAGTTGCATTATAGACCAACCTTTTTATCACATTGCAAAAAGTGGAATTTGTTTGGTAGGAAGAAATCTCTCTCCTTTTTTCCATCTTATTTTTAATCTACCAAACACAGCCTAAGATGGCGTTTGATATCCGGTGAGTGTTTTAGTGGAAAGTGGAAGTGGAAATGGAAGTGGAAGTGGAAGTAAGTGATAAAAAGTATGTTTGGTATACAGGGAAATGGAAGTGGAATGTAAAAGTAATATTGTTTGGTAGGGTGAGAAGAAGATAGGGAAATAGAAGATAAAAGTATGAAATATATTTTTTGCCCTTACTTTTTAAGAGCCACAAGTTTTTTAAGGGCATTTTGGTCTTTAAACCAAACCAAACCTCACCTTCCCCCACTTCCCTCTCACCTTCCCTTTGGAAGTGATATCATGCCTAAAATTGTATCTTTATTAATTTTTTATCAACTTTAAAATAATAAACTCTCTGTATATCAATTAAAAAAATCTTAACAAATATCATAAAAATATTTATTAGATAAATTCTTTAACTTTTTAATACTTTTTGATTCGCAGGCTTATTAGTTATCTAGGAGAAGAAGTTGATCAGTACTATAGGGCCTCCATTGGTACATTACATTGATTTGGAGGGGAAAAAAATGAGAATGTGATAGGTAAAATTATTCAAAGAATTTGGATTCTCATGGCAATTATATAAAGTCAAATTGGATAATTTTAACTTCAATGTTTAGGGTTATTGTCAATTCTAATAACATTTTTTTTTCTGTCAATTACACCTCTAATATTTTATTTGTTTATTAATATTACTCTTTTCACTAACATTAAATAATTAACGATTTTTACTGACATGACATCACATTTGATAAAATGAACTGACCGGGCAAAAATATTTTTCAACTCGAATTTTTTTCTCTATCCTAATAATACAATTTCTCCACTTTTCATTAAACCCGGCCCATGGAATGCATTCTGAAAACCTTAAACACATAGCTTTTCTTCACTTGTCTTCGTTCCTCCACGGAGTTGCTACAATCGAATTGGGTCGGATTAATCTATGCGAACCTAACCGAATACATAATTTTTGTTGGGTTCAATGAGGTTCAAATGGATTAATTGAACCATATGTACTCACTCACGTGGACCTTTTATTCATTAATATTAACAAATGATATTGAATAAATGAAAAGAGATATTTGAATGACTTGAAACTTATAACAAGTAAATAACTACTGCTGTAGCAACACCCCTTAAAAAAACGCACGACTTTATTAATTAAATAATACTTAAAGTATTGATTAAGGTTTCTTTTCACTAAATAATTAAACTTTTTAGATAGTGAAAATTATTACAATTTTCAAGTTATTAAATACTCCATCAATTAATAAATAAAAACTTAATAATAATCAATACCGTAAAACATACTTGTTGGCAAATTTGAGAATGATCGGTACTTTATAAGATTAGTATTAAAAATTCAATATTTCCTCAATTCATTACTTATTGTTTGTTAGCATTAATAAGAATTTACTCCTTGATCCATTTAAAATAGATCCTTATTAATATTATCAAAAAACATTAAATAAATAAAAATATGTTCAAAAAATTGAGTTATTCTCCCAAGTACTAGACATTTCAGCCTTTTTTCCTTTTTCTTCTTTCTGCCTTTCCCCCTTCAAGATTTGCACATGCATGCATCAACAATAATCTTATAATATATATATATATAATCTATTCCTTTTTCGGCTGTAAGAAATAGACACTACACACAGTTAAGGTTTTAAAATTAAGATTTTACTAATAAGTATCCTAAAATTTTAAGAGAACTTTTTAAAGTTTGTTTTTGACTTTTTGTTAATTAAAAAAAAATGACTTGAATTTTGTAGAAAATTAACAGAAACAATTATTTTTAATACTTTAAAACTCTCTTTGAAAAAAATCTTAAAATTACCTTTTTAAAGTTAAGATAATAATTAACAAAATCCTTAAAATTAAGTAGAGAAGAAAAAGGTATAGAATATTAGAGAAAAGAAAATCTCTTTTCATAAATTCAAATTAAACTATTATTTTCGTTAAAAAGAATCACCATGTCGCACATAATTAAATAACAATCAATTAATTACATGTTCAGTAGTACAATATTAATACTGAACTTCAGTCTATCTTTTCAATTAATTAATTCCTAATCTTCAAGGTGAATTTTTATTAAATTGAATTTCTATTAATATTAATAAATGCAAAAATGTTCGCAATGAAAATTTAAAAACTTTATTTGTAAAGAAAGCTTACAGTTATATATTTTTTTACTTTGGTCAATAATCAGAGTATCCATCAAAACAAAACTGATACAACTTCTTCAAGTACTGTAAGACTCATTATTAAAGGTAACATTTTTAACAGATTATACTTCATTTTCATCCCTTCATAGATGAAACTTAAGAGACGATATAATTAAAAAAATAAATTTTTTTATCATTTATGTTATATCACGTAAGTGCTTGTAGTTATATTTTAAAATACTATAGATGTGGAATAAAATAATGAACATACCTAGAATTTTGGCGAAGCATCTCTTGTCTGTAATTTGCTGTTTGACAATGATTTTGAATGTATATATATAATGTCCTTTTGACTTTTTGGCCATTTGCTTTAATTTTACTGGAAACTCCTACATTATGATTATGACTAATAATTAAAGACTAATTAAAGAGAGAAAGAGATCAAATAGAGGAACAAAGGTAAAACGCTAGAATGTTAAAGAAACCGATTAAAACTGTGCATGGCACACAGCCTTTAATAATAAATGTTTTTTTTTTTATAATTAGAATTTGTCAACAAAAAAAAAATTCATCATTTGATTCAGAAGTGTTTGGAAGAAGATCACTTTTGTATTGAAAATGATGATTAATTAAAAGTATAATGTACTTTATATCTAGAATATATATATATATATATTGTTATCTAAGTTTTTATCTCGATTAATATAAATTCGATTGATGTCACGCACTTAATTATAATAAAAGAATCTTTTTCAATAAGAATAATTGTATTCATGTAAAATTTTAAACTCAAAATTTTACATAAACAATAACAAATTTGGATTGCTCAACTTGTAGAGAAAATTTGAGGACAAACATCACATAGAGAAAATTACATTTTATGCTCATTAATTATGAAATAATTATAATATTGAAATTTTGAATTTGAAACTATAAAATTTGTTTCTTAGATTAAAAAAAAGAGAAAATAATTAATAAATGTTAAATTTTACATCTTCTAATAAACAAATATCAATTTTTGCTATATGAATTTTGGTAAATGAACTTTTATTAATATCAATTTTCAAAAGCTTTAACCAAGCTTGGTTGGTCTAGTGGTTAACTCACTAGGTCGCTTAAGCAAGTGTTGGGAGTTCGAATCCCACCTTGTGTATGCAGCAACCAATTGGCCAGCGACAAACCCTTAAATGGAGCTCAGATCCGTAAAGGATTAGTCCTTGGCCTGTCGGGCTGGGGGATACCTTGAAAAACCAAAAAAAAAATTTCAAAAGCTTTTTTTAATAAGATAGATATTGTCAGTCAATTTTTAAAATCTTTAAAATTAATTTTCTACTATTATTCACATGTTAGTTAAAATTAACCAACAATATATATATATATACTAGAGGCTTCGCATGCACCTTCGTGCATGCAATCTATCATTAATTTTTTAAAATATAATTATTATATTTTAAAATAATATATTTCATAGTTTTTAAAATTTTAAATTAGAATTATTATCATAATTAATTAGAATTAAATGATGGGAAGTTATTTACTTCCCACTTTTTTAGTAATTACCATCATATATGTTTTCTCTCTCCCACTACCTTCCATTATATTTTTATATATCTCAACTTTCTCATTTGCCTTCCCTCCAATCAAATATTTTTTGTTATTTTTTAATTAAAAAATATGACTATTTTGTGACCCCAATGACCAGAAAGGGTCACAGCCATATTAATATAGATATATATGTGTGCGTGTGTGTGTGTGTATGGAACCATATTTGTTGGTTTAGGGGTGTTTGGTATGGTGTCATCTCAAATAATATGCTAATATGGTATTTTACATATCATGATATAAAAAAGTGTAATCTCATGTGCCATGTTATCTTTGATACTCGTATTATGGTATGGTGTTTGACATCACAATAATATAAGGTACAAGCATTTGGTATAAAATAATGTCATCGAAGATGTCATGTTATTTATTCTTGTATCTTCTAAATTTATCCTTATAAATTTCAGTAAATTAACTATTATATTTATTCTATATTATTTTCAAAATTTCATAATGTAACTCTAGATTAAAAAAGACTAATCAACATAGACAACGAAATATTTTAAATAATCAAATAGTCTAATTTAACTAAAAATAACATTTATCTAAATAACCAACAAACTGTGGTAAGTTAAAAAAATTATGGTATTTTTAATAATTTATGTAAAAGAAAAGAAAATATAATTAATATAGATAATATTGATAAATTCAAAAAAAAATTATACTCAAGGAGTCAAGGGTGTTATCTTGGATGACAAAATATTTTTAGTGTCATGATATGACAACCTTTTTTGTATCATGTGATGACACAGTGTTATCTCGTATAACACTATGTTATCGAGAGTGGATCCTCTGTCATTCTCTACTATTAGCTTAAAATAATACTTTTTAATAATTTTTTTTTTACAATAAAACAATTTAGGTGCTTTAAAATATATTTGAGATGAATAAATTTTGGAGTTCAAGTCGTCTAAATTTGAGAAATGACAAACTTTTCTAAAATATGAAATAGATACAAATAAAAGTGTAGTCCCTAAACCATTTATGGTTGGTCCTAATTAATGTAGGGTATTCAATTTTTTATTTATATAACTCTCATACTTTTGAGAAATGATAAATTTGAGGCACTCAAAACTTTTAATTGTACAAAAAAATATTAAAATATAATATTTTAGACTAATTATAGAGAATGACAGAAAAAACAATGACAGAAGATCTATTCTCCTGTGTTATCACATGACACTATAATAAACGGGATCATCCAATATTATCATCGAAGATAACATGTTATCTTAGATGACATCCTCAAGATAACACCATACCAAACGTCCTCTTAATTTTTCTTTTTGTCGAAACTAAGGTTTCACTCAAGAGGGATTTAAAGTTGCTCTCCGCGTGACATTTGAGTTCCCTTCACTCAATCACGGGATTTGTTAGTTTAGTTTTTAAAGTGTTATTAAAAGTTAAAACCTAGCTAGCTAAAAAATGGAATTGAACATAATTTGATTCGGCAATTAAGTGGACGTTTGGTATATCAGGTAACATGTATCTTACATATATACACCATAGTGTAAGCTTAGATACTATGTTATCAATGATACTCTAATTTTTTTTTTGATTATGACGGATCAAAATTATTTATTTGTGTATCTCCCACATTTATCCTTATAAATTATCTAAGTAATTAAATTAATATTTTTGAGCTCATTATATAACTTTAAACTAAAAAAATCCATAAAAAATTGAAAACAACTAATCAGCAATCTATACGATAAATTTAATAAATTACCTATGATGATATATTTTTTATTATTATTATTATATGTTTAATTCTTTTCCTTAGAATCAACATATGTTTAATTCTTTCTTGAGATGTCTTCTATAAAAAAAGAGAGAATTAATCAAGTATCTATATTATTTTTCATAATTAAAAATATTGACTTTCAATCTAGCAAAATATTTTAAATAACAATTATCTGAATGAACAAAAAATGTTTAAAATAATAAAATAATTTAATATAACTAAAAATAGGGGGTGTTTCTTAAAAAAGGTGTTATTAATAACTTATTTTAAAAAAATATAATATAATAAGGATAAAATTGGCAATTAAAAAAATTCCACGCAAGTTTGCATCTCAGATTACACAATATTTTTTGTATTATATAATAACACAATGTTATCTCATATATCACTGCATTATGTTATCACATAAACATCTTAGCAAACAGGGTCATCCATGTTATTTTGAATGACATGTTCAAGATGACACCAAAAACACCCCTTAATTAAGAAGCAAATTATAGTTTTTCAACATCATATGTATATAGGTTTATCTAACAAGTACCATATGACACTTGTTAAGATTTTCTTTGATTAATGCAAAAAGAATTTATTTTCTTGAAATTGATGAAAAGTAAAAAAAATAATTTCTTAAGCTTTTTCATCAGCTTAAATGAATCATTAACTAATATATGTGAAACCCATATATATATATATATATATATATATAAGTCAAGTTAGCTAGTGATGAAAAGAAAATTAGTTAAGCACATAGAGAAACCTTGAAAGAAGAAGGAATATTAATTAAGACATGACATGCAATTAATAGCTAGTTGTTAGGTAGTTACTTACAGTGTGTCAAGAATGATCAAGAGGCTCCCATGACTGATAGATTTCAAACTCTCTTACCAAACACACCCTTATAAAAAGATTGATTATATATATATATAGAACGTGCATGCATATATCTTCAAACCACACAGAAAATGGATCCAATGAAGTTATATATATATATATAATAGTTAGGTTAATATAGCAATACGTGAGAGAAAATTCTGTACTACGCGAGTACTGAAAATTAAATAATCAAGTTGATGAAAATATCATTTAGGGCTCGAGGCCAAATAACCTAGTTGTTCAGCGAGCACATCCACATCTTCTTCGTCTTCCTCTCCAAAACCTAGATTACGATCATGATGAAGATGATGATGATGATGATTCTCATTATTCAACAAGTCTTGCCAAAACACTTCATCATCATTAATATTAATATTATCACGATCTTCTTCTTCATCATCATCTTCTTCCTCGTCCTCCAACGTGTTAATCAAATCCAAATCCGAGACTGAGACCTCGAACCCACGATCACAAGGTTCCAGTTCCTCGAGTTTCACGAAATCTTCAACGCTAATATTATTATTGTTGTCAATAATATTACTAGGCCCTTGACGATCATCATCACCATCATCATCATTAGCCCTAATTCTTCTCCTCTTCTTGGAGAAAACCCCTTCCAACAATCCATTCTTCTTCCATTCCTTCTGCTGCATCATCAATTGATGCACAAAGCTAGGGTTATGCATGGCCCTTGCCAAGAAGTTCATCATCTGCTGCTGCTTTTGTTCCGTCCTCTTCAGTCTCCCGTCCATTTCGTCGAGGCGGCTTCGCGTGTTCTGCTGCTGCTGCCTCAGCTTCACTATCTCCACCATCAAAACCTGCTTGTCGCGCCTTAACCGGTGCACTTCGCCGTCCAATCCGAACCGTCCGACTTCGACAACACTTGCATTATGATCTATTCCTGATTGAGGATGATGAGGTGTCTTCCTTCTCCTTATGTTCTTCAGCAAATGCTTTTGTCCTCTCAGAAACCCTTCGTTTGCAAATTCCCACTTATCTGGATCAACCTTTCTGAATCCCTATATATATATATATGTGTAACAAATTAACAATATACATATATATATATATATATATATATATATAGTTTAATTATTTATATCATATGGGAAAATTAGTATATATATATATATATATGTATGTATGGAATGAGTGAAGATCAATTATATGATTAAAAAAATGTACTTTTTTCCTGTTTGAAGACATTAAACAAAGTAACAAACAGTGTGTGAACATTATGGAAAACCCCAATAAACAAAACTCAAAATATATGGGACCCTAATCAAATCTATATCATAAAGAAGCAGACAATGAAAGTAGAAAAAAAATAAAATAATAAAATAATAGTGATATTAAGTAATAATGCAATGTATCCAGCAGCTTCATGAGTGTGTCAAGAAATAATCCAAATAGATCGGGAAAAAAACACCTAATCCTCATTTAATCTGTTCAGATCCTCTGAAACGCAGATTTTGTAATTTACAAAAATAAATCACTATTTTATACATTAAGTAACAGATAATTAATGTATAAAACAAGCATACTTTAACACTTCACAGAAATGATAATTCAGAGGATTCGTTCTTGTGTATCGGAGATGAGAGGTGAACAAATTAAAATTGCCTAAATTAATTAACATTAATTAATAACATATATATATATAATAGTTCAATGAATTACAGAAAATTATAAGGAATTAAGTAAATATTAAATTAATTAATTAATTAATATATTGTAGAACTCACGTAGGTGTTAAGCTGCCTGACGAAGCTGGAGAAATTGTTGTGTTTGAAGAATCTAGGGAGGAGGGTGATGGAGAAGGAGTTGGGATCCCATACGACGAAGCTATTGTTAGCTCCGCTCCACGAGATGATATGATTGGTGGAAGGGTCGTCCACGATGTCGTATGTTTTGGTGAGGAAGGGAGGCGGGCCTGCTTCGTGGAGCCCTTCCATTGGCCGAGGCCGACAACCTTCCGTGCTACCTGCTCCACCCAAGCACTCCTCCTCCTTCACCACTCCGCCTCCGCCACTACTCATGATTATTGACGATAATACCCTCAGATCCGCCTCGATCGGGTCGGGTCGTCTCGGCTGAACGGATAACGGGTTCGGGTTGGATCGATCTGGTGGAGGCTGAGGCGTAGTCAAGAGATTATGATTCTCATCATGAATGCCATATGGTTTTTCGTTTCATGAAGTATTCAAAAATGGTAAAAGAGAAATAAAGATCGGATTTTTACTCATATATATGTATATATGTATATGGTTTTGTGTTCTTCTTCAGAACTTTTATAGCTCTGAGAAGAATAGAGGTTGAAGAGAGAGAGAGGTAAGAGGGATTTGATGGTTTTACTATGAGAGTTTGGAGCTATGTGGAAAAGAAGACTATAGAAGGAGGAGGTGGAGAGAGAGAGAGAGAGAGAGATGGGTTTTGGCAAATTTATAATTTGAACTTCTTTTATTTGAATAAATTATTACTTTGATCTCTAAAATGGTTTATTTATTTCAATTTAGTCATTGGCTTAAATTTAGTTCTTGAAATATATAATCTGAACCAAGTTTGGTTGGTCTAGTGGTTAGATCACTAGATCGCTTAAGCAAGTGTTGGGGGTTTGAATCCCACTTGTGTATGCAGCAACCAATTGGCTAGCGGCAAACCTTTAAATGGAGCTCAGATCCACGGAGGATCAGTCCTTAGTCTGTCGGGCTGGATGATATCTTGGAAAACAAAAAATATATATAATCTGTTTCATTTTAGTTAATGAGTCATGACAACATCAAATTCAGTCTTTGAAATATATATAGTAATTAAATTAGAATGTCTTCCATTGAGAGATGTTAAAATTATTATATTGCCCTCCATTTTATTTTGAGAACATATACACTCCTCTTTTAATAGATTAACAAGCCTACATATTTAACTATTTTTAATAGCATTATTACTTTTTAAAAATAATTTTAAGAAATACTTTTAAAATTATTTTTTTACTATTATTTATTTAAGTTAAAAATTATTATTTTTATTTTACTTTAAATTAAAATTTTTATATTAGTCAAATATATATTTAATTATATAAATAATAAATATAATAGTATATTGGTCAAAGTGGATAAAATTGTAAATTTTCTTATTTCCCATGCGAGAAGTGTAAATTACTCGAAGATATGTTATATTGCAATTTCATCATGTATAAAGTTTTGGATTTAAGAGTTAGTGTTCAGTAATGCTTAGGATTCTAAAACTAAATTAAGATAAATAGGTGAATTTTTTTATAATTTGGGAATTAAATTGTGACAAGAGGAATAATAAGGGACTAAAATAGTAATTTACTCTATTTATTTCAATCACTTTTTAAAATTAAACTAAAGAAAAGAAATGAGTTCTTTCTGTGAATAGAAAGGTGATGGTACTTTGATACGAGTCGTTTGCCTATTGGGGAAGGTAAAGTGCAAGAAAAATCCAACATGGCAATCAGATATTTTTTTCTCTCTCTTATTTTTTTTTTCTACTTTGGGAAAGTCTCCCTAGCTATAGGTCCACTCTTTTAAGCTAATTATTTTATCTTGCACACACAACAAAACCCAATTAAAAAATTAGTTAATTTTTTTTAATATTTTTAATACAAGTTTCTTTAATAATAAATTTAATTTATATTTTTTGTAATGATTAGTTATGTAAGAAGTGAAATTATGTATTCTTTCTCTACCGACTACCGTAATTCATCATGTAAAAACTTTCTGTCAAAATATAATGTTGGATATATTGAAATCTTCGAGATTAAATATCCGTTCATAGGAGAGTTCGGATCGGGTAGAGTAAGGATCCGTTGGAAAGCTCGCAGAGAGACGAAGAAAATGAAACGAAAATGACTCTCAAGTCTCATCGGAGGTCACACGACGGCTTTACCTCTCGTAGGTAAAGTCCCCTGTTTGGTGCAGTCCTTTTCGGAGTTCATCGATTAGAGGGGTAGCCCTGATGGAGCAGAGGCACTGACAAGATACAAGGTTTTAGCAATGACGTCCATGTTAATAGCTTTCGTAATATTTATTTATGCCTGGTTTATTTTCGGTTTTTTTTTTTCGGTCCCTGGGTCGAGTCGGATCATGTGGATCCGGATCTTTCCCTACATATAATTTATTAATATTTTTAAATTATAATTTTCTTTCTCTTTTTTGATTCATCAATTATATATTCCATAAAAATAAAACTTTTAAAAAAATTAAATTTATTTATTATTATAAAAAATTATAGAAATCTAATAACAGATTTTTTTAATTTATTTCCTATTTTTTTTCTTTTTTTATTGTCAACGACCAATTGAGTTTAGGGCATGCAATGGGAGACTACTACTGGGCATATGGTGATGAATTTTATAGTGAGAGTATTGAAGAAGTTTCCACATCAGTAATATTGCCATTTTCTATTATGATCTTCTTCTTCTTCTTTAGAAAATTAATTTGATTCCTCCCATGCCAATGAAGAAATAGGTTTTTTTTTTGTCTTGATCGAAAATCTATCAGACTTGATATGAAATAACGATTACTTCTTTAAGTACTATTAGATTTTTTTAAGATTATCATTCTTCTAATAATTATAGAATTCAAGAGACAATAATTAAAGAAACACATACTCTTTATTATTTATGTCACGATGCGCTTTTGAATGAAAGTACAGAGTGTAGGCATGTAGAGTGGAACCCACTGTGCTGCATATATATGATTATATGCTGAATGAATTTTAGATGAAAATTCTTTTGTAGTTTCAGATATATATATATATATATATATATATATATATGCATGATGAAATATATATGGGTTATCTAGACCCTTTTTCTGTTTCTTCTTGTCGGATAAAAAATTTCAATATATTTATCCAATTATTTTTAGTGTTATTTTTAAATTAACATGTACTTAATTATACTAATAAAGATTCATCATAAATGAATTAAAAATCAAGTAATTGAAGAGTAATAAAAATAATATATCAATTTCTCCGATACTTGTATTTAAGTAATTTAATTTATTAGGTTAAATAAATTAATGAAGTTTGATTTCAATTTTTTTGTGATCAGAATTTCTACCGTCGATAACAATGATTAATAATTAAAGATCTATTCGCACCATAAACTTTTTAAAGGAGATTTAATATTTGAAAGTATCAGTATCCCACACCAGTGTACCTCTCAATCTCTGTTTGATAGTTTACGAGAAAATTTATATACATATCACCCATCAACAAAGTTAATTAGGTCTTTACATCGATCAGAGAGTTCAAATTTTTGTCCTTATACATAGAATGAGTGCTCAAACCTTAACTAACTGTATCAGTGTTTATTGGTGGGATCTGATTTCAAATTTGAAACCCTAGAAATTATAATCATTAATTATTCCAAAATAAGTAAAACAAAGAGAAGCATGAAGTCAAGGTGGTGTCCCACATATTCCTTGTTATAGGTGACTTTAGAATTAGATACGTGTAAGGACATTATTCATAGAGGGCCCACTGCCCACTCCTCACCAACACAATATTCAAACCACATTTGAACCCAAATTCAAACCAATAAAAAATATTCTTTTTATTCACAATATCTGTTTTTTTATATTTTAAAATATTTACTGTTTTATAAAATCAAGAAAGCATTAATTATTTTTTTACAATTTTATCTCTATCTAATATTTATTTTTAAAATGAGATTAATGAAAAAAGAGTAAGTATGAGTAATTAATTAGTAAAGGTAATTTAGTCTTTTTATCTCATATTTTTCTAAGTTTAAGATGAACTAATGATTTCTTTAGTCTGTGCGCACCTGCACACCTACCCAACGAAGCAGATATTGCAAACTGGATAAAGTATTAAATAAAGTTTTGCTCATTTAGACATGAACTTTATAAGTAAATGAGGTTTAATTCATCTTATTATCTTTTATCTATCATAATCATATGATTTGAATTCGATTTTAAGTAATATTTCATTAGGTAGTTGAAGAGATTCGGGCATATATATACCTGATGCTGAATTCAAATAACTACATGTCAATTTGATTACAATGATGAACGGATCACAGACTCATAAAAAATACACTAGGGAGGAAAAGAGAAGAGAGGGAATAGAGTTTTAATTTGGTGAATTTTCTTTTTTACTCAACAAGAGGAATCAATTTCACCATAATGAAGCCACCCCCACTATCAATTATATATATATATATATATATATATATATATATATATATATATATATATATATATATATATGAACATAATACTAATAATTAACAAATACATTTCTTGAATTTTTTAAAATAATTGAAACATGTCTTTTTATTTTTCTGTTTTCTAAAAAATTATTTTTAAGAAGAGCTAACAAACAGGCCTTAATTAATAATCATAATCTAATTGGAAGCGACAAGAAATAATGTATTACTTAAATATTAAATATCCATTTAATTAATATAAAATTATTATTTTTAAAGCATTGTTATTATTATTCTAATGCATTAACACATGCATATATATATATATATATATATATATATATATATATATATATATTGGTTTTTCACTTATCTTCTTATTAGAGGCAATTTTATTTGAGCTAGTTGAAGTTCTATCATAAGAGTACAGCTATTTTAACAAAAAAATTTTCATACACAAATCTCAAATTCAAGACCTTATTTAAAAAAAAATGAAACAACTATCACTCTAATTAACCAGTATTAACCAAGCAAGTTTGTACAGAATTGAATATGATAATTATATAATATTAATATATTATTTAAGCTTATCATCATGTCAGAGGAGTTGGCAGTCAGTAACTGTCTTGTGTTGTGTCCTTTGTCGTCTATCCATTTCTTTAGCTTCAACAACACCAACCGTCCAACGCTTTTCCTCTTAGCAATGCATTTTTTTTTTTACTTCAATGTTTCTCGAACTTGAAACCTTACTTAAATGATACCAAATTGTTTATCATTTGGATCAATCTCATGTTGGTAGCAATATATTTTATTGAGGCAAAATACTATTTAGTCACTGAATTGTTGGTCAAACTACTATTTAGTCTTGGCAAAAATACTATTTAGTCCCCGCGCGAATTTGTAATTATGTCAACTCTTTAGTCTCTGAATTTGGCAAAAATACTATTTAGTCCTCGAATTTACAACGCTGTCAACTATTTAGTCTCCTGATTATTACCAGTTAGGTAACCAGGCACCAGCTGATGTGGCTGTTAAATGTTAATGTGGTACCGTTAAATGCCTGGGCACATGCCACACTAGCATTTAACGGCCACGTCAGCTGGTTATCTAACGGGTAACAATCAGAGAACTAAATAGTTGACAGAGTTGCAAATTTGGAGACTAAATAGTATTTTTGTCAAGTTCGGGGACTAAATAGTTGACAGAGTTACAAATCCGGAACTAAATAGTATTTTTGCCAAATTTAAGGACTAAATAGTTGACAGAGCTACAAATTTGAGAACTAAATAGTAATTTTACCAAATTTAGAGACTAAATAGTAATTTGACCAACAATTCAAGGACTAAATAGTATTTTGCCTATATTTTATTTAAATAGTTTTGCTAACGCCTAACAAAGACTTAGAGCATTGTTTAAGGATTCATTTCAACCAATAAAAGAACGAAACTTAAAAATTTATTTCTATTGACTTTTCACTAAGTTCAACACTATACATTCAATCTTAACTAATTAATGAAAGAAAACCTTTACCTAAAATACTTGTTAGATAAACCTTTATTTAAATTTTTTTAATGTAAGAAATAAGATCTCATTTGCGCATCTACTTGACTCTACCTAGAGTCTCTCAGTATAGATAACTATATTTACAATATTGTCTCGAATTTAAAATTTTACTTAATTAATATCAAATTACTTATCACTAAAATCAACCATTGGTGAATACTTTAAATTAAAAAATATATATCTCACTCTACGTAATTGAAACTCCCTCTTCTATATATATATATATATATATATATATATATATATGATGTATTGGTGAATAAATTAGTTGATGGATTGCATTGTTTTGCTGAATAAATTAATTACTGGAACGAGTAGTTTGTGACCTCTATACACATTTATGTTCAAAAGATAAGATAAAGAATTCCATGGTTTCAATTTTATTAATAGGGACAAGCTCTGGTCTCAAGGTGGTCACAAGTTTAACAGGAGACAACTTTTCCTTTATTTTTTTTGAGACTAAAATATTCATAACTCCTTTAATTTAAATTGTAGGTTATATATATATATATATATATATATATATATATATATATATGCATACAACACAAGAAGCTTAAAAATGAATTTTTAATAATCTATATTTCGACGGTTACCGTTAAAAAAATATATTTTTTTAATAATTAAATTTTAATCGTCAAAATAAGTATATATTTTTTTAATAATTAAATTTTAGTCGTCGAAATAAGTTAATGATAGTATTTTTTTGTGGTTAATTAACTATTGCCGACATTTGTCAATAATATTATTTTCGACAATACATTTATTAATGATAATTATTAAAAAAAAATACCGTTAAAAAAATATTATAAAAAAAGTATTATCGACGATTATTGACCGTCAAAAATATTATTATTGTAGTGACCGTCAAAATATAAGTTATTGAAAATATTCATTTTTCTTGTAGTGAACTCTCTCGATTATATATATATATATATATATATGAAAAGTGACATATAACTCTCTCAAATTTTACATTTTTTACAAAAAACTCTCCGTTAACTTCTTTTTATCTAAAACCCTATTGAAAGACAAACACATCAAATTATTTAAAGGGTTTTTTGTACAAGTCTTAGAGTTTAAGGGGTGTTTAGTTTTTTGCACAAAGTCTAAATTCCAGAAGAGTTTTTTGTACAAAGTCTAACATTTAAGGAGATTTTTTGCATTTTGGTATGACTATTTTGTTAACATGTAACTTCTATTTCAATTTTGGATGGAAAAAAACATTAAAAATAGGATTTTGTGCATAGATTGTTAAGTTTAGAATAATTTTATGTCACCTTTTATAATTAAGGGGTTATATGAATATGACATATTGTTAAATATTTAAAAGTCTATTACAAAATTTTTATTTTGATTCCTAAATTTTTGTTTAAAAGTTAATTTGATGATGATGGAGAGAACAAATTGATAAAGGTTTTAAATGATTTACGAAAAAAATAAAGATTTTAAATGTTGGGAACGAAATAAAAAATGAACAAATTAAACATGATAGATCAAATTAATAAAAACAAAGTTAAGGGGCATTATTGAGTGGAAGGATTTTTATTTTTTGCCTTAGTGAAGGAAATTTATTCTTCTTTAACTAAGTACTAGATGTTAAATTTCTGATCTTGGATATATATAAAGTAACTTTAAATTTTTAAGTAAGATGACTTATCTTTTAAAGTATCTATGCTTAATGAGAGATACATTAATTAATTACACCCCAAAAAATTGATAACAGCCAAAAGAAACTTTTTGTTAAAATTCCATTCGAACGGCTTAAAATCTAACAATGAGATTTTTTTCCCTATTTTCTTTGTTTAATACATAAGAATCAAAATCAAAACTGATTGAGAGTAGAATAAGAAACAACTTTTTTTTATACCAACAGATATTTGGTGTAGTGGTAAGCGAGCTGCACCCAAGGTTGAGGAACATAGGTTCGAGCCCTGGAGTCGACATTGTTGAGAGGGCTTTAACTGTTCACTCCCGATTCGAATAGGATTAATCTTCATTAAGATCGTTAAAACGAATAAATGTGTCTTTTTGGTGTCATGAAGAGACAGACACGTGTAGACACATCCTCACACTACACTCTAGATGTCCAAAAAGTGTGTAATAAACTAAAAATATATATTTAATCAGAGGTTAATCTAAGTGATAATCAATTTTTTATTACTTAATTAGTAAAATTCTAAAAATTTAAAATTTTACAAATACAATTTAGTATTATTACATTTTTGTTGGATAGCTTTTCCATTATAACTAAATGTGTGATACAGATTGCCTGATTAATTAATCGAAACTAAGTCTCAAAAATCAGACAACCAATTAAAAAAAACTAAAAAAAGCATATATTAATTAATTAACACTTCACAAATCACAAAGCAAAAGCTACTTTGAGAATGGAACAAATAAATATAATATATAATTATAAAGTTAGTGAGAGAGATGGATGATTGTAGAAGAACATAGAATATACCCGACACCATGGAAATTCAAAAGCATTATATCAATCACAAATTAAAGAAGATGAAGGGAGAGTGACATATAATATATATATATATATTGCAAAAGTAAGTTTGATGTTTTAAAATTTTAGGGTATTTCTATTAATTTTGTGATTAAATTTTGTCGTTAATTTTATTCATAAATTTAATTTTAATTTGCAATAATTCTTTTTCAACTCAAATTTCATATAAATAATTAACCTTATTTGTAAATATAACTTTTTTTGTGGTTTTTGATGTTAATCGTGATGTTAAATATATATTTAGTAATATTTTTTATTAATTTAACAAAGATTATCATCGTACTGCTATAAAATAAAACGTGTTATCATGGTTAAATTGATTAAAAAATAAAATTTATTATCACAATATAATCAATATTAGAGATTATTACAAGAACAATTACATTTCTATCTACTATTAATTATTTATACGAAATTTGAGTAAAGAACAAATTTAATTTGTTGCAATTTAAATGTTTAGGAATATAATATCTGGTAATAAATAACTTGAAGACATAATAGACCGAAAAATTTAGAGATAAGAAAGACATTGCCATACATATATAGATATATAGGTCTATTTCATTTCACATATCTTATTTTTGATGCATGAAATTTGAATAAAGAACAATTTTTATTACACTTTAAATGTTTAGGGATATATATAATATTTGACAATAAATAATTTAAAGACATAATTGATCGAGAAATTTAGAGATAAAAAGATATTTTTATCATATATATATATATATATATATATATATATATATATATATATATATATATCTTGCTTTTGATGCACTTTATTTGGTTTTTGTTGTCTAATTGAACTTTAATTAGCATCAAATAATTATTATATACATTTTTTTTTGGTAGAGATTATTATATACATTATACGTACTGGAAAACCATGATTACACATGCTACCTTTTTGTCTATAATAACACTTTCTATATAAACATAATTAATTACATATAACATAAAAAAGTATTGTAAATTAAAGCAAACTATAATGTTAGTGGAAAATAAATAAATAAAATATCATATTTTGATCTAAGATTGTTTCTTTTAAAAAAGTCAACATTTAACTGTTAGTGAAATTAAAAATAAATAACAAAATATGGACAAAAGTTCCTTTTTTGATCTCTCATATTTAGTTCCTTATATTTTTTCAGTCTCAATTTGATCTTCACGTTTACAATTAATATTAATTTGATCTCTAATATTTATTCAGTTTCAATTTGATCTTCAACGTTTACTGTTGCTATATCAATAAATTAGTAATCTCTCTATTATATATTCAAGTGTTAAAATATTTAATAAAATCATGATGTAGAAATTAGTATTGTGCACATGCTTATATTAATATATGTATATTTAGGTGACATATTTGCATGAGTATCTCTCCCTAAAAAAATAATAATACGTTTATTTTAAATTTTATGTTTATCCTAATGGAAACATTTTAAGTTACTTTTAATTTTTTTAAATTATAATAAATTTGGAAGTGGATGCATGGATGATTGGATGCACACTCAAGATACAAATATGTCATCTAAATGCACTTATCAGCAGCATTCAATAGATAATGGAGGGACCTAATTAAATTGAGACTGAATAAACATTATGGATGAAATTGATATGATATTGCAAATGTAGATGATCAAAATTAAATCTAAAGAAACATTAAGAATCAAATTAAACGTCATGAATCAAAATAAAATTGTTGTCATAAAATATCAATGTTTTTGGCATGTTATTATTTAACTATACTAGCTTTTGGCCCGTGCACATGCGCGGAAATTTTTTTTTAGTTTTGATAATAGTAATATTAAAAATTTTGTACATATATTTATAAATAAAAAGTATGTTTGCACAAAATTATGTAGGTTTAAATGTTATCATCTTAAATTTTATATGAGTTATAAATTATCTCTAAATTATCTCTCGCTACTTTTTCTTCATTACTTATTATCTTTACTTTTTTTTATCTTTTATGATCTAATTATATATTTTATTAATTATCATATAGATATATTATGAGACTAACAACCATATAAAATAACTTTAATCAAAGTTATAATAAAATTTAAATATATAGTTTGATAATTATCATTTCTGTTATCTCTAACTTTCTCTCAATTTTATATCTTCGCATCATAAACTTTAGACAAAAGCACCTTTTATGTTCCTAAATTTTGATTGCGGTCAATTTTGTCATGAAAGTTTCGAATTAAAATCAATTTCAATTTTTTTCTTATATCCATTAGTAATTTCATATATTATAATTCGTATACAAAATTAAAATTTTAATATTAAACCTACAATCTTTTTCTCATTCGCAAGTTCACTTTCTACTATTTTCTACCTTCAAACTCCGTAGATGCTTTTCTACTCTATGATCAGACGCTTCAAGTGTCATAAACACTGTTGTAGATGCACCTTACGATATCGAAGAAACTATCATCCCGTCGTTCGCATAAGCACATGCTGTCATAACAGATGCAGCTTCACCATCGGCTGTTCGTAGAAGATATCACGTCTGTTTCCCACAAGCTTGCAGAACCTATTGTCCCCACGAATAAGCTTTTAGGCACGTTTGATCTAGGTCTCAACATAGCTTGTTAGTTACGTTTCCTTCACAACCTTAATTTTATATTAACTAATTACAAATTATTTGTAATTTCTCTCTCACAACTTTTCTTTTAACTACCTATTATCTTGATTTTTTTCTCTCGCCTCGTCTGATCATATATTTTATATTATTAGTTATTAGATTGATATATTCTAAAACCAACGATCATATAAAATAACTGTAAGCAAAGTTATATTCAAATAGGCCAAAATCCCATTTTGGTCCTCTATGTTTCACCCAAGTTTCAAATTAGTCCTCTGTGTTTCAAAGGTTCAAAATCAGTTCTCTATATTTACAAGTTATTCTAAATAAGCACTTTTGCCTAACACCGTTCATGTTCTTTATTAAATGATGACGTGGACAACTGATGTGGACAAAATCTCTCTCCTACTTGGCATTTGTTTAGTTTTTTGGGTTCTTGTATATTTGGCCTTTGTTTTTGGTAAAATGTACATACACATCTAACCTATGTTTTAATTTATTTTGGGTTTTACATGTTTCAATATCATCCACACCAGTTTAAAAAGGACACACATATCTAGGAAAAAGATTTTGTCTACATCATTTATCCACGTTATCATTTAATGGAGAGCATTAACGGTGTTAGGCAAATGACATATTTGGAATAACTTGCAAATATAGCGTACCGATTAAGAACTTTTGAAACATAAGTGACTAAGTTGAAACTTGAATGAAATATAGAGGACCAAGATGGGGTTTTGGGGTTTAGGGTTTAAGGTTATTTGGAACAATTTACAAATTGTATATTATAATTCATATACAATTTCACTCTTTACTATTTTTTTTTCAAATTCCACCAATCCTTTTCGTCATAATAGAGGACCAAAATGAGGTTTTAGGGTTTAGGATTTAATGTTGAAGAAGCTACCATCTCGTCATTCACATAAACTTATGTTTGTTACTCACTGTCTTGTTGTCATAATAGATACAGCTCTATCACTGGTTGTTCGTAGCATATATCACGTCAGTTACTCGCAATCTCACCGCTGTTGAAGGCTGTATAAGCTACCTTCCCGTTGAACCAGCTTTTAGGCACCTTTTATATCCCTAAACTTAACACAAATTTTCATTTTTGTCCATAAACATTATTTGAGGTCAAATTTGTCCACAAAATTTCAAATTAAAACCAATTATCAATTTTTTTGTTGTAACTATTTTAGTAATTTCATATATTATAATTCATATACAAAATTATAATTTTAATCTTAAACTTTTACCCTTTTTCTCATTCACAATTCCACCATCTATTATATATTTATAATTTCAAACTCCATCAATGCTTTTCCACTCTATGTCCAGTCCCTTCAAGTGCCACAACCACTGTTATAGGCGCTGCTTAGAATGTTGAAGAAATTATCATCCAATCGTTCACATAAGCACATGTTTATTACTCACTATCTTACTGTCGTTCGTAGTAGATATCGCATCTGTTACTCACAATCTCACCACTATTAAAGGTTGTCGAAGCTACTGACCCATTGAATCAGCTTTTAGGCAAGTTTAAATTATGTCTCCACATGATTTATTATTTACATTCCCATCACAACCTTAATTTTATATTAACTAATTATCTCTAATTTCTCTTTCATCATGTTATATTAATCATAGAGATGCTATTATTAGATATACATGCATGCATGCATTTATTTAATTAATAGAATGTAAAATTCAAATTTATTATTTCTTTTTCTTCATAAATAATTGATAATTGATATGATTTTAACAAATTTGATTAGTTTGTTTAATTTGATCAAAATTAAATTTGACTACTTTTTTTCTATTCTAACTTGTTATTGGAGGAGCTTGTACTCACATATTCTAGGCTTTATTTATCCTCAAGAAAAGTATTGCCTTATATAAAGTTTGAAGAACCTTTTTAAAGAAAAAAAACTTTGAGGGTTTTTGTTAATTTCATGTAGCATGGAAGAGTGTTTCTAGCTTTCACAATATTCCATCTCCTTAAAAAGTTGAGAAAATTGTAGTAAAATTATTTATTACTACTTATAATTGTTAATATTTCTTTTAAATGTTCTTGTTAAATAATTCCTTCTGATAAATTATTGTAAGGAAAATAACCACAAATTTTATTATATTAATTAATCTACTAAGCTATACTTGATGACAAAAAAATAATGATTATATTTCCTTCTGCGTGATAGATTAGTATGCAAAAGAAAAACACAATCAACTTAAGAAAGGGAAGAAAATCAATATCCCAAAGCCAAGTAAAAATGCTATGTGATAAAAATACGTAATGTTATTTCCAAGAATCAATTGTCACCTCCAATTTTGTACAAATTCGATGATCAACAATCATCTCTCAAATTCCCATAAAAAAATATCATCTCTCAAATTTATATTAAAGTCTCCTTCATATACTAATTATAATTAATTAAAATAGATATTCTTAAAAAAATTAAGTAAAATGTTAAATGTGAGGTGAAAAATAATGAAATGGACAATGACGTAACAAAAGAAATACTTATTTATCGTCAAACTTAACAAATTCCGTCAAACATGTTAACGATGTTAACAAAAAGGACAAGCATAAATAAAATTAAAAGTTTGTAGTAAACATGAACCAAAAAAATTTGGAAACAAGAATAAACATTAGGTAAAAACGGTACATTTTAACCATACTGAAATTTAAGGTAAAGTAACGTAAATATAGAATTGTATATTTTAATTGTATAATAATTGTATAAAACTGCAGTATTTTTTATTTAGTTTGAATTTCCCATATTACTGCAGAATTAAAACTGAAATTAACGTTCATATAATAGTTATAGTGATTGCATAATTTGAATTTGAAAGTATATTAATTGTATAATTTGAATTTGAAAGTATATAGTCTTATTAAATACAGTTAATGACATAAAAGTAACTAGAATTAATTTTTTATTTTCAGGACATAATTAGGAGTATATTATTTCGTGAGTATTAAAGTGAAGAAAGCACTTTAAGAAAAAAAAATGAAGAAGAGATAGTGGCTCTGCCAATTTGCCATCGGAATCCAGAGGAGGAAAAAGAACATTTGTAATTAAATTGAAAAGGATAAAGTACTATTTTGGTCCTCAATATTTACATGAAGTTTAATGTTGGTCCTTAATGTTTCAAAAGTTTAATGTTGGTCCTCAATGTTTTTTTTTTATCGATTTTGGTCCTCGAGCGTAACACCGTTAATTTTTTGCCGTTAAATGATGACGTGGCATGCTTATATGGCACACTCTCTCTCCTATATGTCATATTTTAATGACGTGGCATGACACATCATTGCCACGTCACCCCAGATGATGATGATAATGATGCTGATGAAGGAGAGAAGATGATGATATGACAATATGGGTGACGTGGCAATGATGTGTCATGCCACGTCATTAAAATATGACATATAGGAGAGAGAGTGTGCCATATAAGCATGCCACGTCATCATTTAACGGCAAAAAATTAACGGTGTTACGCTCGAGGACCAAAATCGATCCGAAAAAAACATTGAGGACCAACATTAAACTTTTGAAACATTGAGGACCAACATTAAACTTCATGCAAACATTGAGGACCAAAATAGTAAAGTCATATGAAATAGACAAATGATTTACTATAATCCCTGACATTACGATTTTTAATTTTCAAACAACATCTGGTTGTCACTTTGGCAGAGCATAGCATTAGTGCTAAACAAAGTATAATTTAATTGCTTCAAATCAAAATTCGTCTCTGACAATTAAGAGTTGACACTTTCTTATGCATAAAAATCAACCATAAAGGCTAGAAACCATTTTCATGGCCTTCTGCTTTGCTTTGTCATCGTGCAAGTCCAATTTAAGTACCACTTTCTGCAACAAAAGGATCATAATAAGACATGTTAGACGTAAGAATTAATTAGGGAAAGGAAAGAAAGAAAAAAAAAAAGACGAATTAAGCATGCAGAAAATGATTCTAGTTGAACAATATGCCCAATAATTTTATATGGACAGATTTAAAATTCAAAAACCCAATTCTGCATTAAAGATTTTGATTGGATATATTAAATAGGTAATAAGTATCCCACGAAATAAGGAACTGATTTCTGCCCAATAATTTTAATTTCAATCCTGCTACGTCAAATATAGGTTTGCAAAACGTGGGTGTTGTTATATATAGGAGATTTCGGTGCAAATTAATTGATAATCCTATTGATCAATTTGTGCCATTAAAGCATTCGTGATTTTTCTCATTTAATTGCATTGAATTAAATCAATTCAATTGGAATGGATTTATGTGGAAGACAGAAAAATCCAGCTGGATTATTATAAATTATGTGGACCAATAAAAATTTAGCATTTGTAAAATGGCTTGACATGTGGACTAATTTCATGAGAGTAAAAGTTGAGTTAATGATGTGTCAGATGAGCAAAGGTGTCTTCCATCCTATTTGTCAAGCTCGAGAAATTCTTTTATATATATATATATATATAGATATATAGATATTTGTGATGATAATGAGTTATATATGTAAGAAATAAATTAGTTATCACTTTCAATATATATAGTTCCACCATCTAAAATATCAGTATGCATGCACCAAAAGAGAAAATCACTTGAAGGTATTTTAGTACAAATGTCAATATTGATCAGAACCAACTCAGAGAGAGTTTCGATCTTCTGTAGTTCAAATTTAATAAAGTTCATGTAATACATTATTTTTCACGTTTATTATTAATGTATTAAAATTATTAATTCATGGAATAATTGGTAAAATTCACGAACTCCACTAAATTTAAACTAAATGGCCGGATCGACTCTCGACCCAAAAATGGAAATACAATATATAAACAAAATAATAGGGTGAAAAGCCATTAACACAGTCCAAAAACGCAGCGTTTTAAACTGTTTTGCAAAATCCAAATAGTAATTAAGAGTGAAAACAATTCAAATCTTATACACAAAAATCATTTTTATTATTAATACATTTAATATATATTTATATATAATTAATTAATACATAATAATGTATGGAAAAAATTGAAAAATGCATATTTCTTGATTGATTTGATCAATTTAGTTTGGATATCATCTAAATGGATTAAAGCTCAATGCTACCGTATTACTAAAGTTCGGTACATCCTTCCAATCATGTAGAGCCATTTGTTAATATTAATAGAAATTCACATTAATAAGGACCCCACCTGGAATGGTATATGGTCCAATTGATTAGAGAGATGTACTGAAGTTTAGTACTACTGTACACTGAACATCTGGTCCATCTAAAGCTATTCAGTAATCGAAACAATTAGACTAAATTTGTCAAACTTATTTCTTATTAATCCAATTAAGCAATCACATGGGTTAGATATCCAATTAATTAATACAATTAGTCAATTTGGAGTAGTTTAATTGAAATGGAATAGAATGGTATTTGCACATCAATGCCTAAATTATTTTCTTTTACCGATAATTAAATCTTTTTTTATTATTCCCTGGTCTATGTTAAGGATATGTTTGGTATGCTGAGAGGAAAAAGGGAACCAAATCTAATTACATTTGGTATGTTATTTTGAAGATGGAAAGTGAATGATTGTTTCCTTTAAATAGAGAAGGGATGTTGCCATATGAAGAGAGGAAAGTTGATGATGGGAGAGGGAAGTGATTGTGAAAATACTAATTTACCCTTAGTTAATTTTAAAAATTTTCATCATGTAGGGGTAAAAATGTCTTTTTATAATTTTATTTTTTACTTCCTTGTCTTTTTTCCATCATCCCAAACAATTTTACTTTTTATTTCTACTTCCATTTTCCTGCATAACAAACATACTTTTTATCATTCAATTTCACTTCCTTTTCCTACAAAAACACTCACTTCCTGCCGAATGAGTAAATCTTATTATGAAGCTTTTTTTTTTTTTAAAAAGTTAAATATTATGAAGTTTTAGTTTTTTTTTTAGAAAAGGACTGATTCGACCCAATTGTATTTCAAGCTCAGTCCTATTAGGGTCCAGGGTCAAAGAAAACCAGGGCCCAAAATCTCTAAATTGAATTTGGATATTTTTTTGAAGCCTAATGACCTCATTACTTTCTAGGATTGAATGCATCAGCAAATTGGACCAAGATAGTTTGGGCAAGCGCCTAAAAACATAACATAACCTTGATTCTATGAATTTTTTTTTTTGTATAATTGTTTAAAGCAATTAGAAATCATTTATATATATATATATACATGTTTTCTTAATTTGATTACAAAAAGATATAACATTTTAATTTGGTTTGATCAATTTCTATTAATAAATATTTCACCCACGCAATCTTGTCTTGTAACACTAAAAAAATTTGCAAAAGAAAGTTTTATTTTACAGTTATTTATTAAGAAGTTACATATGTGAAGTTGGAGAAGTTATTTTTTTGGTGTTACATTTTATTTTTGTGACACAAAAATATGCAAAGTCATATTAATATAGATATGATTACATGTATCATTGGACACGTTCTTTATGCAGAAATGAAAAGGGAATGGGAATGCGTTTGTTGTGTCTGGTAGTAAAAATTTGGGAATAGAAATGTATTAAAATTATCGCTTTGTCCCTTATATTAAAATAATAAAAAGAAAAGAAAATTACGATTGTGTCAAATCAAAGAGTATAATAGATAATTTATATTTTGTATTTTCTTTTTTTTTTAAGATAGAAAGGAAAAAAATAAAAGTATGACCCACCTACTTTTTTTCTTTCCTTTCCATCATCCATTCTAGTTAGTGAACATGCCCATTACATTTAAATATATGATGAACACTCATTTTTTACACACACGTATATATATCGGATTTGTATGTTGTAGTGTACAAATATCCTTCTCAATAAAACATATAAAGGTATAAAATCCATGAATTAATATAACATACACGTAATTTTTTCATATACATATATATTATATGAAAGTTAATAATTTTTTATTTATATTGTTTGTAATTATTTAGTTCGGTTCGTTAAGCTCGTAAACAGCTCGGCTCAGCCCTAAGCTCCTAATAAAAAAAAATAAATTAAGGACAAAATTGATGGAGATAATATAATTTAGGGATGAAAACTAGGCTTTTGCACATTTATATACCAAATAAAAAATATATACACAAATTCAGTAACCTTTAAAAACTATCTACAGAAATATACCCTTTTTACTGTGCACATTACAAAACGGTCTCACTAAGGGCGTTTTTCTTAATTTTTGACAAGAAGTTTTGTAATGTGCACAGTAAAAATAGTATACTTCTGTAGATAGTTTTTAAATGTGACTTAATTTGTGTATATGTTTTTTATTTGGTATATACATGTGCAAAAGCCTTGCCTTTGTTTTTTTAATTAAATTATAGTTCCTGTGTAATTACCGAAATAGCCTTGAGTGTCAATGCATTGCTTTCGTTCTGGTGCACCTATCAATCAGAGACGAAGGTGTGGGATTACCTGTTTCAGCTGTTTCGAGCTTTGGTGGTTTCGGAACGAAGCCTCTGAGAAAGTGAAAAATGGAGGAAACTTCTTGACTCGCCCAAGCGATGGAAGAAGAGAAACCGGAAATGGAGGCTCCGGATTACTGCTTCGACTGCCTCCAACTTCGAATCAAATCCGATTTCTCAGACCAACTCGTTTTCAATTACGGCATCTCCACCTCCGCTTTCCCGTTTGGATCCTCCGCTATCGTTCAGGTAACTAACTTCCAGTGTTTTCTTAATCTGAAACTTCGTTTTTAGATCAAATTCTTACTTTGTGTTTTTCGTTTTTTTTTTTGAATATAGATTTCTAGTACTACAGGTGGTGAGGCTACAGCTGGTCAATTTATTTTGGTATATATGCCCAGTCGTGAGGAGGATTGTTTCACCAAATACATGTAAGATTAAGAAATAGACGTCACTTGAGAAAATGATAACTAGTGATGTTTGAGTAATTCTTCAGCTGTTTTTATTGTTTTTTTTTTCTCCTTTTGCAGTAATGAATATATTCTGGATAATGGTGACTGCAGTAAAAGTAATGATTCTGATATTGATGTATTTGGAG
The DNA here is from genome assembly GCA_014851425.1 of Senna tora. NCBI lineage: Eukaryota > Viridiplantae > Streptophyta > Magnoliopsida > Fabales > Fabaceae > Senna > Senna tora. Next base: position 11,549,290 of record CM026271.1, read on the forward strand.
CAAGTCAACATAATAATAATAATAATGTGGTAAATGGTGAAATTCAAAGAGATGGGATTTCTTCACTAGAGTCTGGAAGAAGAAAAATTTTTCCAAAAAATATTACTTGTAGTCATTCTGGAAGATTTTCTTGCTTGAGAACAATCACTGCTCTGGCCCCAATTGCACACATAGGAAACTCTTCGTATTCTACTTTTGAAGAGGTTGCAACTGACTTCTTGTCTGGCTCACTAGAAGATCACATTTTAGATTCACTTGGACTCTTGATTGAAGGGAAAGCATCTGGACGAGACAGCATAAATTTCCTAAATTTAATTGGTATGCCGTCATTTGAAGAAGATATTGTTCCAGGTTCCTTGAGGCATCCGAACATAGCTCCTGTTATTGCAATGTCAAAAACATCCAAACATGTTAACATGGTTCTTCCAAAAACTCCCTATACCCTGGAAACTGTTCTTCACTATAACCCTAATGCCTTAAAGTCTGAATGGCATAGAAGATTCCTTATATATCAGCTACTATCTGCATTATTATACCTACATGGCTTGGGGGTATCCCATGGGAGTATATGCCCATCCAATATTATGTTGACTAACTCATTATGGTCTTGGCTGCGGTTGTGGAATGAACCTGCATTGGAATATAATTTAAAGCCACAAAGGAGTGAAGCAAATATTTCTGCCCTAGCAAATATTGGCTGTTGCAATGGTGGTTGTCAATCTAATAGCATTTATGCAGATCTAAAACTTTCTCCATCAATAGATTGGCATTCTAGCTTTAGTCGATGGTGGAGAGGAGAATTAAGTAATTTTGAATATTTACTCATCTTAAATAAATTGGCAGGGAGAAGGTGGGGGGATCACACATTTCATCCAGTAATGCCTTGGGTAATAGACTTCAGTTCAAAACCTGATGAAAATTCTGATGCAGGATGGCGAGACTTAAGCAAGAGCAAATGGCGCTTGGCTAAAGGTGATGAACAGTTGGATTTTACGTATTCAACTTCTGAAATCCCTCATCATGTATCAGATGAATGTCTGTCTGAATTGGCTGTCTGTAGTTATAAAGCACGAAGGCTACCCTTGAGTGTTCTTCGTATGGCTGTTCGTTCAGTATATGAACCTAATGAATATCCCTCTACGATGCAGAGACTCTACCAGTGGACCCCTGATGAATGCATTCCAGAGTTTTATTGTGATCCCCAAGTTTTTAAGTCAATACATGCTGGTATGTCTGATTTGGCTGTACCTTCTTGGGCAGAGAGTCCTGAGGAGTTCATTAAATTGCATCGCGATGCATTAGAAAGTGACAGAGTCTCATTTCAACTACATCATTGGATAGATATCACCTTTGGGTATAAAATGTCAGGTGAGGCAGCTATTGCTGCGAAGAATGTTATGCTTCCTGTATCAGAACCTATGATGCCAAGATCAACAGGACGCCGGCAGCTCTTTACACGGCCACACCCCATTCGTCATGGCACTACCAGAATAACATGTCATTCTGCCGATAGAAATGCCAAGGTTTGGAGCCAAGTGAATGGGATGCAAAATGAAATCCTTCCTGTAGTTAGTTATTTGCAAGAATTAGAAGAAGCGTCAGCATTTTCTGAACATGCTAGATATCTGAGTGCTTCATACCATTATCCATTAAATACACTAGAGAGGGATATCTCATCTTTGAAAGATCCACTAAAGGAGACATGTAGCCACAGTATGTCTGAACAATCTTTGATAGGCAAAACTGATCACATGGTGCCATTGAAAGTGGACCTGATTTATTTTCTGCAGCATATAAAGGAGGAAAATGAATGTTCATCAGGATATTCAGACTTGTTGCTTTGGAAGCAGAAATTATCTTGTTCAAAACTTGTCTCCAAAGATGTTGCAAGGGACATATTTTCTGTTGGTTGTCTCTTAGCAGAACTTCATCTGTGTAGGCCACTCTTTGATTCGACCTCCTTGGCCATATACTTGGAGGATGGAACCTTACCAGGATCTTTGCAGGAACTACCACCCCATGTTAGATTACTTGTCGAAGCATGCATTCAGAAAGATTGGATAAGGTATCAATGTGTGCGTGCGTGTGTGTTTGTGGGTGTGAGTGAGTGTGTGTTTACTTATGCACCTAATTAGGCATTTCTGAAAAACCATTTTCCATGTACACATAACATAAGGCATTCCTACACATCCTTATGTTTCTGGATCTACTTGCTTTCTGTATCATGTTATTGAAGCATCCTTTTTGCTATATAGGAGGCCAACAGCCAAAACACTTCTGGAATCACCTTATTTTCCAAAGACAGTAAAATCGTCCTACTTGTTTCTTGCTCCACTTCAGCTTTTGGCTAAAGACGAAACCCACCTTCGCTATGCTGCAAATTTTAGCAAGCTGGGAGCCCTAAGGGCAATGGGCACATTTGCAGCTGAAATGTGTGCTCCATATTGCTTGCCACTTGTATTAAATTCTCTGAATGACACTGAAGCTGAATGGGCCTACATACTAGTGAAGGAATTTATAAAAAGCTTAACAGCACAAGCTGTTAAAACGCTAATCTTACCAACCATCCAGAAGATTCTTCAGGCTAGTTGTACACTATGTTTTACAATTTAAAATAAGTATGTAGAAGTTTTATGTCCCCTTTTCATTTTTTTTTTTTGACTTCTTACCTAGACATCTTTTTGCAGATGACAGGAGACTCTCATTTGAAGGTTTCTCTTTTACAAGATACATTTGTACATGAAATATGGGATCGAGTTGGTAAACAAGCATATCTGGAAACTATTCATCCGTTGGTCTTGTCAAACCTCTACGTTTCTCCTCATAAAAATTCAGCTGTCTCTGCTTCTGTGCTGCTAATCGGCTCTAGTGAGGAGCTTGGCATACCCATTACCATCCATCAGGTTTTAGTGACAATCTTGAATTCTATGTTTGCTGTTCTGCACATGCATATACTCTCTCATAAATGTAAACATTATCATGTTTAGTAACCTCCAAATTTTGAATCAGACAATCTTGCCTCTGATTTACTGCTTCGGGAAAGGACTATGTGCTGATGGAATTGATGTGCTGGTCAGAATTGGTATTCTTGGTTTTTTAGCTTGCAGTTCTTGCAATCTTTCAAGAAACTGAGACCTTCAGCTTGTAACCCACTTTCATTGTTTGACTTTTTAGGTGGTGTTTTTGGGGAATCCTTTATTGTCAAACAGATGCTACCAATTCTAAAAAACGTAGTTCGTTACTTCATTGATGTATCACACATGAATAAGCCTGATCCTGTACAGAGCTGGAGTGCTTTAGCACTTATTGATTGTATGATGACATTAGATGGCCTTTTATCTTTCCTCACAGAAGAGGCAATTGTAAAGGAACTGCTTGAAGTATGGTTCTTACTCTATTTAGCCTTCAAACTGCTTGATTGACTGTAAAATGTTGTCTAACAATGCACTATTCAATGCATTGTGAATACGCAGGATCAAAGTTGCCTACACATTGGGGTTCTTATGCAGAAACATATGGAAATTGCAGTGCTTCAGGTTCAAAATATTTATTGTTGTTTTAAATCTACTGCCCTTTAAGATCTGTTGGCTCTGGTGCCATCTTAGCTTCTTGGGTTCCCCCTTAAATTAGGATGTCAAATTGAGTGGATTACATCACAAAGAAATTTCATTGTTCTTTACGTGGCTTTGTATTGGAAATGATGAAGATTGAAGACTCGTGTATGATTGAGGCTTGTGCCTCTTGACTCTTTGGCATCAACTACGAAATGTAGATTCCTTATGTTGATTTTGTGCTAGTCCCCAAAGTTTTATTATGAACTCTTCTGATTGGTCCTCTCTTACCTGCTGTTTATTATTTAACTATTGTCCCTGACAGTTGGATGATATATGCTTCTTTTCTTTGCTATCATGCATCTAACCCATTAGCTAAACATTTAATTGTTAACTAATGCCACATGGCTTATGTTGGTCAGGTTGCTGCTACTACTTTATTTGCAATTTGTGAGCGGATTGGGCAAAATTTGACAGCGGTGCATATTCTACCAAAACTCAAAGAACTATTTGACGAGCTTGCTTTCTCCCAGGAAGTTGCTAAAGGTTCTGCTACAGTTGGCAGAAGCTTGAAGATTGCCAAGTTAAAAATTGGTGGGGAGTTACAAATTGAAAGTCGTACGGATCTAGTGTGAGTGTCAAATCTGTTACTAGACTAGGTTTTATGTTTGAAACAAGTGACTTGCTGACTATCTAGTGCAAGAATTTAGAAAAGAAACCTAGAGAGTAGAGATAACAAGAGAGAATAGTAATGTAAGTAAAACAAGTAGACAGAAATAACAAATAAAAGACATTTTCAAACTTCACCTTATGGTTTATGTTGAATCTGAAAATAACAAAAATTTATTTTTCAATGGAAGGATATGCAGATGATAGGAAGAGTACCTTTGAATTGACAATAGACCAAGTGGAAAAAAGATAATACTCGGGGTTGGAAAAATCTATTGATTAAAAAAAAAAATCCATAGCTTAAGTTCTTAACTAAATCAAATTGATTATAACAAATTCCTTCAGGACATTCCTAATATATTCTTGTGCCTACGTTCATTGTAAATAAGCTGTTTCATCCTACATTCACTGTTTAGTTTGTGTCCTTTTTACAGTGCCTTTTTCTCTTATTTTCTTCTTTAGTATGTATAAAATCTGTGCCATATGCAGGTTGCTTCTCTATCCTTCGTTTGCATCTTTTCTTGGTATAGAAAAACTTCGTCAATGTTGTGCTACATGGTTGCTTCTTGAACAATTTCTTCTACGTCGTCATAATTGGAAGGTAAACTACTCTCTCTTTGTTTCTTTTTTTTTTCCTATTTCGCCCTTCTAGGCAGAGACTTGTGTGTGTTTGTTAATGTGATTGTTTCAGTTTCATAGCATTATGCACATCTTCCGTGCTCTTATTTTTAACCCATCATGATTCAGTGGGAACATCCAGGTGAATCATCAAAAAGTGGTTCAGAAAATATCATTGCCAGAAGACCTACTACTGCCAGGGGCCTTAAAAATGAATACAATCCAGCAAAGCTGTTGCTCAATGGGGTCGGGTGGTCGATTCCACAATCCCAAGGAAGTAGAAGTTCCAAAAACTTGATTCCTCAGAGACGATCAAATGAAGTTCGTCAAAATCCAGTGGTAATGCATGAAGGAATTTCACACCAAAGTAATCATGCACCCTGGTTTTGGTTCCCTAGTCCAGCCACTATCTGGGAAGGTCCTGAATTTCTTGGGCGTGTGGGTCTTCAGAAAGATGATCTTCCATGGAAGATTAGAGCATCTGTTATATACTCTATACGTGCACATCAAGGAGCAGTGAGGTCTTTAGCTGTATGTCAAGATGAGTGTACTGTTTTCACAGCAGGAATTGGCCATGGGTATAAAGGAACTGTTCAGAAGTGGGAACTAAGCCGAACTAACTGTTTATCTGGCTATTATGGTCATGAAGAGGTTTTCTTCTTCTATCTTTTGCTTTTACAAATACTCCTCAACTAAAAGAGTTGCTGTGTGATGCAACTTCCTGCAGTATCGTATATTTTTTGATAACGGAATTTGCAGTTAATTACTACAATAATTACACAGTGAAGCTTGATTGGATATAGTAGGAAGTGGTGCAACGAAACACAATAAGTTAATGTAGCCTATTAGTTTTGAGTTGAGAAATGTGCTCAAGATTGTTGTAAGATTCACATGGTTGTTTAGTTTTCATGTATAGTAATTAGTAACAAACTTCTTATGTATAACTTATAATTTAACTCAATTTGTAGGTTGTAAATGATATTTGTATCTTATCATCCAGTGGAAGAGTGGCATCCTGTGATGGAACCATTCATGTTTGGAACAGTCAAACGGGGAAGCAAATAACAGTATTTGCTGAGTCTCAAGTAGAATCTGGCAATCTTACAAGCCATATATCTTCTCCATCAAAGATCAACAGTGACCAGGCTAATGTGCTTAATTTGAATTCACTATCAAATGGAATATTGTCTAGCACTTTCGATTCAAGCCTCTATACTTGTATGCATCTATTAGAATCTGCTGAAATTCTTGTAGTTGGCACAGGAAATGGCTCTCTGAGGTGAAATTTAATCTCTAGTTCGAGTTCCATTTTGATCATATATACATTGGAAAACCTGTTGATGTGATAAAACTTCTGAACTATTTCTTTATTGTGCAGGTTCATTGATGTCGCTCAAGGACAAAAGCTTCATATCTGGAGAGGGGAATCTAAAGAATCTAGTTTTCCTTCACTTGTTTCTGCCATTTGTTCCTCTGGGGCAGACAAGGTGCAAGCAGGTGGATTTTCTACTTTGCCATCTTTAATTGCAGCTGGATTAAGTTCTGGTCATTGTAAATTATTTGATGCAAAGAGTGGAAATGTTGTCGCCTCTTGGCGAGCTCATGATGGATATGTGACCAAGGTATGCTCACAAATCACAGTATTATGTAATACCAAATTTGATTTGCATAGAGCTTCATTTATTTTCTTGTGAAACTACAGTTGGCAGCGCCTGAAGACCATCTGCTCATTTCCAGCTCTCTGGACAAAACTTTACGAGTCTGGGACTTAAGGATGTAAGCTCTATCACCCTTTATGAATCTTCAGTTAATTAGCGCCATTGAGTCTGTCTCGTTTGAGGTTTTTATCTAAGTTCAAAGTTTCGACACATGGAAGTTGTTATAGGTTAAAGCATATGATTGATGTTAGAGGAATGATTACTTTACTCGAATATAATATCCAGCTGACCTGTAGGAGTCAAATTTCAATAACAAGAATGTATTTACCGTATGTAGGTTACACCTTGAAATTAAGAATCCCTTTGAAGATAAAAATGATTGCAAAAACTATTTCAACAATAATTTTATAAGGTTGTATCTCCCATTTTGTGTAATAAAGTGCAAGACTTCTTGCCTCCATGTTTCTGTTGTTTCATCGGTTTGAGTCTGAGCTTCATATATTTTAGCTTGTCTGTTGACTGCTATTTTCCTGATAGATGAACAGTATCGAAACTAATAAACTTTCTTTCTGCACTTCCGGAAAGATATATGATTTTACAATTACCATTGCAGGAATTTGCCATCACAGCCCATTATTTTCAGAGGTCATTCAGATGGGATATCAAGTTTCTCCATGTGGGGCCAAGATGTTATTTCAATTTCCAGAAATAGGATTGGGCTTCTCTCCTTATCTAAATCTGCTGATGAAACTGTATGCTTCTCTCTTCTTTCTTTGCTTTTTTGGTTGTTTGAGATCATAACATGGATGATGAGAGTAGGAAAGGTTCCTTATTTTGTATGTCCATCTCATAATGCATATGTCAACATAACTCAAAAATGTTTTTTTTTTTTATTGTGATTTCATTTGTAAAATAACAGTAAAAGCAATAAACTGAAAATTAATCTTTAACATGTTATTTTTAATGTGACAATAAGGTACTTTAGAAATTTTATCTTCCGGAAGGTATACATATTATGTAGAAAACTAACTTTTAAACAAATGCAATTTTTTGGCATAATTACCCAAAAAAACCAATTTCTCGTAGTACATTGACAAATCTGATTTTGTGCCGTTATTTTACAAATGACATGTGAAAGATTAATATTCACTTAATTGCTTTTACTGTTATTTTACAAAAGAAATCACAGTCTCATGCTACACAGACAGTGATATTCATTGATAGAAAATATTAGAAGGCAGTCACACATATTTTAAAATGAGAGGGTTATCAAGTGTAATTTAGCCAAACCTCAAAAGGAAAGTTAATGTAATTTACTCTTTCTTTTATGCATGAAGCATGATATACATGAAATTGCAACTTTTCTAGTATCATTCAATTTGTTGAATCACTTATTTGATTTTCGTATAATGGAACTGTGCAATGTAAGGAGTTGTGTAGGTTAGAAACTAGAAAGCCTAAAAGAGGATAGGTGTGTAAAATTGTAGTACAATACGGTTGAGAACTTGTGATATATACCACAACAAATAAAGCCTTTTCCCACTAGGAGGGTCGGCTATATGGATTAAAGGATGCCAACATGTTGTCTTTGCTTATTTCTATAGCTAGGTTATTACTAATTAAATCCATCCTAATAATTTTTCTTATTATTTTCATAATTGTAATATATACATGTATAAAAATTTTCATTCATAAATTATGAATGCAAATGTACTAGAGTATTATGACTATGGTTTTTCCCTCACAGGATGGACAGCATCACATTATTCCTCAGAAACTCTACACATCAGATAATGGATCAAGAAGCTTATCAGCATTGTCCAGTATCAGTATCCTCCCATACTCACGTTTGTTTCTTGTTGGAACAGAAGATGGTTATCTTAGGATATGTTGCTAGACATGCTCCTTTTCTTTTTCTCTTTTAATCTTTTGTTTGGGTAGTGGGAAATTCTTTTGTACATGATGATTAACCATGCACATTACACTGTATCATTTGGTAGGAAATTATGGTTAGAGTATATATGTACAGTTCGAGAAATGTGTTTAGATTATGGACAAATGGTCGGGATTGGATCGGTTTGGTTAGGTTGAAAAATTCCGATCTCGGAAGATCATAGCTGTAAATGGAGAAATTGAGACAACTTGAAAATGTATACTTGCTTGCACTGGGATCTATCAATGTGAATTTTAACAATTGAAGGTGATGTGTGGTGGATGATGTATATAATGGAAAGAATAAAAAAATATGGATAAAATATTAAAAAGTCTCTTTTGCCCTTACTTAAATGGGTTCCTTGTGTAGTGCTCTAAGGTACAATCAATAATTTGATAAATTTAGTAAAGGGCAAAATGGACATTAACATTCTATTTCCAAGCAACATGATTCACCTTCCCTCTAAGTGAAAATCAAGCACCCTCCGTAACCTTACTACCTAGGTTTGCTTTGCATTATCTCACTTGCCAAACATAACGCCAAGGGAAATTAAACATCCTCTACCCAATTTCCTAACAACCAAACATAACCTAAAAAAAAAGTATCAAATAATTTTGTCAAATGTACATGGCTTCTTTCTCAAATAATAATTGGTCAAAGCAATTTCTTTTGGTCGTTGTTTAATTACATCAAGTTTGATGCAATAAAAATAGGAATGTAAAAAGGAATGCAAAAGGAATGTAATATGAAAATGATGTGAATGGAATAAAAATAGATAAAAAAATAAAAATAAAAATATAATTTTATCACATTATAAAAAATAAAGTATATTTAGTAAGAATGTTAGAAAAAATGTTAAATTACAAAATAAATTATATCAAAACTTTCAAGCAACCAAACCCAAACGTGTCCTTTGTTCCTTAACTTTGTACAAGGTTTTAATTCTTTTTTGTATTTTTACTGATTAATAAAATTCTTTCTCCTAACCAAATTATCCCAACTAGATTGGATTCTTGCTAAAATCATACACCAATAAGATTTGACGAACATAATATCACCATTCTATTCTATGATACAGAAAATTCATCAAGGCCTTACTGAAATGAGTGAAAAAACAAACAAAAACATATCCACCAATTATATACTAGTTAAATAGTAGCTTCAGTTCAGCTTTGAAATTAACCAAAACAGGAATTCGGCCAAAACAGGAAATGATTTCCCAATAACAGTTAATTACTCAAACAGGAATTTAAGTACTCTAATCTTGTTCCCATGGAGATTGCACCATTACTTCCTCTTTGATTTTTTTGACTCCCTTCGGCTTTCGAGCTTTCTCTGGGCAGCTTCAAATTCTTCTTCAGTCGGCTCTGAAGTATTCCCTCCTCCATATTTAGAAACCAGATTAGAGAACATTGAATCAAACTGGCCTTTCCTCTCACTTCGGCGTTGCGATATGATTGCATATAGATCTGTATCCGTCTGCTTATTTGACCTGTAAAATGTTTGAACATAAATCATTACCCAATTATAGTATGATTAACATAAGCTAAACCCTCCCACGGCTAGCTTACTTTTCTCTCCTCAAAGGATTGGTTGGTGGTTTTGTTCCATCTACTTTCTTTGCCCATTTCTGGTAGGCTTTAGTTGACTTTAGTTCTCCTGCAGAAAAAAGAGTAAATAAACTTGAGGAAAATGCCGGCCCAGGTAAATTTCTGACATGTAATGGACTTTTCATAACTGTCTATTTTGAATTTTGATATCATGACTCTCTGCTTTATTTTTTTTATAAGAACCATGGCTATTCTCCGTCTATCCATTTAACGGTCTAGACAAAAACTAATTTCATTCAAGCGGAACATGACCACAAGGGCGGCAAAACTCTCCCGAACAAATTTTAACACAGATGCTTTTCCAAGGCTCGAACTCGAGACCCTTGGTTTAGCTGGAACAACCCCGTGCCAATTGATCCATCTGCTTTAGCAAAAGCAATTTTATGGTCTCTCGTTCTCTCAGAAGTCCTAATAGGAAATCTCTAATTCAATATACCCTTTGTCAGAGTGACACATAGCTAGTACTCTTACCAGCGGCTATAGCCTCATCAAGAATGTCCTTGAAACGGTGTGAATCAAGTTTAGGATCTGAACAAAGCATTGAACAGAAAAGCCTGCAAAAGGAAGTCATTTAAAAATATTTAACTGAAAGCCTTTCCAGATTCTACCAAAAACAAGCCTATTTGGATGAAGGATCATTTTTACCTGTTTATATTTCCCTTGTACTTTTTGTACAGGTCAATCAAATCATTCTTCTCAGAGTCAGATCCCCTATAGCTGGCTTCAAACTCCTCAATATCAGCTTCAGTGACCTGTAATTCTTCTATCATAAAACTACCGCACCACAAGGCATTTGAAAACACTCAACTGCATATCGAAATAAATACCTTCTTGTACATTGTTCTGAAAAATTCATGAAGATTCTGAGCAACTTCCCCTGCAAGGTCCTGATTATCAACCAAGATAAATGAGTTGCGTACATATGCAAGAGATGGTTTAAATATCAGGAAATGCTAATCTTTGGTTGTACGTCAAAAAAAATTACACCGAGGATAATTTCCTTCCTCTTAAAACAGCTAATAAATATTCATCATCGTAGATAATGGCAATTATGAAGCTATTATATCACGGCCTCTTAATTTATTTACAGCTGAAAATATCCAGATACTCACAGCATCATCGACACAACCAGTCTGATCATAAAGGGCTCGTTTCTCTTCATCACCAAGAATTGAGATTACTTTTTGCAATTGCTGAAATTTCTCTTTAGCTTCCTGTAAGAAGATGAGCAATTACAACCATAGAGATTTGAAGATTAATAGATTGATTCCAGACTAAATAGAAAACCTTAAGTGATCACCTCATCTCCCGGGTTCTTATCAGGATGGAGCTGGAGTGCTAACTTGTAGTATGCTTTCTTTATTTCCTGTTGAGATGCTGTTCTCTCCACACCAAGAACCTATGAGCAATCATGCAGAGGGTTATATTCCAACGCATCATTGTTCATTAATTAAATAGGAGTTAAGGAAAATGAACAAGAAACTCAATGCACCAACAGGAGTAGAATAAATTAGTGAAGCCTAGCCACCCATCAGCTTCAGCATGCCAATGGTACAAGATACCAGATTGTATGCAACAAGTTTTAGCTAATTTTGGGAAAGTAACTAGAGAGGAAATTTCATCTTTGATCCCCTAAGGCCTCAAACAGACAATTCTTCTAAAAAATTAGCCAAACATAAATGTTTTTATAAGTAAATTTCTGTAAGTATAACACTTCTGTGCAATGTGATTTGAAAAATAAAGTTTGGGGATAAATTAGTGCAGCATAATAATTTTACTTCCTATCAGAGATCTGATGATGTTACAAAATGGCATTCATTCATTGATTACACTTTAAGTTCAAATATGCCTATAAAAAATAAAACACATGATTGCAGAGGGTATATACTCCAATAGGAAAATTTTCAAAACTGCACTATTCTATCAGGCTCCCAAAGCAATTGCAAAGTATTTCAAAGTTCCACAAAACACTACCCTTGTTAATAATTTGATCAAGAAAAGATGATGCAGCTCAATTAAATAAAGCTTATTGCTACCTGACATGAACTGTATAAAATTACACAACAATAGGTTGTCATTTGTCAACATTCATGAGCCTTAATTCTGAAATTCAAGATCAGCTTCTACTAGCTTGGCAAAAACTGTATTTTGGCCGGATAAATATAATTTACCAAGATAGAAAAACCCTCATGGCCCCATGTAATCAGTGCCGTAGCCTTCTTTCACAAAAGAAAAATAGTATTTAAAAGAAGCACCAGGCGAATTCAAAACATTAAATATTCTATTGAGATATACTAAAGTATATGCTTGAATGGAAACAAGATAAGGAGTGAACTTTGACAAAATTCTTCCTCAAGCTTGTACATCTTCAAAAGGAAATCTCTCAAAGTTGCAATAAACTTTTTCTTCGAACACAAATTGAAAACATTGCCTCTTATGATTCTTGCTATCTTATAATCAAAGTTCCTTTTAACTAAGAAGAAAAAAATACACAATTCAATTAGTTTGACTTATAAGAACTACTCATAGCCTCACTACAGTATACACTGATATCAGATACGTTAAAATGAAGTCCACAATGTGAGTATTATGTTGCTTCCATCCAAAATCATCATATTTTCTAAAAATAAAATTTGCAATATTCTTTCCACGTCTGATGCAAAAAAGAGCTTCCTAGAGACTGCTTGGTATGTAGCATCATTTTAATGAGTAGGAAAAAAGAATGGGGTGACAAAATTGAGGGGCTATAATATATGCAGATAATCCATCTATTCACATCAATATAATCATCAGATGATTGGAAACAAAACAACAACTCCAAAGTTGATCCACTTTCAAATTTACTTATCAAAAGAATGTTTTCATTTTCACAATATTGCTTATAAGCACTTTCACTCCCAACTGACATGCTTGGCGAGCAGTCCCAGATATTTATACATTTCAAGGATTAAATTTGGAACCCAAGTATAACTACCCTCCCCAACCAGCTTATCATATACGCATGTTCACAAACTAATAAACTCTAAACATTTCTCGAGCAAATACCATCAAGCACAACAACAAAAACACACGCACAAGCACATAAACCTAGTCTCAGGCTTCAATAGGAACAAGGAGCAAATACACAAGCATGTTATTCAAGTAAAAAACTAAGTCGTTGATTATCGATACCTCGTAGAGACTCTTCTCCGTGGAGGAATTTCGCGTCTGATTCTGGTTCTCGGCTTCTTGATCAGATCCTGTAAGTTCTTCATCGGAAACCCTAACCTTCTTCTTCTTGGCCATCCTGCGGCGCAAGCGGAGATCGGCGGCGGCGTACGGCGGAAATGACCGGAGGTTTCGAAAGCTTCTCTACGCGGCTGGAGCTTCGGGTGTGATACGCACGCGCGCGCGCGCGCGAATGAGGAATGAGGTTTCGAAAGTTTCGAATGGAGAGGAGAAGGGTGAATGTGGAGGAAAAGATTAGAAAATAGGATTACTTATATAATTTTAATATAAAATAATTTTTTTAAAAAAAAATTGAAATTACTAATACTCACATTTTCGCGCCACTAATTTGGCGAATTGGCGGTCATCAATTACAATTTGTTCCCGCCATTGCTTCTCGCTTACTCTCTTTTTTTTTCTTCTTGTAGGACTCATAGGTATTTTTTTTAGGAAAAAACTTATGTTCATTTCCTTATGTCCATTTCTTCTAATTCCCCAATATAATTATGACACGTGGCAAAAACTGTTTAAATGACCAATCACAGTAGAGAGAGAATATAGAAGACCACCTTTTATATGACTAATCATAGAAGAAAGAGAGTGTAAATACAATATATGATTGGTGGAATTGGAGGAAATGGACATAAGTTTTTTCCATTTTTTTATTAGAGATAATTCTATTCGAAACGTTATTAAATATTAAATGTGGGCACCTCTCCGAACAAGAATTCAAACATGAGATTAGAGGTGTACAAAATACACGGTGACCCGACCCGACCCGGTCACAAAAATGAGCTCGGGTTATGACAGTGCTGGACCCGGCCTGGCCCGAGGTACTTCCATTTCTTTTTTTTTTTGTTTATATTTATTTAAATAAACAATAATTATACGAAAAAAACTAAAATTGATGGCTGAAAATAAGATATCATATCTATTATTTAATATCTTATTAATCTATTCCTAAAAACTAGGTAATAAATCAATTTAAAATTTAAAAAATCTATTCAAAATGTCAACATGTATTAATTACTCTTCTCATTTTCTATGCCCACTCTTCATTTTCTATGTCTACTCTCTATTTTCCATGTCTACTTTCTATTTCTCCCATGTCCATTTTCTATTTTCCATGAGTCAAATTCAAATTTTCAAAAAAAAAAAAAGCTGACATTTTATTATATTGGTTGGTTTATTTATTTATTATAAGTTAGTTTAAATCAATATATAAACATTTTGAAAATTGATTATATTGGTTGGTTTCAAATTTAAGGGGAAAAAAAGGAACCAAGCTTTTGAATATCTATACTCATAACATGATAAAATTGGGTTTAAATTCTCATTAGAGAAGGTCTCCATATTTAATGCTCAATAGTGTGTCGAACATGATTATCACCAATATATTATATGTGAAAAACTCAAAAAAACATCATACAAATATGCATTACGTTATATTTTTTGTGTGTTAACCAATAACATTTATTTATCATATAAATTTTCTAATTTAAAAAGTAACAAATTAGATAAAAATTATTGGTTAACAAAAGAATATTATGACGCAACAAATATATTTAATAATTTCTGGTAGTGTGGACTTGTGGTTGTTTGGACCAAGTTTTGAAAGTTAATAAAACTTCTCTTAATCTTTTGATTTTATTTATTACAAAAGTATATATTTTCATTACCAAAATAAATGATTTGATAGTTGAAATATTATTATGATCAACTAGTTAATGTATTATATCTTAGTCGTCTCCTCGTGTGTGTGGTCGTTAAAATTGATGCGGCACCATTAAATATCATGTAATCTACCAAATAAATTTGTTTAGTCAAAACAACTACAACTTGGTAATTGAAGGACTAGTTAACCCCGACGAAAGGACTTGATTGACCTTCGTTGATGGTAACTTTTCTTTTCTTCTAATTAAATACAATAGCAGCAATACTCTCAAGTAGCGGGACTTGTAATATTATTTTAAGAATGAGATGATGGGACGATCCGTCGATCGACTCCCAGTGCCATATTATATTTTTAACCACTATTCACACATTCGAGGCATGTGAGAAGGTCACGTCCTCCCCTAGGTATACACATTTTAAACCTTCAACGCATTCCCTTACATTCTTTTCCTCTCTCATTTTGACTTAACCGTCAAAGTGACAACGAGAAGATACCCATCCTTTGTCTTTACAAGTTTCTCAATTGTACAACGTCGCCTTCTACTCTTGCTTAATCATGTTTTTGGTCATCACCCATTTTCTAGTAACATCACATCAAATTCACCAAATCTCTCTTGTCTTCTATTACTCATGTATATTATAGTTTCTGCAACTTGAGAGAGTATTGGAGATGCAAAGTCTCACATATGATAGGATGAGATGCTCAATAGAATATTTAAGTAGCTTAATTCTCCTTTTAACAACTACCTTTTGAAGAAGGATTCCTAAATTACTCAGAGTTTCAGCACTGCAAATCCCAATATTGAATAAAATACTTATGATAACCACACCACATTGAAGAAGAACAATTATGCTTTTTAAAAACTTAAGTTTGTATTACCAAGTAAAATCATTATTAATTTTGTTTTAAAAATTTAAGTAATTGTATATTATTTTAAAATTAAATTATATATCTACCTACCTGCGGACCTGTAACAAGTATAAATATCTATTAAATTGTTAATAAGTATAAAAATAAGTTTATTAAAAAAATATTTTGTTTATATTAAAATAAATTATAAATTTTCTATTTATTATATATTCATTTAGTTTTTTGAGAATCCATTATATATTCATTTATTAATTTTATTTATATTTGAATTTTATTAATTTAGAAAATGGTTTTTGGTAAAAAGGAAAAAAGCCAAATCAAAACTTCATCCAAAGTTAAGAGGAAAAAAAAGTTAATTTTATCTTTACTAATTCAATGTCAAGGGTAGGGATTGCAAATGAAACTTTTTTAAAAAAAATTAATGTATCTAACACCAGTGACTAATCGTTATAAAAAAAATCAGTGACTAATCTTTTCAACGTTAAAAAGAAAAAAAAAATTTATTAAGTGAACTTAACTATAATTCATTTCTCTCAAGCTCAAAGAGTTATATGTTTATTAGGCATTCATCCCTCATTATCCACCAGATTAAGAGAGAATGACAAACTAAGGACAAGAAACTCATCATATACCAGAAGTACCTTAGTCAACTCTGTGAGAAGTTTGATGAGATCAAGTTATTGTAAAACTCGAATGCAGTGTTAAAATTTGTAACCTCTACGATTTCTTTGATCATTTGTACTAACCCATATTGGTATCGACACCAATGAGCATATACCAATCAAATGGAAAATCATTGAGCAGTCCTTCACACAAACCACCAAATTTTCAAATGACTATCAATTGGTAATCATTATTGAAGTCCAACTAAATCAGCCAGCCACAACATTATAATTACCAAAAACAAAAATGAAAATCCCATGAAACACACTTCAACATGGTGCATATATACTTACAATAGCTAATTATAACACATTCATTTGTGAAAATCACTAAGTTTATTTTGGGCATCATTCAAAAATCACAAGTGGTTCTAACTACTAATTCAAAGCACTAATCAAGATATATCAAAGTGCTAAAAATATCCATGATCAGACAATCAAAATGTCAAAATTAACAGAGCAAAATTGGCTTACCACAAATGAGCATGTTTGAGAAACAATTAATCCATAGTCACATAGTCATAATACAAACCTCTAATTTTTTAGGTACCACATGCAGAAAGGAGAATTTTGATGTAGCAATTCCATATTTGTGAATGCTCGTAGTTTGAATTTACTCCTAAGAATATCTATAAGCATCAAGAATCTGAGTTCTTACCAACAAATTCGAAATAGATAAAGGGAATGATGAGCTCAACGAGAACAAAAATCTTGTGTGCGGCAAAAGGGTAAAAGCTCGTTTCATTTTGATTTCCAATATGAACACGAACCGTGAAAGCATGGCCCGTTGATTCTTTTAGTCTTTTGAAATTTGAAGCTAGAGGTGTCAGAAAAGTTACCGCAGCAATGACTGCCTTGTGGCAGGCAAGCATTCATAGCAATGTTGCTTGTCGATCCTTCGATGTCGGTAAGTTTTCGGACCTCTCCCTCACAAGAAATTAAACATAGTCTTCCTCTTCCTCCCAGCTCGAGACCTTGATGATGGGGACGGCGGCAGCAATGTTGCATGTTCACTATCCCCTACACTTGGTCTCACATTTAGCTGTAGAGAAGAAAAAACATAAGTGAAGGGCTGAGAAGAAATTGAAGATCCATAAACTATAGGGTCTCTATCAATTATGTCCCTAAACTTTCAATTTGCAATCAATTCTGTCTTTCACCAGTTCACTGTAACTCTGTCTAAATAATTAGCGACAGATGCAAATGTAACTATTCACATGGACTCTAAACTTTCATTTATTTATTATGTGGTATGGTTAAATGCCCAACAAACTTTGTGGTGTTACTAGAATATCCATGAGCAGAATTGGTGGATGACTAATGACAGAATTAACTAGATGGATTTTAAAATTTGAGAGATCAATACAACAATGAAAATTTGCTAAAGACATGCTAGAAAATTGGTTCACTACACTGCATTGGTGTGGTCTATCCACAAAGTATAAAAGCAATTGTATTTTTAAGAGGATGAATGAGAGCTTGAGTTAAGAATCCCAAGACACAAGTAAAATTGCTTGTAGTGCCAATAATTAGCATAGAAGAATATATAAGGGTGAGATTATTAGAAAATATAAATTTTTTTCATTGCACTCTACTCTATATCAGATATAATATTTTAATTGTCACTAGTTAATATTTAGCATAGAAGGGCGACGGTTCAAACCCGCTAACCAACATGAGAGCCTTGTTTGTGAGTGATATGCAATAATGCAAATCACCCGTAAACCCTCAAAGAGTTTGTGAGGTCTTTCCTGTCTCTGATGGGGTACTAGTACTTGCCCACACCTATACTTTTGTTACCAAGAAAATGTAATGCCATACTGTATTTCATTTTCCTAGACTTCTGCATTTCAACTAGTTCCAAAAAAATATGAATCTTATACGAATCTAAGATGTGGAGTATTAAAAGGACTAAATCCTTGTTTTGGTCCCTCACAGATATGTTCATTTTCTCAATTTAGTCCCCCAAATATTTGCATTCTCAATTTGGTCTCTCACATATGTCAATTTCCTCAATTTGGCCCCCAATAGATTCCTGCTCTCAATTTAGTCCCTCACAAAACAATTCGTATCAATTTGGTCCCTCGGTTTGGTTATTTAAACGATTAATAGATCTGACGAGATAGACGGTTTGGTGCTGACTGTGTAACATTTAAAGTCCGCTAAAATAATTTGTTAATTATTTAAACAGCAACCAAACATGGGAACCACATTGAAAAATGAAAGCATAAATCCACGAGGGACCAAATAGAGAAAATCAGCATGAGTGAGGGATCAAGATGAGGTTTTAGTCGTATCAAAACAAACATAAACAACAGCCAAGTGAATGACTTACATCGAAGAGGCCATGATTGGAGTTTTGCTTGGGCGCACGTCGCCAAGCCTCAATATCCTCCTTGCATAGAGCTCGCCAACCTGACTTAGTTATTTCAAATTCATGCGAGAAATCTTGAGCCCCCACCAAAGAGGTATAAATCCCAAGTCCAAACTCAACTGATCTGGCGATTTCATGAGAACAAGGAGCATAGAGAATCACAAGTCGATCAGAGCTATAATATTGCTCGCCAAGATTGAAGTTCAAAGTAACGATACTATTTGCATGTTGGGGTAGGGAAGCAGACAAATTTAAATAATCGTGAGACAACTTAGGAACTATGGTGGAGTCACCATGTACAACTACGCATATAGCAATGCCCCACCATTCACTTGAACGGCAATAGTATGGAATGTCTTCTAATGATAAAGCTATTTTCCAGTGTTTTGGAAACAAGCAACGTAAATCATTTTGGTTGTGAAACCATGATGGGATTTCACTCCCTGGAATTATGAATTTGATGTGATCCTCAAGCGGCTTGCGACAATGCTGTAACAAGAAAATTGCCATGTCAGGAAAGGATGAAGTTTAATGTTGGTACTCAATGTTTCAAAAGTTTAATGTTAGTCCTCAAAGTTTTTTTTTTGGGTCGATTTTGGTCCTCGAACACTGTCAACTTTTTGCCATTAAATGATGACGTGACATGCTTATGTGGCACGCCCTCTCTCATACGTGTTATATTTTAATGACGTAGCCTGACACATCACTGCCACGTCACCCCAGATGATGATGATAATAATGATGATGAAGGAGAGAAGATGGTGATGTGGCAATGTAGGGCGACGTGGCAGTGATGTGTCAGGTCACGTCATTAAAATATGACACGTAGGAGAGAGGGTGTGCCACATAAGCATGCCACGTCATCCTTTAATGGCAAAAAGTTAACGGTGTTACGCTCGATGAACAAAATCGACAAAAAAAAACTTTGAGGACCAACATTAAACTTTGTGCAAACATTAAGGACCAAAATAATACTTTAGCCTAAAAAAAACATACACTATGATAATTAAAAAATAAATTTATACTTAAGTTCCTAAAAGGTGCAATTATCTCAATTTAGTCCCTAAAAGATACAGTTTGTCTTAAATCCCTGAAAGATGAAAACGTCGAATTTAATCTCTAAAAGATGCAGGTTGTCTCAATTTAGTTCCTAAAAGATAAAAATGTCAAATTTAGCCTTGAAAGATGCAGGTTGTCTCGGTTTAGTCCTTGAAAGATGAAGGTTGTCTAAAATTCTCAATTTACTCCATGAGAATCTCCGCTAACAAAAGTGGCAGAAATTTCACAGGGGGTAAATTGACACAAATTGCATGTTTTAAGGCCTAAATTTGACATTTCCATTTTTAGGGAAAAATTGAGAAAAAATGCATATTTCAGGGAATAAAATGTTTAATTTACTCATAATTTATTGTAGACAGACCTGTAAATTTAGTGATGCAAAGAGATCCCATAGCTTTTCTGTGTCTATTAAAGGTTCCATTGAAGCAGTATCATTTGCTGCAGTTGATCTTATATTTGGTGGAAGTTGAGGCAATGATTGAAGCCTTGGGCAATGTTCCATGCTTAGATATTTTAGCTTCAAAAGATTAGAAATGAATCTAGCAGGTAAGTTCACAAAATTGTTCCCCCTGAGTTCTAACTCTTTCAATGATGACAGACTGCTAAGATCTCTGGGGAGTGATTCATCATTGAGATTACAAAAGCTTAAATTCAAATGCTTCAACAAAGGTAGACATGGCCTGAAATTAGGCAATATCAACTGCTTGCACCCCATGAATGATAGAAATTGCAGATTTTCCAAATGAAAGATGGACGAAGGTACTTCTTTTATGGCAGTTCCACTCACATCAAGCTCTTTCACACCCTTATTTTCATTCCAATTGATTGGAAAACTTTCACATTTTGAGCAACCAGAAAGATTGATAGTTTCAAGAGACTTCAAATTTTGAATCACACGAGGAAGACATACTAGATTCTTGCAGTTCCTTAAATTTAAAACTGCCAAACTAGTCAAGTAAGCAATAGATTCAGGTAGTTTAACTATAGAAGTATCTGCTAAATCAAGTGTGGATAGAAATTCCATAGTTTCCCCAAATTCAGGAAGCTTTCTAATTTTTGAGCATCCGGAAAGAATAAAAGTCTCAAGACAGTTCATTTCAAGTTCATTACCAGGAAGTGTTTTAAGACTTGCACAATCTTTCAAATTCACAATCTTGAGCTTGTTGAGTTGAGCAAGAGAATGATGAACTTCAACAAGGCTTTTACAACCTTGCAGAATTAATCTTTCAAGATTTGGAATTCCATCAAAATCTGGTGTTTTAATCAGATCAATGCAATGACTTAAATCCAGGAATTTGAGCATCTCGAGTTTCTGACCCAAAACAAATAAAGCCAAAGGGAGAAAATTATTAGCATTGGAAAATAAAACCTTGTATTATAAGTAAATATACAGAAAGGAAAAAGTATCTTTTTGGTCCTCAAACTATAGGGTCTCTATCAGTTTGGCTCCTAAACTTCATTTGTTGTCAATTACATCCCTAAACTTTCAATTTCTAGGCAATTTTGCCTTTCACTCTAACTCTGATCTGCCTAAATAATTAATGGCATATGCAAATATGCCTGTCCATGTAGCCTCTAATACTGAATATGATGCCAAATCAAATTTCATCAATTTGGCCACAGTAACGCCCTTTAATTTTGTAGTACTACAATGATAACTGTAGCTAAATTGACAAAATCGTGTAGCTAAATATATGACTTGGCATCACAGTCAGCATTGGAAGTCACACGAATAGCCACATTGCATCTACCATTAATTATTTAAACGGAGTCAGGATGAAGGGCAAAATTGCTCGCAAATTGAAAGTTTAGAGACACAATTGACAACAAACAAATTTCAGGGGCAAAATTGACATAGACCCTATAATTTGGGGACCAAAAAGATACTTTTTCCTATACAGAAATAAGGAAGATCAACTATCTATGGCCTAATATTTGATTACCTGTGTTTCTATCCACAATTGTTTTATCTTGCTATGTTGCATTTTGAAGTCAACAAGTTCATCAAATTGAACTCCAATTGGCAGAGAATCTAGATTATATTTGTCCCATTGGAGAACTTTTAATCCTCGAGGAAAGCATATGAGATTACGACGAATGTTCAATTCACCTGATATGATAAGTAATTTAAGGTCGCACATATTTAAGTAAGCTTCAGGATCCCAATGTGCTTCACGTGGTACAAATGATTTTAGAACTATCCATTGAATTTTTTCTGTTCCCTATAAAATGCCAAAGGATGTACAAATTAATATATAACATAAGGCATAAGATGAAATAATGTAAACAAAGAACAATTTTTTTGTACATAATGTGAACATAAGAAAGAAAAAGTATCTTTTTGGTCCCCAAACTATAGGTTGTCAATTTAGTCCCTAAACTTTGTTTGACGTCAATTAAGTCCCTAAACTTTCAATTTGCAAAACTCTGTCTAAATTATTAATTGCATATGCAAATATGAATATCCACATGGATGCCAAGTCATATATTTAGCTACAAGGTTTCGTTAATTTATCCACGATAACGACATTTATTTTGTAGTGCCACAGTTATAACCGTGGCTAAATTGATGAAACAACATAGCTAAATATAAGACCTGGCATCATAGCCAATATTGAAAGCCATGTGAACAACCACATTTGCATATGTCATTATTTAGACGGAGTTAGGGTGAAGGGCAAAATTGCTCGCACGTTGAAAGTTTAGGGACGTAATTAACAGCAAAAAATGTTTAGGGGCAAAATTGACAGAGAGCCTATTGTTTGGGGACTAAAAATATACTTTTACCAACATAAGAATATAGGTAGTTACCTTCTTTTTTGCCAGCACATGATTAATGTCCTCCCAAGACCATAACCTACTTCGTTTGCCAACATCATTAGGTGACTCTTGAAAAACAATATTCCTACCCATTTCTTGCAACATATCATGCATTGACAAATGCCCCTCAGAGTTAATAGTTACCAAAGATTTATCAATGAGAACTTTTATTCCAATTTCTGCAAAAAGTCCACAATTTCCTAATATTTGTGTAACTTCATCTTTGGCCATCCCCTTGAAAAAGCAAGCAATATTCAAAAATATAGTCTTCTCATTCTCTTCTAATTCATCGTAACTTAATTTAAGTACATTCAAAATGTCTTTGGGGACAACTGTACTTAACATATTGATGGCGTCTTTCCATTGATGTACAGTTTTTCCATGAAGAAATAAACCTAATACTTTGAGTGCCAACGGAAGACCATTAGCATATCGAATTATAGTTCTCGAAAGCTCAAAATATTCTTCTTCTGGCTGACTCCCTCTAAAAGCTTTTTGAAAGAAAAGCTCAAGGGAATCAAAATATCCTAAGGTTTCCATCTCATATGTTGCAAATACCCCATGTGATGTCAACAAGTGTACCTCTCGAGTTGTTATTATTACTCTACTTCCAAGCCCAAACCACTCTTGCATTGCAGCCAAATTCTCAAGCTGGTTTATGTTACTTACATCATCAAGGACAAGTAGAACCTTTTTGTTGCATAAAAAGTGTTTTATCAGCATACTCCCTTCATATAAATCATCATTAATCTTGATCGTTAAATTGAAATGAGAAATGAGTTTCCTTTGTAAATGAACCAAACCTTCTCTTTCACAAACATCTCTAACATCAGCAAGAAAGCAACAAATTTCAAAATCTTCTTTGATTCTCTCATAAACAAATCTAGCAAGAGTGGTCTTGCCTATGCCTCCCATGCCCCATATTCCGATAAATCGAACATCATCCAACCCTTTTGCAATGAGTGTATACAAACTCATTATCTGTGAACGAAATCCAACTAAATTGAAGTCAGGTGATCGTCTATATAGTAATTTTGACCATACCTGCTGAGCAATACTTTCAATCAACTCTGCTTCATGCCTATATATAGAAAAATGAATAGTATCATGATTCTATAGTAGAAACCTTCAAAGGATAACAAATGCTAATAATGACATTTTAGTGCTTAAACACCTCATTACTAAAATACTATCATCATGTACATGGGTAAGTCAATCTGTCAAAAATTGGTCTACCTTAAAATATCAATAAAGGTTTCATTTTGCACATCAAATAGAAAGTCATGAGTCATAACTTGAACCTTAATCTATATTATCAATGTTTGATAAAGAGAGAGTAACATATAGAACTTACTGATTCTTAGAGTGCCAGCCTGATAAGTTTGCAACTTCCCTTAAAGCATCTTTCCATTTTTTAACCTTGTCTTGTGTAAATCTTTCTTCATGTTTTCTGAATGCTTCTGCAAAATTTCCCTTCTGATGCCGAACATCACATGGATCCACTTCATAGAAGACTGGGAAAACTTGTAGGCCAAACTCTTTCTTACTAGAATCAAGAATCTTTAAGAGTTCATCCAAGCACCACGATGAAGAGGCATAATTTTGGGAAAGTACGACAATTGCACAAAAAGATTCTCCTATTGCTTGAAGCAGAATTTGTTTGATAAATTGTCCTTTTTTAAGTCCTTCATTATCTCTGAAAGTGATGATTCCCTTTCGCTGTAAAGTGGCGTACAAGTGATCTGTGAAACTTGTACGAGTGTCTTCACCTCGGAAACTCAAAAACACATCATACTTCCATTTCCATCTCCTTGTTGAACTTGAAGACCTTGAAGAATACCCAGCTCCAAAAGGAACAAGTGCCATTGAAAGACTCTGTAGATGTTAGAATGAAACTTCATTTAACTAAGCTTATATTAACCAGAAAGCCTCCTCTACATGTGCAATATAGAAAGTTAAAAAATGGAAAAAAAAAGATAAAGATAATGGCAATTTTAATGAACTGTACCTGCAGAATTAAGTTTTAGCTTCGCAGACACACTTCCTAGCTTGATGATGATGATGATATTGTTGGCTAGAGTTGGTTGTTCCTGAGATAAAAATTATGATTCATTCAATTCTCAGAAGGTAACATATGAGTCATTTAGCTCTCTTTTGAGAGAAAGCTTGAAGTACAACATACAATTATTGGACGCACCGTCACCTCTTAAACCCATCTCCACATCTAGTAAAGAGTTTTATTGGACGTCAAATTCAAAATGAATTTATGAGGTAGCACAATGAGATGGCATTTTTTTCACATAGGCAAGCTTATTTGCCATCCAATAAATCACGTAACAAAACCATGTCACCTGCTCCATTACCAGCTAACAGTTTAAGGACTAACAAGTTGACTAAAAAGTACATTATGATTTTTCAAGGACTAAATAGTTAAATTGCTAAGTTCTAGGGACTAAAAAGTAAGTAAGGATATAAGTACAGTTTTTTCCCCCCTCTTTTGCACCTTTTCTCAACAAACTACTTATTTATAAACAGAACTCCAAAGAAGAATTAAAATGCTAGTGTCTTCAATTCAAGAATGACATTTCCTCAGGGCAAGTCATTCAATTTCTTCTAATTTTTCTAGCAAAAATACAACTGAAGAAAGATAACCCGCGCGAAAGAAGCATTCAAATGTAAATAAATCAACAAGCAATTGAACAAATCTATATGATGAAACTGAAGATCAATAAGAAGTGAAAGGAGCCAGAATGAGATCAGATTTATTTGCCATACCTGATTAAATCAACAATATAACTTCAGGAGATCGAGAAACTTCTCCAAAGCAAAATTTCTGCCCTCTTTCCTTTCTATAAAAAATAAAAAAAATAAAGATTTGAGATATTTGGATCACTCACAGGAAAGATTTGCAATGTAATAAGACTTATTATTAGGTCCACAATGAGTCCATTGTAGTCAAGTCACGCTCGCTCTCAAGTCTTTTTCTTTTTTAATGTTGGGATTTCTAAAGTTTTCATAATTGCTTTGAATGTCTGTTCTGTATGTATATATATATTATATAATAGAAAGCTAAGCCGCGTCCAAATTAATAATTATATGAAATCCCTCGATGTTAGGGAAAGGTAAGTAAAGGACGAGAATTGCACCGACGGCTTGTATTTAATTCTGAGTATTGCATTAGTGCTGCAATAAACTATGAAAAGCTGTTGGAATAAAGGTGTTTGGAGGTAATCAATGCATGAATTTGAGTTTCAATTTTTATTGTGGGAGGTTCACATGTTTGGACGGGGTTTAGGATGGGAGGTGAGGGTCTTTCAAACTCTCTTTAACCCTTCAAAAGTCTCATTTTTTAGGCTCCAACAAATGAAAAAGTGTGACTCATTCCATTTCTTTCCCCTTAAAACAGATGAAAAAAAAAGGGTGTTTCAAGATACGCAATATATGATACCATAGTTTTTAAAACGGATGGAAAAATCAGTCAACTGGATGTGGAACCAGTCCAGTGAAATCTAAAATTGAAACGAATAGTAGAAAACAAAAAGGGAATAAAATAAATTGGAAAAGTAGAAAAATAAAAACAAAAGAAAAAATGAGTCGGTAAAAAATTGTCACATAAAAGAGAAAATATATCCAACTAAACAAGTCACGTCCGTCTAATTGAAAGCTAACTCAAAAAATAAAGGAGTTATTTAAAACTTTTAAAAATAAAAAATTAATTTAGAACTAGTTAAAAAGATAAAGAATCAAAATAAAGTTTTGACCATTAAATTTAATATTTTCATGATTCATAATGTAAATTGAAACAAGTAAATTCTTTCGAAAAATTAAATTAATATTTTTATAATTTAAAAGATAATTTAATAATATTTTAAGGACCAAATCTTTTTTTTTTTTCAATTTTCCTTATGGCATTGGCCCTTCATTCTACCAAAAATAAAAACTAGTCAAAGTAAAAGATACCTTACAACGACAGCAAACAATCTACCGTATAGGCCAAAAACCTATGTTTATTTTCATATATTATATATTATAAATTATGTGCCAAGAAAGCATCTGCTTAAGCAACTTACATAGTTTTCATGAAATTCACATAGTAAAACTAATATCATAAATCCAAGCACCCTCTAGGCCTCAGAAATTCTCATGACGGAAACTGATGAAGAATTTAACTGGAAAACTCAACATCATCCAGCTATACTAGATAGTGAAAGCAATAATGCCAATGAAATAGTCTGGCATCAGTAATTAGACCAGTTAGCGGCACTCCCAACTCGAGGCATGCCGGAATTTTCTTTCTTGGCATCGGCATCCACCTTGAAAGTCGCACCACAGACCTGACCGGAACTGTCAACCCTTGGTACAGGCTTCAATTCATTAAGTGGATGCTCGTAACTCCTCAAACCCCCAGATGATGTGAAGAAGCATCCTAGAAGTGTACAAACACATATGTTACTTTCTTGCATCAGAAACATTTGAATTTTGAACCAAATGAGAAACAGAAACAGTGGACAATCCAATCTATAATATATAATATGGTATGGGAAACTTGAAATGATCAGAGTAGTTACAAATGATGCAATGAAAATTTGAACATAGAGCACAATAACAACAACAACAACAACAACAAAGACTTTCCCATTAAGTGGGGTCGGCTATATGGATCAAACGATATCAATGTGTTCTATCTTTATTCTTTACTCATTTCTATAGTTAAATACATTTTAATAATTTTTCCTATTGTTTTCTTTGATTTTTCCCTACCTCTAGGCTTTAGTTGTTGCCTATCTTTTATTTGGTCAACTCTTCGAATAGGAGTCTCTAATGATTTTCTCTGTACATAACCAAACTATAACTTTTCTACGGCAGGTGTTACCTTGCCTTTCTCTCTAACGTAAATTTGAACATAGAGACATCCCAACAAAATAATAACAATGTTTTCGAAATCAACTTCTATGGTATTGAATTTTCCATTGCTAACTTCATTCTAGTTCAGTTTCATATATTTCTACTAAATAATAACCACATGCTAGCAAAAGCATGAACCTGTAGAATTGAGGTCCCACAGGAAATCATCAGTAAACTACCTTACCACATCCAAGTAAAACGCCATTACCTTTGGGGAATGGTGCAAAAGATTTTCCACAGCTTGTAGTTACAATGTCTTTCAGATCCGATAGAACAAGATTTCCATCAGCATCAGTTCCCCAGAAGAAGGGAACACTCCCATCAGCATCCTGCGACGTACCAGGATATGTCAGAGCAGAAAATGATAGAAATAAAAGTAACCTGAGAAGAAGGAAACGAAGATTACTCACCCCAGCAACAAATGTGGCTTTAGAACTACTGTCATACAGAATAAATGCAAATTTACCCTGGAAATCCCTCACAACCTGATCAGCAGGATAGGGACCACGGTCTCTTAAAGTCCTGTAAGCCTCTATGACAATGATCACCTCATTTGCTGCTTTATTCAACCCGTATTGTTGCTTGAGAACCGCAACGTTCTCAATGTGGCCTTGAAACAAGCAGAAGATGTCATCCACAACCGCAAACAATCTGACAACATGAGGAAGGAATTATACATAAAAGATTTTCAAGGAAGTAGACAAACAATTTTCTTCAAAATTACAGCATATAATCATCTGTACTCAGTAATAAAATCACTTTTTCAGTAACCAAGTGGATGAGGAATTCCACTTTTGGTGGTTTTATTAACAAAATTTTGAACAACAGATTAGTCCTGCTTGGCTCTATGCAGAAATAACAAAAACGGGAAAGAACAACGAAAATGTTCAACATGATGAAAACTGTAGAAACCGAAAGAATACAAATGACACAACAATACTATCCTAGAATATCTTCTGAGAAGAAGTGAGGTGAGAGCATACATAAAACATACAGAAAAAGGAAAATTCTATTTGAGATATGTGAGAAATACATTGATGAATAAAACAACAGAACTAGAATAATCGGTATGAATATACAAGGTATAGCATGTGTGCTAAATATTTCTTATGCCTTTCTTAACGCCATCAAAAGAGACAAGACTTCCAGATGCGACAAAATAAAATATGGGATCATATTGCATGACAATAAGAAGCTAAACCTGGAAAACGAACCAATAAGAGAGAAAAGACAAATAAAAGGGCCACGAGGAATATAAACGATCAAAGAAGAGCCAAAACACATCCTTTCGGTAAATTTATAAATATAGGTCATTCCATGAATATAAATTTGCAGCATAACTGAAAAAAAAAAAGAGCAATCCAACACCGACATACACGAAATTCATATGAAAAAATAGATCCAACTTAAATCTCATCTGCTACAATCTCAGATCAAGCAAAAAAAAATTAAATAATAATTTAATTGAAGCGTTACATTGAGAAATGGGAAAGGGAAGCGAACCTTGGGAGGAGAGGGTTCTGCTTGTCCATAGAATACGCGAGGAGGCCGGAAGTGCCAAGGTTAACGGCGACGGCGCCGGAGTGGACGGAGGTGAATTGCTTCGCGAGAAAGCCATCTTTCAAGGCGGAAACGGAGTTGGATTCGGGAGTCTTGAGAGCCTCGGGGCTCTGGGCTATGGATTTGTCGAAAACCGCTAGCATTCTTGCGGATCGTCGCCGATGGATTGGAGGAACAAAGACCAAAACGAAAAGGCGTTTACGGAAGAAGAAGAAGAAGAAGGATATGATGAAGATTGTGCTGAAAAGATGCTAAAAACGAAGATTTATTTGTGGTAGTGTCTCCTATGGAATTTCTCACTCTATATATGTCTGTGCCTTACAAATTTTAGGAAATTAAATTACTATATTTTACTTTCTTGTTATTCTTATCCAATTAGTGTCCAAACTCCAGGATATTTTTAAGGACAAAGCTTCTGGTTTTTTCCTTTTTTTTTTGTTCTTGTTTATAAAATATTTCAATAATAAATATTCTTTGCTTCAGAATATGATGGATAATGTTCTCAAATATATATATATATATATATGATGGATAATTTGTCATATTTTTTTATTTGAAACAATTATGTTTGAGATATATTAAACATTAAATATAGACACATCTTCCGATTAAAATTCAAACTTGAGTTTTTGTGGCTTGTTTGGTAGGTAGAATGAGTGAGGATATGAGAATGTTGAAGGAAATGAAAATATCATGTCAAATTGTCAATATGATATGATATAAATGGAATAAAAGTAGATAAAATGACCATTTTACCTTTACGTTAAAAGTGAAAATGAAATAAAAGTGTATAAAAGAGTAAGGACAAAAATATAATTTTATTATATTATAAAAAGTAAAATTTATTTGGTAGAAAGAATGTATGAGTAATTTCCTTTTTCCACCTACCAAACAAGGGATTCGGGTTTAAATGTTTTTTTTTTTTTTTTTTTGAAAGGAGGCCCTCAGGCCAAAATCATTCATTAATATGGATAAAATGTAGAACATCATTTTGAGCCAGGTTTAAATGTATATTAGATTTCTATCATTTGACCTTTAAATTTATATACATTTTAATAAGAAGCAAAATATTCTTTAGTCCCTGAATTGTTGGTCAAATTACTATTTAGTTCTCGAATTTGGGAAAAATACTATTTAGTTCCCGAATTCGTAACTCTGTCAATTATTTAGTCCTTGAATTTGGAAAAAAAATACTATTTAGTCCCCGAATTTACAACTTTGTCAACTATTTAGTCCCCAAATTTGCAACTTTGTCAACTATTTAGTCCCCTGACTGTTACCCGTTAGATAACCAGCTGACGATACCGTTAAATGCTGATGTGGCATGTGCCCAGACACTTATCGGTGCCACATCAGCATTCAACGGTCACATCAATTAGTGCCTAGATATCTAACGGGTAACGATTAGAGGACTAAATAGTTGACAGAGTTGCAAATTCATGGACTAAATAGTGTTTTTGCCAAATTTGGGGACTAAAGAGTTGATAGAGTTGCAAATTCGAGAACTAAATAATATTTTTGTCAGATTCAGAGACTAAATAATAGTTTAACCAACAATTCAGAAACTAAATAGTATTTTACCTCTTTTTATAATATCCTTTAATTTGTTTTTCATTTGCAATGTTGTCTTGCCTTTAGATATTCAATTAGTATGGATAGAACTGACATTTTATTTTATAAAAGTTTAGTATTGCGAAAATATTAATTTTTTCATACTATACTTTAGTGTATTTATTCATTTATTTGGTTCTTAATTCATTTAAAAAAAATTTATTAATATAAATCTTTATTAATATTAAAATAATATTAAATAATTTAAAAAATATATTGAAGTTGAATATTTTTGTACTACTAAGAGAAGATAGTTTTGTTCAATTGTTGCACTGGAGGATCATATATTTTATCCAAATGCAATGAATCATTGACTCAATAAATTAATTAATAGAGGTTAGAGGCAAATTAAATTAGTTTTAAATTTGTGGATTTGTGAATAAAACATAGGGATAGATGCTTATCATACAAAAATATTGATTTCCTAGCAAGGGGCGGTTCTCACTGCCCAAAACTAATATTTAATTAAGATAGAATCAAGCATTCAGCTACTACTGCCTACCCATCTCCAATAAATAAGCATATTTTTATTTAGAAAAAAAATTAATATTAGTAAGCAACTAGCTAATAATTGAGATTGGATCCGGTGCAATTCGCTTCCGTGCAATTCCGGTGCAATTCCTTTAAAATGCACATTTTTACTTCATTTTTAAGTACTAATATGGACTCATACTGACAATAATCCACCATGAATATATTAGAGACCAAATTATTATCAATATTGACAAATATCATCACCTTAAATGAGTTAGGGACCAAATTGTTATTGATATTGAAAAATAGTCTCACAAGGCTATTTAATAATGATATTTGTCAAAATTGATAATAATTTCGTCCCTAATCCATTCATAGTGAATTATTGTTAGAGTAAGTCCGTATTAGTGCTTAAAAAATGAAGTAAAAATATATATTTTGAAAGAATTGCACCGAAATTGCACGGAAGCGAATTGCACTTGATCCAATTTCCTAATAATCACATTCAAGCAAGAAGAAAAAGTGGGTACTTCAATGAAAATGGATCTTCTAAAATTATTTGTCGGTGGAGTTATGAAAAAGATAAAGAGAAAAAAAAAATGTCTTTATCTCTTTGATAATTCTACTAACAAATACAGTTAATATGATTACTCTCTGTTTCAATCTTTTTATAATTTTAAAAAAATTATTTATCTAAATCAAACATTTTCTTTTTACAACGCAATATTTTTAAATTAATATTATAAGATAATAAATAATAATACCAATTAATTTATATAACCTAATATTTTACATTTTAAAATAAAATTAATCATCCAGGTTAATGGTGGCCAAAAAATTGAGAGAATTTAAACTCATAGCAAAAGTTTAGAACTTAAAAAAAAAACAATAAAACAATAAGGCACTCACTGCATTTTATATTATATATATATACAATTTGATTCCTGAAAAATTTCAGTTATCTAATTTAGTCTCTGAAAGATAAATTTACTATACAAGTTAGTCCTTCTATCAATTTTCGTTAAAAGTCATTAACGGAAGTGCTGACGTGGACTGTTAACTGCCTACGTGGTACCGTTAATTGCTTACATGGCACCACTAATTATTAACTACACAAATTAGTCCATGAAAGATTATACTATTATACAAATTAGTCCCTAAAAAATTATATTGCCATACAAATTAACCCTTCAAAGATTTATATTACATTACAATTAAGTCCTTAAAATAATAATAATAATATGTGTAAAGTAACTATAAGATTTTTTCATACAATAAATTCTACCTTACACTTCTACGAGACTAGTCTGAATGTCAGTTGCCTGTTGATTTTGACTGTACAGTGCAATAACAAGGTGGTGGGATGCTAAAATACTTATTTGGCTACAAAATTTGACGAAAACTAGTATAGTAGGTTCATCTTTCAGAGATTAAGATGGATAATTAAAATTTTTTAAGAATTAAATGATCAGTGCACCAATTTTTCAACAACCAATGAAAAGATTGAAGTGAAAGGCAAAATTATAAATATAGTTATGCATGCATGACTTGGGAGGACTTTTTAAAACAATGCCTATTTAATTAAATCCACACAATAAACACACTTTTTCTTGATAAATCCACACATTATATAATGGAAAGGAGTTAATTTGAAAATGTGCTATTTTTTTGTTTCAAAAGATTGCTAGAAATTTTTTTAAAAATTTGTGAGGGTGTTAGTTTTTTTAAAGGGTGCGAGTATTTTATTTTGTTTTGTTTGCAAGGGTGCTAATTTTTTTCTTGTTTCATTAGTGCCAATATTGAAGATATTTTTGGAAAGTAAATTTGTAAACAAACCATTAGAAAGATAATTATTTATAATACATATTTTTTAAATAAAGTATACTCTCCTATCTTCTATCTTGTTATATGTTAAAATTACACTCTCTTTTTCTATGAGATCAAATATCACTATATTCCCCATGAGAAATAAAAAATTACTATACTACCCTCCCATTCATGAGAGATGTTGAAATTATACTCTACTTCATTGAGAGATAAAAGTCCCTAAATTCCTCTCCTTTGATAGATGCTAAAATTACATTTATTTTCTTGAGAAAAAAAAAGTCATTACACTTTGATCCAAAACTTCATTCGTCGATAAAACTTCATACTATAGTTGAATAAAAGTACGAGTTTGGAGGGTAAGAAATAAGAAGTTTTTTTTTATTAGCAAATGAAATTTCGAACCAAAGTATAGTGACCTTTTATCTCTCATGAGGGGAATATACTTTTAGCATCTATCACAGGAAAGGGAGTGCAGTGACTTTTTATCTCTAAAAAAAGAAGAGTGTAATTTTCAAAACTAGAAGGGAGAAGAGTGTAATTTCAGCATCTATCAAGGAGGAAAGTGTAGTGATTTTTTTTATCTCTAAGGGAAGAGAATATAGTGATTTTTTCTCTCGAAAAAGATGAGTATAGTAATTTTTTATCTTTCATAAAAGAGAAGTGTAATATCAACATCTATTAGTAGATGATAGTGTACTTTATTCAAAAAATTATGTATTAAAATTAATTATATATTAAAAAATAAAAAATAAGTATATTTTATTAGAAATGATATATATTAAAAATAATAAAAATTAAGGTTATTTTATTTAATTAATAGTTTTTAGAAAACATTATTTAATTAATAGAAAAGACAAATTGGCAGCCTTCTTCTTGTATTTCGATGAAGGTCCTACAATTTGTTTAGGCCTTCACCTGTTATAAATATGACAGCATGTGAGTGTAAGAGTGAGTCAAATAAAGTTTTATATTGTCTAAAGTAAAGGATATCTAAGTGTTATATATAATAAATTATGATATAGGAAAAATAAATGAGCCGAGTGGAAGGCGGTCCTTACGCACACAATAACTGGCAACGAGAAGGGAAATACAATTGAAAATTGACGATTTCCTTCTTGTGCGCAAGATAGACACGATGGTGGCCTATTTTGTGAAAATAATATTTGCCTTTTATTTTAACTTATTAGTGGAAAGTATTTTATTTAAATTAACTATCTTTAAAAATGTTTTTCGGTAAAATGCTATAATAGAGGCAATTAAATTTGAAACCTTTCCAAACTTAAATAAGGAGACACGTCTTAACGTTGCTACAGTAAGCAACAAGACACATCTCAATGTTGCGGCGATCGGCAGGGTTAAAAGCGTTACAGAGAGACGTGACTCTGTGTCGATGCCGATCGACGTTTATATTATTGTTGGACAATAATGTTCGTACGTTACAAAGAGACGCCTCCTTCAACGGTCGCGTCTGTCCATGTCTATATAAGAGGAGTTGTTGTATCACAAATTAAATCCAAAAGTTCTCTTGCTAGCCCTCTTCTCCTATGAGTTTCTCTATTATATTTTGATGTTCTGTTTTTCTTGCTAGGTGATAGTAAATAAAGGTTCGTTTAATTTTGTGGGCTGTGAGAGTGTCGCTTTCCATGTCACCGAAGGATTGTAGAATATCTCTTAAGATGTGTTTAGATAGGTGTATTTTAAATTTCATGGCATTGGAAATGCAATGAATTTGAATTGCTAAAATTTAAACTTTAATTTATAATTATTTATTATTTAAACCATATAAGATTATTATTTGTTTTTTTAAAACATATTAAGCATCTAAAATTTAAAATTAAATAAAATATTGTTTTTAAGCTATTTCTTATTACTTCTAATTATATTGGATAATTATTTGTAATCAGAAGTATTAAATAATAGCAGTGCAATTAATATTTCATTCAATTTAAATTATAAGTTTAAATTTTCTTTACTTTAAAATTATTTTAAACTAAAGTGATCAAAATAGCTTCAGATTATTAGGCACGTTCTTTAGTTAGAAAGGGAAAGAGAGAGGGAGAGGGAGAGATAATGAGTTTAATGTGTTTAATAGTAAAAATTTAGAATGAAAATGGAATGGCAATGTATTAAAATGACCACTTTACTCTTTATATTAGAATAATAAAAAAAAAAGAAGATTAAAATTGTATCAAATCAAAGAGTATAATAGACATTTTATATTTTTTTAATATGTGAATGAAAAAAAGTAAAAGGATCCCACCAACTTTTTTTTTTCCATTCCCTTGCCAAATCCAGTAAAATAACGTCACCTTAATTATTTTTATATTTAATTAAAAATTTTTCAATCTATTACATAATTAATATTTTATTGAATTTTTAAGGACAACATATTATTAATCTAGTCCTTAAGAGGGTATTTTTTAATGTTTGAGACGCCTCTCTTGACTTTTGACTGCCCTTAATCAGTAAATAACGGAATCAAAGAGGGGTATTTCGGTCTTTTCACATAACCCTTTAGCGACCACCGTTAGTACCCATTAACACACTCCGTAGGTTTTACCAAGATTTTCAAATCACACTGTAAATTGCTGCGACTAGATTCTAGGGTTTCTCTGCCCACAAGAGCAGAGCAAGCCTCCTCTCTTCGATTCTTTCCCGTTTTTCCTTTCAAAATTTTCCCTCTTTTTTCCCTCATTCTTTCAAATTTTCTTGCTCCTCGACCCTTTTTGTTTCTTTTTCTACACACCCTGATCTTTTCTTTTCTTTTTTTCCGTCGTCTCCTTGTCAACAACAACCCCCCCCCCCCCCCCCCCCCCCCCATCTATTTCTTTGTGTTTCATTCATAATCGAGTTTAATTCCTCGCACAGCTAATGAAGCTTGTTCAGTCTGAAGAAACCGATTCCGAACCCCGCGAGTTTCCCGAGGAAGCCGAAGGAAAGGAAGCCCCGGGAAGCTCCTCTTTGGTTGGAGGAGGCAATGACCGTGGCGTTGATAATGGAGATGCGGTTCTCGATGTCTCTGGGAAAACTGTGGAGTTCCCCGAATTGGAGAACGCTGAGGATTCCGTGGAGGGGTTGTATTTTTATAAGAATGTTTACAATTTGATCCCCAAGTCTTTGGGAGGTCTTGGACGGTTGAGGACGTTGAAGTTTTTTGGAAATGAGATTAATTTATTTGCCCCCGAGTTTGGGAACTTGATGGGGTTGGAGTGCTTGCAGATGAAGATATCCTCGCCAGGGATTGGTGGGTTGCCGTTGCATAAGTTAAAGGGTTTGAAGGAGCTTGAGCTATCCAAAATGCCTCCTCGGCCTTCTGCTTTCCCTATATTGACCGAGATTGCTGGTCTTAAGTGCTTGACCAAACTATCTATTTGTCACTTCTCTATTAGGTTAGTATTTCAATTACACTATTAGTTCAATAGGAATTTGTGTTTTAACTAGATGCTGTTGTAAGTGCGGAATGCTTAAGAAGTTGGATTGCTTACTTTCTCTGTTTATGTTACATTAAATTCTTATCTTTCCGCATAATGACCCCCCTTTTTTCCTGAGAGAATTGCACTGGATAAGCGTGGCTTTACATGTTGGAGTACGTTGATCACCATAGTTGCAGCATCTATGCTGACCTGAAAGTATGGCTGCATTTGTGTGAATGGACAATACGCGGTTTTACTTTGCCTGGTTGAATGTACATATACTTTCTATAGAAATTAGACACTTGACCCTGAATTCGGATTTGGAGTATAACATATTTGATTGTTTATTTGATGTATATCAACAGTTTGAACTTTGATTTTGAGACTTTTGGGGAAAATGAATCATATGATATGACTCAAGCCCTGAGCAACTCCTGCTTTGAATTGAACTCCAATGTGCAGTTGTGTTTTGATGACTGAAATACTGTTTACATTGTATTAGGTTAATAACCTGTATTGTATCTGGTTAGTTGCTTACTGATACAGATTTAATTGCACGATTTTAATCTAATCTAATAAAATTTGATTTTGAAGCAGCAATGCTGATTAATTTTTGAAGAACCTGCTGCATTATAATCTTATATGTATGGCTATTCTGGAATAGTGCCTTGGTCCTATTCCAGAATAAGTAGTTGTTATGACTTTTTGATATTTGAATGTAGATTTATGGTTCTGCTATAGAAGTTAACATTAGTAATTGATACTATCATTAACAACCTTAAACCTGTCTTAAAATCCTTATCATCTGAAATTATAATTGTTTGTTACAACCGGTTGCTTAATTCATTTTGCACTTTTTTTCCTGTAGATATCTTCCTCCTGAAATTGGCTGCCTAAAGAAACTGGAGTATCTCGATCTTTCATTCAACAAGATGAAGTCACTGCCATCTGAAATCAGTTATTTGAATGACTTGATATCTTTGAAAGTTTCTAATAATAAGTTGGTGGAACTACCGTCAACTATGTCCTCTCTGTCAAGGCTGGAGAACTTGGACTTGTCAAATAATAGATTGACATCATTGGGTCCTCTTGAGCTTGGGTCTATGCATAAACTTCAGAGTTTAAATCTTCAGGTACTATGATGCTGCAATATTAAAGTTCTCTCTGAACCTGTTCTCCTCTGATGGTGCTTTTTTTCTTCTTACTTTGCATACTCTCTTTGTATGCCGAATCTACCTTCACGGTTCTTTATTTATATAACTTAATTTGTTTGTGTCTTGGGTATTTTATTTACGCCTTGTAATGGAAGTAACATAGGGCCTGTTCGATTTCTATTCTCAAAATCCTTTTTCAAGGCTAAAAGAAGAAAACTACTTTAGTGCTGTATACAAAGGATTCGTACAGGAGGGCAGTCCAAAGCTAAAAGAAGTTCATCTCCCTTATCTGTCTTTTTCTTCTGTCTTCTTTACTTAACTTCTGTACTCTGTAGACCAATATATGGCTGAAGTTTGGTCCACGTTTGCATTAACGAAGGCATTGATGGCCCAAGTTCTTCCTTTCATAAGCTCATTGTAGAACTTTGAAAGTTTAATTGGCCATTGACCCACCTTTTGGACGTTTACAATGACAGCAGTAGAGTATCAAGGTTTTGATGACCACTGCTATCTCCTCCATATCCATAGCGCAAGCCCATATTAGGGGTCTGAAGTATATTGGAGAGGCAGAAGTGCATTGTGTGGGTCAACAAAATTTTATATTTTGTACTTTTAAAATTAGATTTTAGAATAAACTTGTCAAACATGTTTTTGTTTAGTATTTCCAAATTTGCTTTTGAAAGAAGTTTCAGGGAACTATCTTACAGCACATAAAAATAAACTCATTCAAGCAGGCCCATATTTTTACTCAACTCAATGTTTTGCCTGAAATATTTCGTCTCCGTGTTTGTTATATTCCATTACAACATACAGTCACTATCTTTCAATTTGTTAGACCAGAACTACTGGAAGTATGATCTCATTATGGCTTATTGCGTGTGAATGTTTGATATGCAATATTTGTTCTGTTTTTCTTTACTATAATACGTGTTTTAAAAGTGTTTGATATGGTGGTATCTGACAGTGTTGGACATGGGGGGACACCACAATGAAGGTGCCTCTGTGCATCCAAGGTATTGATTTTGTAGTTGTAGCTTGCCTGTGAAGTAAATCATGATCACTTTGGTCCTTGTGTGTGCGCGTGAACATCTGTCTATAGATTGCTTTTTCTGTGCGTTTGTCACTGTATAGTCTAATGATTTGGATTTTGGAATCTTTTTTTTTCCTAATTATGTAAATTTAACATGTTTTTTAAAATTTTGTTTTTCCAAGTACAATAAGCTGCTCAACATAATCCAAATACCTTCATGGATTTGCTGCAATATGGAAGGAAATGACATGGGCGGATGCAGTGATGATTTTAGCAGCTCTTCTGTTGAAATGGATGTCTATGAAACGAGTTTACAGGAGAATGATGGAATAATTTTGCATGGTGAGGCCTGTAGATTAGCCTTTTTACTTTTGGGTTTACCCCATTGTGGATGATCTTCCCTATTGCTTGAATAGTTCAGCAATTCAGTTCACATATGTGGAGCCAAGTTACACACATATGATTCGTTTTTTTTTTTGTCAGGTTCTCATAGTACCTCATCAAGCCTATTAAATAGCTCCTCATCTAGTAGTAGATGTTTTGCAGCCCGAAAATCAGGTAAAAGGTGGAAGCGGCGGCATTATTTACAGCAGAAAGCCCGTCAAGAATGTTTAAACAACAGCAGGAAGTGGAAAGGTTTAGATAATTCTCAGTTGCTAAGTAAGAAGATGCATAGAATATGCGAACCAGAAAACCTGGACAGTCTGGCTTCTGAAAATTGCAGGGAAACTGTAACAGACAATGTGATTCTGGATGACGATGCTAATAAAATATTCAGAGAAGAAGCAGGGAATGACAATGTTATTGATAATGTTAACAATAACGAAGTGGGTATTGAAAAGCAGCCATCTAAAGAAGAATTCTGCTCTAGTGACAGTAAAG
This sequence comes from Senna tora, assembly GCA_014851425.1. NCBI lineage: Eukaryota > Viridiplantae > Streptophyta > Magnoliopsida > Fabales > Fabaceae > Senna > Senna tora. The sequence goes on from CM026271.1 coordinate 11,588,852, forward strand.
ATGAAAAGGATGGTTCCTTATACCCGTTAGAGAATGAGTCTAGTGAGCAGGACAAAGCATCAAGTTCAGAGATTTTGAAGTGTTCTAAATCAAAGAGGCATTCAGATAGGGATCTTGATAATCCTAAACCATGCAAGTCGAGAAAACCAATTGGTGATAGCTCATTGTTGTCGCACAAGTACAGTAGCTTATCATTTTGTGGTATTGAAGACCATCTGCCAGATGGCTTTTATGATGCAGGACGTGATCGGCCCTTTATGCCTCTCGAGAGTTATGAGCAAAATCAGTGTCTTGCCTCTCGTGAAGTCATCTTATTGGACAGGTTTGTTATTGTTATTAATTGTTATTACTACTAGTACATGAAATATATACACTTTGTTTTTTCATGGGCATTGAAAACATTTTATTGGGCAGCAGTGTTAAGTTAATTATGTTAGCAGTTTCCTGATGTACATGATTCCAATTGGCTGTTCTGTTTCAGAGAAAGGGATGAAGAATTGGATGCTATCACACTCTCTGCTCAGGCATTGGTGTTTCATTTGAAGCAGTTAAATGATTTTACCAGGCATCGGAATCAGGCTGCTGTTGATAACCTCCAGATCGCATCACTGCTTGCACTCTTTGTATCAGATCATTTTGGGGGCAGTGATAGAAGTTCTATTGTAGAAAGGACTCGAAAATCAGTCTCTGGATCAAATTATCATAAGCCTTTTGTTTGTACATGCTCAACTGGAAGCAACAGTGATATTACTGCTTCCACTAAACCAGTTGTGAACAGTGTAGGAGATATCACCCTTACTAACATCTGTGAAAAATCTCTTGATTCCATAAAAAAAAGACGCAGTTCAATCATAGTTCCTATTGGAACTGTGCAGTTTGGTGTATGTAGACATAGAGCTCTGCTTTTCAAGGTGATCATTCATTCATGTTGAAATCATATTACAATTTTGTTTATATATTTGTTTGCTGTAATTTTCCAATGCTTGCTGAAGATGATTTGATGCAACTTCTATCACTGCAGTATTTATGTGATCACATGGAGCCACCTGTTCCTTGTGAGCTTGTCAGGGGTTTCCTGGATTTTTCACCACATGCCTGGAACACAATCATAGTTAACAGAGGTGATAAACAGGTTCGAATGCTAGTTGATGCATGTCGGCCGCATGATATAAGAGAAGAGGAAGACCCTGAGTTCTTTTGCAGGTCTGTACTCTGTACCATGAATTGCAATTCTTTTCCTTGTAAAATGGCATTTGGTTTTAGTTAAGACTAATCCATATGAGAATGAATTAGTTTTACTTATTCTTGCTTGGTGAATTATAGCGTTTGGTTGTTATCCTGCTCTATATATCTTGAGTAACTATTCATCTTTTGGTATTTTTGAACTTGATGTTATTTTTGAAAACTGAATCTCTTACTGTAGCAGATTAAAAAAATGTTACTCATGGTTTATGATTGCTAACCAATGGTGATGAAATGAGGCAAATTTCATATTCTATATTAGCTCAAATTGTCCTTTCCTGGTTAATCTTTATAGGATTAGAAGTTAACTCTGTATATAATTCAATTTAGCATACGTAGATTGTTTAGTGCTTTGACTATTAAATATATTTTTCCCAAGAAGTTATGGTTGTTTAATCACGTTTGCTTCATCTCACTACATGTAGAGAACTGTGATTTTCCATGCTATCAAAATCAGTATCTTAATTCCTATCTAAAAGTAGTGGAGGGGTTCCATAATCAATTTAGAAATGACAGGTTCTACTTCCTATGGAAAATGATATATAGGAAGTGTACATATACAACAACAAACAAACAAACAAAGCCTTTTCCCACTAGGTGTGTTTGGCTATATGGATCAAGTGACGCCAATGTGTTCTGTGTTTGACAATTTCTATAGTTAGGATGTAGGAAGTGTACATATATTTTTTAAAAAAGAAGACAAACTGTCTTCAAGATCACCAATGATGTGAATATGAAATCTAACAGGCACATCAACAAATTTGCAAAATCTAAAGGCATGGCCACACTGTTCATTCTACATATAATCATAATTCGTCAATCAACATGAATCACTAGGTCACATAAATAAAATGGAAAACTTGAGCATTCCATGAAGTCATGCCAGGTTGTCTACTCCTTTGTGGGAAGAAAAATGTCGAATTTTGGCCTAAACATTTAGGTAATTTTACATGCATCTAAATATGTAGAACACCCTCTAATATGCTGGTAAGCTCTCATTTATTGAATTCGGTAGGATCTAATGATCTAACATGTTGTGAATTTCTATAGAACTGTAGACATGGAACAGTTTGCCCATTTAAATTATAGAATGTTGTCATCCCTGGATCAAGATTGTGAGTTTGATAATGTTGGTATTTTTTTTTATCATTACATTGACTTATGTGGACTATAACCTTCTATATACATGAAGCATATAAAATATTGTTTTACAGGAGAGTTTTAAGACAAAAAAAGTTGATGTAGCTCTTTATAATAAAATAGACACGGTACCGAGTTCCTGAATGAATGGAGCTTTTCTGTGCAACCATTGCATACAACCCTGTTAAATTCTATAATTGCTCTGAAATTATATAGGTTCTTTGAAATCTGATGTTTTGCTTGTTATTCTAGGTATATACCTCTTAGTCGAACCAAAGTCCCTCTTTCAACTGATGGAAATCCTGGTCTTGGTTGTTCTTTTCCATCTCTCTCTACATGTGACAAATTTGAGAAGGCAGCTTTGAGTTCTTTAGTTCGGTGCAAACTTGGATCAGTGGAGGCTGCAGCAAAGGTGTATACCTAAAGCATTGTTAGGATTTTAGCTTGATTGTGTCTTGCGTCTAGAGATTGTTTTGTTCTTACTTTCTCATTGCAATTTAATTCTGGGATGAATTTTATATCCTAGTTTTTTCCATTACAATGATTACATTAGCCCTTTTATCTGAGAGGGTGCCCAGCTTGCCAATTTGCCCTTCTTGATTACAAAAACAAGAGGTTAGGTTAGCTACATGGATCAAGGGACGCCAATATGTTTTATCTTGACTCATTTCTATAGTTAGCACTTAGAACTTAGGTCATTGATTGTTAAATCCATCCTAATAATTTCTCCAATTGTTTCTTTGGTTTCCCTTTACCTCTAGTTATTAGGCTATCTTCCATACAATCTAATCTTTTTACAAGAGCCTCTAGAAGTCTCCTCTTTACATGGATGAACTACCCAAGGCGAGCTTCTATCATCTTGATAAAAAAATAAATTTTGGGACCATCTTTAATTCCTGTTGTATCTTAAAAATTGTGTATCATAATAACACGATTCAAAAGTGGCTTTGATGTGTATAAGTAGTTCAGTGCAATAAGCCTATCAGTCGCTGAATTGAATCACCTGATGAAGCCACTGTTTTTGTGAGTGTGTGTATTTTGCCTCAAGTTATATTATTGTGGCCTGATTCTGCTCATACTCAAGGACAGGTACTTTGAAGCATAGGTACTTCTAAATTCAAACAGCACCTGAACTTCTCTGGGAACTCCAAAATATGTATTATATAGTATTTTTTTTAAAGATTTCAATTTCAATTTCAATACATATTGGATTAATTTTAAGTGTGCCTACAAAATTCCAACTTTTAATCTTCAAGATCTAAAAGTTCACAGTTAGAAGATAAACTAGTATATAATTTCAGTGCATATTTGCTGATTAAATTGTTGCAATGATTATTTGTATTTGTATATATTACAAAACTGATGCTTTATGATTTTTGCACATATCTTGTCTGATGTTGCAGGTGCGTAATTTGGAAGTGCGGGAGAATTCACCAGAGAAAATTAAAAACTTTGAATATAATTGTTTGGGAGAAGTGAGAATTCTACATGCTTTGAAACATCCTTGTATTATTGAAATGTATGGACACCAAATATCTTACCAGTGGACGCTTGCAGCTGATGGTAATCCTGAGCATTGTGTATTAAGGTCTGCAATTTTTATGGAGTACATTGAAGGGGGCTCATTAAGAGTAAGCTTTTTATGTTCCTTTTTTGTTAATGTTGACATTCTTATTTAAAAAAATAGTTTTGGTGATGAACAATGAGAAAATTCTGTGTTTTATTATTTATACAAGAGGGGAAACCTATTCCAGGAAATAAGAATAAGTACACATAAATACAATAGATACAATCAATCCCTAATTGGTAGGCTAAATCTTAGGGTCAACTATCACAATGATTCTAATTGATATACTCAATTACATAAATCTAATTTATTCACAAGCGATTTTGCTCTTCATTTTATGTCAGAACTATCTAGATAAGCTATCAAAAGCTGGTGAAAAGCATGTTCCAGTAGAGTTGGCTTTGTATATTGCCAAAGATGTAGCACATGCTTTGTCAGAGCTGCACTCGAAGCACATAATACATCGTGACATAAAAAGTGAAAATATTCTGATTGATTTGGATAGAAAGAAAGATGATGGCACCCCCACTGTGAAGCTTTGTGATTTTGATAGTGCAGTGCCACTAAGATCACCTTTGCATAAATGCTGTATTGCTCATGTGGGAGCACCTCCTCCTTATGTATGTGTTGGAACACCTCGTTGGATGGCTCCAGAGGTCATGCGGACTATGTATAAAGAAATTACTTATGGATTGGTAAGATCCTGTACTTGATTATTGATGCACCTAGAGCTTATTATCGATCCTTTATTTGGTTAGTGTTATTTTGTTGCAATTTGCATGTATTAAATATAAGGAGTTTTGTGCAAACTATCTTTGGATAAAGTTTACTTTTCAGCAAATAATGAAACAGAGGTCATTTATGGAATGGATTAGTGATTAACTTGTCTACACACATTTTTATCTCAATAAAACTCAACAGCAGAAGGCTTGATTGTGTAATTAATAAAGCTTATTTGATTTAAAATTATATAACTATTGGTTGAAATTCTTGTGGTTTTGCTCGTTTATTATGCACCTGTTGGAAAGGTAACTGGAAGTGTGTTAAAACGTTTATAGATAAGATGCTTGTTTGTCTACAATATTTGTTTTTCCCATTGTTTCCACCTTTTCTGTTCATATTGCATAATTGGAATGTACCTAAGACATGACTAAATTTTGTGAGACATGCAAGAAGGATAATATTCTATTATCACTTGTCCTGTATGCTGTGTGTTCTGTTGGTGTCATGTGTCTATCATTATTTTTCTCTCCTTTTTTTCGGTCTACAATTTGGAAGTGATCATGAATCTGCTTTGGCATATAACTATATATAAAGCTAAAGCATTAAGAAGTGATCCCCATTCTGCTTTGGTATATGTAAAAGCTAAAGCATCAATCACACTCTAATCAAAAGTAGGTATATATTGGGTTGTAATGCTTTCCTTATCTTGTGACAGGAAGCTGATATTTGGTCATTCGGATGTTTACTCCTGGAGCTGCTGACTCTGCAAATTCCATATTCTGGGGTGCCTGATTTACAGTTCCATGACATGCTGCAGGTATGTTCATGTCTTTCACACTCAGAAATAGCAAAATAGGAATGATGAAGCTTTCAAATTTATAGTATAGCGGTGTTCATTCGCCATTGTCGGCAATTCTTAAGCTGTTTGTATTTTGATTGAATTTTCTCCTATGATATATACAGCTGGGTAAACCACCACAATTAACTGATGAGCTGGAGGCACTGAGTTCAATGAATGAACCCACAATGATTCAATCCGGGGAAGAGCCGGAAAAATCCGATACCGAGGTAGACATGTTGAAGTTCCTGATCGATTTGTATCATAGGTGTGTAGAAGAAAATCCAGCCAAACGTCCTACAGCTGAGAAAATCTATGAGATGTTGCTTGCACACAGAGGCAGCCTACAAGTACAAGATGTTGGAAAGAGTTAGGTGTAGTTATTTGGGGTGACGCTATCTTCCTGGCATAAGAGTTCATAGCCCCATATTGTTGTATCATTAGAAAAATATCTCCATTTTTTCTTCATCAAGTGTCTGAGATTATTCTAGAATAATCTTTTTCTTAGTGTTAGTTACAGTGAATAATATTTATTTACAATTTTAAGATATGTTAGATTCATGCGGCTCGATATATAATCTGATTGAGATCTGTAAATTTTGTAGCTAGGTCTCTCCAGGTTGTAAATGTTGAGAAGTCCATGTAAGTTTATCCCTCTGATGAAACTAGCTCTCATTAATTTGTTCAAGCCTTTCAATATTGATTGGCTTCCCATGAAATTTGCCTACAAATTGATGTTCTGGTTTTTCAGTCTGGTTTTGATGGTGTTTTCAGTGGGTAATCTCTTGCTGAGCTTATTAGAGCATTATTATCTTTACTCAAACATCATTAGAGAGATAGAGGGTGGGTTTCTCTAATGGCAGAAAAAAAAAAGTAGAAGATCCTTTTTGTTGTAATTTGTGGGCGTTTTCTTCATTCTTGGAAGAAATATTTATAAATAGTAGGATGTGTTATTAACACTATAGAAGCAAACTTGTGCTGGATGTTTTAATTAACAGCTATTAAGAGGTTTCTCTTTTTATAAATTAATAGGGGTGTTTAGAACCAAACAAAACTAATCTTCTTGAACCAATTCAAGTTGAATTAAATTAAGCATGAATGGAACAAAATCAAATTGTATATACTTATGTGTATATATGTCTACTATGTTAAAATCTTTGAAATGCTCATTTTGGTCTATTTTTACAAATTTTAAATTAGTCATTTATTTTTTAAAAGTTTTATATTAATTTTTTATGTTTCTCAAAAATTTAATATTTGTCCTTCAGGTTTTATAAATGTTTTATATTAGTCATTTATGTTTCATTAAAATTTTACACCGGTCTTTTATGTTTAATTGAAGTTATATATTGGTCTTTTATGTTTTATTAAAGTTTTATATTAGTCCTTTATGTTTTATTAGAGTTTCATATTGGTCTTCTTAGCATTCTATTTTTTGGTTAAACGACGTCGTTTGGGTATTTTTTGTGTGTCTAAGGCCACGTTAGCTATCTGATACATGTAGAATAGATTATGTGTCCACCTCAGTACGCCTTGTCAACAGTTAACTTAAGAAATTGACGGACTTCGACGGAAGGGCCAATTTAGAACTTCTGGGAAAGATAAATGACTAATTTAAAATTTAAGTGAAATATAAAGATACATTATTGTGTTCTTAATGTTATCTTATGGCTAGAGCCCTATAAATATAAGGCCATTTTAAACAAGTGAATAGATGAATGAATTTGGTGCATCTCTCTCATATATTTTTGTTGTTTCTTGTCTTATTGTTCCTAAATTCTTTGTTTTACAACACTTTTAAAAAAATTAGATTAAATTATTGTATCCAAAAATTTAATTTTAAAACTAATTTGTTAGGAAATGAAATATTATTACATTTTTATTTATTTTTATATATATTTTTTATAACTTCTTTTTATTTATATTGAATAAAGTTATAATTTTTATTAATAAATTTAAATACGCAAATTTAACGTGGTAAAAGTCTTAAACTGTTAAATTGAATTGTTAAAAATTAATTATTTATAACTTTATTTAATTTAATTATGCGCTATAAATTTATATTGATAAGTACATCATTTTATATTTAGAATCGCTTAAATTGACTAAATTGCCCGCGACTATAAATTAACAGCGATTGGGATTTTCATAAATTAAGTAATGATTAGATGCTAACAATATAATGCATAAGGTTTAAGATTTAGTCTTTTTATCTTTTGTTTTTTTGGCCTTCATTTTATTGATTTTATGAAATTTTTATCATAAAAAAATATCTTTAAAACTTTTATTATAGTTAACTCGCTCTTTGCAAGATCAGTATTATCATTAGAAAAAAAAGAAAAGAAAGATGAGAGGTATTACTTCAGAAATTTGAGCACTAAAAATGATTTTAACTATATTTTTGTCCTTATTTTTTACCCACTTTATTTCATTCTCACTTTTAATATAAGGGTAAAATGGTTATTTTACCCATTTTTATTTCATTCACATAATATTACATCATTTTCATATTACTTTTTCATTTCTTTTTGCAATTCCATTACACATCTTCCACCCTACTAACCAAACACGCCCTTCTTTTTTTGGATAAATGCATATACCCCCTCCAACTATTACTCAATTGTAAAGACCTCCTTTATACTATCAATTGCGCCAAAGACCCCCTTTTACATTCTCACACTTTAAATTTAACTTTGTCTTTTCATCTTTTGTTATAACTGTCAAGTATTTTTGTATCATATTTTTATTTTTCTTATTCGAAAAGCCCAGAATAAACCCGCACACAACTGTACAATAATGGTTGTAGGCCTGTAGCATTAAAAACACAAAAATACTTAACAATTTTAACAAAAAATAAAAAGTCTTAGTTAAATTTAAAGTGTGGGAATGTAAAAGGGAATACTCTATGCCACAATTAATAGTGCAATGAAGTCTTTATAAATATATAAGAATTTGTACACTTATTTAATTTTTATAATTAGAGTCAATCAAGTTTAATAATTAAAAAAAATCAAATTACTAATATAAGAAATTGGATTCTGCAATGAAAATCACTAAAATAACTAATTTAAACATTTGGCAAAAGAAGATTTTACACATTAAACAGCTAGGTGGTTAATAAATAAACATAAATTACATTTTACACAATATATATAAAACTAACATTAGCTACTAATTAATGATGCATTTAAACTAACTTCAGAAACTTAATGAAAAGCAAAATTCAGAGTATACTTATTCCCAATTTAGTAAGTAAACAATTCAATCTGATAACTCAAAGCAGGGATATTGATACATTGTACTAACGGAGATTGAATTTAGTAGAAAGAATTAATTTTTTATAACATGATAAATTTAAATTTAAATTTTTGTTAAAAGAGATGTCCACATTTAATACTCAAATTTACCTTAAAAAGAAAATTACCAACAAATGACACTACAAAATAATTGAACCATATAAAATTTGTTGGAAGTGACGTCTTGTGTCTTGACCTGCTTAGTGCTTCCACATGGAGCATTTGTTGTCATTATAACACTTCCACTTTACCAAAATAAAAATTACACTCATCCCTTCTCCAAAAAAATTCTTAAAAAAATCTATAATTTTATTTAAACTAAAATACTCTTATATTTATTGTTTATATAATTAAATATGTATTTGACTAATATAAAAAATTATTTTTAAAACTTTAAAATAAAATAATTATTTTTAACTCAAAATAAATAATAATTTTAAAAAAATTGTAATAAATCATATATAATTATTTTTAAAAAAACTAATACAATAATGCAAGATATTTTAATAAAAAAAAGAATAAAATTATAAAATTTTAGTCAAGGAAAAGAATATAAATTAATTACACTCTCCTCCATGTTGAAATTACTAATTATTCAAAAGAAAAAAGTGAGCATCCTTTTGATCCAAAGATTAATAATTAATTACATATATTAGAGTGCCATGCATGACACCATATATGACACTCACCTTTTTACAGCTACTAACCCTAATTTCTTAATTTGGTTTAATGGCCTTTGAAGATGCTTCTGCCCTCACTTCCTCTTTATGTTTCCTTTATAGTGACCACCATATGCAAAAGTTAAGAGAAACAACATACAAAGAAAAGGGACTTGAACTTTTTCTTTTCTCTTGTAATTAAAAAAATTTAAGAGTAGTACAATGATTTTAGTTTAAAAAAACTACTCTTTTTCTATTGGAGGAGAGATTTTTTTTTAAATTTTATAAATAAGTACTTAAAGATATAATTTCATGAAAATATATCTAATATAATATTTAATCTTTGTATATTATAATTGCTATAGGGTCTAGCTTCGAATATAATAATAATAATAATAATAATATATATATATATATATATATATAGGATTTATCTAACATGTATCTCATGTTAAGGTTTTTTTTATTGGTCATTAATAAAGCATTTTATGCCATAAAATCTACGAAAATTCATTTTAAAAAAAATAACTTTTAATGTTTAAAAACTTAATTAACCAATTAAATGAAATCTTAATATGCGCCCTTAAAGAACATGTTAAAAGGATCCTAAAATATATTATGTGAGGGGGAGGGGGAGGAGAAAAGAGAGAAAATAAATATAGTACAAAGTTACAAGAGAATATATAGTTCGAGAATATTTTAAATATAATAATTATTTTATAATATATATATATATGATTAATTTAGTATAAATTATCCAAGAGATTAAAGATCTGCGCGTTGAAGTATTTTTTGTGCATGTGAAATTTTTAGTATTTCAACAAATCTCCCCTAATCTCAACCTATATCATTCTCGATAAATCACATATATATTGATGGTTGAGATGTATAGTGCAGATTATGGGAAATCCTCTGATTAAACTCAGACATCCCAACATCCAGAGTGAGTGAGGCACATGCATGTTGTGTAGTTTATGACATAGCAGCAAGTTTTTGGACCACTTATAGCTACACATGCAATACATAATAGACAACCAAAAGTATATATATTTATTTTAATTATTTTCATATTTAATATTTTTTTTGATATATATATATATATATGTAGGGTTGTTAGGGAACGCAATCCGAGAACTCTTTCTCTCTCTGGGCATGTGTGTGTCTATGGCAGAAGCTACACAAGCAAAAGTAAGAATTTGAATAAAGTGAGGTGGTAGTGTATGAAGTGCACGGTTTAAATCATTAGATAAAATTTAAGATTGATGTCTACGCTATAACAATCTTATCTGATGATTTATATTGTATAAATTATGCATTTTATCAGATCTGCTCTTTAAGATATCCGAATCCGCAAAAGTATATGTTGTAGGGTTTAGTAGTCAGCATGAAGATGATGAGTGAGCCCTCCAAAGATTGCTTCTAACTGCTTTACAAGTGTGATGTGCTGTGTATCTTAATTCTTACTAATCACACATATTGGTGTTTGAGTATTTTCAATTTCTTATATATATATACATATATCAAAATGTAAATATATCAATTGAGTGATTGAGTTTATCTGATCAAATTTTATCTATGATAATTGTATTTATTGGGTTCGATTTTAAGTGATTTATCATTTAATGAATTATCTGTAAGAATCTTTGTAAATGCTTTATAAGCTCGAAAACTTATCCCGACTCTAAATTAGGGTGTTATTCACTCATCTCAATTTTTCATTACCCAATATATATATATATATATATATATATATATATATATATATATATATAATGTCTTAGTTATTACAAATATCTTTAAAAATCCATATCATAATAATTTACCCTAAAAAGTCTTTTAGGGTAAATGACTAATTAAGAATTTAGAAAAAAATTCTTGTTTCATTCAAAATATAGGTTTAAATTTTTTTGAAGTCATAACAACAGCGACACATAGCAGACACATATACAATACACACATTGTATGTGTGTCAGAATAATTTGTTTTAACTTATAAATGTGCCAAATACAACTTGTATAGGTGTCCAACATGACTTATATAATTGTAGAAGGACCCTAACAAATAGAAATAAATGAAAGAAAATTTAGAACACTCATTTTAGTCTAATTATTAAAGTTCTTTTTTAGTTGTTTCTGTTGTTTATGACATTTAACAAAATTGAATTTTTAATTTTTAAAAAAATTAAAATAAAATAAAATTATAATTTTCATCACAAATAAGTAAACTAACTGAAATAAAGATTTGAATAATATATTTTTAATTAAAATAATAATTTTAAAAGATATATTAGTTATTTTTAACTTAAACAAATTCTATTACTTTTTTCAAATAGAGGAAAACTACCTAATTTGAACATTTAGTAAAGAGGCAAATTTTTTTTTTTAATTTTTGAATTGTTAGTCAAACTACTATTTAAACCTCGAATTTTATAAAAATATTATTTAGTTTTTGAATTTGCAATTCTATCAATTATTTAGTCCCCTGATTGTTACACATTAAATAATCGGGTGACTTGACCATTAATTACTGACTTGATACCAATAAATACCCAATTAATCATCTACCACTTCATATGTCACATTAGATTTAACATTAAAAACTAAAAAAAAATCACCGAAATAAAAAAAACACAAAAACCCCTCTATATATAATTTGCTTTGGTAAGACTGGGAGATGACCGGACACAAGACATTTAACTGTATCACGTCATCAGTTAATGGTCACATCGTTATCCGGCTATCTAACGGGTAATGACCAATGAATTAAATAGTTGAAAAAATTATAAATTTAGAGATTAGATAATTTTTTTAAAATAAATTTTAAAAATTAAATAATAATTTAATAAACAATTAAAAAATTAAAAAGTATTTTACCTCTTTAGTAAAAGGTGAGAAGATAATTTACTTTTTACTTTCTTGGTACGCCTGTAAGAAACAGTGAAGTTTTCCATTACAGGGTTAATTACAATTTTGGTACAGAATCCTTTTTTATTTACTGAAAGTACAGAATCCAACTTTAGAATAACCCTGTTTGTTTCCTAGGAAAATAGATTCTCCTATGAGTCCTATCCATGCATGCTAATTTAATAATTATTTATGAGAAGGGCTTTAATCTTTCATTGTGTAGATAGCTAGCATATATATAGCTGGATGGTGGGAAAATGATAATAATATTTAAAGTTTTTTTTCCCCAACTTTTACTAGTAAAATATTTTACTTAATTAAACTTAAATTTTGTTAGTTTGATGATACATTTTCAGTCACAAGTTTTAAGTATTCGAGAATAATAATACAAAATAATAAAAAAAAATATAGGAGGACTGAAGATGTAAATCATAAGATCCCAGAATGATAGATAAAAAGGAAGAAGTGTATTTGTGAAATTGTGATAGAAAAGTACTATTTAAGTTTAGGGAAAATTTTATCGCACAACTATAAGACCTTATTTATAATTATATGGTATTGATCAATGTTGGGTGATAAAAAGCCAGCATAAGCATTATAAATTCAATGTGGCAAAAATGAGAATGTTGCGTTGGATGAGTGGCTACACTAGAATTGATAGGATTGTACGTGAATGACTGCATCAGAGAGAAATTTGGGGTAGCACCTACACTGTAGAAAAATTAGTTAAAACACGCATTAAGTATTATATACAAAAAAAACCATTAGAGGTATAAAAAAATCAAAGAAAATATTAACTATTAATAAGAACCATAGAAATGAATAAAGACAAAATATATTAGCGTCGCTTGATTCATATTACCGACCCAAAATTTTGATTGTTCTTGACGATGATATATTTTCACTTCAATATCATACATTTAAAATTTAATTATATTTACTATCTTCTTATTATACTTTAGTGTCAATTATAAATTATTTAATTTTTAGCGTCGACGATTATGACTGATACTAAACGAATTAACGTCAATTCTCATCATCGATGCTAGAGATAGCTCTAACTCTAACTTTATCTAAATCAGTAACGATATATGTAAATATGATTGTTTACATAAATTCAAATATTGAATGTGGCGCTAAGTGATCATATGCTGAATAGTTGCGGTGTTTTATCAATTTAGTCACAGTGATATATTTTTTAGTGCCAGAGACCAAATCTTAACTTTCAGCCAAAAATTTATTGTCATAATTAACTTTTAACTTGACTTGACATCATATTCAATATTAAAGTCGCTATGATATAAATGATGAACCCTTTTTCTTTTTTCTTTCAAACGAAAGCACCTCTTTTGGTCACTTAACAAATTCAACCATAAGCGAATAGGTATGAGTATGATATAAATAAAATGACATTAGGCATATATAATAGCTTAAAATTATTAAGCAATCTTGAAATATATTGTTTGTAAAAAGTCCATCCCAATAAAATTAAATTAAATCATTATCAAACAAATTAAACCAGATGTTTAATATTAATATGTATATTTACACCTAAAATGTGAAGTGGAAATTAAGTTAGTATATATGGAAAATATTATATATATTAAAAAATATTTTTCACATTGTAATTAATATTTTTTTTGGACAGAAAATAGTAATAAAGAAGTCACTCTCAAATATTATCAGGCAGAGCATCAGTAATACGTTGGAGAGATCAACAGAGACTCAACCCGAAGAATTACTGCACCGACCTAAACTGCAAGTATGCAGTTTTACCAGTTGCATTTACTCAACTAACTATTGAGTGCTAGAGTATCTCCCCAATTAAGGATGTCCACCGACCACCAAGTGAGATTTTAAATGACTTTAAAGATATTTAATCTGTTGTCCATAAATGAAACGAAAACTCTCTTCCAAATTCTTCACAAATTGTGCACATTTGCATTAATATTCTATGGTAAGGCTAGAAAACTAGAATTAACAAAGGACAGAACTTTTATTTTTTTTAAAAATTGTGTAAATATATAGACAAAGAAGAGTGAATATTAAAGAAAGAAACGTTATGTGTGGACCACGTGGGGAAAAGGACAGAGGTATAGACAACAACATAACCCAACTAAAAAATACTTTGTATTTTTTTGTTGTTGATAAAACTAAAAGATACATTGTCCTATGAGAAAGAAACAATTAAAAAAAATATATTAAAAAAAATCTCCAAAAAAAAAACACTATAATAAACTATATAGTTGTCGCCGGTTAGAGGAGCGGGATTATATTGGCCGGCGGCGACCATGTGGTCCTCTGTTGCAGCGTTTGCTACAAAAAAAAAAAATTGATTTAGCGATGAAAAATTTGTCAATACTTTGTACATGTAATTTTTTACAAAATAGTGACCGAATTTGGTCATTAGAGGCAAATTTTGTCACTAAATTATTTTTTTTATTAGTTGACTAGGTACGGCGAATTCTCCTTCTTCTTGTCTATATATAGTGGCAGTTTTGAATTTGTTACAACAGGATTTGCTTATAGCAAGAGTTATTTTAACTCAATAGCAACAGTTTTCACTATTGTTACTATCCAATTATATAAGTGTATATCCACAGTTGGTATTTTTTTTATGTCAATGATTAGTGTATTCATCAGAATGGACTTGATGACCAATTATTCGGGTACTGTAAGGCCCATTACTCAAGGTAATCCTCCCAACGGATGACGCTCCATTCCTATCCTTCTAAGGATCGAACTCAAGAGGTGATAATTAAGAGAACACATACAAATCCCTTATTATTTATATGACACCACGTTGATGGCAGTTGTTATATGTCTTAAATCTTAATATTAATTTATAGTATGAAGGATATAGTGGCAGGTTGAGAATTTAGTAGTAATGATACAACTGCTGGTATAAGTTTAGTAACAGTTTTTTTATAACTTGCAAGTGTTGGTTGAAAAAAAAAATCATGTGGACAAAATTTTAACACATGATTCAAATAAATAACATGTGAGATTTAATATAATTACCCATGTGTGTGCACATAGGTTAATTAAGTTTGGTTATTTTTGGGTGATATATATATAAACCATATACACAAAAGCAGTTAAGTGTGTGCTTATATTTATATATGTGTATGGAATTAATTGACATCTTTGTTAAACAAATTAATTTATTCTTACACTGTTAAATAATTTTTTATGTAAACTTTTTTTTTTAACTAACCTTAACCGTACCATTGAACTTGAAGTTCTAAATATAATAGTCAACATCATATCTACAAAATTTGATCATATTAATTAATCCAACATTTTTTAGTGCCCTAGCTACTATATTAATTATATACTACAAAATTAAGTATTAATAATTTTTTAAAAAATAATATAATTAAAGTGCACCCTTTTTTTCCATGAGAGGCATTAATTGTAATTAACATATGGTTGGTTAGAGTGGTAAGTACTCAATTTTTCTTAAATAAAGTCTCAAATTTGAGTTTTGTATATGGAAACCTCTGCTGAGAGAGCTCTACTCCCATTATGGTATCCCAGTTAGTTTGAACATGATTGCCTCGACTTAAGAGGATACCTATGGAATATAAAAAGAGACATTCATTGTAAATTTGATTTAACTATTTTTTTTCAAACATTAATCTAAAAAAAAAGGCATTATTTTGATTTAACTATTTAATTATTATTAAATGAAAATAATAAAAACAAAATATTTTTATCCTCAAAATTAAAAATTAAAGATTAAACTTCCATAAAAGAAATTAAGATTAAACATAAGAAAAAGTGTCGCACGTGGAACAAAAGAATGAAATCACCATTTTTATTAATTATATGTGAAGGAATTGAATCATTTGGAAAAGATATACTAGCACCCTAAACATAGGGTTCTCACTTTTTTTCCACTTTGCAATACTAAAAATTTACAATATATAAATATATATATAGCCGCCACCTCCACATATTAAAGCAAACCTATAAATACTATTTATTTATTTGTCAAGGAATATACTTAATTAATTAATAAAAATAAATGGCCAAAGCAATTTTATTCTTGACACATACACATGCACGTGGCTTTCTAGTTGCTTACTCCTTCTCAAGTTTAAGTCAAGCATTATTACTCACCAAAAAAAAGTCAAGCATTATTAATAGAATAATAGCCATTAAAAGGATTGGTTAATTAATAAACTAGGTTTATGTACGTACTTTTTAATATTTTTATCAAGTTCTTTAATTAAAATTAAATATGTGGTTTTTTTAAAAAAATTAATTGTAAAATAAATGAATCATACAAATCATACATGTAAATATTTTATTACAGAATCTAATTAATAGTAATAATATACAAAATGTGTACCTAAATTCTTTTATTAATTAATGAATTTTTTTCTTGAGGAATTTGAAATTTAAACCATTCAATCCATTAGTGACACCTTCTTGAACAAAGATCGAAAGAGATGGATAAATATCTCACTTTACTTATTCTTTGTGAACAAAATGGTATTAAAATTATAATTCTTTTTTTTTTTGGGTAGTATATATATATGTGGTGAATAAAATCTGTCAAATCCAAAAGCAATCACTTTTATAGGTATTATGATGTTGCATGATTATACAATTTAAATTGCATTAATTGATTGGTCTAGCTACTTGCATATATATTATCTTTCCAAATAGCTTATTAGGGGAGATGAATTGTTAAAAAAAAAAAAAATCAGAGAATAATTCAAAGAAGTTGTTCATTTTCAGAGCCGTCAAGATGGGTTTAACCCAACTGAATCAATTCGTTTAATTCATTAAATAGGATTTTGCACACATATATACACATTAAAAAATATATACACAAATTCAGTCACCTTTAAAAATTATTTACAGATATAGTACTGTGCACGAGCAAAAATGCCATCAGTGAGGGCTGTTTTTTTTAAACTTTAACAAGAAAAAGGCCCTCACTGAGTATAGGGTCAAATAGTCAACCCTATAAACGCCCTCATTGAGGGCATTTTTTATAATTTTATTACACTTGTTTTCATGTAAATATTAGCATAAAAAACGCCCTCAGTGAGGACAGTTATAGGGTTGACCATTTGACCCTATAAACGCCCTCACTGAGGGCGTTTTTCTTGTTCTTCAATATGCACAGTAAAAATAGTATATTTCTGTAGATAATTTTTAAAGTGGCTGAATTTGTGTATATGTTTTTTATTGGGTATATATGCGTACAAAAGCCCCATTAAATAAGTGAGTTGGGTTTTACATTTTTTTAAATCCATATAATACATGTACCAATCACTTATTATATGAGCCATGAAGTATATTTCACCGGTCACTACTCAGCCTGTTTAACACTTCTAATGTTTTTTTCATCAAAATTCTAAGAAAAACAGTATCAAATTAAAACTTTATTTTGTATTTTTAATTTGTTATTATAAATTTATGATGTTATTTATCTATTTACGTGTTAGAATTAATGTTTTCGTCCATTTCATTAATCACTTGTTGTAAAACAAAAATTGAAAACATTTTTTTATGGATTCGAGAGCTAATCCGTTATTAAGATGATCAAGATAAATATTTTTCATCCATTTAAAATTGAGCCTATTTAGCTCGGCCTGATTAATCTATAATTTATGCAGTAGACCAATTCGATTAACTCGTGACCTGTGATAGGCCGAGCTATATAAACTGATATGGCCCACTTTGACACTACCTCTAATCATTTTAGTTAGGTGAAAAAAGATCTTGGAATTTAAAATTTAGGGACTAAAGTAAAATTAAACTTAAGAGACTAAACTGAAACCAGAATCAAAGGTAAGGGACCAAACATGCTATTTTGCATTTAGTTAATAAGAGAAGTTAATTTTTTAAAATTTTATTCAATTTTTTAAGTATTTAAAAAATTTTAATTAATACACTATAAAATTAATGGGTTTATCTAAAAAAAATATCCTTTACTACCCTAGTGTTTAAGGACGCGTGTTTACTACTTAAGTTTAAACTTTGAAGCCAACATTATTTTGAAAAAAAAAAATCTCCTAATAAATACAGTAATTTAAAATAATTACTTCTTTCTAACTAAATTATTTTAAAGAAAATTAAAATAGTTTATCAATATTTAAGAAGCAAATTTTGTTCGTTTATTTTTAAACAAAAAGTACTTTTTCAACAATCAAATTATATCAAAGAAAACATGCATAGATTTATTTTGTAATTAATTAATGTTATTTAAAAAGAATATAAATACCTTTAAATACTTATTATGTTTAATTAATTAAGTTTTTAGTCATTATATCAGTCTTAATCAATTAAAATATGAAGAATAAAATTGTGTGTGTGTGTGTATATATATATATATATATATATATATATATTTCAATTTGAATTAAAAGCATAAATACCTATAAAAATATACCTTTTATGTTTTAAAATTCATTAAGATAAAATATATTAAACATTTGATATTAGTATTAAAATGATAAATTTAAATGAATCAAATTAAATTAGATCTTTTTCTCCTAAAATTGATAGATTACTAAAGAGAATATACGTGTGTTTTGCATGCTATATGATTAAAAATTAGAACTTTTTTTTTTTCTCACATGTATTATCTTATTGAAAATAATCCTGTTTGAGTTAGCTGAGATCCCATAACGGGGATAAAACTCTCATAATAGAGTTTTTTTTATACGCAAGTCTCGAACTCGGAACCTTGCCTAAGAGAAATGAAATACTTACCACTCCAACCAACTACCTGTACAATTAGATATTTGATAACATATTAAAGGACGATAAAAAAAAATAAAATACCTACCACTCCAACCAACCAGCTATTGATCAAAAATTAGATATTTGATAACATATTAAAGGAGGATATCTAATCTTTAGCATCTAAAATATTATAGTATGCATACCCTAGCAGCCGCTTTCTCTTTTCTCTCTACATTCGTTCTTTAACCAGTTTCTTTCTACAGATCTAACTGGAGGGGTTGCCAAATTTTTGGCAACCCCTCCCTATTTTTCTTCTTCTTGTGTTACCGTCGTTACGTTTCATAAATAAGGTAAATATTCATTCCCCCAATTTTGGTCGTGATTTTCTTTCAGATTTACTTTTGAGTTTTTTAGTCCTCTCTTGTGAGAGTGTAGTCTCCCTTTATTAGATCGATTCAGATCTAGTAAGTGGAGCTTGTTTTATTTTTGTGTGTATTTATTTTCTTTTGTGAATTTTTTTGACAATCAGGTGATTCTGGATTCTCAAGATTTGTTATAATCATATCTAAATCTACGAATCATCTATGTTAAAAAATTTTCACTCGTTCATCATGATGTTGGAAGAGCCTACGACAATTTCAACTTTGAAGATTACTTCAGATCTAATATGCAGGAGGTATAAGAGTAACAACTCTGTTGGCAACACCAAAGACGGTGAGATTTTTCATCCTGAAGAAATAGGATCAGCTGAGCTTACACTTTGTTTACTTAGTTCAATAATTGTTAGGATTTATTCTTCAGTATTATTAGATTGGAGTTTTCTAAATTATTGTAAGTACCGTTTGACTTTTTTTACAATATAACGAAGTTTTAATGCTTTTTTATCAAAATATATATATATATATATATTATAGTATGCAAAATAACAAAATTAAAATCACAACGTATAGTACCATTCGGCAAACGCACCCTATAGTTCCTACATAAGAAAGAGCCCTTGCTCCATTAACATAAGTAACATAGTTTAATTAATAAATTATAACTTTTGGTAAAGGTTCCCAAAAATTTAATAATTTTGAAAAGTTTACTTTTTTTAGTTTATAGCTTATAATAAATTCTCTAATCTCTATATTTAAGCTTTTTTTATTATTATTAATTATCACTCAGCAAGAGTGAATTATTTTTTAAAAGTAACTAAACAAAATACCTCTATTTTTTAATAAAAACAAGAGCAAGTTCTTTCTTGTGCAAAAACTTCTCCAAATTAACAAATTCTTGGATTAAAATGGGGAGATGGTTCGAACTTCAAAGATTTTTTAGGTGAAGTAAAGCTACTGTCACACATTAAATGTGAACATATTTCTCAACGATATTAGCAAAGAATTCAATCAAACATTTGATATATATCACTATATCATGAAAAGAGACTAGTTTAATTTCTTTTGCTATCATTTTTGTTCAAAGATATTATTTAACCCGATATAATTCTATTAGAGGCTTGACATGCATCAAAGTGCATGCAATCATTTTTTCTTAATTTTTGAAATTTAATGTAAAAAGTATTATTAATATATTTTAAAATAATAAATAATTTAATAATTACCTATATTTCTAATTCCCCTCTCACAACTATTCTTAACTATCTCACCTATGATCACTTTCTCTCTCACATCTCTTCCAATTATGTTTTATTTCAGATTTTTTAATTATAAGGCTAAATTACTCTTTTGGTCCTCAACGTTTGCACGAAGTTTAATATTGGTCCTTAACGTTTCAAAAATTTATTTTTGGTCCTCAACGTTTTTGTTTTGGTCAAAATTGATCCTCTAGCGTAACATCTGTTTGGTTTTGCCATTAAATGCTGACGTGGAAGGCTTATGTGGTACACTCTCTCTCCTACGTGTCATATTTAAATGACATGGCACCCTCTCTCACTCCAACTCAGCAAAACTGACGCCGTTTTGTCTGGTTTTGCTATATTTAAATGAATCAAAACGGCGTCGTTTTGCTGAGTTGAAGTGAGAGAGGGTGCCATGTCATTTAAATATGACACATAGGAGAGAGTGCGTACCACATAAACCTTCTACGTCAGCATTTAATGGCAAAACCAAACAGATGTTACGCTAGAGAACCAATTTTGACTAAAACAAAAACGTTGAGGACCAAAAATAACTTTTTGAAACGTTGAAGACCAATATTAAACTTCGTGCAAACGTTGAGGACCAAAAAAATAATTTGGCCTAATTATAAAATATAGACATTTTGTGAGTCCAATGATCAGAAGACCCAACGGCCATATAAACATAGATGAGCTATATCAAAACTAATGAAACCTTTAAATATCTCCCATACCAAAAAAAAGAAAAAAAAAATACTCAACTCAGATTTTACCTATACCAAATGATGATATTTACATTTTACCTACCAAATACTTAATAATTTCTGAAGTGTTGATGATCTCAAAATTAGCAAATAGTAATCTATGGAATATATACTTTAGTTGGGCACATGGTAGTACCCCTAACTTTAAGTGTATAAGAAGAAAAAAGAAATTCCAAAAAGCATTAAATATTGTAACAAACAAGTCATTTTCCTAATCACAAGTATCAAATGTTTCCAATAAGTGGTATATATGCAGCTGGCACCTATTAGAAGCAGAAGAAGCAGCTACCCAAAATATGGCAAACTTGCAAGAGAAGGGAGTTTTCATCAATCTACACCAAAAAGATCTTTTATATATATAGTATTATATAATAGTACATATATGTATAAGGTGAGGAGATGTTTAGTAGTACGGTAGTATTGGACTTTAGTATATTCTTCTAATCAGTTGATTCCTGAACCATTCAAGGTGGGTCCTTATTAATGTGAATTTATATTAATATTAATAAATATTGGCTCTACATGATTGGAGGGATGTACTGAAGTTCAATGGTACAGTACCATTGAATTTTTATCCGTATAAGATTGACCTTTCTTGAGTAGGGAAATATTTGTTTAAATAATTTATATTTTAATAAATCAGTAATGTTTATTTTTAAAAATTTAAAATTAAGTTTATAATAATTAATTATGATTTAAAATCATATTGTTACACCACACGATTAAATTTTGGTTGTCGAAATAATTAAGTTGCTGAAAAAAGACAATAGACGCAGTATTTTCAACGGTCAACAATTATCGTTTTTTAACGGTATTTTTCTCGACAGCCATCGTCAACAAATGTATTGTCGAAAATATTATCGACAAATGTAGACAATTGTTGATCGTCAAAAATATTCTTATTAACTTTTTTCAACAACTTATTTCCATGGCGAAATTTTAATTGTTGAAAAAATATACTTATTTTGATGGTCAAAATTTAATTGTTTAAAAAAAAATTTCGACAACTAATAGTGGCCATCAGAATATAGCTTGTTGAAAATATTTTTTTTGTTGTGCAACATGATAAATCCTAATTCAAATTAATCGTTGCTGGGAGAAGTTCTTACATTTACTCCTGGGTTAGTGTGATGACCTCCAATTGGAGGATACCAATAAAAAAAAACAAAAAAGTACCATTATAGAACCAATGCAAATGCAACATAAATGGTAAAAGATATATGTTTCTTTAATCACCGTCACTTGGAAGAAAATGAATAGAGTTTTATTCGTCTGATGCGTTGCCCTATGCAATCGGCCTGGTAGCACTTGAAACATTAGTCATCAGATCCACTTTACATGTAGATACCCTGGTGAAAACCATTGACACTTTATTTTATATATTAAAAATATATATATATATAGTACTTGAAAAACTTATTAGGTAGATATAATATTAATTAACTTGACAATAATAAAGCAATGAACCAAAGTGCATAAATTAATATTAGAGATTTTAGGCCCGCTCTAATAAATATTTTAGTCAAGATAAAAAAAATATTATTGAAGCTTTATTTTCTATTTTCTTATTTTTCTTTAATTTATATATTGATTGTTTATGAAAAACTTATTAGATAGATATAATAAGAATAAACCAATGAACCAAAGTGCATGTATAATCAATATTAGAGGTTTTCGCATACAAAAACATAAATATCATTTTTAAAATTTTTTAAATTTAATACTAAAAAGTTATTATATTTTGAAATGAAAAATTAAATAATATAAAAAAATTATTTACTTTTTTATTCTTCTCCTAATAACTACTATTATCTCGTTTTTTTTTTTAAAAAAAAACTATTATCTCTACTTTTAATCACTATAAGAATAGGAGAGTTGATTAAAAGAATCAAAGCCTCTAGAACATGTGAGAGAGTACTTTTGTTGGACAGCCAATCAGCACATTTAATTTGTTAGCTTCGCAAAAGCTTCCTAGCCTAAAACTATTTATCATCATAAAATTGACTATACATTTAAATATGTATGGCTAAAATGCACATACATCCCCTGAGTTTTTACTTTGGGGTAGAGATATCCCTTTTGTTAGGGTTTCGTGAAAATTAACCATTAAGTGCCACGTCAGCAAGTATGTGTGAGGGGTGTCTCTGCCCCAAAGTGAAAACTCAGGATGTGTATGTGCCCCTAATAAAAACTCAGGAGGTGTATGTGCCCATAAAGTGAAAACTCAGGGGGTGTGAAAATACTAAATTGCCTTCATACATGTTTGCTGACGTGGTACTTAACGGCTAATTTTCACGGAACCCTAACAGAAGGGGTGTCTCTGCCCCAAAGTGAAAACTCATGGGTCTATGTGCAACGTTTTAAAACTCAGAGGGTCTATGTGTCCCTGACCCAAAACTCAGGGGGTGTATGTGCATTTTAGCCAATATGTATTTACTATTATATTAATAATAAAATCACAATTAAAATTTATACAAAAGGTTCCCTATTAAAAAAAGATTTTTTATACAAAAGATTAATTATTATTATTATTATTACAAAAGATAAAAGAAAGTAAGTATGACTTTTTTAATATAGAAATATAGTAAAAAGAATAATTGGTATGTATATTGTGTGTGTGACCTTCGCTAGACAAAATCTAATAAATAGCTTGATACTGATAATTTCAACAAAAAATAGAAAAAGAATAAATATAATTTATTTTTACCAAATATCAAAAAGAAAAAAAGAATCTTTTTTTTTTCATTAAAAAAATTTAGGTTGAGGTAAGCACCGATGTCCCATTAGGGTCAGACTATACCTTTCAATCTCTGAGAAGTTACGAGAGAATTTACATATCACCCACCAATAAAATTCTCACATTAATAATAAGATTCCAACATTCCATATATATAATAATAGGAAAAAGTGAGAGAGAGAGAGAGTAAGATAGAGAAAGAGACGCATAGAGTTTGTTTTTGGGTTAAGATATATATTTTTGGTTCATCCATGATGTATAAGCTAAGTTAATGCAATGCCTATTTAGCCATGCAAAGTGGTCCCCTTATAGAGTGGATCTTTAATAGTAATTCTCTATATATTTTTTGAAATCATGAAATCTTTATCTTTCTTATAACTCCATTAAAAAATATAGAAGATTAATGTAGAAGATCCATTTCTGTCTCTTTATATATATTTTTTTCATAAAGAAAAATTTTACGTGAGGGAATGACGCCCTAATTTAAGGTCAGGGCAGGCTTCCAAGTTCAAAGAACTCTTACAAAATTTCTTACAGATGATCCACCAAATAAGAGATTACCAGCTAAGAATTAAATCCAAACCATACAATTATTATGAATAAAAAATAACCAAGTGAACTAACCTTTGCGGTCCCTTATATTTTCACCCTTTTCCTTGGGCTCTCATGCTTATTGCTTTCTTCTTTCTCTCTCTCTCTCACACACACACACATATATATATATATACATACGTGTGAGAGAGAAAGAGAGAAATTAAAGGAAAAAATAGATGAGAGTAGTAAAGGGTCCCCACATATACCCACAAGAGTTGGTCACTTAGATATTCAGCGGAAGAAATTAATCTCTTATAACGTGATGAATATGAATTTGAATCTCTTTTGAGAAAGATATTCAAATTTAATACTCGAAAATCTTTCGAACATAATTACCTCCAATAAAAAAATATCTGTAAAAAGAAAAAGGGTCCCCCACTTCCTTAGGAACCAACACAAAAGTTATAAATGCTCTTACAACAAAAATAGAAAACACTCAGGGTGTGTTTGGTTAGTGGGGTGGAGGATGTAATGAGAATGAGAATGATAATGAAAATAGAGGATGTAATGAGATTGCAGAATGGAATGAAAAAAGTAATATGAAAGTAATATGATATTAATGGAATAAAAGTGGGTAAAATGACCATTTTACCCTTATATTAAAAGTGAGAATGGAATAAAGTGAATAAAAAGTAATGACAAAAATATAATTTTATCACGTTACAAAAAGTAAAATGTATTTAATTAAAAGAATGTAAAAAAATTACGTTTATGATTATATTAACAAAACTGCTAACCAACCCTGCTCCACTATCGCATGTTTGCAAAACTGCATGGTGCTAACTAGTCTTGGTGGGACAATATTCAAATTTTCATACCTACACCTACCTATTATAGGGACCACTTTAATTAATTTAATTTAATTACCTCTTTTAATTAGTTAATTAATGTGCTTTAAATTTTAATTACTCTTTCTCTCTCCTTTCTTTCTTTTTTTTTAACAAAAGTAGCTAGGGACTAAAAAATTAACAGGTTTATCTAACACACTTCTTAAGATTCTCGTTCATTCTTTAAGAAAGAATTTATTATTTTGAATTTGATAAAATATTTATTTTAAAAATTTTTATAATAAAGTCTCTTATTGGTTATAAAAGGAATGCTTAACCAACCGCAAGAGTGTGGCCGGTGTGGGTTTGTATCCTACATTGGAGTATAAAAAGTATTATGTAGTTAGTCGTTTACCGTTAAATGAAAGGATCAACAGCGAAAAAATTAGTCATTGATGTCGGCAGTGGATACCCTAAAAATCTTAAGTTGTGCCCTTAGCAAAGTAAAAAATAAAATAAAGAATCAAATTTAAATACAAACTCTTAGATATATTATATCAAGTAAATCAATGATTTAATCGAGTTTATTTTTTTAATTTTATTTTTGAAATATTTTTTCCAATCAAATTAAAATAGCCTCTTCCAAAGAAAGAATTTCATCCGTTAATAAGTGGAAGTCCAAGTGAGATTATTAATTCATAGCATCAACTTATTTGGTAAAAATTCACTTAAATGACACTATTTTAGGAGAAAGTTCCACCTAAATGAGTATCCTTCATGATTTAATGACTATACAAATTCTCTTGTTTATTATACTGATTGAGATAAAAAAATTTTTATTGTTCTAAAAAAATCATTTTTACTAGTGTAGAATCTTTAGTGGAATAAATTAGAAGATTTTATTTAAAAAAACTAATTTAAAAACCAACCTATCAAGCATTATTAAATCATTAATTTACTCTACTATAACTGTTTAGAGGTAGGGTGATCATTGTATTAGATTGGTTCAATATATAAATATGGCCCCTTTATTCAACCGAACTAATTTAATTGGATGACTAAACAAAATGTCTAATCTTTTTTCTTCATTTGATCTGTTTCAATCTAAATCACCTATTATCGATTTGGTTTGGATTGGATCTAAATCCAATTTCTAGTCATATATATAAATAATTCTACCAATAAAATTGATTTAAGAAGAATTTAAAACATAGTTCAAAAAAAAAATTTTAGAACAAGTCTAACCATGGAAAATTGTGATTTATGTTTAATATTTAATATTTGTAAATAATTAATGTATAATATATATATTAAATTGATGTATAATATATGATTTAAAAAAAACTAAAATTAATGTACATTAATTTTTTTATCATATATTATACATGTTTTAAATCATCGAAAGCAAATTAATGTATAATATATGAAAATAATAAATTTTATTATTTCAATTGTTTTATTCATTCTATTTGTTTGTTATCCGAAATAATTTATTTAGTACTAAACCAATTAAATTCATTTTTTTGCTAAATTTTCATATTGATTTTTGGACCAGCTTATTTGAAATTGGATTTGCTCATCACTCCTAATTTTAGCTTTTTAATTATTAGGTGTTCGTTGCATCAAAGCAATTCAAAAAAAAAGTTTTTTTTTCTTTTATTTGTAATTCTTTTTTTTAAAAATTCTCCATAGGCCTTTTCAGTATAAGAAAATGAATGAATGAATTAATTAATTAAAAAGGCAGAAAATAATTTTCAACCTCTTCTTGAAGAATCTCCTCCGATCCCTCAACTTTCCTATATATATAAGTGTCCCTCCCTTCTCTCTTCTTCATCCAAAACCCTAGCTCACAAAAGTAGCTTCTTCCACTTCAATTAATGCCATTTTTTTCTTCTTCTTCTTCTTCTTCAATTCATTCTCTTTGATCTGCTGTTATCTTGCTCACAGTTCTTACCATGCACCACCAATAGTTGAAGCTGCCAGCATGATCTTAACTTCCTACTAATTTTTTCATTGTGGAAAGATCAGATCATGTGGCAGTTTCACCTCTTGCTGGTAGCCTGAATCATCATAACCAAAAAAAATTAAAACCCTAATTCCCCAAATAATTATAGCTTCTACTTCCTTTCTGATCTATCTGTTTAATTAATTGTGAAATCCCCACTATTTTTTAGGGTTTTATTTTATATATATATATATATATATATATATATATATATATATATATATGATTGTTAGGGTTTTGAAAGACAGGAATTGTGCGGCTCGGAGCAGTTCATTAATGATTCCAAGATCCAATTCTTGCTTTGGTGATTGAGCCTATATATATCCTTTAGTATTGAAATTGCTGAATTTTTTTATTTTTTAATTCATTATATATATATATATATATTAGGGCATGTATATATATATATATATATATATGTAATATATCTTTACTGATTGAATTTTTCCTTAATTATTTACAGGTGAAATATATCTAGATGTGAGGGTTTGTTATAGTACTTTTGGATTTTCTCTGATATATATACCCTTCTCACAATACTAATTAATTAAAGTCCTAATTAATTATATAAACATTTTCACATTGTTGATTTTGCTGTTTTTCTGTGTTTAGTTATGAGAAAGATCTTGAAAATGTTTGAATTTTCTCCCATGAGGATTCTGGGATTAATTCACAATATGGCCTTTCATATATATATATATATATATATATATTGATCTCTATTCTCATAATTAATTAATTTATATATATACATATTGCAAGATGATGATTATATTAATTAATATATATATGTATGACATCATATATATATATTGGTTATATATTTAGAGTTGTTTTTAGGTTTGCTTTCTCCCATTTTTGTACATTAGCTAGAAGATGATGCATGAAAGTAGATAAGATAGGAATTGTACTTGAGATTTTTAGAATCTACAATGACTTCAGCAATGGAATAGTTAATTTGTCCCATTTTCAGCATCTTCCTCACATCACAAAGCAATGTATATATATATCTATAGTACACTATACTATGTATCTTTTTGGTTCATGCTTGATATAATTTGGATCATAATAATTATTAGCATCAAAATACTATGAGCTTTAATTTACATCACTTCCATTTTTGGAATATATATTACAGCCTAGGACTTGTTAAACTTCTTTGGATTGCAAGTTTGATCGGAATTTTTAGAGTAAATTATTATTTTGGTCCATAAAAAATGTATTTTTGTCTCAATTTAGTCTTTGAAATATGAAAATACTCGATTTAGTCTTTAAAATATGAAATTTTTAACTTAGTCACTAGAAATCTTCGTTAGCATAATTGTGCATAAAATTTCTCAGGGACTAAATTTGATATTTTCAGCTGTTTAGAACTAGTTCACTCAATTTTTTTGTTTTTTTTTTGTTTTTTATGATGTTGAGCTCAATCTTAATATTTGTTTTTCACAATTAAAAAAGTGAAATTTGTACTTGGAATTGAAAATGTCTTATACTCTCATAGACAAGTCTATTAGCTAGAATTTGGATCTCGTGTGATCATTGGATGAGAATGTTATAGTACGAACACGAATCAGATGATTTTGAAAAAAATAATGTACTAGTAACTAGCTAGCTCATGCTTAATATATTATTATAATCTCTTCATGTCTTGAAATTAAATATATAACCCCCAAAATATATTATTCTTAATTATGTCTCTATCATCATATTATCTTCTAGATGTTGGCAAGCATAGGTGTGTTTTCTTCTTCTCTCTTATTTTATCTCTTCCTTTGTCCATTTTGGTATTTCTTTAATTTGGACTTTAATTAGAGAGCCTCTTGTTTGGAAAAGATTCCCAATACATTGCTTTCAAGTCTGCTTCTGTGAGTACAAAAACATATATAAAGCTCACTGATATATGATTTTGATTCTCCCAATTTTTTCCTTGTGTCTCCACTCTCCATATGTCAATTATTCTTCCTTGATTCATTAATATAATTAATTAATTAATTAATTAATTAATTATTAACCATACCTATACAATTCTTCTCTTATATATTCATCATATTTTGGATATTGATGTCATTGGCTGAAAAAGAATCTTTTGGATGGAAGAGCTAGTTCTATATATGGGAGTTCTGGTTCCTGAAAATGTAGCTCAAAAAGGTGACTGAAATAATTAATATTAATTAGATGGATCATAAATACTTGGTTGAGGGAAAGATAGAGGGCATATATACTTTAAAAAGCATGTTAATTTCTTAGGCAATATTTAACATTTATAGCTACTGATTTCTTATAATTTTAGTAACTTATTTTTCAAAATTGAAATAATTTCTTGATATATATATATATGATAACATCAGCAAGTTACTGATCTTATATGTACAGAAGCAATAAATTCCCTACTTAATTAGTATTAATTATATGCATCAATATGTAATTAAGGGTATATTAATTCAAGGAGAAAAGAGGAAAATGGATACTGAAAAAGGTATAAATCTAGGATCTTGGCAATCATTAGTACGATAGTCCTGAATTTGAGTAAATCTCTCTAATCATTTAGTCCTTAATCCATTTAAGGTGGTATCTGATCCTTATAAATTCTTGTTAATATTGAAAAATGACACTAAATAATTGAAAGGATTTACTGAAGTTCGACACTCCCGTGGTACTAATTTTTTTTATTGGTGCTTAGGGCACTGGTTAAAAAAAATTAGAAATTTTTTATAAATTAACACCATTAATTTAATTTAATTTATAACTCTATCAATGTATTAGAAATTTTATTAACTAATGCTCTAGTTAAGGGCATACTATATACTAGTTAGTAATTAAGTCGAACTTTGAATATAAATAAAATCTATCTATCCTTCTTCTTTAATTTAATCGATCTCTCATAAATTCAAACATAAATCTATATATCAAGTTCTCACAGATCTCTATCATGTTTTATAAACTGCAGACATTTTCTTGGGTATATATATATTGTGGAAAATATTTATTTAATTACTATATGCATATATTTAAGTAGTGGAACACCATATAGTAATTTGGAGAACCAAGAGACAAATATATATATATATATATATATATATATATATATATATATATATATATATATATATATATATATATAGAATTAGTTGTAAAATCTTTGAGAGAAACGTACCACAAAAACTAGCTAGTGAGATTATAAGACTTATATATACACACACACTTTTGTTTTTGGTATGCAAAATTGATATTAAGGGTATGTTTGGATTGGGGATTAAGGAGGAGAAGAGAAGGGAAGGGGAGATTTTTAAGATATCTTCCCTTTGTTTGGGAAGATGAAAATTAGAAGAGAAGATAATAAAAGATCAAACCTTAATCCTCCATTATCCTTCTCCTTCACAAATTCAAGATACTTCAAATTGGAATATTTTGGAGGAGGTGTCAACACCCAAACAAGGGAAAGACATATGGAAGCTTAACCTTCCCTTCCCGTCCCCTCCCTTCTCCTCTAATCTCTCTCATTCCCTTCCCTTCTTAATTCTCAAACAAACCCCAAAGGAAGACACTCCCAAATACTACCAAATATGACATATTGGCCGGATATATATATATATATATATATATACACTAGTACTTAGACACACACACATATACATATATAGGGTAATGCTATAAAGTTCATGATAGCTCAAGCTCATCAGTCTAGAAGTGTTGGATCTGTATCATCTTAAATTTTTTTTAAAAATTTTTGACACAGATCTCAAGACAAATCCAATAATTTTAGATTGATAAACTTGAGCTATCATGAGCTTTAGAGCATTACCCTATATATATATACATACTTGCAAACAAAACTTTTTTTTGTATTTTCCTTATGCACTTAATAAGAAGATTGAGTGTCTAGAAATATTAAAATTAACATGAAAAATTCAATTAAAAAGAAAAGTTGGTGCAGAAGGGAAGATTATGTACTTCTTACCATTTAATTAATATTAATATCCCATTTTTGTGATATTATTGGAGATTTTTTCCAATTATCAAATTGTTTATATGAGATCAGTCATCAGTATATATGGTCACATAATGTCTTTTGGGGTCTGCTAATTACAAGAAATGTATGCATATATACCATTAATTTTATATTCCACACTGAATATATAATTAATTTTTCTTGAAAATACTTGGCTCTGAAATTGTTTTCTCCTTTTAATTAATTGAGATGGAATATGATAAAAAGCCATTCATGTTTATTTGTTTATTTCATATATGCTTATTCCTGGGGGCTTTCTTTAATTTCCTCCAACGTGATTGATTGGTATTAAATTGGTTCTATAATAATGTGGTAATTTTGTCTTAATTTATCTAAAATTAATTAATTTACTTCCATAGAAACAACTAAATAATTCCTTAATTATTACATGTTTACAGCTAATTATTACCACTAGTTCCTTTTTGTATCTTGAAGATCTATACCTGAACTAAATCCTACCTTAATCTCTTTCCCAAAAAAAGTAATTAAATCTTTGATTAAAAAAATTATCTTTTCTTATCAACTATATATGTTACCCCAAGTTAAACTTTCAAAATAATTTACATACTATATCAAAGGGCCTAACTACAAATATTATGAAGGGAGTGGATATTACTGAACTTCAGTACATCTCTTCAATCATATAACGTCATTTGTTAATATTAATAAAAATTCACATTGATTAGGACCCACCTTGAATGGATTAGGGACCAACTGAGTACGGTAATACTGAACTTCAGTACATCCCTTAAATCAGTTGGTCCCTAATCCATTAATTCAAGGTGGGTCCTAATCAATGTGAATTTTTATTAATATTAGCAAATGACACTATATAATTAAAAAGATGTACTGAAGTTCAGTAATATGATAGTACTATACGATAATACTGAACTTTTATCCTAACTAAAGGAGTACTATATATTGTGGTAAAGTAGTCATTAAAGAAATGGTATCTATGGAGTGAAGTGGAAAAGAAAACCCAATAAGTTTAATCAAAATAAATATAATTTCTCAATCCACTTCCCTTTATTGGACGCTAAAATATCATTAATGAGGTGCAAATTTAAAAGGTGAAATTTTTATTTATATTTTTATAATATTAATTAACCCCTACAAATTTAGATCTGAGTGAATTAATAAGGTTAAAATGAAAATAAGATGTGTGGATAGGAGTTTGGTTAAAATATAATTACTATAGAAGGAAGGCAAGCAATATTTGGAAGTAAATTTACCTCGATTAATTAATTTGGATTTAACCTCTTGTCGCGCATCTGACTATAGTGAAAGAGTCTTTTAACGAGATTAACTATATTCTTAAAACCTTGTTTAAACGATATCAATTCGCTTATAAACTTGGACCAATTTGGTTAATATTTGGAAGTCAATTAAATATAGGTTTTCATTTTTCAAACTTAATTATAACTCGAATGACAAATTTCAAGAAGCTAGCCATTGCGTTAAAGGTGTGTTAACTATATTAATTGTTGGTCAAAATTCCAAATTGGTCTCTTATATTGTCACCAAATTTCATATTGGTCCTTTATGTTTCAAAAAGTTTAAATTAATTCTTTATGTTTGTAAGAAGTTCCAAATTGGTCCTTTCGTCCACTTCCGTCAATTTTTTAAGTTAAGTGCTGACGTGTCATGCCACGTCATTGCCACATCATCACATATGATAGTTGATGATGACGTGACAATGACACGTTAGCTTAAATGGGCACGTGGAAGAAATCATATGTCCACCTCAGCATGCAACGTCAGTACTTACGGAAGAAATGAACGGGCTTGGACGGAAGGACCAATTTGGAACTTCTTGTAAACATAAAGGACCAATTTAAACTTTTTGAAACATAAAGGACCAATATGAAACTTGGTGACAACATAAGAGACCAATTTAAGGTTTTGACTTTAATTGTTTTCCAAGCTTTCGAGTATAACTAAAATTTTATTTTGGTCCCTCACATATATACTCATTTTTTTCAATTTGATTTTTTTACAAATTTATATTTTCAATTTGGTCCTTCCAGTTGCCCATTTCCTCATGTGGTCCCTCGTAAATTTGTGTTGTCAATTTGGTCAATTACAAAATAAATCATTATCAATATTTGTCTCCCTATTTAATTTGGCTATGATTTAAATAATTAGCGAATTATTTTAGTCGACTTTAAATGTTACCCACTCAACACTCAACAGTGAATAATTTAACTTATCAGACCAATTAATTATTAAGATGGCAGCCCAATAAAGGGACCAAATCAATAATGATTTTCTTAAAAGGAACTAAATTTATAACATTTGTTTTTCTTAAAGTTCCAATTTGATAACGCGAATCTGTATTCTGTAAGGATCAATTGAGAATGTAAATTTACGAGGGATCAAATTGAGAAAATAAACATTTGTGAGGAAAAAGAAGGTCTTAAATTGAGAATGCAAATCACTAGAAAATCTTATCATAAAGAAATTCATTTATTTGATGACCCAGTTTCATCAATTTCTCTTAAAGATCTTGGTCCTCTGCACTTCTTTTGGGAACTCAGTAAATGGAGAGCTTGTTTAATAACATGGTAATACAGATGTAATCTATTTAAGATGGATTCTTATTAATGTGGATCTATATTGAAAAATGACACTAAATAATGAAAGGATGTATTAAAGTTTAGTATTCCTAACTGTAGTACTGAACTTTTATTTCTGAAGGTGGTCTTCCGCTCTCACAATCAAAGTACATTAAAGATCTTATAATTAAAGCCACTTTAAACAAAGTACAACCAACCAATAAATAAATTATGATAGTATTAAACTTTAATACATCCTTCTAATTATTTGGTCCCTAATTCGTTGAAAGTAAGTTTTTTTATTGTGGATCCCTATTGATATCATCAGGCTGAAAAATGATACTAAATGATTGAAATGATATATTAAACTTCTAGGTGGAGTTTATGAGTTTGCATGACTTAGACGTAAGGATTGAAGTAGAAAAGCCCTGGGATGATATTAATATTCCTAATTAGTTTCAAGCCTCGGATCAGACTCAATAGAGGAGTGAAGTAAATACCAGGAGCTGATTCATGTATTTATTGAAATTCATAAGCAGTATTTCACTGAAGGGATTTGTTATTATGCTCGACAGTAAATACCTTGATTTAGACCCAAAAAAAATACCAACTCAAATTTCTCTCCACTTAAAATTAAGAAAAAGATTACATGAGCTTATAATTATAAATGAATAATTTTGGAGGAAAGTTTATTAGAAAAACTGATATACTTTTGGAACCTTCTGTTTAGTAAATTCTCATCTAGCCAACTTTATTCATATATATATATATATATATATTTCTTTGTCAACTTTTGTACCGACCATTATTATAAGAACCATCTAGAGGGTACAATTCAAGGTGCTCTTGGGGATTTTTTTTTGGTTTGCTTTTGTATGTGTTACTATTTTAAGGGAAAATTAACTTAAGAAAAAGTGGTATGGCATATATATAAAACTTATTTTATTGAATGATATATTGAATATTAAACGATAAAAAGTTACTTTAGCATAAATTCAAAGTTACAAAAATGATAATGTTACGTTGGATGTGGTCTCGTTAAAAATGATAGTATTATGAACGACTGTGTTAGAGAGAAAATTGTGGTACATAGCACCTATCATAAAAAAGTTAGTTGAAACACATCTTAGGTAGTTTGGTCACGTGTACAAAGAGAGTCGTTAAGGGTTCCTATATGTAGAGTTGATATGATAACTCAATAACTAGAGGTAAAAGAAGATTAAATAAAACAATAAAGGGTAAATTACACTTTAGTGTCCTGTGATTTTGTCCGATTTCACTTTGGTGCCCTGTGGTTATATTTTTGTCAGTTTGGTGCCCTGAGGTTTGCACCGTTAGCACTTTAGTGCTCTAAGGTTTTCTACCGTTAGTTTTAACGGTAATTATACTATTTGAATTAAAAAAATTTAAATATGACTTGCTAGGGATCGAACTCAAGATCACTAATTTTAAAAATAATGCCTTATCCACTCAGCCACAAAGTCCTAATTGATCATTGTTTTCATTTCAATATATATATATATATAACAATTGCACTATTAACCTCTCTACTTTCACTATTCTCAATATCATTTCATGTACAGTTTTAGTTTTATAATTTAAACCAATTAAATAAAAAGTATAAATAAAATTAAAAATTATTTAAAAATTTATATCATTTAATTATATAAAATTGTTTTATATATTAATATTATTTAATTATCCAATAAAAAATTATTATTTAATTAAAAAATATTATTTTAAAATTACATATCATTTCATTAATTTTAAATAACATATTTATTTAATATAAAATTTTAACTTGACCAAAAAAATATAACATTTTAACTATTACAATCATTTCCACAAAAAATTATTATAATTATTTAATAACATAAAATTATTTTAAAATATGTATTATTTAATCATTTTAAATGACATAACTATTAATTATAATAATATGTATAAATTCCATATTTATAATATTCACTGTAACATAATTTATTGTATTCATTTTAATTAATTATAATCTATTGTCATTTAAGAATAAATAAATTTAAAATAAAAATAATATTTATTTTTTTATTAGTTCAACAAATTTTTAAATGATTAAATAATTGAATCAATGACTCAATGACTCAAACCTTTCAATGATTTAGTGGAAGAGAAGAGTGTAATTTTGCAAATTAAATGTGAGGGTGAGCATAATTGGTCTTGACATATTATATTTATTGAACGGAAACTAAAATATATTAAGATTTTATGGTCTAATGGTTAAGGCATTAATTTATGTTATTAGAGATTTTGAGTTCGATCCCCAACGAGCCACATTTAAGATTTTTTTAATTCAAATAATAAAATTACCGTTAAAACTAACGGTAGAAAACCTCAGGGCACTAAAGTGCTAACGGTGCAAACCTCATAGCACCAAGCTGACAAAAATGAAACCATTGGGCACCAAAGTGAAATCAGGCAAAATCACAAGACACCAAAGTGTAATTTACCCAACAATAAAAGAAACTATTAAGATCTATTTAACTATTAATGTTCTAATTTGAGTAAAATTAGAATGCCTTGACGTCATTTTGTCTATATAGCTCCCACCGCCTAATTAATGAAAAAAAACTTTGATTATTATTGTTATGTACGTTATTCTTTTATTAATTAAAAAATCAATAGTTTAGACTATCAACAACTCAAATTACTTTTACTACTTCTTCCTAAGATATCATTAAAAAGAAAGAGGAGTATTAACACTTCAAAGATGATACCTAACTCAATTTCATTCCTGGGAAATAAAATTATTAAATTAAATTCTCTAAAAATTCATCCCTAATTGTTTTAATCTATGAGTTAAAGAGGTGGATGAAAATGTTAAGTGCATTATTGATGACGTGATTTGATACACTTGAACATTTGATACTCTTGAATTGTTAAGTAATTAATGATTAGAATAGTCCAGCATTTAAAAAAAAATTAAAAACAAAACAACAAAAAAAGGTCACTACATAGTATAACGATTTCATTGAAAACTACAAATGATCCGGTTATATTACATAGCTAAGTTCAAATTATAGTTATACCCAATGTTGTAAGAACTGGACCGGACTGGACGGTCCGACCGGTTCAACCGCCAACCGAATACAAAGGCGAGTCGGTTGGACCAAAAAACCGTTTTTGCAGTTGGACCGGATTTAACCGGAGTTGGACCGGTCAACCGGTGGTCCAACCGGTCCAATTTTTTTTTAAAAATTAAAAAATTAAAAGGAAAAATAACATAAAAAAAATTAGAGAAATCTTAAAATTAAAATTAGAAAAGTCTTAAAAATTAAAATTTAAAAGTTATGATTATCAATAATTTAATATTTGGTTTGATTAAGTTCTTTCAAAGCTTAACAAGTCTTAAAAATTAAAACTTTGAGAAGTTATGTAATTTAAAACTTCAAAATTATGTATATTGAAACCTAAAATTTGAGTGATGTTATTTTATATATTAAGAATATTTATTATTTATTATTTATTGCGTCATCCGGTTCGACCGACGGTTCGACCGGTTAAACCGATCAAACCATGAACCGAACACTTGTCCGAGTCTTTGTCCGGTTCGGTTCTTACAACATTGGTTATACCATATTGTAGATAGAAAGATATTAGTAACGAAAGCTCCAAGCCCGACCTAATCAACAAAAGGGATAAAAGTTCAATAGTACCGTATTATTGAAGTTCAATACATCCCTTCAATCATGTAAAGTTATTTGTTAAAATTTATATAAATTCATATTAATAAAGACGGTTAAATGATTTAGGAACCAACTGAGGGATGTACTGAAGTTCATTATTAACGTACCACTAAACATCTACCCAAAAGGAATAAAAATTCAATGGTATTGACAAAAGATCAAGGATTTGGAAGTATCTTAAATTTGTGAAGGGGAAGGATCATGAAGGAATAAGGATTGATCTTCCATTATCTTTCCCTCCAATTTTCATCTTCCCAACCCAAGCAAGGGAAAGATATCTTGATTCTCTCCCCTTCCCTTCTCTTTTTCTCCTTAATCTCCAATCCAAACATACCCCAACACTTGTCAGATAGATATCCATGTTGAATTTGAATCAAGTAAAGTACAAGTGTATAAAGTGCACGATCCAAACCGTCAAACAAAAATTAAAATTTGTGTCTACATTGTAACAGTCTTGTCCCAGGCTATGCATGTTAGTATTCATCCTTGTAAGTTATAACCCAAGTTAGACTAAGAAGCTTTAACATCTACTCATCTATTAATACTTTCAGGAAAATTTTCTACACATAGATATGATTCATAGAATAATCTTTACAATGCCTACTTTAAGAGCATCTCCCTGATGATTCATTCATGGCTGGGACACTTCATAGGGTTAGCAACTCTAAACTAAAGCTATTATCACCTACCAATGGCGTGCTTCCCATGTTTTCCAGCCAAATACTAAACTTCTATGAATCCTAAACTAATTAAGCCTTCTAAAACTATAATTGTGGATTTGTAATGGGGAAACCTAGATTGCAGCTATATGCTTAAACCACCACACAATTGTACAGGTGATGATGTGTGAGGGTGGTACCTCCAGAACCACATTGCTTGCATTTCTTGATTTTTGCTGCAATTTTTGAGCCTCTTCTATGTATCTACCTTCCATTTTCCAGGCTGCTCCTCCCTCTTCAATCTTCTAACAATAAAACATTACCCTCTTCACATTTTCTTTCAAGGCTGGCAATGGCCGGACCCCACACTCCCCGGCTGCTCGTGTTGTTCCTTTAGAACCATGGCCGGCACTGCCACCGCCAGTAGAGCCATTCTCCTGCATGTCTGGTTCCATATAGAAACGGGCTCGGAATGCTGCTAGATGAGCATAGTATGCAGGAGGAACTGCATATGAGGAAAATCCAGCCAGTCAGTTATATGCTAGATCAAGCACATTAGGTAATTTTCCTTTTTCAGGAATTACTTAATATTTTCTGCAAAATAGTTGTTAGCTCATCTTCCCAGAAAGCGTTACTGCTTCTCAGAAGAAACTTCAATCAAGTATTTAAAATACCAATCTGTATTCATAAACCTCAATGACCAAGAATTGGAAATTCACACAGTAAGAAAATATATAATATATTGAGTATCCTATAAAGATTTTATTTTATGAATTGCTCATTAAATTAATTTCATATTTTCAAATCAGATAAGTTAGTTGTATCTTGCTCAGACTGACAAGTAGAGATGAGGTTATAAACTTATAGTTAAAGCTGCTAGTATAAAACTGAAATAACTAAATGTAATACGCTCTTTATGTACATATGTTTAGAAAATATTAACCATTAGTTTCCATTTCTGAAGATAAGCAAGAAGCACAAACTAACTTTTAGAATTTCAGACCCAACAACAAAATATAAAAACTACACATTAATTAGGCGTGCTTACCAACAGATACAGAGCGTGTACACCTAGCATATGTATAACAGAGATTGTTTGTCAATGACTGAATTCCATCCGCTGTGAAGTTGTTCTCATCCCATAGAACATGATAATGAGCTGGCCGACTTGTCCCCTACATGGCAATAGTATAATATAGGATCAATAATTGATTAATTGTTGCAAAATAACAAGAATAACAACCAAAGTATTTTCTTACTAAGTGGTGTCGGCTATATGAATTATGCGAAACCAACGTATTTTGTAAATATTGTTGCAAAATAAAGATTCTATTTTTATGCAATATTACGGCTATAATCTTTAGCAAGATGGGAATCCCTTAAGCGAAACCCGTGCATCGCACGGGTCAAATCGGTTAAGCCCATATCTTAATGACAAACTGGTGAGCTAACACATTTGAGGGCAATGTTAAAATATATTGATATTGATGATTCAATATAGAGACAAGCCTTTTTACATGTCCTCCAACAAATCTGCCATTTATTATATGGGGTCAAATGTACGAGGCTATGAAGCTACAATTTCTCACACGTCCCAAGCCACCTAAGAATACCAATGTCGAAATTATTTTTCAAATAAAATGGGCATTAAAGACACCCCATCTTTTCTGCTAAATCAACGAGTTTATTAAATTGCCACCAAACTTCTGAACAATAACATAGGGTCAACAGGTTACAGACAAGGATATCCAAATCATATTGATTGCTTCAGAGACAATGCAAGATACAGGCAATGTTTGTCTGACCAAAAGTGGAGTAACGTTTTTTTTTTTTTTTACTTTTTCACTTGTGATGTAGGTTTTCCTCTGGAAATCAACTCTAGAATATTATCCACTAATTTGATTACAGCTTGTTTAAGGCAGGATAAGGAGAATGATTAGTTATAACTTGGAAAACTGCCCAAAAAAAAGGTAGTATAATATACCATCTTCTAGTTGTAGTTTTTTCACTCTCCCTCTAATGTTTTTTTAATTTTGACAGGTACCAACAATGATACCAATAACATGTTTCTTTTAAATATCAGTCCATTAAGTTTATGCAGCACTGAAAAACGGGGTAAAATGATTGTTTTACCTGGATGCCTGCATGACTGCAGAGATAAAAATCAAATTCTGTGGGATGACAGATTTTAGAATCAACAACAGTCCCTAGAAAAAGATTAGCAAAAGAAAAATTCAATCTCATGACAAGGAAAAAAATAAAAATTCAGAAATTTATTAGGGGTAGGTAAGAATTTTAGGAACTTCAAACTTACCAGGCAATATATTCCCACTCTTATCTGTGCTGCTCCTGTCCCTGTGGTTGTTTGCAAACAACCGAGTATGATGTCTTTTTTGTACAACAATAAAAGTTACTGGAGGCTGATAGTTTGGCTCTAAAGAAGCACATGCCTGTACAGGTATCGCTGATCAAATCATCTCTTTCCTATAAGAAGATTTCAAGTATGACGAGAGTAAGCAGTTTACTTACCTTCCGGATTGCATCCAGCTCATAAAGTAAAACTTGGTAAAATTGCCCTTCGCTTACACCATCCCTGTTCAAATCTCATCATGGTTACAACTGTAACTAGGGAGCCATGTATTGAAAGTAATATCAAACAAAAAGGATTTTAGAAAGCCAGAATCCTAGGTGGCAGATTGCATGCATGTGAACTTGTATATAGATTTGGATGGAATTTGCTAAATAAAGTGCACTACAAGGATCTACTATCCTCCCCCATAAAGGAGAATTAGCACTGGATCTTTGATCTGCTTGATGCGACAGCTATAAATTTATCCCATTTCTCAGGTAGACATTAGCATCTAAATTCTCAAGTAACTTATGTATAGTGTATGAATGAAGGCTTGAAGACTGTTAATTGGGATATTACTAAATAAGTTTCGTCGGTACTGAGTTTCCTAGGGCGTATTCAATCAAAGGGTGTGCATATTGTAGTAAACTTATATTCTATTAAAAAACTATAAAGGAGACAATGTTGTTCTGACCAGCATTTTATATCTAGTGTTTGTCAGTATAAACAAATGTATCAGACAACCAAATCAACAAAACAGCTCAAAGCTCAAACTACTGATGTTATGCAGTTATACATGTTTGAAAATTCAAGCATGCATCACAAACTCTAATATACAGACCTGTAAAATATAATCCGTAGTGGCTTCTGTCCTGTTGCCTTCCTAAAGGAGACCAACAAGTCTCTGCACAAGGACACATGAAAATGAAAAACTGAGATCTAAAGCAAGGAATCCATCATGATAAAACCTATTAAACATTCAAGATGACAAAGTGAGGGTCATTGAGTAACATTTACCGGATCATGCCACCACTAACTGTGCCGCGAACAGGATCATGCCAAGTTTTGTACAAATCTTGAATAAGTTCCTGTCTGTGAGCTTGAGCACACACTAAACCGGCATATTTTGTCACTTCAGGCCAGTCTTGGGAAGCTACTACCTAGAGATAGGCAACATATATTAGTTGACAAAATCCTCAACAACCATTGTAATAAAAAAGAAAAAGAAAAATAAGTACAAGTTAAGT
Source organism: Senna tora (assembly GCA_014851425.1). NCBI lineage: Eukaryota > Viridiplantae > Streptophyta > Magnoliopsida > Fabales > Fabaceae > Senna > Senna tora. Next base: position 11,630,952 of record CM026271.1, read on the forward strand.
AGATTAGATAAACATACAGCTGCTATTGAGGGACTGGAGTCTTCTCCATTTTCAGGGTGGGTAACATCTGCTCCAAATATTATGGTTGGAATGTCACTAACCAATGGTATTCTGCAGCTTATAGCATCAAGAAGAACAGTGTTTCTACCTCCCATCTGCATCAAAAAGAAGCAAAATATTATGACATAGGCCACTGCAATGAAGGAAAAAGTGAAGGAAAATAGAAGAGCAAGTTTCACATATTGAAATTGATAATTATAGTCCACAAATTCATAGACAAAAATGAGATTTATCAAATGATGGAAGCACAAATGGACCAGACTAAATATTAAGATAATTGTTTAACAATCAACAGAAGTTCATAATAAACTTCAAAGTTCAAACAAATTTCTTTCCAGGAACATTCACTTTCTCGTGACTGAGAAGAAACAAACCTTAACATTGATCTTCAGAGATACATTAGCCAAATATTGTTTAGTGATCTTAAAGACATGCTTTGTCAGGCAGCATTGCGAAATTAAACCAAGGTCAGTTTCACAAATACGCTTGAGATCACCTGAAAACAAAAGAGTTTAAATTAAAATTCATAATGTGGCATCATTTGTGCTGTGTCAATTGAAACAGGAAACATATATATTAGTAATCAATTTCAAGCAACTAACCATAGAGAGATCCATTGTTGTCAGGCAATATTGCTAATAGAAGTTCTAATTCCTTTCCTTTTGTTTTGTTCATTGACACATGGTAAACATGTTTTAAAGCTTTCTCCACCTGCTCAGGCTTGGCATTGTATATTGGTATAACAGGTTCTGGATTAAATTCCTGCCAGAAGAGTCATGTTAATAAATCAAATAAAAATCTGTTCCTATACCTCAGTTGAAGTAGGAATTGGAAAGATGGAAAATTACCATGCCAGATACTTGACACATTTGAGCAAGTTCATTACAAAAACTGCGAGCAACACTATCTTGCACATTCCGTGAAAAATTTATGCATGCCCACCGGCTAACTGTCATCCCATTAATCATTTTCTGTGTCATTCAAGTATTAGGAGACGAAGATCAGTATTAAAAACTATCAGAAATCTTTTGGCTAAAACAAGCTTAGCAAATACCTTAAGAATTTTCAAAGCAACATTATATTGGATCAAGGCATTGAATGAAATATTCAGGAATGAAGAAGGCCAATTGAATATACACATCATTCCCCATTATTCTTTCTACTTTTTCCTCTTTAGTGTTTGGTATATGCATAGCAATCAAACAGGTAGTGGTAATAATTAGTAATAGAGTAGTAGCATTCAGAAATTAGAGATTTAGATTAGTCTCTTTCTCCCTTCTCCCCAGGTATTATTGTTGCAGCTTGTACCATTATATCTTTTAACTTCATCCCTAACATGATTAAGAGTAAAAGTACCAAGTAGCAACCATAAGAGGTAAACCTTGTTCGTCTATAGGTACTTCCAAAGAGCTATTACATTTAAAATTTTAAAAAAGAAATCGAGAGTTCTAATTGGTAGTCAAAAACATAAAAGGATTTCATAGCTGCTTTTTGAAACTTGAGTAAAGAGTTTGTGATGTCAATGTCTACCTTGTTCATCATATTCCACTGACCAACTTGGGGTAAACAGTTCTTTTCTTTCCCAGTGTCATGATATTTCAGCTGCAGTAGATCCTCATATCAATTAACAATAGAAAAAAGGTAAATCGCATTTTCAGTATATTACAAATAAGATCTTCTGGAGGAGATCACGTTACCCAAGGGGCAGGAAGAATTCGAGCTTCAACAGAAGCTAGTTTTTCACTGATCTTAATCCCAAACTCCTTTGCATATGGATCTTGATCATAAGCATTATGCTGAAGAGTCTGCTTGTACAACACCCAAAAATAAATAATATTAAGGTCCAACATTACCATTGCCTTCTATGATATCATAGAATTTCATTTTGTTTTCTTTATTGATGATAATAGATGTCATTCTGTTACATACATATCATAAGCATTACGTATTTATGTTGAAACTATTATGTCAACTTTCCAATGATTATGCTGTTTAAATACCAATTATAGTGATGTGAATTGTGAAAGTTCAATTATTATCCCTTTCTAGGAGTAATACACACAATTTAGCTGGAAGATGCATTTGCTTAACGCAGCTAGTTCTTATAATAATAAAAGCTCAAGAATGAATACCCGCAAGATGTCATTTTCCCGATCACGGGGTCTCTGGCAAGTAACTTTCAGCAAAGCAGTAATTTGCTTCTCATTCAGCCTTTTTGTATAACGTTGCCCCTCAACAATTTTGCATGCCTGGAAAAAACCAGAAGCACATAGGATTTCAAAATATTTTTATGCGAAAGAAGAATGCAGCCACTTCAATTAATAGGAACTTTCCTTACCTCCATAGGCAAATAATTTGCCTTCTTTTGGTTTCCTACTTGAAGGCAAGGAAGATGAGTATATTGAATTGTGAAACCATACATCTCTTGGAAGTATTCAACTACTGATTTCATAGTTGAATTGTCATCAACGGGAAACCTGAAGATGCATATCTTCATTATTGATAGAACTAGCACAATACTAATAAGTTTAGAGCACACTTCTAAAAACTTTATGTAGGTGTAGAGCAAAAAGAAAAAGAAATTACACAAGTTCTCTCGTTGGTTGAGATGTCAATCCTGAAACACGGTATTTTCTTCGTACACTCCCTCTGTGTGTTACTTCAACTTTAACTCCTCTAAGGGCTTTCTTAATCTGTTAGATATCTTAGAGTAGCTCATTAAATTGCTCAACATTATCTAAATTAAAAAATAGCTGGTCAACAAATTTAGACTATACCTTTACACGATCAGCATCAGACAATGGCCTTGACAACACATCTTTTCCTAATAGCTGGCCAACAAATTCCACCACTGGAAGAGGCTCAATAAATGCAGCAGAAGCCATATCTACAATATTAAAGAACATAATGAGGTGAAATACAGAATAATTGGACTAAATTTAGATTGTACCTTCATTAGATAATCAGTAATAACTAATATACCAATATTGAGGGAAAGGCCCATCTGAGTAGGCCTAATGCTCTGGTAAAATCCACACCATGATTCCAATCCCTCTCCAAGCCGTTGTGGTGTTCTAATATCAGGTGAAAAGAAGGACCTCCCAATGGGGCAAAACCTTTAGAAAATGTAGCCGTTGTGAGAAATAACTCAAGCTTCACTGAATTATCATTCATGAAGTTTAAGAATTCAGAAATAGATAACTATTGCTACCTCTTAGTCGATAGCTCTCTTAGTACAATGTCAAGAATCTGGAGGGCCTCTTGCGGAGCATCAGCACGCTTACCTGCAAGAAACTGGCCCAAGTGATGCAAGTTTGCCCGAGCAACAAATTTGATCACCACTCTGTATTCTCTTTCCCTCCTGAAAAAAGGTCCATGTGTCAATTGATTTGAACTCATTCAAACGCAAACCAAGTTGTGCAATCATGTATGGAAGTCACATGAAAAGATTTAGGCTATTCTGATTTATCTAATCATATGCCTTCATCTTCTCTGTTCTTTAGAATGAAAAATGCAAGTGACGATCTTATAAAGTTAAGGGGGTCTGGCCAGTCACAGCCCCAGGGGGAAAATGAAACAAAAGAAATTCGCGAAGTGATGATGAAAATAAATCCTTACTTGGGACCATTAACCCCATCCTCTTCATCTACAAGCTTAATTTTAAATTCTCGCCAAGCAAAGGGAAGCTCCCCTGCTGTGTACAGACCTTTTCTGCCATCATATGCAGGAAGTCTCATCCCCAGGTCAGACTCTTTGTACAGTCTCACAAGTTCTGCCATAATGGCCCTGTTTACTGTTCTAGATGAAACTTCAGGGGTAATAGTGACCTGTAAAATACAGTAACCACAGACGGTATTATTAAAAACAAAGAGGAAACAATAAGAACAAAACCTCAGGCCAAATTGAAAGGGGACTCATAAATGGCACTACAATAATAGGACAGAGCAAAAACAGAAGCTCATTCATTAGCCATCTGCAATTGAACAGCGCATATAAGAGGAAAATCACAGGATGAACTTAAATACGGCCATTAAGGGCCCAATCCTTGAGTCGCATACTGAAATCGCAATTAAATTTTTCACAGTAGAAAGCTGCTTACTTACATCATACTGGTTCAAGTCCTTGTCCGGTAACTCTGCAAAGAAATGGTTAGCCTTCACTATGCATTTTGTCCCAACTTGTCCGTATCCAGGCCGGGGAGCGAAGCTCAAGGATTTGCTTGAAGTAGGAAACCCCATCACTACATCACAAGAGTTGTGGCCGCCATTTCCAGCAGACCCATTAGCAGTATTTGGCACCAGAATCTGACCCGGGCTTGATGAAAGCGGTTTATTTGCCACAGTGCAAGGTCGGCAAGTGGGTCGCATCAGAGCATCTCCTTGATCAGACTTTCGGCCACCTCGGCTCCTTCTTCTTCCTCTGTTCTTCGCCTGAGGAGAAGGTTGGCTATGGGGTTTGACGTTGTGGGGTTCTTGCGGCGGCGGCGGTGGAGGACCTTTGCCGTTTTGGACAGTTTTGGGTGCTTTCTTCGCTGGATTCATGGAGTTTTGCAAGTGGGTTTTGATCACAAGATGCTGCTCTGAGCTTTCTTTCATTTGTCTCACTGGCATGCTGGCTGAGTGATGACGACGGAAATGGATACCCCAAAAACACACTCGTCGAAGGTGACACTAGCTTCAGCAAAAGCCAATTTCACAGAGGAACTTTGTCTTTTGTTTTCCTGTTTTTCCCTTTACTTGTATCTGCTACACAGTACCATTGTTTCAGCTAAGAATACAAAAACCAAAGAAGGAAAAATGCAGGTCGGGAAAATGAGCAGTTATAGCAGTAAAGTGTGAAAAGATAGACTTAATGATGAAATTGCTTAATGGTATTATGATACGCTATGGAAAAAGGGTATGGATAAAAGGGTCTAGCAATGTTTAAGATTACAAGCATTACTATTCCTTTGCAAAACTGAAAACCCAGCTATTCCACCTTTGTTTCAGTAAGCAAACCCCAAAAAACGAAAAACAAAAAAAAATAATCTCGACCAAACTCCCCAACAAGAGCTACATTTTCTTTCTTCTGCACTTTGCTTCAAATTTCAAAACCAACAGACATGAAACCCCCAATGCGAATTTGCAGCTAAACTATTTACGAGCTATTTCACACGAAATATCACAAGCGCAAGAGACAAAACGAAAACGAAGGGAAACAAAAACCAATCACCATGAATCACAGAGATAGAGAGAGAGAGAGAGAAGACTGAAGAATAAAATGTTAAAAAAAAATAGGCACATGGAAACCCAGAAAAACGGAAATACCCAGAAGACAAAGCCAGTCCTGTAGGGGTGTCCCCTACAAAAGAACGAAAATCATAGCGCGAGCGAGCGAGCGAACAAGGCAGATAATAAAAACACAAGGAAGAAAACATTGGGAATAAAGAATTGATCGATCATGGAAGGGGAGGAAGACAGATTTGAAACCAACAGGAGACTGCGTCGAAAAGCGAATAAAACAGCCAGAAGAAAACAAAAATCAGGAACAAAACAATATCTATCCCCCCCTCCAAAGCGAACAAGGGAATGAACATTGAAAAACGGCAAGCAAAAATCACTATCCGCAAGATTTACAAGGAACGCGAAAAAAAATTTAATGCCGTAGTAGCAGCAGAAGCAGCAAGAGCAAGAAATTAATTAAAATGCTCCATTAAATGCCGTGAAGTCCAATCCAACACCACCAAAAACAAAAACAAAAAAAATAAAAAAATCAATCTCACCAACCAAACCAAACCAGACTCACCCTATTTCCATGAGTCAACAAAATCACGAGCTTGTGGACTTAGATATAGAAGAAGAAGAGTGAGTGAAGGAGTATGTATGTATGTATGTATGTGTGTGTTGAGAAGTTTGAAAGAAAAGGAAGGCGAGAGAGAGAGGGTGAGAAAAAGAGAGATGATGATGATGATGAATCTTATACACGCATGCAAGCGCTTTTGGTGTTTTCTTTATCACGTGTAAAAGGCTTGTGAGGCCCTGCGCTTTGCTTTTAAATTGCCTACACAAACACACACACCTTCTCTCTCTATATATCTCTATCTCAACAAAATATCCATTATAAATCGGATTAAGATACACTCCAATGTAATGAATATTGAGAATTGAATGGAGCCGTCAAAAAAGTAGAAAGGTCATCAATGGACTGGATTCGGATCAGGTGAAATAACTTTACGTGAAGTTATTTCATTTGATCGATTCGGACCGTTGATCAACCGCAATACAACGGTTATGATTGATCGGATGAAGTTACTTCACTTGATCCATTTCCTCAATAGACCAGTGTTGATAGAGTGATTGCCGTAGATGTCGACTTTTGAAAAGCATGGTAATGATATGAGTCCGCGACGGTGTTAGTGGAGTGAGGATGTAATGGGATTGTAGAAAGAAATAAAAAAAAAATAATATGAAAGAAATGACCATTTTACCTTTATATTAAAAGTGAGAATGAAATAAAGTGGATAAAAAAATAAAAATAAAAATATAATTTCATCACATTATAAAAAACTAGAGGCTTCGCATGCACGTACCGTGCATGTAATTTATTTTTTTAATTTTTTAAAAAATATATTATAAAATTATGATTATTATACTTTAAATTAATAAAAAATGAAATATTAAATTATTTAAAACTTTTAAAATATAAAATAAAATAATTATTATATTTAAAAAATAAATAGAATCCTGGAAAGTTATCACTATTTATATTTTCTCTCACTCATGATCTTCTCACATCATATTTTTATTTCTTTTTTAATTAACTAATTGACTATTTTAAGAGACCCTTGACGGGAAGACCCCACAGCCATATTAATATAGATACGATATATTTTAGTTTAAAGGATATAAATAAATTATATTTACGGTTACACCGACCAAACGTCAAACCAAACGTGCCCAAGCTCTTAAACTCTTTAACTCCGACAACTAATTTTTAGATAACACTCCTTCTAAAATCTTATAGTCATATCCACTATTTAGTCCAAATATTTAAAAGATTTTGCTAACTAATTATTTCCACGATATTGTTTAAATATTTATTTTAACTAATAAAATTGCTTATAAAATAATTTTTTATAAACCTATATTTAAAATTGTTGCTAGAAATCAAACATACCATACATACTTTGATTAAAGATCAAGGAGTGTCTCTCTTCATCTTTCTCTCTCTCTCTGTGTCTGATCGCGCAGCCTCGGGGACGTACCATGACCATATATGCAAAAAGAAAATAGAAAAAGAAAATAATAATAATATAATTATGTAGTAAAGAAGGTATAGAGAGAGAGGAAAGTGATGAATGAGTCCAAAAGAGGTAGTGAGTAATATAAAAGCAATCATACAAGGAAGAAGAATAATTCGAACTTGCAGTCCTCGCTCTTGCAGACGCACCCTTCTCTCTCTCTCTCTCTCTCTCTCTCTCTCTCTTCCAATATTTTCTTCCCATTTTTTCTCGCCTCCCTATGTATTTGTCTCCACAATTTTCATTTTCACACAAAATATGGATTAGTTAGTACAGTGTATAAATTGTACAGTTTGAATTATCGGATAAGATTGTAATAATATGAATGTAAATTTTGATTTTTATTTGACGGTTTAAAATCTAAATCATGTATTTTATGCACTTACACTTTATTTTATCCAAATACAAAAAAAATAGGGTTAAATTACTCTTTTGGTCCTCAACGTTTGCATGAAATTTAATATTGATCCTTAATGTTTAAAAAAGTTATTTTATGTCTTGTCAAAATTGGTCCTCTGATGTAACATCTGTCTGGTTTTGTCATTAAATGCTGACGTGGAAGGCTTATTTGGCACACCCTCTCTCCTACGTGTCATATTTAAATGACATGGCACTCTCTCTCACTCAAACTCAGCAAAACGACGCTGTTTTAATTCATTTCTTCCACGTCAACATTTAACGGCAAAACCAGACAGATGTTACATTATAGGACTAATTTTGACCAAAAAAAACGTTGAGGACCTAAAATAACTTTTTGAAATATTAAGGATCAATATTAAACTTCGTGCAAACGTTGAGGACCAAAAGAATAATTTGGCCAAAAAAATAGACACCCATGGATTAAGAAATTTGTTCTTTTATATTAACTCATTTTGAAAACTTTACATAAAGTTGTTTAGTGAAATTTTATATTTAACTTGTACATTAAAGTTTTTGTTAGGTTAAATTATATATATATATATATATTTGCCACATCTTACTTTTTAAGGCTTATTTATAAAGAGCTTCGTCATATGATTGGATTTTTTTTATTATATAAATTACTCATTATTATTATATTTGTATATTTTAAAATAATTTAATATCAAATTTAATTATTAATACTTTAACTATAAATATGAACAATTATAAATTTTAATAAATAATTTATCATATAAAGATAAACAAATCTTTCCCTAAAAAAAACAAATCTAATGACTTAAATATTAAGGCTATTAAATAGAAATTTACTCACTTAAATGCATTAAATGAATATAGAAATATATTATTAAGATTATTTTTAATTAATTATAATATCATTTAATTTATAAAATATATTTTTAAAAAAAACCTTACTAGCTCTAAGAAGAATAATAATAATAATTCATCAAAATAATAATAATAATAATATACAAAAATAGAAAGAGCTTTTTTTTTACAAAATAAAATTTAAGTTTAATAGAAGGAAAAAATAAAATTTAAGTTTAATAGAAGGGATTAATTTTTAAAAATATAATTAATTTTTTTCTAAAAGAAGCATTATGTTTAATATTGGATAACATTTAAATAGTAAAACAAATACTTGGTGAACAAATTTTTAGGTTAAAATGCATTAAGCTTTTTTGAGTTTTAGAATAGGGACACATACACCTCCTAAGTTTCAAAATATTGCAGACAAATTTTCTGGGTTTTCAATTTGGGGCACATAGCACCCTTTTTTCTGTCTTCCATCCACATTCTGCCATTATCTACCACACATAAGCAAATTTTATGAGTGTATTTTAGCCATATTTGTAACATAAGCACATTTTGTGAAAGTATTTTAATCATTATAATGTTATTTTAGTTATTCAATTTGGGGTCGCTAAAGTGTGAAATTACTAAATTACCCAAACAAAGTATGGTTATGTGACAGATAATGACTAGATATGAATAGAATGATGCTGGGTGCCTCAAATTAAAATGTCAATGAATTTATCTACAAGATTTTGAAACTATAGAAACATACGTATCCTTAATCCAAAACTATGCATGGTGCATCTTAGTTTATAAAAAAAAATAAAATTCTTTCAAATTAAAAAAAAAAAAAAAAACTTTTTGTTGGCAAAAATTCGTGTAGTTGTAATGTAAGGCAGTGGCATTCGCTTGGTTAAGTAAAGCCTCGTAACGGTCGATTAATTGCCCTTAGGGAGGGCATGTGGGCCCCACACACTCGTGTCACTTTTACGATTTTATCATTATTTTATTTTAGGGCAAAACACTATTTTGGTCCATTATATTTCATCAAAATTCTGTTTTGGTCTTATATATTTTAAAAGTTTAAAATTAGTCTTCTATGTTTCTAAATTGATCCAAAATTGTCCTTTTGCCTAACACCGTTAGCCTTTTCTATTAAATGCTGACACAGAATACTCCCTCTGGTTCACAATATCTGCTTAAGTGGGGGATTTTCTATGTTTCAAAATATCTTTTATTTTAGAAAATCAAAAAAGCATTAATTATTTCTTTACAATTTTATCCATATCTAATACATATTTCCAATATAAGATTAATGGAAAAAGAGTAAGTAGAAGTAATTAGTAAGGGTAATTTAGTCTTTTTATCTCATATTTTTCTAAGTTTAAGGTGAACTAATGATTTTCTTAGTCTGTGCGTACCTACCCAACAAAGCAGATATTGTGAACCGAAGGGAGTACTGATATGAACCAAAACTCTCGTTAGCATTTCAAGTCAGCATTTAACAGAAGAGACTAACTGTACGAGACAAAAGACAAAAGGACCATTTTGGACAAATTCAAAAACATAAAAAACCAAAATAAAACTTCAGTAAAACACTGAGAACTAAAATAGTGTCTCAACATTTTATTTTATTTCATTCCACTAATAGGGTGAGCATGATTGAGTGCATGGCGGTGCACCACCACCTTATGGTGCACCCTCCTCATAATGGGACCCACACTGTAAAAAAAGTGATCATTACTACCTCACAACTTATGAGATTCATAAGGAAGAGGGGTGGGGTCTTGATGATGAATCTTGGCTTTTGTACTGTGTGGGTGTGCTTATGCTAATCATTGGTTCATAGGGTGAGGGACAGTGAAGGACAATATTTTGGTAAAAAAATTTCTACATTTTGGTGAAAAAATATTTTGGATATGAGTGTGAATATTTGTGTTATGTAAATTTTGGGCAATCCAAATTTTGTCAATATTGTGTTTTAATTGGTAGCCTTTCCTACTACTTCTTATCCTATATATATATATATATATATATATATATGCAATGCATTTATTATAATGGGTTTCATATATTACAGTTGGCTTTTGTACCATTATTTGGTTGTATCTTCTAAAAGTATTTTCTTTACTATCATATTTTTTAATAAGAAATATTATGAGTTTCACAAATCATATACTTATTTTATAATTATGCTATTTATAAAAAAAAATACTTATTTTATGTATTATTTTTAAAAAAAATTGGAGTTAAAAGCATCTTTTAATTGTTTTGTGATTTTTATTCTCAAAAGTCAAAACAAACCTTTAAGTTGACAGTCTTAGATATGAAAAATATTTTGTGACTAATTGTTTATCAGTGAAAAATCCATCACGGTGGGATTAGTCACTACTGTTAGGCAATAGATATTTTGATTTAAACAAAAAACACATATTTTAATTTATTTTTTTAATTAAAAACTATAAATTAAATATTTTATTTTGTTTTTCTATTTTTAAAAATAAAAATTGATTTTAAACACTTCTACTAAACAAGCCCTAAATCACAATTTTTTATTTTTCTATTTTTAATAGTGAAAACAATTTTTGAAAACTATTACCAAAGCCCTAAGTTTTTTTTATTAAAAAGACAATTCAAAAAGAGTTATTTTATAAAGAATTTAACTTCTTAAAAAGTCAACATTTTTATTCTTAAATCTTGACACTTATAAAAAAAATTTAATAACACTACAAATTTTGAACTTGAAGTAACTTAATGATTAAAAAATAGAAAAAAGTCATATTCTTAACCATATAATTCTCCCTAGCATTATATCTTTTTGAAAAAAAAACCATTCACTTAATGATTTTTTTTTATATATTGACTTACAACTATTTTTCTTTAAAAAAAAATTAGGCTAAAATGCACATTGATCCCCTGAGTTTTGGGTCTGGGGCACATAGACCCCCTGAGTTTTAAAACGTTGCACATAGACCCCCTAAGTTTTTACTTTTGGGCAGAGACACCCCTTCTGTTAAGGTTCCGTGAAAACTAGCCGTTAAGTGCTATGTCAGCAAGCATGTGTGAGGGGTGTCTTTACCCTAAAGTGAAAACTCAGGGGTGTATGTGCCCCTAAAGTGAAAACTTAAGGGATGTATGTGCCCTCACACATGTTTGCTAACGTGGCACTTAACGCTTAATTTTCACGGAACCCTAACAGAAGGGGTGTTCCTGCCCCAAAGTGAAAACTCAGGGGGTCTATGTGTAACTCAAGGGGTGTATATGCCCTTAACTCAAAACTCAGGGGGTGTATGTGCATTTTAGCCAAAAAAAAAATTATATTTATATATATAGAGAGCAATGATGTTGAAGAAGATAATTAAAAAGGAGAAAGTGGTAAAGGAGTGATTGTGCATGATAACATCCTAGACTTGAAGCATTAGTTTGGGTCCCACCAAAAATCATATTGATGGTGAGAAATGAAGAAGGTATGATCAAAGGGCACTCAATTGTAATTTGGAAGATTGTGATTAGAAATCTTCAATTCTGGTCTTAAAGATCATTACTTGTTGACCCAATGGAATCCATCCACCCACATTCATACAACACACACCTTTGAGTTTTGAGGATCCGTTAGAAAAAGTTTACATGCTTATTTTGATTTTCGATGTTTCGTTTAAATTTTAAATTAATTTTTTATTTTTTAAAAGTTTAATATTAGTCCTTTATATTTTTTAAAAGTTTTATATTTGTCCTTCAGGTTCCATTAAAATTCTATATTGGTCCTTTGTGTTTTATTGAAGTTCTGTATTGATCCTTTATGTTTCATTGAAGTTTTATATTAGTTCTTTTATGTTTCATTAGATTTCATATTGGTCCTCTCAGCATAGTTTTATTTTTGGCTTAAACGACGTCGTTTGGGTGTTTTTGGTGTGTCTAAGGCCATGTCAGTTATCTGATATACGTAGGTTATGTGTCCACCTCGGCACGTCACATCAGCAGTTAACTTAAGAAATTGACGGACTTGGATGGAAGGATCAATTTAGAACTTGTGAGAAAGATAAAGGACCAATTTAAAACTTTTGAAACATAAAGGACTAATTTAAAACTTGGGTAAAACATAGAGGACCAAAATGAACTTTTGACATGAGAAAAAAATTAGGTAATGTTGTTTATACGTTTTTATTTACTATAAAATTTCTCTAATTTTATAAGTTTTTATAATGAGTTATGTTAGATATAGTCTTTTATATTCTCTCTTCATTCATAATTGATTATACTTGTCATGTGTCTTATTTGTATTAGAGAATTTCATCTTAATAATTTTAAGTAAGTTTAGTCATAATGGTATTTAGCTTGTAATGCTATCAATATAATTCAATACTCACTACTCTTCCACATGTGATAACTTCTCAATGCTGCTTTTTAGGTGGCATTATTGGTTTTGCATCAATGTTAGGGTTCTATACCTAAAATATATAAACAAGATGGATAAGTATTTTAAGTATGGGGATAAAATTGGTATAATATTTTAAAAATGCATTAATTCAATTTTAAAAAAAATCATGGATAATGGTAGAGTTTTAATTATAAGAGGAAAGATAGTTTGTGGTCCCTAAATTGTTGGTCAAATTACTATGAGACAAATTACTTTTTGGTCTTTAGATTGTAGGTTAAACTACTATTCAGTCTATGAATTTTGAAAATAGACTATTTGGTCCCTGAATTTATACTCCGCCAACTATACAGTCTCTGAGACTCTAACCTTTAAGTCACCGCGTGACATGGCCGTTATATGCTGAGGTGGCACCATTGATTTGCCACCTCACCTTGCCATATCATTTGAATATTTAAAAGTAATATTAAACAGTCCATGTATTTGTTAAAAAGTAACACTAAATAGTATTTGTGTTTGTTAAAAGTAATACTAAATAGTTCATGTATTTGTCACACAACGGCCACGCGCGTCATACGATGACTTAACAAATAACGTTCAAGGAACCAACTAGTCTATTTCTAAAATTTAAGGACTAAATAGTATTTTGATTAACAATTCACTGATTCAAGGACCAAAAAGCAGTTTATCTCAACTACTATTTAATTCCTGAATTTTGGAAATTGGCTATTCAATCACTGAATTTTTATATCCGTTGTTATATAATTGTGTAACGTAGTCGTTAAGTGCTTATATCACTCTTGCTATCATCTCACACTCCACATCATCCTAATATTTAATAATTAAAAAAAATACAAAATTAAGAAGAAGAGAAAAGTCCGTTGAAATCCTACTCTGTAATGACCTTACTACTGGTTCTGCCATTATTGTTCAGAGACAAAAGCTTCCTTGTCGTTGTTGTGAGCTTCTCCTCTGTTTCAGTAGCTAAGGTATTATTCAGAACACAAAAAACTATCAGTCTTTCAAGGAAGAGATGGTGAATGACTCTTTAGTGAATTCAAAGACCTAGATTTCGAAGGAGATGAACATATGTGGTGTAACTTGTTTATGTAATCCATTTGATTATCTTTGGAAGGTAAAAATTAAGGAATCGTTGGAGTGTGATTTTGCATTTGACAGTCACGGGTGGCAAGTAAACCGTGACATATAAGTATTTAAAGGCCATGTTGCATGATTAGGTAACAAGTAATGGACCAAGGACTAAAACATATGTAAAAATTCAAAGACCAAATAATCTATCTTAAAAATTTAAAGATTAAATGATAATTTCACCAATAATATAATCTCCCTTAATTCAGCCACCTTTATCTCATTAAAATTTTATCTATACTCATTACTTCTATATATTTTTGAAAACATTAGTAAAAGGACATCATAATGACAAATAATACTTTGAAGAAAAAAAGATATAATAAGTTATTAATTAAAACCTTAAAAGAAATATTTAAAAGTTAAAACATAGTCTACATCATCACATCGCTCCCTTTTACAACTTTTTGCGGCTATATATGGAGACTCATTATTACAATTTGATCAATTTTGCTTCATTTTTTTTTCTCATTGCTTGAATCCTACATAAAGTGTAGTCAAATTTTCAAAGTTCAGTATCTTTACGACTTTATCCTATTCTTAAAAATACTACTAATAAAAGGGTAAATTTAGTTTATTTTACTAAAAAAAATTTAGTAATTTAACGATTTAATCAGTAAAAATTATAATGTATTTTTTGGTCTTTAAAAGACATGAAAATTTTTAGTTTTTGAGTTGTTAATTTATTGTTAACGAAACAGATAGTGTGTCTCATTAAATAGTGACGTGACGCAATTAAGTGGTTCACTGAACGTCAAATAAACTTTAACTACGTGAAAAAATATTATTTTAATGTGCCGCCTCAAAAATTTATCTAAAATTTAACATCCAATAAAGTAATTAACGTAATGTGGATATGGGTTTATGAACTGACAAATTTATCAGCATTCAATATTGAACACTAACGATGACATCACGTTATCATTTAATTAACAAGTTACGTCATTTGTTTTGTAAACAATTAACGGTTAGGGATTAACGAATTGACTGTCTCAATCTTTAAAGGATCAAAAAGTGTATATTATGATTTTTTAAGAACTGAATTGTTAGATTAGTAATTTGTCAAAGAAAATATAAGTACACGCAATTATCCAAAAAAAAAATCCATGATATTTTTACTTGTCTTGTTTTCTTATTGAGTTATTTCAACAAGTTTATATATATTTCACTAAAAAGGAACAATACATTATGAATCTATTTAAGAAAAAAGTTATTACAATTAGTTGTTTTAATTGAAACTACGAATATATAAAAATTTATTAAATTGCGACAAATCTAGTTTAAGTTGATTAAATGTCTCATAATAATTAACAACGAAAGAGCTTTCTCAGCAAAATTTTTTTGACAAACTTTGAGAATGAAATACTTATTGTAAAGAAATGTTGGTACTATAACTAATTTTGAATTGCATAGATTGTCAATTTGTCATATTACAAATTATGGAAAATATTTAAGAAAAAATAAACACTGCCCAAAAAATATGTTTTAAAAATGTCAAATGTTGGTTTTATTAGGAGTAATAGTATAAAGAACTACATATTTTATTAAAAACAAGTCAATTTTTCCAAATAAATCATATTTTAATAAGCAAAATACTTTTTAGTACTTTCGAGATTTCTATCAATTATGCTCTTATACTTTAATTTCGATCAATTGTACTTCAATCTTTTATTTTTTTAAGTAATGTTTTTTTCATTAATACTGTTTAAATAGATAATGGTGGATGCTGATGTAATGTCGTTACACATGGCAAGTAAGTTACATGTTGCCTCTTTCTATAACCTTAAAAAAAAATTAGTTTAGTCCGGTCATTTTCTTACTATTGCAGTATTATTTTTCTCACAATTTTGTCCCGATTTCTTCTCCTAAATTTCATATTAGCCCTTCTCCAAGCATTTATATATATTAACAACTATTTATTACAGTTTTGATTTACACACATTTAAATTACTTTAAAAACTCCTGAACGTTTCATAATTTCATGATTTCAAAATTTCGTTGCCATCGTTTATTCTTCTTGTCAGTAACGGTGACAATGGCGCAATCTCTAACCACAGAACAATATGTCAATCGCAACTTATCAACTTTTAAAACATAATTTTGAAATCATAGAATTATAAACCCTCTAGGGGGTTTTAGAGTAATATAAATGTGTTTAAAACACTAGAAAAGAGATGTTAATATATGTTAATTCTTGAACAAAGTTAAACCAGAATTTAGGAGAAGAAAATTGGGTTAAATTATGAAAAAAAACAATACAATATGGTAGTATTAGTAAGAAAATCGCATAGATTAAATTTAAATTTTTAAATTTGAAGAATGGGCTAAAATATAAAATTTATTCACGTGTAACTGTACATCAGCATCCACCATTATGGATTAAACTAAGGTGAATTGTTATTTGTTATAAAGTTCGCCAATAAAAACAAGACACACGACAAAATAAGCTTGTATGACCAATTATGAGTAGAAAGAATATAAAAACTAATTTTACCTTTAATTTTTTCCATTGACAAAAGCCTCAAAGTTTAAATATATTAAAAGTACTTTTACCTATTTTAAATTTGTAATATAACAATAAAAGAATGAGTAAATATACTTTTTGGTCCCTAAATTGTTAGTCAACTTACTATTTAGTCACTGAATAATGAAAATAGATTCTTTAGTCCTTGAATTTTCACTTTGGCCAACTATTGCGTGAAACGTTAGTCTTTATCTAACTAGGTGACATGATCGTTAAATGCTAATGTGTCACTGTTCGTTATCCAACCATGCAGCCATGTCACATTGTCAAAGTCCGTATTTAACTTAAAATGTATTTAATCCTAATTTAAAAACAAAATAGCATTTTTGTCCAAATACGTAGTTTATTTCTTTCTTTTTTTTAAAAAAAAAAGAAAAAGAAAATCCTCGAAATGATATGACAATACGTGATACTGGCAACACAAGCGACAATAAGTCAACAG
Source organism: Senna tora (assembly GCA_014851425.1). Lineage (NCBI taxonomy): Eukaryota > Viridiplantae > Streptophyta > Magnoliopsida > Fabales > Fabaceae > Senna > Senna tora. Next base: position 11,647,996 of record CM026271.1, read on the forward strand.
TAACACGCAAGTATTTAACTGTCATGTCATCAGTGAGATACATCTAACCTTTCCAAGATTAAATAATTGATAAATACAAAATTTAAAAATTAAATAATTTATTTTTATTATTCAAAAACTAAATACTAAATTCATGAGCAACATCTAGAAGAATTAGATGTCACTAATCACTATATTATCCTGAATTATTATTATTATTATTATTATTATTATTTTGGGGAGAGCACCGGCAAGAATCTAGTGAAAAGAACAAAGCTGGAATGGTCAAAAACTTTATTCAGAGTCTTCTTCTAAAGCTCAAGTACTGTTTCTTCTGTGGGCTATTCTACAATTTTAAAAGAAAGGTTGTTTGAAATTATTTAAAGTAAAATATAAATTTTCAAAATCACAATATTTTATTTGTAATCAAGCCTGTGTGGAAGGCAATAAAGTCATTATTTCTTTTTTATTTTAGTTTAAAAGTAGAGACCTATCTATATCTATCGAGTTGACTGACTCTAATAAAAAGAATTAGACCCTCATAATATGATTCAATTTCTTAAAAGTTGTATGTTTTTTCAATTTGGTCTCCGGGTTTTTTTTAATATGATCCTTGAAAGATCAATTCTTAATGAGTTTGGTCCTTAATTAGCACTTTTCTTAATTTGATTTCTAATAATTGTTCAATTTTAATTTGGTCTCTCAGGTTTACGATTGGTATCAATTTGATCCCTAACATTTGTTCAGTTTCAATTTAGTTCCTCATGTTTGTAATTGTTACCAATTTAGTCCTTCACCTTTCCTTTTTTACCCCTTAATTTTATTAAGTAATTTTGATAATTGAATAATGGAAGGACCAAATTAAAATTAAACAAACATTAAGAACTAAATTAATATTAATCGCAAAGTGAGGGGCCAAATTAAAACAAAACGTTAAGGGCCAAATTAAAATAAAATGTGATAAATATTCCGAACCAAAATAGAGTTTTTGTCACAAAACTAGTTTATTTCATATACTAATTAACTCTCACACTCACTATTTTTTAGAGACTAAAGAGAAATTAATTGATAATTCAAAAGTTAAAGTATTAATTCACATTTTAGGGTACGTTTGGTAAAGATCCCCACAATAAAATTACGGTGTTTCACGATTCTAAAAAAAAAATTATATCATATTTTATATATATCAAATACATTTTTATCATACTTTTTCTCTATCATAATTTTTCTCTCTATATATCTCTCTTATCACTTTTTTCTACAGTACTTTCTTTTATTCTACTGTACTTTATATCTCTGTATTTATATCAAGAATAGAGTAAGAAGCAAACTAATACACGTGGCTGAATCTTTGACTCCAACAGCCAATATGGTTATGGATTTGGGAGGTAGTGGCAGGACCACTCTCAAAGAGCTTAACGTACAAAATTCAAAACAATAGTGTCATCATCAATGATCATCACTTAGATTATGAATTTAACTTTTGTTAAATTTTAAAATTTGGTCTTTTTAAAAAAATTATTTAAATTTAGAAAATCTTACATTTGTTAGGACTCTAGTGTTGATTGCATGCTCACAAGAATCCACAAGTCATTTAATGCACCAAATTACTTCCTCCACACACACACACACACACATATATAGAGAGAGAACAAAGGAGGGTTAGTCTAAGTAATATGGAACTTGGTATTTTATTATAGTGAGGTGTGCAACACGAATCAAATTTGAATTAGTCAGAACAAATGTTCAGAAATTCGTATTTTAATATATATATATATATATATATATATATATATATATATATATACTAGAGGTTTCGCATTCACTAAGGTGCATACAATCTTTTTTTTTTTAGCTTTTGGAATTTAATATAAAAGTATTATTATTATATTTTAAAAATTGAATAATATAATATCTACCTATTATTTCTAACTCCTCTCTCACTATTATTTTTTTAACTACCTTACCCTGTTACTCATGATCTCTTTTTCTCTCACATCTCATTCAATAATGTTTTATTTCATATTATTTTAATTACAAAATATAACTATTTTATAACCTCAATTACCATAAAGGTGTTAGCCATATTAATATATATATATATATATATATATATATATATAGAGAGAGAGAGAGAGAGAGAGAGAGAGAGAGAGAGAATTTGGTTTCTTTAAGAAAGCATGGGCTTGTTTTGTTGTGGCATAGAAAGGGTTTTGAAAATTTCCCATTTTTCACTCATAAAGATGAAAGTGCATTAGATTAAGGACAAGAAGAGGGAGAGAGAGATGGTAGATGAATGAATGGATGGGCAAGGGTTGTTTTGTTTTGGGTTTAGGGATTTGTTTTTGTTGAGAAGAGAAGTTAACATGTTGAGTTTTGAATTTTATTTGTTGAGGAAAATACTCATTAAAATTTTATTTAATTTGTTGAGGAAAATTTTAGGTATTAATTGTTTTTTTTTGAATTTTCAAAAAAATTAAATAATTGAATGATATATAAACTAATTAGAGAAAACTTTAACCAATGTCAATATTCTTAAAATACGAGTTAGCAAAAGCAACAAAATTTTAGGTGTTATTTTTATATATTTGCCATAACGTTCTATAATAAAAAAACTAACAAATATTTAGTTTATACAACTCATTTTTTAAAAAAATTCACACGTATAATTTTAAAATTTTTTTTACTTTGGACCAATAAAAATTTAGTATTGGATAAAGTCCAAACATTTTAGAAAAGTTTAACTTTAAAAGATTCAAATCCTCTTATAACAAAAATATATAAAAGATTTGTGCTAACCACTGAGAGGTCTTATAAAATTATTTTTATTATTATTTTATTAAGTTCAATATAATAAAATATCTCTCGACTAGGAGAAGAAAACCTTAATAAATATCCTAAAATATTTATTAAATAAACTCGATAAAAACATTATATATAATTAATTTTTTTCCTAGACAAAAACTTAAAATATATATAATTGAGGGAATGAATTGTGGATATGCTCAAAATAGTGACAAGAGAAGAGAGAAGAGATAAGATCTTCTAAAGTAATTCTCTACATTTTTTGGTGGAGTTATGAGAGAGATAGAGATAAGGAAAATATTTTCTTTCTTGATTTTTTTCTCTCCCAATTTTTCTTATTTCTATCTCTCTCATAACTCCATTAAAAAATGTAGAGAATTACTTTAAAGGATCGAGAGAATAGAGAATAGAGAATGGAGAATGGAGAATTGAGAAATGAGTATGATGACATGAATGATACTTGGGAGTGGAGAGGGTGGGAGTTCCCAAGCAAAGGAAGGGAGGAAGGAAGGAAAAGTGCTTAATTTTGTGGTGGGCCCCATGCCTTCCCCACACAACACAACATAAACATAACACATCCCAATAATATTATTCACCAAAATAATAAACACATCCCAATATTCCATCCACATCTTGCACTGCTCCATTGCTGCCCTATGATTCCAATTTCCACCCATTTCAATGTTTTAGTGCTTTTTGTTGGGCACACTCTTCTTCCTCTTCTATTTTTTTTTTCTTGTTTTGGGTTAAAGTATTAATTTTTCGCATTATAAATTTTTCGAAAGGAATTTTTTATGTTGATCACAAAACTTTCTCTATACACACTGTCAGAGATTGAACTCTTGACTGGATCGCTCAGAAAACTTAGCTAAATATTAATTGTGCTAGGCGTCACGATTTCAACTTATTTTTTAAGGGTTCCATGTAGAGGTCAATTTGTAGGAAGGTGATATAAGTGGAGTTATTTTTTTATTGAAATAATTAAAAAGTAGAAAAATAAAGTTTTCAAGAGTTTGAGCTCTTAGCAACATAATTCTTAAAATTTATAGGTATGTAAAAGTAGAAATAATATTAGTTAATTTTTTAAAATAAAAAGTAGTTTCCTTTGTACATAAATAAATAGTTTTTGACATTTTAGAGTACTTAACAAAATTTTGAATAATGTGCAACAAATGTATTATTTTTAAAGACTAAATAGTGCACTTATTAACGAAAATTTAATGGGTTTAACCATTTAAAGACCAAATTGTTAAACTTTAATTAATATGGTTAAAGATTTTGTGATAATAAGTGATTAACAAGAGATTATGGTAAGGAATTAAAATAATTTGATAACTAATGCAATATAGCACAATTTTGTAAGGGGTTTGTGTCCCTTAACTATTGCTTATTGGGTTTAATCCCTGCAGAGATGAGAATGAAACATTAATAATTAGGAGACTTGTCCTAAGTAATAGATCTAACAGCATTTGAGAGATTAGTCATAAAGCTCGTTTTAATAGATACCTTAATTAAGACAAAAATATATATATTTGACCAAAGAAAATGACATCTCATTTTAGTAATTTGAACTTAATAATTTTAATTATAAAATATTCGATATAAAAAATTAAATATATCAAGCCAATATAAGTTAAAAAGGCCACTAAATCATTAAAAAAAAAAAATCTCTAGCTACCTACACAAAGTTCAAAGAATCATAATAAAACCTAAACTTATGAGCAATGAATACACTTGCATTAATTGTGTGATCTCCTCACCAAATAATACAAAAAGGCATAAAATCAAAGTGGGCATTATATATATATATATATATATATATATATATATATATATATATATAATTAAGTGCACTTCTCCATGTCCCACCAAAGCTTTGAACTTTCTATTTTAACAATAAACCCAATCCATAAACTTTTTAAAGCATTTTTTAAAATCATGTGAAAGCCATGTAATTTTTGCACTCTCTATGAAAAAAGAAAAAGAAAAAGAAAAGCACTTTGAAGCCATTGAGTGGAAAATTGTATAGCTTTGAGGTTCATTTAGTATGCTAGCTAAAAGGTGACTCTTCAACCCACTTAAAAGGCATCATTTAGTTTGGAGTGTCATGGTGTAATAACTTTATTCAATGATACCACATTGATGTCCATTTATATGAAAGAAAATAATCTAAAATTTAATATATATATATTAAATATATATATATATATATATATATATATATATAGAGGGTGAGTCTATGATACAATTTGTTGTATGCATGCAATGTAACTTAGCTGATAGGATTGTGACATGTGAAAAATTGTATTGCATTTCAAGTCATCCTACCCACATGTCACAATCCTATCGACCGAAATTGTATTGCATGCATGCAACAAATTGTATAATAGACTCACCCATATATATATATATATATATATATATATATAGGCAAAAGTACCTTTCCTAACCCCAACGTTTGGGGGTCCTGTCAGTTTCGCCCCTAACGTTTTTTCGCTGTCAATTGTACCCCTAACGTTTTACGTTTCTGCCAATGTCACCCTTTTCACTAACACCGTCAAATATTTAACATTTTTTGCTGACGTGGCATCCTATGTGGCAAAACGTTTCTTTTTTCTGTCAATTGTAACCCTAACGTTTTACATTTCTGCCAATGTCACCCTTTTCACTAACACCATCAAATATTTAATAATTTTTGCTTACGTGGCATCCTATGTGGCAAAAATATTTGACTTGGTCGAGAGTTTGATATCTTGTAAATGTAGTTATATATCTCCATAGAGACTCTCTCTTTCTAGCTAAGTGTGCGACATGGTCGAGTCCAAATTAGACGGATCGGAGCAAAGTCTCAAAGACTAGGTGGACCACAAAAAAAAGTACATAAACATCCAAATGTAAAAACGCAGTTTCCTTGAAATTTGGGTTAATAATGTAGATAAATCTTTGTTAAAATTAATACTAAGATATCATTTGTTTTAAGTATGATGATAATGTTTTTCTTAGCTCAATATTTACATTTTTGATATTTTGAAGATAATTAAAAATATATAAATTATTTAACTTACTTTCCATTATATATATATATATATATATAAAATAGGGCAAGGGTTCGAATCCTATGACTGATGTGAGGGCCTTATTGGTGGGTGATATGTAAATCTTCCCATAAATTCTCAAAGAGGTTGGGAGGTCTTCCCTAATCCTGATAGAATACCGATGCTTATAAAAAAAAGACACATAATTATCAAAACTACACCACCATGCATGCACCATTGCACCTCCATCATATATGTTATCTTACTTTTATATATAATAATAATACTAATAATAATTGTCTCAATAATACTCTGACTTTGAATTTGATTGCAAACTTATTTTTGCATTTGTAAAGAATTTACATTTAAAATTCGGTAATTTCTTTTTGTGTAAAATAAAACTCAATATTGTTGGACAAAATTGATGTTTATCTATACCATGATGATATATAGAGTAGCCATATAATAGTTAAAGCTAGAATGCCTAATTAAATTATCTAGAAGTCATCGATCTTCCCACATGTACATTAGGCATAATCTCATAATTATGCTAGCAAAGTGAGTTAAGGAAAGAAAAAGGGGGAGAGATCGAGAGAGGGCCTTCAAGTTTAAGTTATATAATTTTTGTTAATTTAATATTCATATAATATATATTTTTGTTTATGATTAGGGTATCTATGTCGAGAGCAGATCTAATAATTAATCTCTCATATACTTTTAGGTTCATAATTACTGAGACGACTCTTCTAACGGATAACACTCCATTCTCATCCCTTCAGAAATCAAACTCGAAAAGTGATAGTTAAGAAAAAACGGACTCCTTTCCATCATGTCACACTATGTTAGTAATATTTAATAGAGGAAACATACTTTTTTTTTTATCTTTGAATTATTGGTCAACCTAATATTTAATTCATGAATAATTAAAATATATTATTTGGTCTTTGAATTTTCACTTTTATCAACTATTTAGTCATTGAATAATGAAATAGAATATTTAGCCCCTGAATTTTCATAACTGTCAACTTTTTAATCCCCAAAACATTAGTTATTACCTAAGAGGGTGACGTGACCTTTAAATATTGAATCATCGTTTATTTTCTACCAATAGAGTTATATCACACCAAGTCATCTGATCTTGAACATCAAAATAATAATAAAAAAAATGATTGGACAAAATATCCATGGGAAGGACGGAGTGAATTATGAGAGAGATCAGTTGGCAGTGAAGGTACACAAATGTTATAGTAAAGACGCGGCATGTTATCATAGCATCATTGTTTTATTTATTTATGGAACCTTAAATCCCTAATTTATATTTTAACGCAACATTACGGTTCAAAAGACATTTTTTTCAACTATTTTTTCTTTCGGTTTTTTTTTTTTTAATTTTGATGTTTAAGATGACATGAAAGTGTGATATAACAACATTAGTGGCAAGAGTAAACGATGATATATCAACATAACGATCACGTTAATCGATTAAATAATATTAATATATTAATTAAAAATTAAATAATTGACGGAGGTAAACATTTATTAATCGAATAATCAATTTTATTGATAACGAGTGTATATATATAATTAGGAAAGAGATGGGTGAGAGACAAGTGTGGGGTGGATAGTCACATACACGTGCGTGTGTGTGAGTGTGTGAAAGTTATGGTCAAAGGAATAAAAAAGAATAATATATATATATTATTTTTTATGAAATTCTCCCCATCATGAAGCAGGCTTGGCCATCACACTAATCACTAATAAAACCACACAACATATGCATAGCATTCATGTTCCTACCAATTAATTAATTATTTTTTTAAAAAATTCCTTATTCTTTCATTATTATATAATAAAACCAACCCTATTAATTAATTAATTAACTAATTAATTAATTAAGGTTGTATAGATTTGTGTCTGCCAATGCACGCCTGTAATCCCATTTCATGATGATGGGTCATTAATAATTGTTTCTTGTAATTAATGACATCTTTAATTAATTTGCTTCTACTTCTATAACCTTTCTGCCCACTTTTGCACTTGGACTAATAATTAACATTAATGTTCTCTTCTTTTTTTAATCACCAACACTTTTTTATGTGTTGCTAAACACTATGAGTCCTAGGATTAGTGTATGTTCCATGGTGCTTCAAAAGAGGAAGAAGGTTTATTTTTTTAGGGTTCGTTTAACATGTTAAAGTTTTATCTGATTGATCAATAGAATTTTTAAAGATTAAATAATATTAATATTGTTTTTAAATATTAAAAAAAATATTAATTTTTAATACTTCACTATCATTTCCCTTCAAAGTTTAAGATATCTTAAATTAAAATATTTTGGAAGAGCTACGAACATTCAAACGAAGGAATTTACATTCTCCGCTTTCTATTCCCTTCTACTCTTAATTATCAAACATCTCTTATCCTAAGAGCATGTTTGATAGAAAATTTAGGGGATATGGTAACTCATATCTATGTTTGGTACAAAGTTCACCCATTTCTAGGAAAGAATATATACCCTTCAATCCTTCATTTGAGTGCATGGCTAAACGGATCCATATATGCTAAAGTGCATGAAATGCGCAATATGAGCTGTTGAATGATACTGTTATAATACATATACGAATTTCAATTTTTATTTAATGATTTGGATCTACACTTTATACACTTTACATTTTACTAAATCCAAATCATTCCGGGGTTTGATTTTCTTTTAGACAATTTTGCCCCCAAATATAATAGTGTCAAAATGAACTTAAGCCTGCAGTCTAGTCCAGCCCACCTATTAAATGGGCGAATTTGAGCATTTAAAAATAGGTCTATTTCAAAAGAAAAACAGAAAAAATAAAGCTCAGCTATTTTTCTTAATCCATATTAGAGCTAGTATTTACTTTTGAGTATAATGACTAATATCTTATAAACACTTTAAAGAATGTAACATTTAATTCAATAATTTAAAATTATCCCACATTCAATATTAAAAAAAAATCAAAATTTTATCATCATTTAATTAAAAACAAATAAATTACTTCTACTAAATCAAAATACAAAATAAAACTAAACTATTTAGCCCATCAAAACATGTCAAATGAATTGTCAAAATGTACCCGAATAAAAAAATAAAAGCAAAAACTTTAAGAGGGTTTGGTTAAATATCACATCAGATAGAAAATTTCCCTTTTTTATTTTAGCAGAGACATGTTTGAAAGAAAATGCAGAAATGGGCAGAGAGTAAAAAAAACCTTTTGCATTTAATTATGTTAGTGTCAGTATATATTTTCTTCCCATATATAGTTCATAATTTTACATACTTGCCAAAAACTTTGTAACTCCTAGGATGGAATAGTCCAATGTTGTCACTACAATTAATTAATTATGTTGTTATTGAATAGAGAGTGATTATTTATGAAGAATCAAGTTTATAAATTACATTATAACATTAAAATAATTGGTTTAAAAATATTAAATATTGTATATATTTCACTAAGTACTTAATTCTAGAAGTATTCAGAACACCCGCTCAATCGAACCAAATCGAATAAAATCAATCATAGTTCAATTTAATATGTTAAAAAATCGAACCAATCACATTGTTCGATTTAGTATGTTAAAAAATTGAACTAAACTACATATGCTTAAATTTTTTAAATAGCAACGTTGAAAATTTTCTTTTAGAATATTAAATTAAATTTAGTATATCTAAACATTTAACTCTACCAAAAAAAAAACATTTAACTTTGCAATTATTTTGATTAAATTTGAAAGAATAATATAATTGTTATATATTTATTTTGTAATGTGTTTTATTGTAAATTAGCTAAGGTATATGATTTTATCTTGTTAATAAATGAAATGCTATTATGTTTTCTTGTCATTTATATTAAATATAATTATATTTTTCATTAATAAATTTAAATATATAAATTTGATAAATTAAAAAGGCTTAAATTGCCCAAATTAAACCAATCAAAATCAATTGTTTATGATATGATTCAACGGTATATATAAACTCAAATCGATAAATATATTATTTTATCACTTAAAACTACCCAAACCAGCAGCCAAAAACCCTATATGTACTTGTATTCATTTATTAATATGATTGAACTAGATATGCCCTAACTTCTTTCATTTTAGGTGTCTATCTCTTCCTTGGGGATTTTGGTAATAGATACATATAAAAGGGTTTAATAAGTTAGTTATTATTATTACTTTAAACAATAAAACTAAACTAACATATATACTTTGTTAAATAATATTAGGAGTAAATTATTAACTTGATCTCTGAAATATTTTATTTGTCTCAATTTAATTTTTAAATCATAAAAATATTAAATTTAGTCTATAAAAGATTCAACACATCATTTTAATTTAATCCTCAAATTCTAAAAATATATCAAACATTATCCTTAAAAGATATATTGTGTTTTTATATTTTTGCCTTTTTAGACAAGGACAAATTTTTAACAAATGGTATTATTTAGGGGTTACATTTTATAATTTATAAATTGAAACAAATAAAATTACTAATTCGAAGTAAATGAAAATTAAAATGCTAAATGGGTGGTTGACTTCTTTCAACTTCCTTAAGACAAATTTAGGTATAAAGTGACAACTAGCACCAATTGTTTCATTAGAGAGATGCATGCTAGCTAATCATCTTGAGAAGATACTTCTATTCGTTAAAATACAGTATAGTTAAAATGCATAAGTGTTCGTACAGTCTAACCTATTAGATGTGAGTGTTACAGTACGAAATGAATCTCGATTTTCATTCAATAACTTGAATCATGCACTTGCACTTTATATAACTTATCCAAATGCTTATCCAGACTAGGATATTTCACAAATAGTGTACTGATCATAAGCTTGCTAAGTTTAATTCTCAAAGTTTGGTTGATTTAATTAAGTACATGAGAATCATTGATGTTTGATCTAATGAAATGGATTAGTTATTCACAACATATATGATGAACTATATGGTTTGAATCTTTGTTGAGAAACATGTTCATATTTAATATCCGATAATAGGTTGAAGAGAATTCTCTTCAATGAAAATTTTTCTTTAGGAAACAAAAAATTTAAATATATGAGAGACCCCCTCTCAAAATTCAATTTTGCCATTTTTAGGCCAAATTACTCTTTTGGTCCTCAACGTTTGTACAAAGTTTAATATTGGTCCTCAACGTTTCAAAAAGTTATTTTAGGTCCTCAACGTTTTTTTTTGTCAAAATTGGTACTCTAGCGTAACATCCGTCTGGTTTTGCTATTAAATGCTGACGTTGAAGGCTTATATGATACACTATCTCTCCTATGTGTCATATATATTTAAATGACATGTCACCCTCTCTCACTCCAAAATTCATTTAAATGACCAAAACAGAACATTTAAATGAATTAAAACGATGTCATTTTGCTGAGTTTGAGTGAGAGAGGGTGCCATGTCATTTAAATACGACATGTAGGAGACAGGGTGTGCCACATAAGCCTTCCACATCAGCATTTAATGGCAAAACCAGACAGATGTTACGCTAGAGGACCAATTTTGAACAAAAAAAAAAACGTTGAGGACCTAAAATAACTTTTTGAAACGTTGAAGACCAATATTAAACTTTGTACTAACATTGAGGACCAAAAAATTAATTTGGCCTTCTTCTTTTTTATTAGACATTTAAGATGTTTATTAGTAGTTAGTTTTTGGCATTTGCACATGTATATACTAAAAAAAAAGTTAAACACAAATTTAGCCACTTTTTAAAAGTATCTACAGATCTATACCATTTTTACTGTTCACCTAGAAAAACGCCATCGGTGATGGCAATTTGCTGATTTCTTGACCAGAAAAACGCCATCTGTGAGGGCGTTTATAGCGTTGACCATTTGACCCTATAAACGCCCTCCGTGATGGCGTTTTTCTAGCTACCGGTCAAATGAGGTGGGCTCAGTTTTTCTAGCTAGAAAAACGCCATCACGGAGGGCGTTTATAGGGTCAAATGGTCAACCCTATAAACGTCCTCACAGATGGCGTTTTTCTCGTCAAGAAATCAGCAAATTGCCATCACTGATGGCGTTTTTCTAGGTGAACAGTAAAAATGATATAGATCTGTAGATACTTTTGAAAAGTGGCTAAATTTGTGTTTAACTTTTTTTTTTAGTATATACATGTGCAAATACCTTAGTTTTTAATATTTTCTTTCATATATATATATATATATATATATATATATATATATATATATATATATATATATATATATATACATACTTCTTCTCTTCTGTTTTTTTTTGGCAAAACTTTATCAATCAAAATGTTTCTAATTCCTAATATTGTTAATTTACTACCAGGGAATGTTGAGTTTGGGCCCATTTTTATATTTCTATAAACTAATGATATATTAGCAGTGTTCTTGGCCAAAAAAAAAATAATAGCAATGATATGGAATTAAAGGTATTAAAAATGATTTTTAATTCAACATTTTCTGTTAAATATTTCAATGTTGTTACTTGTTAAAAATTAATTAGGAAAAATTAAAGAGGATCGATGTAATCCTATGTTAGTATATCACCGTCACTGTGTTCTTGATTTGAATAGTAGACACAGTATTTTTAAAAAATAAAAATTTATGTTCGAATTTTGCATATATAAAATTTTCTGTTAAAAGAACTTTATCCATATTATGAAATTTTCACTGACTAAATAAAATTAGACAAAGTCTAGTGAGTTTCTAAGTACTAATAATTTAGACTATATATAGATCACTATTTTTTTTTTATTTAAAAAAGCTTACACTGAATAATTGATATTTGCAAAGAGAAAATTGGCATGTTAAAAACGAGTAAATGTTCAGTGTTACGGTAGTACTGAACTTCAGTACATCTCTTCAATCAGTTGGTCCCTAATCCATTCAAGGTGGACCCTAATTAATGTGAGTTTTTATTAATAGTAATAAATGACACTCCATGATTGGAGGGATGCATTGAAGTTCAGTGGTACAGTAATATTGAACTTTTATCCTGTTAAAAACATGTTTAGGATGTAATTAAAGAGAGATTTGTGGCATAATATAATCAAAATTAAAGCTTGTGAAGTGTTTGTACAAATAAAACAATAGAAGATATAATAGTTTAGAATATTCACATATTATTATTATTATTATTATTATTATTATTATTATTATTTTGTGATGGATGATGGTACTGAGAACCTAAAAAGAATGTGTGTCATTTTCAGTGTTAAGGCAGATGCCATTTCAGTATTTGCCTTCCAACTTTGAGCCAATGCAGCTTATGTCAGTATCACAGGGCACCAAAACCCCTTTCATCATTCATTCAAAACCAAATTTCACAGACAACCCAACATATATATTATTTCTTCATTTTTTTAGTTTTTTCTTTTTTTTTTATACATACATGCATAGAGTATTAAAATATTAGATAATTGACTCAAAAATTTAAAATCATTTTATATTTAAAATTAGAAATCGAACCCCTGTCAGATGACAATTGGTTGAGGGTAAATAAGTTCATTTCACTTAACCTGATTGATATATATATATATATATATATCATTTTTTTTAAATTAGGATATCCACCGTCGAGTACAGTGACTAATCCCCTCGCGGAATTGTAGGCACCTTGAAGGGTGGGACAGCTAGCCCAAGAATTTAAAGCTGCTCCATACCAAAGACAGGAATCGAACCCTTGACACTTGGTTAAGGATAGATATATATAATTCGTTAGTATATATATTTTAATTAGAATATTTATGTCAAGCACAATAATCAATTTTTTTTACTTATAGTAACCTAAAAGAATGAAATATACTTAAAATTTAACCCTAAAGCTCATAATTAGTTAAAGAATAAATGAGTTCATTTGAAATAGATTTTGTTTTATCTTTCTTGCTTTTTCTCTTTCTAACCTATTAAAGCATAAAAAGGATATTTTGGTCTATAAATATATAAATTATACTTAAAAATAAATAAAGAGAAAGAAGAAAAAGAGAGATTTGTCTTTAAGGTGTCCTATTTGGGCCCCACCATCATCCAAAAAGTCCGTGGGCTTAGTGGGGGCCCATGTAATCCTCATTCCGTACAGTAATATGGGCTACAAGTGTACCTTTAAGTCCACAAGGTAGTAGAGAGTAGTTGCTGCCTTGTAGGCAATAATGTTATGTTGCTTTTTTAAAAGTTTAAACTGTTGGTCAAAACTCCAAATTGGTCTCTTAAGTTTGTATAAAGTTTTATATTTATCCTTTATGTTTCAAAAAATTTAATTGGCCCTTTATATTTGCAAAAAGTTTCAAATTGGTCCTTCCGTCCGCTTCCGTCAATTTCTTAAGTTAAGTGTTGTCTTGTCCATCTAAACTGGCATGTCATGCCACGTCATCACACATGATAGTAGATTGTGACTTGGAAATGATGTGCATGGCACGTCAGCTTAAATGGACACGTATGAGAGATGATATACCCACCTCAGCACGCCACGTCAGCACTTAACGGAAAAAATAAACAGACTTTGACGGAAGGACCACTTTGGAACTTCTTGCAAACATAAAGGACCAATTTAAACTTTTTGAAACATAAATGACCAATATGAAACTTCGTGCAAACATAAGGGACCAATTTGGGATTTTGACCAAGAATATTTTTGCATTAGGGCACTCTACTAAGTTTGGGCTATCTTTGGTATAAATGCACGGATGTGAAAGAAATGAATATAAAATTGAGTAATGTAGAGTAAAGGGATGTAAAAACAAAAAAATGTATTTGGTATGCAAAAATGTGATGTAAAGTTTGTAAAATAAAGTATTGGAAAAGACTAAAATGCCCTTACTTTATAATTAAAGTGTTTCTTGGTAGGTGGGAAAGTAAAGAGAGAGAATAATTAGGAGGGCATTTTCAACGTTTCTCTTTCAGTCAAATTCAAAGAAAAAATTAAAGGATAAATAGTATTTTACATGTAAAATATACCAAATAATAAAAATTTTTGAGATCCGGAGTTTTCCTTCCCTTCCCTCAATTGGAGTGTATACCAAGGACAACCTTGGTCTTTGATTAATGAAATGGAAATTTTTGCAATATTTTTCTTCCAAAAATAAAAACTAGAAAGAGTGAAGACTCACTTTATGTATAATTGATCAAATAATCTTAATTAGTATTAATGGAGTTGATCTTGGATTAGGATATTCACTATAGCGAGTATGATGACTTATTTCTCGAGTATTGCAAGGTCCATTACTCGGAGTGATTATCATAAATGATGCATGCTC
Source organism: Senna tora (assembly GCA_014851425.1). Classification (NCBI taxonomy): domain Eukaryota; kingdom Viridiplantae; phylum Streptophyta; class Magnoliopsida; order Fabales; family Fabaceae; genus Senna; species Senna tora. The sequence continues at coordinate 11,663,083 of CM026271.1, forward strand.
TACTTCCATCCTTAAATCTAGGGATCAAACCCGAGAGATGATGATTAAAGAAATAAAAATCCCTTATCATCTGTGCCACATTGCGGTGATTAAAGGCGTTACTCTCTTTGTGCTGAACTAATATTCGAATCCCCGTTAAAAGGGATCATCATATATAGAGCCCAATTGGGATAAAATTACTTTTAATAAGATGATATATGTCGAAAAAATTCATAATTAATTAAAAAAGTTAATTTATAATCTCGTAAAAGATATTTAAATTATAGATTATTTATATTATTTTGAAAACTTGTACTCTTCTTTCATGAAAGATCATATCTACAATAAAAGGTAATTACAATTCTACCTATTTTGGTTAGAATAGTTAAAATTATTATTTGTATAATATAAGGAATATTAAATATTTATTTGATCAATATAAAATAGTAATTTTTTTATTAAAAAAATAGGTCAATAATAAATAGTTAATTTTCCCCAAGAAAGGCCTCTTGTAACTTTGATGGTGGATTCCTTTCCTCTTTCTAGCTATATATTAAGTTTGTGGGCAGAATTAATTGTAATGTGAGAATTAATAGATTTTCAAGTTGTGAAATGGTTAGGAGTGAATATAAAAGTTTGTGGGCATACATATATTTTGCATATAAAAGGCAGTTTTGGCATGAAAGGCATGCATGATGATTGATGAAGAAGAAGAAGAAAAAGAAGAGGTTGATAAAAAGAGGAAAACAAAAAAGAATACTCAAAAGAAAGAAAGAAAGAAAGAAAGAAAGAAAGAGAAAAGAGCAAATTACATTTTTCTCTCTTGAAAATTTCTTAAATTACACTCATCTCACATATATTTTGAAAACTTGCATTTCTCTCCTTTTAAAGATTCAAAAACCTACAACTCCACTCTGCTTGACTAAAATACCCTTAATTGTAGTATTAGCTTTTTAAAATAATTATGATTTATTGTAAAATTTTAAAATTATTATTTTGAGTTAAAAATAATTATTTTATTTTAAATTTCAAAAAATCTCTTTTTATATTAGTCAAATACATCTAAATAATGAACGTAATGATGTTTCGGTAAAAATAGATAAAATGTTGAGTTACATTTTTCACAACTCTCAAGGATCAAATGTAATTTTTCAAAATAAATGAGAGAATAGTGTAATATAAGAATATTTTAAGGGAAGAAAGTGTAATTTACTCCAAAAAAAAAAGAGAGAGAGAGAAGAGATTTTTTTTTTTAAAGATGATTTTTGGTTAAAAAGTGGATGAAACTTTGAAAGGTGTAAAAATTGGGAGACACACACACACTTTATTAGAGATTTATTGAAGAAAACAAAAGGCTTTAAGGGAATGGGTGGTGATAGAACCAATGAAGAGGGCCTTAGTGAAAGCTGGATTTCTGTGTGTAAAGATTAAAGAGCCAAACATGATCCCACTTTTTTTGCTTTACTTTGACTGCCACTGTATTTGTGTCTATATATACAAGCCAAACATTATCCTTTCATCATTTTTTTATTTTAGATTTATATATATATATATATATATGAGAGAAAATTACAATAATATCCCTCAAGTTTAATTAAATTACATTTAACATTTGGGTGTGCTGTCACTTTCGCCCCTAACGTATTTTCGCTGTCAATTGTACCTCTAACGTTTTTGTGTTTCTCCCAATGTCGGGCTTTTGGCTAACACCGTCAATTTTTGAACGGTTTTTGATGACGTGACATCTTATGTGGTCAATAATTCTGACTGGACTTAATTTTTTCCACATCTGCAGTCAATAATACTGAATTTTTGGGGTCCATTTTACTGATGTAATGAGTATTTTGGCGTACTGGATTTACTGATGTACTAAGTTTTTGGGGTCCGATCCATTGTACCCCTTAAATATATTGCTGATGTGAAAAAAATGAAGTCCGGTTAGAACTGTTGGCCATATAGGATGCCACGTCATCAAAACCGTCCAAAAATTGACGGTGTTAGCCAAAAGCCCGACATTATGAGAAATACAAAACATTTCGAGTACAATTTGACAACAAAAAAACGTTAAAGGCGAAAGTGACAGGACTCCCAAATATTGGGGGCAGGAAAGGTACTTTTTATTTTTAACTTGAAAATTATAAATATTATTATGTTTCAATGTGAGATATTTAATATACATAACAATAATCATAATAATTGAGTAATCTTATTGTTTTGAAATGAATGCATCCAATGTAAAATATTAATTTTAATGACAAAAAATAAATTAGAAATGATGTCTGTGTAATATTGTATCAAGCATCAAGGACTTCAAGTGTAATTTTTAAAATTAGCTAGATAGATAATAAATGTAATTTTACTGAACTTTGAGAAATAGTAATATTTTTATTTTTCCACTTTTCCTCTATTAAAAAATAACCAAAATGTGGAGGGACAAATTAAGATATGTGACAATTCAAGGTTCAAAGATAATAAAATAGTTTAGGCAAAATTTCAGCATCAAATCTTAAATAAATTAAAATTAAATTAAATATTTTTTCAAAGGAGCCAATTATTGTTGAAGTTATTTTTTGAAAAAAAAAATAGTTTTTTAATTTATAAATATCTACCAGATTCAAAATTTGAAGTGGGGGAAATTTACGATGCTACTGTTCATAAAAAAACTGACATAAAAAAAGTGAGCAAACTTCTGTAAAAGTTGAAATTTGAAGAATCTTTTTATTTTTTTGCTTTTAAAATAATTGATAATTAGAGACAAGCTAAGTTTGCACTTTCAACAGTTTAATATAAGCAATATAGTTTATGAGATTAAGCAATTTTTTATATATAAATAAAAGTTGCATTTTGTCATTTTTAAGTTTAAAGCTGGCTAGTTATAATAATACATTTATGTTTTACATAATATTAATATCTTTATAAAAAGAAGAAACATTATGAATTTTTTCTAAAGCTGATCAAAGGTTGAGTTACAGGTTGAAGTTTAACTTTCCATAAAATCTTTTAAAAGATTTAATTTAAATTTAATATAAGAATAAATTAGTTTTTATGTAAATTAAAATCTGAAAATCTGACACAATTAGTTTTTTTTTTTCCATCTTGTACTCTTGCTTGATTCCAAAGCTTGACGATATAAAATAGTTTAAATACGTTTTCCTTAAAAAAAACACATTGATGAATAGAAGATTAGTTTAGATCATTAAAATGAAAAATTTAAAGAAAACTTTAGCAAAAAAAAAGGGAGATGTAGAGAATATTTCATTTAAAATTATATATATATATACGTCTTTTAAGAAAGGTAAACTAAATTTCCTTACCTTGAAATTTTAAATTATATTATTAACCTTTTTTAAAATTACAATACTATATCTTTTACTATAAAATCCTTATTTTATTATTTATATTATACAATAAGAATTAAATGCTTATTTAAATAATATAATATTGAAAAAAAATTTATAACTACATTTTTAAGTCAGATTTTTAATAGTTCATAAAAAAAAGTTAGATTTTTAATAAAAAAAATAATATCCCTCTAACTTTCTTCTATTATTTTTTTTGCTACTTTTAATAATAGTGTAGTAGCAAGCTAATCTGTAAAATTATTTTGTGTATCAGCTTGCATTGCATGTGGGCTATATATTGAGAAAAATTAAAAAAGAATAGACGATCACCATAAAAAAATATGATATTTGAATTCGATGCAATATAATTAATTAAAAATAATTGCACCATAACTAATAGGTATTGAAAAAAAAAATTTAATTTAACCTCTTTATATATCTTTTCTAGAAGGTTATTTAAAAATAAGTTTGATTCTCTTTTTTATATAATTTGTTATATAAAATGTAGTTTTTTATATTATCTCTTTGTCGTGATTAGTCATGCAAAAACCTTTTGTCTCGTGTCTTATTTATATTTGAGAACTTTATAGTAAAAATATAAGGAATTTTACCTAAAATTACTTCATAGTTATATTCTTTTTATTTAATAGTAAGCATTGAATCTAAGAAGTTGCTTGATTAACATTTAAACTATGTCAATGAGGAGTGACACAGTTGACAGTTCATTAAGCTTCGAGTACTTATCCTACAAGAGCCCGGGTTCGAATGTTATGACCAATGTGAGGGCATTATTGGTGAGTGATATATGTAAATCCTTCTGCAAATCTTCAAAAAAGTTTATAGGTTTTTCCTGATCCTAATAGAGTATTGGTGCTCACCCCACCTAAACTTTCGTATTTATAAAAAAAAAACACTTGAACTATAATATAGTTTAATAATTAGAAAATATTTAATAACATTTCAGTACTATTTCTTATATTTTATAGGAATAAACCATCTTCATATAAAATTTAATTAAGATCCAACTTAATGATAATTTAAAAAGAACTACATAACAAATTATTAATTAATGATAATGATAATTTAAAAAGAACTACATAACAAATTATTAATTAATGATAATACCAGCTGAGTGTTTAATTATTGAAAATAACTTTTTTGATGTGGTGCACACTTTCTTGTATTATATATATATATATATATATTATCATGATCATTGGTGATTTAAATATTTTAATAGAACAGTGTAATTATTCCTATCCTTTTTTTTAATAAAAAAAATGATTGGCCATTAATGGAGGCTTTGCATTGCATGCATAGTTTTATATATCGAAGTGATATTGATTTCTTTTAAGTTGATGAATGAATATGCATGTCTTATCCTTCTTGATGGTGCAATTATTGAGTCCAAAACTTCACCACTAATATCCATCATATTGATTGATTTTCATTATTCATATACACTCTAGTGGGTTCTTCCAAACAAGAGGGTTTTTTTTTTCTTTATTTATAAACTAGGGTATTTATAGTTGGGGTTGGTTTATGATGTAACTTGTTGCATGCATGCAATGCAATTTCGACCGATAGGATTGTGACACGTAGAAAATTGCATTGTATCTCAAGTCATCATACCCACATGTCACAATCCTATCGGTCGAAATTACATTGCATGCATGCAACAAGTTGCATCATAGACTCACCCTTATCGTTGAGCATAATATTTTTTCGCTGACTAGTAGGTACTTCAATAGGTGAGACAGTTAACTTAAGAATTTAAAACTGCTCCATACATAAGTCAGGGATCGAACTCTTGACACTTAGTTAAGAATTTAATACAATAATTCTGTGAATTATTGTTTGACAAACTTTATTCCTTGCTATACTTTTAGATTAATAGATTTTATGTGAATGATTTTTTTTTTTTTAGTTTTAAAAGTTTTTTAGATAAATGGATTTGAGTTGAGAAATTTAAAAATTTAGACAAAAACACATTTTATATCCTCAAATTTTTCATCAATTTTCAATTTTGTCATTACTTTTTTTACAGTTAATTATATTCCATAAATTTCAAATTAGAACTGATTTCATCACAATACCTAACACTATTCAATGGTTGTTGGGTGAGTTGTTTTTTTTTTTTTGGTTGGGTAGTATGCTTCTAAGAAACTGAGATATATGTGAATTAAACACAATGTAGGATAAATAAATAAATAAATATATATATATATATATATATATATATATATACTAGAGGCTTCGCATGCACGCATGCAATCTATCATTAATTTTTTAAAATATAGTTATTATATTTTAAAATAATATATTTCATAGTTTTTAAAATTTTAAATTAGAATTATTATCATAATTTAAAATAATAAATTAAATGATGGAAAGTTATTTACTTTTCTATTTTTTTTAGTAACTACCATCATATATGTTTTCTCTCTCTCACCAACTTCCTCACTTACCTTTCCTCCAATCAAAATTTTTTTGTTATTTTTTAATTAAAAAATATGGCTATTTTATGACCAAATGACCAAAAGGGGTCACAGTCATATTAATATAGATATATATATATATTGTCAGATAAAAAGTGAGACATGCATGAAACTTGGACTTGAGAATTTTAAGCCCACTTTATTCTTTTCATTGGTAATTTTTTTCTATTCAAATTGGGCCTGTTTGGAATAGGTGGGATATTGGGTATGGCCAGCCCAATATTATGGGTTTAGGTCTGGCCTTATATTTAGACTAATGAACACTAATATTTTTGACAATAGATAGTTATATTTTATTCCTATACCTTATCTAATATCAAATATCATATATATATATATATATCGGGCTGTTTTTTATACGGATACTATTGGATATCCATAATTTTGATAGTCATTGCCATCCATAAAAATAATGGGTAGTTAATATATAAAAATAGTGAGAAAAAATTTAGACATAAATAATTATTTAATTTATTAATTTAAAATATAATAATATATTATATTTCAAATGTTTTTAAAAAGCTACATCACTTTATGCATATTGGGCTTTATTACAAAAGAACAAGTTTAGCCTAGATTTATTATTATTTTTTGTTTGTTATGTCTTCTATTTGCATAGAGATTATCAAAATACTCATACCCAATGGTTATCCTAAAAATTTATTCTACGGGTCTAGCTATGGGTCCGGGTACAAAGTCAATGGGTCCGGGTCCGGGTCCGGGTAAGGAGGTACCCTACCCGCAATAATAATTATTTATTTATATATATATAAAGTATTATGTTTAAATTTTTTTGTGTTGAGAAAATATATAATTCTAAGAAAAATTGTTAAATATCATATAGATATTAAAGTAATTTAATTGTACATTTATATTTATTATTTTTGTGATTATAGATGAAAAAATTGATAAAAATAAATTTTATATTAATAAAATAATAATTTATTTCAAATTTTTATGGGCCTGGGTCCGGGTATGAGGATTTAACTACCCGTAGGGTCCGAGTATGGGGATTGATTTTGATACCCGTTCAAGTCCGGGTACGAGTCTGGGAATTATAGTACCCTAGCTATATGCTACCCATGATCATCCCTATATTTGCATAGACTTAACACCCTTTTATTGAATGAAAATTTTCTTCTTTCTTAAAAAAATAAAAATAAAAAAATTTCAAATATCTCTATCTTATTACATTATATTGATAATTTATTTTTATAATTATATTATATTGATTCTTATACCAAATTGATCAACAATATTTGTTTCGTTCCAATTTTATTGGATATCTCCGAAAGGATAACAATATTTGTTTATTCCTTACATTTTGTGTAGATTATTATCACTATGCCTCAAGTCAGGTTTGATAAATAATTTTTAAATAAGAAAAAGATATGGAGAGCTCGATATTGAGCTCCCCTCTCATTCTCTATCTTTTTTAAAAAGCGGCTAATGATACCTCTAGTATTATGAGCTCGAGCTCTCCATAATAATTCTATTTAAAATTATTTATCAATATGTTTTAATTTTATTAACAAATAAGAAAAAAAGTTTGGTTCTACAATGTTCAATAAGAGACACATGACTTATATTGTTTATTTTTATACTCTATGTACTATGTTATAAGATAAAATTAAGGGTAAACTACAGTTTGTCCCCTTGTGGTTTGGCTTAATTCCAGTTTGCTCCTTTGTAGTTTAAAGTGCGACACTTAACTACCCTGTGGTTTGGCTTAAAATTAATGTGCCCCCTGTGGTTTAGAGTGTGACACTTGACCCCCCTGTAGTTTGTTATGTTATCACTTAACTACCTTCACTTACCTTCTATCCAAATTTTAGTCAAATTAATCATCATTTTTATACTTTTAATGTTTAAAATTTGTTATTCAACACTCTATAATTATAAAATAATTCAAAAAATATATAATTAATATAAAAATAAAATTATAATTTTAAAAAATCAATAAAATAATTTAATATTTATTGTTTACTCTATTGATTATTTATATTTAATTATTTATTCATTTTATTTTTATTTTTATCTTTAATGTTTTAGAATTATTAAATCAATCAAAATAAAATTGTGAGAGAATAATATAATATAAATATATAACTAAATTTAAGTTTTTTATTGTTCAAGTTCGGAACATACATACCTGAATTGAATGTTAACATTATTGAGCTTAGAAACTCTAACATTAAACAATAATTTTCTTAAAAAAGTATCCAATTTATCCAATCATATAACGTTAATAGTGTACCAAAATAAAGTGACAATCCAACTTCATATTAAGTATTAACATATTCAAATTATTGATTTTTTAAAATTATAATTTTTTTATATTAATTATAATTTTTTTGAATTATTTTATAATTCTAGAGTGTTGAATAACAAATTTTAAACATTAAAAGTATAAAAATGATGATTAATTTGACTAAAATTTGGATAGAAGGTAGGTGAAGGTAGTTAAGTGATAACATAACAAACCACAGGGGGGTCAAGTGTCACACTCTAAATCACAGGGGGTCACATTAATTTTAAGCCAAACCACAGGGTAGTTAAGTGTCGCACTTTAAACCACAGGGGGGCAAACTGAAATGAGGCCAAACCACAGGGGGACAAACTGTAATTTACTCTAAAATTAATGATAAATCCATAATAGAGAGAAAATTATGAGTCTATTTTAAAGGTTGTTCTGTGTTTCATCCTTTAAAATCATTTTTTAAATTAATTTTGAAATTTTATGTTCATATTGTTTATATATATATATATATATATACATGTATATGTATATGTATATACATATACGTATATGCTATTTACAAAACAAAACAAAAAACATGTTTTTTTTTTAATTTTCTTTGTTTTAAAATATGGAGTTCTAAATATCTTTTAATTAATATGTATTTTCTGTTTCCAAAACATATTCAGTTTTTTTAGTTAAAAACAGTAGATCAAACTGATTATTTTGTTTTCTAAAAAACAACTTTTAAAAGCAGCTACCACACAAGCCCTATTTCATATCCTTTAAGTGATGAATAAATTTGTTCTTCTATTTTTAATTTTATTGAGTAGTGTGTGTATATATATATATATATATATATATATATATATATATATATATATATATATATATATATATATATATATATATTACAAAATTGAAAGAATAACCACATAAAATATCAAATATAAGTAACTAGAACGTGTATGTCAATTTGTTTTTAATTTATAAAATATAATATAAATTATTATTAATTTTTAAATAATAAATTAAAATTTAGAAAGTTATTTTTTTATATAACTATCTCTATCATTATGTTTTTTTAAAAAAACAAAATTACTACTATTCCTATTCCTATTTTTTCTTTTCTATGTTTTTTTTTTGCATATTTTTATTTTATTTTATAATTATTTAAATAATTATTTTGAGAAACCATTAAAAAATAGGAATCACAATCATATTAATATTGATATTTGAGTGGAAAACCTACAATCATAAATGGGCTTATGATATCTCGGCCCATATAGTACACAAATATGGCTATGTGTAGCTAGTTATATGGGCTAGTTACAATTTTTATGTCTCTAATTTAAAAATCAAGGAAGTGGGTGTGGCTTCATACAAAAAAAATTAAATTTTTATATATAAAAAATAACAGATAAAATATAGCAGGAACGAACATTGCAACAAAATTTGAGGGGAGCAAGGATATTTTACGCAAAAAATTACTATATTTAGCATATTCTTAAAACCAAAATTACAATTTTATAATAATAGAAAAGTTATATATTAAATAACAAACAAATTAATTTAACTAGCACTCTTGAACTTATGAGATGTATACTCTTGTATGACAAACACAATAATTAATTTAGGCATATAAATTTTAAATATCTTAACTACTTAATCTCTGACAAAGCAGTCTGAATCATATATTTAATTGTGACTTTGCAGGTTAAATTTTGGCAAAAAGAAAGAAGTCAATGTAATTAATTAAAAGATTATAATATAATAAGGATTAATATGGGAAATAATCAATAAAATAATAAAGGCAATTTGTGGATTAGCTGGACAAAAGATTCCCCACTACAGCTTAATTTTGTTCTTTTATTCTAATTATTTGGAAAGTTGATATAATGTTGTTTGATTGGGATATTAAATAATATATATATATATATGTATATATATATATATATATATATATATATGTTTGTCTTTTAATTGTGCTTAAAATTCTGAATATAATTATTTTATATTGATCAAATATATATTTATATTTGTTACATTATATAAGTAATAAATATAATGTTTATAAGTAATAAATATAATGTTTTTAATAAAAATGTATAATACTTTGATTACGATAAATAAGATTATAGTTTGTTTTACTTATATCATATATTTTGTTTTTTTGTAAGATAAACTCTATATATTTTCCTCTTCATATCTCTAATAATCACAATCTTAATTACTCAACTATTATAGATGTTGGAAAATTTCAGTACGTCAATGGTCGTGTTATAAGAACATTGTCTTTAAGAGATATTCTGTGATCTCACAGGGTTGGAAGGCAGCATTCCCACAGGATTAAACGAGCCATTTCCTATCATTGCACAATAAGAGAAAACAGAACAAAAAAAAAATGAAGAACTGAAATAAGAAGTAAGCATAAGAGAATTCAAAGGTGTGTCATTGTGATATCTCAACTAACAACCCCTTATATAGATACGGACAGACACGACGATCAGACGTGTTGTATAGATGTTGTTGTCAAACTGGTAATAAGTTATAATAAATGACCCATCATCGCGTGCGTAGGGGAAAATCACTGGTTTTTTTTTTGTCAAGAGGAAATCACTAGTTTTCAACTAAGTTTCCCCTCTCGTGGCCAGTTGTTGTGCACACGAGGCCCACCTTCTTCTTGGCTCATTTATTTCCCATATATCACAAGTTATTATATATATACACTTTGGTTTTTTTTGCTCTAGACAATGTGGGACTTTATTGGATACACATATATACTCAATACAATACATATAGGTATTGGAAGTAATTATATTCGACCAACTGTCAAAAACTAAATATGAAACACTTCTCTCCGAAGAGATTCGAACTCTGGTTCGCTATGTTGTGATCGAAGAAGTAGTCATTTTTACTAGATTTAACCCCTCATTGATATATAATAGGATTTGGATATAGTAAAATGAACTATTTTTTTATAATATGATAAATCAATATTTGAATTTTTATTGGAAGAGACATTTACATTTAATACTGGACGGTATCTCGAACAAAATAATTTTTAATAAACTATATCAAGACTTTAATATATATTGGTTAATATCAATAATGCTAATCCCTCCTCAAAAGCAAGTGAAGCCAATGTTCTCATATGATTCAAAGATGTGATGTGAATAGAATAAAAGTGGAGAAAATGACCATTTTACCCTTACATTAAAAGTGAGAATAGAATAAATTGAGTAAGAAAGTAAAGGAAAAAATAATAATTTTATCACATTGCAAAAAATAAGGTTTGTTTGGTAAAAATAATATAGGAGAGACTGCATCATTCCTGCCCTTTTTCCTTCTCTTTTTTCCTGTTACCAAACATAGACTTAAGCCACGTTCATTTGGAAGAATCGTCGGTGGAAAAAGCGCAGGTTTGTCTTCTCCCCTGTTCGTTAGATAGAGGAAAAAGGATCCTCTACTGTCCGCTTATTTTGCTGTCTCTACTGTTCATGGGAAACGACGTCGCTTGGGGTTCAATTTGCTTTTCCTTCTTTTAGCATTTTGAAGATGAAGATTTTGAAGGAAAATATTATATTTCTGTATTTGGGATAAAATTAGTCTTACAAGTTAGTCCCAATAAAAATATATTCTTGCAATATATAAAATTTATATTTGTCTTTCATTTTAGTCCCTAAAAATATATTTTTGTTGAATTTTATATGAAAAAATCATTTTTATTTTTAAAATTTATATTTTATCAAGGAAGGGAATGGAATAGTACTTAGTGAGAAAAAACAAAATTGAACCCCAAGCGACGTCGTTTCCCATGAACAGTAGAGACAGCAAAATAAGCGGACAGTAGAGGATCCTTTTTCTAGATAGAGATGGCAATGGAATGGAATGCCGGTCTCCACTGCAGCAACATGTGCGTTCTCGGTGGGAAGGAAAAAATGGCAGCAAAATCTCTATTTTGCCCTCAGTTGCACGCGCGAAACATATCGATTTTTGACCTCATAATTTTCATCTTTGACCCACACAGAGTCAGTACCAACGCGAACAAAAGGCGAACAACTCTTGTCTGAATCACAGTGAATCGGAGCACGGCGGTGGTGGCAAGACAACGGTGATCAGTTTGGGTCTTCGAACAAAGAAACAAGAACAAAGAAATCGAAACGAAATCGAAACAAAGAACAAAGATACTCGATCGCTTGAATACTTGGAAGAACAAAGAAATCAATACGAAAACAAGATAAATTAAGCCGAAAGAGATCGAATTGGAAAAAATGGAAACTTACACGTCCAGAAGATCGGAACGCGACGGCAACGTTGCAGCCTCTATCACCGGCAACCCACTCCGACGATGACCTCCGGCGGCGACAGTGGCTCAGCAACGATGGGGCCTCTCAACCTTCGGACGTTTTCCTGCTTCTCTGATGACAACCCACACACGGCCACGCCTCTGCATCTACTACAGAGTGAAAGAACGACTTCTTTCTTTTCTTTTTCAACACTTTATTATTTAAATTTTTATAAGTTAAAAAAATTAAATAAATAAATAATTATTTTAATTTTAGGGGTAAAATAGTAACTTTACACCCCTATTTTTTCTTTTTCATTCCTAAATCTTACTAACAAACAAAGCAAACGCATTCCCTTCCCTCTCTCTCTCCCTTTCTGCGTGAAAAACGTGCCCTTAATTAAAATTAATTACTAGAAGATCTCTAACATCCTAAATGATAGAGCTGTAGAAATGTGTCAATCGAGCAATCTTCATTAAGAATGATATTGACTGCCTTCAGGGAATTGATTAAAAGTGGGGCAAAACATGATCCTTCCCATGTGATATTAATGACGGGCAAAAAGTATCCCTAATCAATTACATGAATATGTCTACTTAATTTATATTTAGACGATCACGTTGTTAAAAAATAATATTTTTTTAATAATTAAATTTTAACAGTTAAAATAAATTATTAAAAAATATTATAATATTTTCGTCGGTTAATAATTATCAATAATATTTTTTTATAACACTTTTTTTAACAGTATTTTTTACGATGGTTGTCGTTGACAAAATGTATTGTTGAAAATAATATTATTAACATATATTGATAATTGGTGACCGTCGAAAATACTATTATTAACTTTTTTTCAACAACTTATTTTGATGGCCAAAGTTTAATTATTAAAAAAATGTATTTAGATGGCCAAGATTTAATTATTAAAAAATATCTTTTTGTAATAATTAATAGTAGCCGTTGATATATAGATCATTAAAATACTCTTTTTTTTTGTCGTGAATAAATGAAGAAACTAAATAGAAAAAAAAAGTAAATTATTTTTTACATCTATTTGATTTGTTTTAGGAGGCTTAGCTAAACATAGAGAAAAAAAATTGCATCTCTCACCAATTGTTTTTTCCTATGAACGATTTTTTAAAAAAATGTATATTCCTCTTCAACTGTCACGTGTTAATCTTTGTATGAAAGAAACATTTTTTATTTTATAAAATGAAAGAAACATTTTAAAATTGAATAAAATAATTTAGTTTTTTTTTTTTTTGCAAAAACATCAAGTATAATGCATATGAAAAAGAGTATGTCTCGAATCCAACAAAGATACATTGTTGTATTTTGATACTTGTATTTAGAGGAAATATTAAGACTTTTGAGGCAAATTCGTTTTTGTAATATTAATTATTATTCTAAATATGATCATAAAAAAGTATAATTACCAATTAAAATTGTTATATTAAAGTAATTGAAAATAAAAAGTTTAATCAAAATTAAAAGATTAATGAATACCCATGGAATTTTTTAGTGAAAATAAGAATAATTATTACTGATGGTCCTAATTTAATATGATAAATACAAATCAGTTAATTACCATAAATTAAGTAATTAAATTATATATATATATATATATATATATATATATATATATATATATATATATATATATGACTTGCACTCTTCTCATCGGGTCCCAAAATAAATCTATTTTCTAATTAAAAATTACAACAAAATTAAATGATTGGAGTAGAGGAGAGAGAGAGTAAAAATAATGGGTAGTTATTATATTTAATGATTAAAATATATATATATACATAATAAAATATGATTGAAGGAAATGTGATAAAAAAATAGGGTAAAGTGTCTTTGGTACCTCAAACGTTTGCGCGTTCGGTAAAATATACCCCAAACGTTTGATTGCTGTCAAATATATCCCCAAAGTTTAAATTTTTGGGCAATCTTACCATTTTCACTAACACCGTTAAAATAATTAACGGTTTTTGCTGACTAGGCATAACATATGGCATTAATATCTGACTGGGATCAATTTTATTTCATGTTATGCCAGTCAGATATTAATGCCACATGTTATGTCTAATCAGCAAAAACCGTTAATTATTTTAACGGTGTTAGTGAAAACATGAAAAAAATTTATCCCAGTTAGATATTAATGCCACATGTTATGTCTAGTCAGCAAAAATCGTTAATTATTTTAACGATGTTAGTGAAAAGGGTAAGATTGCCCAAAAATTGAAACGTTGAGGGTATATTTGACAGCAATCAAACGTTTGGGGTATATTTGACCGAACGCGCAAACGTTGGGGGTACCAAAGATACTTTACCCAAAAAGATATTATGGGTAAGATAGTTAAGAATATCAGTGAAAAAGAAGTTAACTTATTAAATTATTTATTATTTTAGAATATAATAATAATTATAATACTTTTATATTAAATTTAAAAAATTTTAAAAAAAATTGTATGTACTTCAGTACATAGAAAATCTCTAGTATATATATATATATATATATATATGATAAAAAAAATTATATCATGGCCGGTGACAAATATTATTGATATAGAATAAATTATTGATAAAACTTACTTTTTAGTTTTTTACGTTCCATCAAAATTAAATATGTACAATTATGTTTTTTGTAAAAAAAAAAAACAAAGTTAAAGATGATAAGACTATTTAATGACATCGAGAGTGTTGAGTCCGTATTGTTAAATATATTTGTTCAATTAGTTGTTCATAAATTTTTATTAATATAAATTTATATTAATATTAATAAATTAAATGACACTATATAATTAAATGATGTATTAAAGTTTAATATTATTATAATATTGTCCTAAAAAATATTATTGTAGTGCTAGATTTTTATTCGAGATTATCATGTTTTACTCCTTCAACTAAACTTGGGGTAAAATATTAATTTACTTAATTAATAATTGAACATAATATTTATGTTTAATACATATCATTAATTTTTTAGGATAAGAAGGAAGGAAAAAACAAAGAGAGAGGTGGTGTTGTTCTTAACTTCTAATACACATACACTTTGAAAATGATGGAATTTGAATGTGGACGCAAAGCAGGGATGATTCACTTTGAATATTAATATATGAACTACTTACTATCCATTACACCAAGGGGTTGTTGGATTAAGAGAATAAGCTAAGGAAATGAGAGTTACAAAAGTTAATTTTGTTTTTTTTTAAATATTAATAATATTTTAATGAAAAGTATAATCGTTATTTTATCAAACTCTCAATTTTTTTTTATTTTCTCTCTTATTCCCAATTTTATTTCATCAAACAATTCTAATTCCAATTCCCCCAAAAAACATCTGTTTCTCTTCTCTCTGTATCTATCTATCTATCTATATACAAAATCTGATCGGATTCCTTTTATTATCAAACCGTTTAAAAGTCAATTTATTAACTTGAGAGTTTTGATTTAGTGGAAGTGACTAATTTATTCTTAAGTAAATGTTAAAGGTTTGATTTTTGACTTTGAAAATTTGATTTGGCAAATCTCTCAATTGTATTTTACCACTCCATCTACTATTATATTTATATGTTTCTAAGAAATTCTAGTATCATACGAATTCCTAAACTGGCTTATGAAAAAGACCCAATTACCCAATTCCTAATTCTCAATTCATTTGAAAAAATTACAAATCTTTCCTTTGACTTGAATTTTCGGTGTCCTAATAGTATACATGATTGAATTCAAGTCACTTAGAAAAGGAAAAAAAAAAATACTTATGTCAGCTTTTTTATATCTTTGTCATCAAGTTCCACCAATCATATATTTCATTTACACACTTTTTTTTTCATGATTGGTCATATAAAATGTAATATTCTACATTTTCTCTCTATTGAGATTTGTCATTCAAACACTTTTTGTCACGTGTCTTATTTATATTGGAGAACTTGATGGCAAAGATATAAGGAACTTGACCTAAGTTTTCTCTTTTAAAAAACAACAAATCTTTTAATTTCCTTGACTTGAATTCTCTCTCCTACTAGGATACATACAAATGAATTCAAGGCACTTAAAAAACAATATTATATATATGAAATAGATCTAAGAAGATAACCTTGAAAGCAAAAAAAAAAAAAAAACTTTCTTTTATACAAAACCTACGAGCAAACAAAGGACATTATTGGTTCTAATACATATGATCAATGGAACCTTAATGCTATATATGCCTAAGGAGTTAACTAAGACATGATATATACTTTTATAATCTAATTATACTAGAGATCTGTCTTGGTATTATTACTTAAATGTGATTATACAAAATTAGAGAAAATAATTAGCTCTAGGCCTAGATGTACATGAAATGCATGGTTATAACCAACGAGGATCAGAGTTGGTCCAAGTAATAAACAGTTTGGTATCGATTAAGTAAAGTCCCAAGTTCGAGACCTTTGTGAATGCAGTTACTCTTGTTGAGAGATTCACTCACCATAGTTAGGTGCGCAATCTGGGTCGAGTCCAGATTAGTCGAGACAAAGCCTCGAAAATCAAGTGAGCAACAAAAAGAAATGCATGGTTATATCATTTTGTGATCAATCGTGGTATTTTCAGTTATAAATGTGATTAATGGGACTGAATGATGAGTCATAATATTAATAATTAGTATTAAACAAAGTTTATTCTTTGGTCTCAAGAGATTGAGAAAAGTGTTTAATATGAAAGTAATTCGATAGAGGCTATATTTCCTTAGTAGAGTTGAGATTTTAATTTTCAGATGTCATTGGCTTCTTTCTTAATTATGACTTCTACATTTGTTTTTAACTTTTTTTTTTCTTAAAAAAAAAACAATTGCATTAACCATCTTTTCTGATATTGGTGAAGTTATATTTTTTATTTTTAAAAATTATATTCGGTATTTTTAAAATTTGATGCATTGTTTCATGAAATTTCTTTCTTTTATTTAATATAGAATTTTAAAGAAAAATTAATAAATAAAAGAGACATGTTGAAGTAGAAAAGTTATGAGATAATGAGAATTGTTATTTATTTTTTATCACTTAATATTTTTATTATATTTAAAATTTAATTAATAAATAATACTAAATCCCGTAATCTAGTATTCTTTAATATTAACTTGGGTGGTTAATATTTGGTAAAGTGGTCCAAGTGGGTTCTTAAAAGTAAAGAAGACAATGAAACTAAAACAAATTAACATGGTAAACATACAAAATAATTATGGGAAATAAAATACAAAGGCAAAAAGTACATTTCCTGCCCTCAACTTTAGGGGTCCTGTCACTTTCGCCCCTAACGTATTTTCAATGTCAATTGTACTCCTAACGTTTTGTGTTTCTCCCAATGTCAGGCTTTTGGCTAACATTGTCAATTTTTAAACGGTTTTTTATGACGTTATATCCTATGTGGACAACAATTCTGACTGGACTTAATTTTTTCCACATCAGCAGTCAATAGTACTGAGTTTTTGCGGTCCAACTAATGTAATGAGTATTTTGGTGTACTAGATTTACTGATGTACTGAGTTTTTGGGGTCCATTGTATCCCTAAAATATATTGTTGATGTGAAAAAATAAAGTCCAGTTAGAATTGTTGGCCATATAGGATGCCACGTCATAAAAAACCGTCCAAAAATTGACAGTGTTAGCCAAAAGCCTGACATTGGGAGAAACACAAAACATTAGGGGTACAATTGACAGCGAAAAAATATTAAGGGCGAAAATAATAGGATCCCAAAGAACAAAAAAAGTATTTTTGCCAAATACAAAAGTGGCATGATTTGGATTAGTTGGGGTAGCAAAAAATTCTCCCACTTGCCCACACTTTGATTCTGCTTTTTGTTCTTATTCTTTCCATATTGTAAATTTTAAGATATAAAAAAAAAATTAGTGATTGATTGGGAAATAAAATAATTGTTTTAGTGGTAATTAAGTATATATGCAATTATCACTAATGCTTCTCCCTCGTCAAAAGCAAATGACTCTCAAGTCTCTTATGGTCTTTTGCTTTTTCACCAATTGGTTTTTCTCCTATGTGCTCACAAATAATTCCTCTAACCTTACCTAATTGAATAAACATACGGATCCAGATCTGCTAAAGTATATGTCCGGTAAAATGCATAAATTGTACATTTTAAGCTGTTGGATGAGACGGTTACAGTATAAACACGAATCTTAATGTTCATCTGACGGTTTAAAAGTTGGATCGTGCACATGCAGCATACACTTGTATTTTACTGTATTCAAATCCATAAACATAATTTTTTATATTTGAAAGATAACATAAATCAATTCGTTTGTGTTTGAACTGTTAGTTGTTAACCGCTTTGTGATGTGACAAGTTAAGTACTTTATTAAACGCCTCATAAATTATTTTTGAATTGTTAATTGTTAATCGCCTAAGTGATATGACAAGTTAAGTTACTTTATTAGATAGATGCATAATTAGTTATTTACGTAAAAAATGATATATTCAGTGTCACGTGGACTCCACTTAAAAAAGACTAATCAAATGAACGTTTAGAAAAGTACTATGCCGTCATAGTCACGTATTATAAGTTTCTTGTTAGAATATTGTATAGTTAAATTTAACTTATAAAATTAACTAGGGGTTAGTTTAAGTTGTAAGTAGCTTGATATCGTTTAGACATTGTCTCGAGTTTGAGACCTTGTGAATGTAACTATATATTCCTGTTGAGAAACTTTCCTATCATAGCTAGGTGCGCGATGTAGGTCGAGTTTGAATTAGTCGATAAAGTGCCTCAAATATCGGGCGAGCAAAAGAAAAACTTATAAACTATCCTATTAAAGAAATTAATTTCATAACAACGAAAACAATAGATTATTCATTTTATAGATTAAATTTAATATTTTTATCTTTTAAAAATTCAATTAAGATAAATTATATCTTTCAAAAATTAAAATGTTAATTTACTCCAAATTTAACAAATTCAAGTATGTGACATTGTTTTCCAAAGAAAGTTGTGGATTTTTTTGGTAGTAACACGAAAGCAAAGAAAAAAAGAAAAAAAAGAAAGAAAGAGCAGGAACACAGGCCCCTAAGGCCTCACGAAGACTGTACCCGCCATGTTAGCCAGCAGGGGAATCTTGACGGTAGGGGGCAATTCTTCCCAAATGGTAAGCTTGGGTCGTAGTGAGTACCTATCTTAGCGAGGGCATCGACACAAAAATTAGTCTCTCTTAAAATATGCCTAATGGAGATATTGGACGAACGCAAGAGATCACAGATGTTCTGGATGATAGCGCGCGTAGTGATAGGTGGAGCAATCACAGTTATGAATGAGGTGCACAGCTTCTAAAGAGTCTGTTTCTAGTAGAGCGCTTGAGCCATTAACATATAAAGTGTAATATTCAGACTATTAGATAAAAAATTAAAATTTGTGTCTATTTTATAATTGTCTCATTGGATTACTCAAATTGTACAATCATACACTTTATCGAATTTGTATTTTAGCAGAAAGTCACGATGTCTGTCTTTCGGTAATATCAGATATTCAAATTAAATAGTGGAATATGAATGGGGACGCAAAGGAGGGCAGGTTCAATTTCTTGCTAAAATGGGTGGGAAGACGATGCTTCTTATATGAATTAGTAATTGAGAATGAGCAAAGGAATGACGCCACTTTTATTTTGTATGAATTTAAATAATGATTTAATATTTGAAAGATTATGTTTTAATATAATTTTTCAAAAATAATTTTTAATCGACTTTTCAACGATTGTTTCTGAAAAAATTGTTTATAATTGAATAAATTTCTTCTAGTAATAGAGAGGAGTTTATGAAAGGAAAAAAATCATAGCTTAAGTTCCTTATATATTTGTTATAAGGTTTTTTAATCAAAAGTTTAATTTATACAATCTCTTTTTTATAATTGGTCATGTAACAGGTAGTCTTCTATATTCTCTCTCTTTTGTGATTGGTCATGAAATTTTTTTTTATCGCGTGTCTTTTTTATATTGAAAAACCTTATAATAAAGATGTAAAAAAATCTAATCTAAATTTAATCTTTTATGATATTTATTAATTTTTTTATATGAATTGATCGAAGTGACATCATCCTCTAAATTGATTAATTTATTTTCAACAAATGTTAATTCAAAATAAAAATACTTTAATTTGACATTATCTGGTTTTAGCTAGAAAAGTAATTTTTAATTTTATTTTCAAAATTTCAAATTTTGTTTTAACGCATAATATTGTTCAAATTACAGACGCCAAGTGATTATATACATGAATCATGACATCACTATATAATGTAATATTAATTTTAATTAATGACTCAAAATAATGTTATTTCTTTTTACTTTTTTTTTTAATAAGAAGTGATGTCATTTTAAAAGATAAGTTGGTATTATTATGGATAAGTAATATAGTCTTATGTGATAAATTTATATTAATATTTTTTTTTTTGAAAACCCATCAAGGGATAAATTCATTAATTCAAATCAGCAATACAAGTCTTAGATAACCAAATTGGTATCGAGTCTGGCCAGACTTTATCACCAGGAAAGCTAAGAGCTGCTCTAGCCATACAATCTGCACTGCTATTACATGATCTAGGGACCCATCTAATCTCACACTCATCAAATTGACTACATAATTCAAGAATGCTTCTACATATATTACTCAGCCTAGACATGTGTGTACAAGAAGAATAAAGCATGTCAACTACTAACTTAGAATCACTTTCAATGACCAAATGTGTGATCCTACCTTCACGTGCCACTTCAATACCTTTCTTTATGCCAATTGCTTCCATGAGTGCCACATCCATCATAGCTGGTATACTGCTTGAAAACGCACCAACGCACATTCCTTCATGATCTCGAAAGACACCTCCCGCAGAGCCTTCCCCACTATTCTTCATGGCTATATCAACATTCATCTTTATAAAAGGCTCACTCGGCTTCAACCATTTTAAACTTGCAGGAACATCTCGATCTGAATTCTTCACGGGTACAACAGCATTGCATTCATCCCAGCAACGCTCGGCTTTTCTCCAAATTGCATTGAAGTTATGGACCTCATCTCGAAACTTTGTTCCATTCCTTGCCTCCCAAAGGTAGTATAGAACCATTGCAAACAAACATTGTTTATCCATATCCCAATCCTCCCATTCAACCACCATCCACTCCAATATCGACGCATGAGACGTCCTGCCGTTAAAATCAAATGGGGCTGTTTCCCAAACATGTTTGATGCGATCACATTCAACAAGAACATGGTAACTCGTCTCCTCCTCAGTATTACACCAAAGGCATTTCTCATTGATCACCATACCCCTTCTTTCAAGAGCATCAATTGTCGGAATAATGTCAAGACAAGCTCGCCACAGTAAGACTTTGAAGCGAGATAAGATAGGTAACTTCCAAACACTCTTCCACATACTTGGCGGAACTTCACAGAACAGTTCCGGTGTTAATGAGTTTTGACTCCAAGTTTCCTCCATTGCCAATCTATAGCAGGATTTAACTGTGAAATTGCCATTCACTTCACCACTCCAAGCCCATTGGTCAGCACAGTCCATTCTAGTCGTTGGGATGCACATATTTTTTTGGCATATATTTGTATCAAACAATGACCATAATTTGATTATATCCCACTGGTTTATACTAGGATCGAGTAATTCAGAAACCTTCTCGGGTCGCCACACAGAGTCATGCATTGGTGTCAGCGTACTAGCTTGCACTCCTGGGATCCACGGATAACCCCATATTGATGTTGACTCACCATTACCAATGGATTTATGCAACCCCATTTTAAGCACCTCTCTACCCGCAAGAAGACTACGCCATGTATAGGAAGGTCTGTTCCCAAGGCCTGCATTCATCATATCACTATTATAGAAGTACTTTGCTTTAAGGACTTTGAATAGCAAACCTTCTTCATTTTGTATCAACCGCCAACACTGTTTTGCCAATAAAGCCTTATTAAAGACTTACAAATCTCTGAAACCCAAACCTCCTTGACTCTTAGGCATGCACAATTTACTCCATTTTAACCAATGGATTTTGTTATCATTTGTACCCGTACCCCACCAAAATTTTGCCATTAGTTGCGTTAAATCATAGCAAATGTATTTTGGTAATAGGAAACAACTCATAGAATAGGTAGGGATTGATTGTGCTACTGCCTTTATCAGAATTTCCTTCCCTGCTTTAGATAATAATTTCTCCTTCCATCCCTGCATCTTCTTCCACACTCTCTCCTTTAGTGTCTTGAAAGCATTACCCTTATGCTTCCCTACCATTGTTGGGAGGCCCAGGTATTTTTCATTGTAAGCAACTTTCTGAATATGAAGCTTATTCATCATGGAATTGCGGGTGTTACTTGTACAGTTTGGACTGAAAAAAATTGCGGATTTGTCAAAATTAATTTTCTGTCCTGACGCCCTTTCATAAACCTCCAAGATTCTCCCAAAATTCTCACATTCTCTGTCATCAGCCTTTAGAAATACAAGGCTATCATCTGTAAAAAATAGATGGGAAACACTCGGTGCTTGATAGCATACTTTCGCCCCGTGGATCTGATTGCATTGTTCATTCTTACTTAGTAAAGAGCTAAATCCTTCTGCGCACAGAAGAAATAGATAGGGAGATAGTGGATCACCTTGCCTTATCCCCCGTTGAGGAGTAAACTGCTCGGTATCATCACCATTTACTCTTACCTGAAAGCTCACAGTGGAAACGCATTGCATAATCTTCTGTACCCACGAGCTATGAAAACCCAGCTTATCCATCATTCTTTCCAAAAAACACCATTCAACCCGATCATATGCCTTGCTCATATCTAGTTTAACAGCCATAAAACAATTCTTTCCCGATCTTTTGCCTTTTAGAGCATGAAGAAGCTCGTATACAAGGAATACATTGTCGGTAATCTGTCGGTTAGGCACAAAGGCACTCTGATTCACAGATATAATATCAGGTAGAATATGTTTCATTCTGTTAGCTAGAGTTTTTGCTATAATTTTATATAGAACTGTACACAGACTGATGGGTCTAAATTGAGTCATATCAGTGGGGTTCTTTACTTTCGGAATAAGGACTATTCTGGTGCTATTAATCTCTTGAGGAAATGATACTCCATTTAGAAAAGCAAGCGCTGCCTTAGTAACATCATCCCCCACTGTCCCCCAAAATTTTTGATAAAATAACGCAGGGAATCCATCAATACCTGGTGCTTTCGTTGGACCCATTTGGAATAGTGCTTCTTTAACCTCCTCCTCAGTGAACACCCAAATCAAGTCCTCATTCATCTCATCTGTGACTTTTTTCGGCGTGGCTTCAATCACCTCTTCCATTTCGGTCGGGAAAGAAGACGAGAAAAACATTGATGTCTCCTGTATGTCTCTATGTTCCTCCGCCCAACTCCCATCACCTCTTTTCAGCTTATTGATTCTATTCTTTTTTGCCCTGTAAGACGCCGCTGCATGGAAAAATTTTCTATTTTTATCACCCTCTCTAATCCACTGAATTCTAGACCTCTGCCTCCAGTACGCCTCTTCATCACTGAGGGTTTTATTCAACTCCTTCTCAATGCTTCTAATTTTATGTGTATCTGCTGGGCTGCAAGAAAGCTCAACGTCAATTTCTTTCTGCAAAGAATCGATTTTTTTACGAAAACATCCGAATTTCTCCTTGCTCCACTTCGTTAAGCATTCTTGAATAGATCTCAAATTACCATTGACTTTGTTCATATCCATCTCTGGTAAGTTTCTGCGCCAATATGAAGTAACGAGATCATTGCATTCATCATATCCACACCACATCTGTTCAAACCGGAACTCTTTTTGCTTCCTCCTCCTCCCACCATCATCACATTGATGCCAAAATAAACTGCACATAATAGGGAGATGATCAGAATCAAATTTTTTCAAGTGGAAAATTTGGGCATAGGGGAATTTTGATAGCCATGTATTGTTGGCTAACCCCCTATCTAGTCTCACTTTGACTTGCCCAGTGCCCCTCCCATTCCACCATGTGAAGGGATGGCCTATAAAGCCCGTATCAATAACTTCGCAAGCATCAATCGCTTCCCTAAATAGATCCATCTGTCTTTGAGGCTTCTCATTATCACCAAACTGCTCCCCACTACTGGTAATTTCATTGAAATCACCCATCAAAAGCCACGGGCCTCCATTATCGGCTGCCATTGTTCTCATCATATTCCACCCCCGGTACCTGAGATGGGTAACCGGTTCACCATAGAAACCAGTAAATCTCCATTCGTTGTTACTACCTGCATCAAATAAAACATCAATATGATATTTCGACATTGATTTAAGTGTTACATTACTATCATCTCTCCACAGTAACATTAGACCTCCACTCCTTCCCACACACGGTTGAATTAAACCATTTTTAAACCCCAGTGTCTCCCTCATCTTACTTGCCTCCCCCATACTCAACTTCGTTTCGCACAAAAACAACACATCAACTCTTGTCTGCCTGATTAGGGATTTTGTGGAATTAACTGCCCGTGTACCCCCAAGACCACGGCAGTTCCACAATAGTATTTTCATTGCTCCCGGCAGGCCTGACTAGCAGGTCCCGGCGATATATTATTCTGGTTATCAATGACTGTCGCCAACTTCCTCTCCTTTTTCATCCCGTCACTTCCATCCCCACTTATGATATTCCCATCATATTCATCTGCTTTTCTTTTAATTGGGTACTGCTTCTCATCCATTCCCCCTTCATGAGTCCCTTGTGATCTTGCTATTCTTTTCCACATTTTTAACGCCGTTCTCCCCCCACCAGGTTGTATGTTCTCCTTATTTCCATCCTCTTCATTAGATATATTAATGATATCTTTTAGCACATTCCTTTCCTTCAACCCCACGTGTTCCCCCTCTTTCTCATCATTGGAAACCGTGACATGGTTATTTATAATTTTTTCCTGCCCATGCACCACACCTTCATTATTTTTTCCTATTATAATACTCCCTTTGTGCACACTACCTCCCTCCCTTTTCCCTCCTTCTGGCGTAGCTAGCTTCATCACACTAGCTTCAACTGTACTTGCCTCCTTCATAATTACCATGTCATCCGCCCCCTCCTCACTCACTTGTAAGTTACGCATAAACTCCGCAAGTGCCTCAGTTCTTTGTTCTTGCCTCGGCTCACCCCATTTTCTTGGTCTAACCCCGTGCATTCGCCGCTTGTGAATTATTTGTCGATTTATGCTCCACTTTTGTGCCCATGTGTGTAGCCTTCATCCACGGTCCAAGGTTCATTGAGTGGTTCTCTCCCTTCGCCTCATCTTGGATGGCATGTTGGCATCCTTCTTCACTATGGCCGACGACTCCACAGTACCCACAAAACCCGGCCAGTTTCTCATACTTGAAGTCGACCCAGAAAGAGCCGTCTTCCTTTCCTCTCGCCTTTACCCCCTTCAGTAGAGGCCTATCAATCGGCATATCCACCAGTGCCTTAACAAACTTTGTTTGTTCTTGCTGTGAATAAAATATACCCACATCGCACACCTTGCCCATAACTGTCGTAAGACGTCTCGCCATCGCTTCAGTTTTGCAGTGAGGAGGTAGACCCCAGACTTGAATCCACACTCTCACCATTTCGAACCCCCTCTCTACCATCTCTGCATCTCTGTTCCACCTCTGCAAGATAAGCCAAGAATTCCTAAAGAGCCATGGTCCACCCTTTAAGATTCTTTCCACATGTGCCTCTGTTTTAAGAAAGAATTGGAAGATTCTTTCAGCAATCTCTTCTACTTTCAGGCCTTCTCCGACGCCCCATATATTCCTTAAAGCCGCCTCCATAGCCCCACGATTAATGGATTTTGTTGTTATCACTCTCCCCATCAAACTGTTGGCGCAAGATTGCACACCTACATCAACATCCTCACTGTCAAACTCTACTATCACCTCCTCCTCCTCCTCATTCGTATCTTTGTTTTCTCCTCTGTCCGCCATTCTCTTTGTCAGTCGCCGACCACCGTCAGGACCGAACAAGAATCCACCGCCGTTGCGAGACTCGACCGTTGCCGAAAAAACGCGTGCAGTCAAGAAGCCCTAGCAGAGCCTCGTTCGCGCACGGAAATTATTGTCTTTGTTTGCAAAAAAATATTATCTTAAACTTTCTATTAATATTTCATGTGTAATGTCATGTCATCATTTCTCGTTAGTAATTTGAATGATATTAAGTGTTATGACAAAATTTAAAATTTTGAAGATGAAATTGACAATAATTCAAAACTTTTAGAACAAAATTGACAACAAAAATAATTTAAGGACAAATTTAAACATTGGTGTAAAGTTTAAAGAGATAAAAAGATACTTTTACCTTTATCAAATTACCTAAAGATAAAAAAAATTATATGATTTATATATTTAGGGTTTATTTAAACAGCTTTTAGTAAAAGTTGGAATCCCACAAAGGAATCTGAGAGGTGTTTTGTGAATCTTGGATTTCAAATCATGAATATTCAATGCACCAATTAATTAAAAAGAGATTTATCTATTTATATTCTTCTGACTTATTGGAGAAAAAAATTGGATTTATCTTTTTATATTCTTCTTTGAGTTATAGTTAGTTTAATATATATTTTTTCATTCACTTCGTTTAATCTTCGAAAGTGTGGTTTCTTAAATTAAAAAGAGATTGTGAAATTGAAATATCTCTTTAATATGATTTTTTTGTTAATATTAACAAATAACACTACATGAATGATAGAATATACCGATATTCAATAATACCGTAGTATTAAACTTTTATCCCTATCCAAACACATCATAAGGGATTTAATCAACATGTTAAATTAGTTAGTGGAGGGAATTTTATGTACAAAACTTATAATTAAGGGAAAGTTTTCTACGTAAAACCTAAGTTTATAGAGATTTATTCACAACTCAAAAGTTAGGATTTTTTTTTCACCTAAATTTTATGGCTTGATTTTTTGACATAAGATTTTGGATGAAGAATTTGATAAAAGATACTTTTTTGCATAATTAAATTACAAAATGTCAAAATCTAAAGAACTTTTAGGTCAACCCACATAACTTAAAATTTAATAGAATGTTATTCTTTTGACCAATATATATATAATGGATAAACCAAAAATATTAAATGAATTAAAAAAACATATATATATTTAATAGGAAAAAACATATATATTAAATGCCACGTGTCATAATTATATTGAGAAATTAGATGAAATGGACATAAGAAAATGGACCTAAGTTTTTTCCTATTTAATATTAGCACATGTATCACATAGACTATATAAAAAAGTCATAACATGCACGGTTTTAAATTAATTATTATTAACACTTTAAATGAGAAAGTGAAATCTGAATCATATTGCTACAAAAGGACGCTATCTAATATTGCATTATCTTAATTAACATGTAATTTAATTTATTTTTAAATTATGGTTGGGTTGGATATTAACCTTTGAATAAAATTATTTTATTTAATTTGTTAAAGTATAGATGATCATCGTATTAAATTTTTCAGTATTACTAGCTAGAAATATTTTCCTACAAATTAATAGATGTAAAGAAATACTATTGAGCCCATTTCTAATACTATATATATTGGTATAAATAATCGATAAACATTCCTCTTAAAGTGGAATCTAGAAATTACAAATATTTTAATGAGATTTGAATCAATTTGATTTTAAAATAGATGATTATATATATATATATATATTGTAATAATTAAATTAGTTTGCTTTCACTACTATATATATTAGTATGTTGCATGTTAAGGCATCAGTCTTGAGAGAGGATATTTAATAATACGATAATATTAAATTTCAGTATATTTTTTTAATTATTTGATTCTTAATTTATTTTAGACGGATCTTTATTAGTATAAATCTTTATTAATATTAAAAATTATTACTGAATAATTAAAAGAATATACTACAATTTAGTGCTTATATAGCACTAAACATTTATTTCACCCTAGCTAGCATGAAAATATCATTTGGAACCAATCACCATCTACAAGCCATTTATTATCATTTTTTTTTCAGTTTATGTTCTTGAAACAATCTTATATACGACTTCGGGAGTGTTTGATATGATGTCATCTTGAGGCTGTTATCTAGGATAACATGTTATTTTAGATGATACAATTGGATGACCCCATTTGTTATGGTGTCATGTGATATCAGAGTGTTATATGAGATGACACTGTATCATTACACGACACAAAAAATATTAATGGGATCATCTCATAAATTTTAGATCTTCAAGCGTTTACGTATGTTATAACTAGAGCTGTCAATATGGGCCAAGCCCTATGGGCTGGCCCGGCCGGCCCTAAAAAAATATAGGGCCGGGCTAATAGAATCTTGGCCCATTTTAAGAATGGCCCGGCCCGGCCCGGCCCTAAACAAATTAGGGCCAAAGCGGGCTAGGGCCGGGCCGGGCTAGGGCTAGCCCGTTTTTTTTTTTAAAAAAAATTTAACTAAATATTATTCAATTTAACCTAAATCCCTAATATATATATATATATATATATATATATATATATATATATAAGTCTAAAAAATATTTTTCACTCATGCATTTCTCTCTCAATCAAAGATAGGCCAACAATACTTTTTAATTGCACTTAACCTCTTTTTAATATACAATAACAATTCCATGGGACATATGTTCTTGCTATAATTTTTCAAATACTCCCCAACTTTTCAATGTTTTCCAATGCTCTCAGTATGCACGTTGAAAGCATTACCTTGTGTTCAAGTTTTATATATTCATACACATTCCTTCAATTTTAATTACTGTTTCTCTTTTGTTAAATTCAGAGTATGACCAAGACCAATGATATAACAAAGCAAGACATTTATTATTTAAAGGTAACACAAAGTATAAAATAAAAAAAATAAAAGAAATATCTTTTTTTTTCTAGACTAAGATATCTATTGTAGAGCACAATGATTAATTTAAGATTGCATTAAGATCCTTGTACATACTTGAAAATTGATAAAGAATTATTATTATTAGAAGACAAAATTTTATTTATAAAAAAATTAAAATTGCAAAAAAAAAATAGGGCCAGCTAGGCCCTAATAGGGCCGGGCTGGGCTAAAAAAATTCAGCCCATATTAAAAACGGGCTAGCCCGGCCCGGCCCTAAATAATTAGGGCCAAAACGGGCTAGGGCCGGGCCGGGCCGGGCTAGCCCGTTTTGACAGCTCTAGTTATAACAATTCTTCTTACTATTTTTTTGTTTCTCACATGTATTTTTCTATGGGGAGACAATCCTGTTCGAGGCATTAACGGGCACTAAATGTGAGCCCCCAGTAAAAATTCAAATTCGAGTTCATCATATTGCGAGAGACTAATCCCTTCCATTAGACACTAGTTTCATAATTAATAAACAAAGGTTCCATAATTGATAAACAAAGGGGGAAACATGTTTGTAATAACTTAGAATGGACAAAATATTCAAATACTTCAACTATATAGGCACAATCATATTATATAGATTTGAGATCTGGTATTTGTTATCATATCAATTTTATACAATTTTCTTATCTGTTTTAATAAAAAATTTTTTTTTAAAGGATAAACTTATAATTTTATCCATTTAATCAAAATGTCCTTAAGATAATATTATTTTTTTAAAAAAATTATAAATTTATAAGCAATATGTTATTTTCATTTAAAGATAATGAAGTTAATCTATTTAAAAATTAAAAAATGATTTTTATTTGTGTAAAAATTTATTAAATTACATAAATAATAAATCATTTTAATGTAAATAAATAAAATTTTGAGCTTTATCTTATCTTTTAAAGAGAGAAATATAATTTTTAAATAAAAATAAATAATAAGATAATTTTAACATCTATAACAGAATAGAATATTAGATTAGAAATATAATCAAAGTTGCTCTTAACACAATATAAATAATAATAATAGTGCAATTATTAATTAAATAATAATAAAATATTATTTTAAATTTAGTATACTTAAATTCAAAGTTAATTTGAATTTAAAATGAGAAATAATTATTAAATTATAAAAAAATACATATATAGAAAAACTAAAATTTAATTTATCCGTGCTTAGCATGGGTATTAATCTAATAATTTAAATATTTAAAAACCAAAATGAAAAGTTCAGCATTGAGCATGCACTACCACTTGATAGTATTAAAATATACTTTTGGTACTCACGTTTTAGCTTCGTTTGATTTTTTTTAATGTTTGATTGATTTCACTTTAATTATTTAATTTTAAAAGAATTAATCAAAATATTTTTTATTCTCTTAGACTTTTAATTTACTTAACAAAAAATATTTATTAGTTATCAATTTCAATATTTCTATTCCTAATTTATTGTTTAACAACATACAATTTGATCACAATTTTAAAGATAGGTAACATTCACGACGAAGTCAAAATACTTCAATTATCTCATTAAAAGAATATAAAATATGAAGACAAATATAAGACTTTTGAAATATAAAGGATTAATATAAAATTTTTGAAAATTCTAACAAATAAAAAAAACTGAAGTAACACTAATCAAATTTAAAGAAAAGAATAAAAATCATATAAGTGCTTTCACTTGTATGATTAAGGAGGCTAAAATTATAAATTATTTTTAAAAAATGAGATGTCCATATGTGTGTATATATAAGCGTTTTCATTTATCCAAAATTTCAATAAATGACATCTTAAAAATATATTAAATGGCACTTTAGAGATTTGAAGAATGATGTCATACTGATTTAATAAGTGATGTTCTAAAATTTGTATCATAATTTTGAAAATATAAATGTTTGACAAATAGAACATTAGATTTTTCTTTACCAAATTTAAAGAATACAAATTTTTTTATAAGAAAAATATTTTCAAAAAATTTTATCATTAAACTTGGTTTTCTAAAGTAAAGTAAAAGAAGTTAAAATTAAAGTTAACCCAACAACAAGAACCAAACTCTATTCTCACTAGGTGGAGAGTCGACTACACTATTAAAATTAACCCAATCTTAAAGAAAGTTTTTGTATATTCTTCTCCTAATTTCTTCTAATTAAATTTTTAAAAATAATATTATAAGAATATTATTAAAAAATTTCATTATATTTAGTTATGTGCAACTACTTTATTTAAAATACTTACTGCTTTTGACGAATTAAAAAAATGAAGATAAAAAAGATGATGATGAAGAAAAAGTAGAAGTGGAAGAATAAAAAAATTAAAAAAAAGGAATAGATGGAGAAACCAATGTATATTTTAATTTGATGTTTCTCGACCAAATTGTTGAACCCACCATATTGTAATAATAAGTAATGTATCTTTTTTTTTCTTTCTTAACTTCATGTGGTAATTAAGAGATCAAATAATGCTTATCAATTTTAAACAAAAATTATTCTTGTGAATATTTTTAAAAATTTTTATTCTCTTTTTAACTCTTCGTAACTATAAATAATTGAGTGTCTTTTCTAAAATACAGAAAAATACATGTGGAATAACTAATCTATATAAAAACTTGTTTCTCATAAATCAACAAAACAAGAAAAAAAGAAGAAGGAAAAACCAATATTTAAATGGTTTCTCATTTAAATTGTTGCTTTATCCTTACTTGATATAATTAATGTATCCTATTTTAAAAAAGCATAGACTACTTTGAAGCTGAGGCTTTTGTGACAGGGTTAGAATTGAAAAAATTTGAACTATAGAGATGTAATCATAAAAGGGGACTCGAATAAAGTAGTTGATTTGGTGGAAGGTAATTTGAAGAATTTATCTGTTGTGAATTTATTGATTGACGATATTAAAATTGTTAAAGAGAACTTTAGATATCCAACTTTTCAGTGGATATCCAAAAATATAGAGTTGCATATGCATTAGTCCAATTTGCATGTAGTATTGATAATATTGTTGTCTGGTTGGAGGAAAACTTTTCAATCGTTTATGATCTTTACTCTTCTCATTAAATTTGTTAATTTTTTTAAATATATTATGATCTTACAATTTTTTTTTTTTGAAAAAAAGTTATTTTTCTCAAGAACATAGAATTATTAGAATAGTTAACATACTTATGAAAACGAATTGAAAATTCATATTAAAAAAAGAAAACTAAGTGAAAATTAGATGTATTTTAAATAGAAGTTGGCATGTCAAAATAAGCCACATTTATAAGGAGAACAATAGAGTTGTAGATGTCTTAGCTAATTATGCTTAGAATCTTCCGTTTGGAGAGTGTAATTTTGAGACACCTCATTCATTTTGTAACCTGGTTCTTCATGATAATGTTATAGGCTCTTGCCTCTTTCAGAAAGTAGCTACTTAATTAGTAACTCATGTCCTCATTTGTTATTTAAAAAATAACTAAAAATTAATAATATTTTATAATTTAAACTATAATATATATTTGGTTCATTTATAATTAAACTTAATATATATATTTTTATGAACCAAACTTTATATATTTTATAAAATTTCAATTATATTATATTTTTTGACGTATCAATTTTAATATTTTAAACAATCTTGTAGAATTTTTACAATACTTTTGAAATAGGGAGCATATACGATAGACTATTTGGTTCCTGAATTTTTACTTCTTTCAACTATTTAGTCATTGAATAATGAAATAGACTATTTAATCTCTGAATTTTTACATCTATCAATTATTTAGTCTCTAAGACATTATATTAGCCATTATCTAATCGGGTCGTGGTCCTTAAATGCCTATATATCACCATTTATTTCTTACCCATTAACTTTGTCACTTTCTCGTCGTCTTAAACATCAAATTGAACTTAAAAAACCGAAACAAAAAATGGTTGGACAAAAATTTCTTTTGAACTATACGCTGTTGTGTTAAAATACAAATTAAGGATTTAGGATTCCATACATAAACAGAATCGTGATGCTGATAACGTGTTGCAACTCTACTATAACATTCGTGCACATTCATTGCCAACCGATTTATGTCGTTCAACTAGTTTCAATATCTCATAGGGCACGTTCATTAGGCAGAAATAGAAATGGAAATGGAAACCGAAACGGAATGCATTTGATGTGTTTAGTAGTAAAAGTTTGAAAATGAAAATGAAATAGGAATGTATTAAAATGACCATTTTGCCCCTTATATTTAAATAATAAAAAGAAATGAAGGTTATAATTGTGTCAAATCATGTCAAATCAAATGGGTATAATAGATATTTTATATTTTCTTTTTCTTTTTTTTTTTAAAAAGTTGATGGAAATGAAAAAATGTAGGCCCCACTTACTTTTTCATTTCCATGAAATACATTTCTAGTAAGTGAATAAACCCATAATTCACTCCAGCATTCCCATTCGATCCCATTGGTTAAATCTACTTGTTGAGTGGCGAACATCGGTTGGCGTGAAGGTACAAAAGTGTTATGTTAAAGACGCAACATATTATCGAAGCATCATCGTTTGTATAAGTTTACACCCTAAACAATTTCGACCTTATAAGAATTCAAAGAGAAAAGAAAAGGACTTCTCCGCAATCAAATATAAACAAACATTACCTAAGAAGTAACCCTGCAAAACCTGTCCAGGTTCATCCTCCTGGGCCAGTCATTGTCTCCTATACTCTCCATTTACACGTTCAATTCTTCAGAAGAAAAAGAAAAAAAATTGAATCTTTCTCTTTCTTTTTTTGTTATCCGATTTTTGAGGTTTGTTTCGACAACTATGATGAGTGAATTATTTAACGTAAATAATTATATTTACAAGATCAAAGTCGATTAAGTCACTTATTATTTAAATCAAGAGTATGTTTAGATAAGTTTGTGAAAAAATGATTTTATTTATAAATCTTTTTTTAAAAATTTATTAGTTAAAGGGCTTTTATTTTATGTTTGGATATTATAATATAAAAGGACTTCTATTTAAAGTAAATAACTTTTACAATTGCTTTAAGTTGAAACTCTATTCTTCAATTTTTTTTTAAAAAAAACATTTTAACTTTTTTTTTAACTTTTACTTTTATAAAAAAATTATCCAAACAAAATTTTATGGGTTTTTGCACATGTATATACACATTACAAAATACATATATAAATTCAGTTACTTTTAAAAATTATCTACAGATCTATACTACTTTTACTGTGCATGAGCAAAATTCGCCGCCAGTGAGAGCGTTTATAGGGTCAAATGATCAACCCTATAAACGCCCTCAGTGAGGACGTTTCTTACAATTTTATCACATTTATTTTTATGTAAAAATCAGCGTTAAAAACGCCTTCATTAAGGACGTTTATAAAGTTGACCATTTGACCCTATAAAGTATAAACGCCCTCACTGACGACGTTTTTGCTCGTGCACAATAAAAATGATATAAATCTGTAGATAGTCTTTAAATGTGCTAAACTTGTGTATATATTTTGTAATGTGTATATACCCGTGTAAAAGCTATGTTCATAAAAAAAAAATTTAATTAAAAAATAAATTTTTTTTATCAAAACTGGCTCCAATTATCGTAAATCTTTCTCTTTTTCTGTATGTATTTGTATACCTATCAAATTTCATTATTTTGATCACTACCAGACAGTTTTCACTCAACATCATCAATCAATTTCAATTTCAATTTCTTTTTCCTTCATTCTTGACCCTTCTACCCCTTCTCCACCATCGCATTTGTTGTCATCATCGTCATCGTCAATTTGGTTTTTATAAATTCGCACCAAAGGACGCCTCTTCAAGCTAAAGGCCACGCCTTGAGGTCTCCCCACCTTCAATGGCGTCCATGGCGACTCTTTTCACCGCCAAGACCTCATTTCCTTCCCATTCCCTCTCCAGAACCTTCGATTCCCATTTCGCTCCTTCGCTCAAGGTCACTCTCTCCGTGAATCCGAAGCGGATGGCCCGCCCGAGGCTCAGGGTTTCGGGCGGGCTGATCGAACCCGATGGCGGGAAGCTGGTGGAGCTTCTCGTTGAGGAGTCGCAGAGAGATGGGAAGATGCGGGAGGCTTTGTCTCTGCCCAGGATCAAGCTCTCCCGGATCGACCTCGAATGGGTTCACGTGCTCAGCGAAGGCTGGGCGAGCCCGCTTTGCGGGTTCATGAGAGAATCTGAGTTCCTCCAAACGCTTCATTTCAATTCGCTTCGACTCGGTGACGGGTCGTTCGTGAATATGTCGCTCCCGATCGTGCTTGCCATTGACGATGCGCAGAAGCTTCGAATCGGTGAGTCGAAGAGTGTTGCTCTGTTCGACCAACAGGGTGACCCCGTCGCCATTTTGAAAGAGTAAGGCTCTGCTTTTACTTCTAGCTTAATCAAGCATGTTTTATGTGTGGTAGCTCGCGTTTTGATCTATTTCCCATGGGGGCTTTTGTTGTCTTGTGGAAGCTAAAGGTTTTATGTCTAAATTTTCTCATGAGGGACTAAAGAAAGCTGAGCTGGTATATTGACTTTTATGGGGAATTGGGGAAGAAAAGTGGAAATGGGAGGGAGAAGGGAGATTTGGGGATCCAGATCGAATATACTCGGGATAGGTGTTTTATGAATTTTTTGCTGATTTGTTTTTTCTTTTACGTCTTTTGGTGGTGATGATTGGTTTGACATTCTAGTTCTACTGTTCAATACAGTATCATAGTGGCATATTATCCTCTGAAGGCTGTGAAATTAGGCAACATACTTTTCTCTCATAGGAACCACTTTATGACAGAAAAGGAGCTGTTCTTACTATAAGGTAAGGCAACCCAGTGTACGAGGTTCCCACTAGGTGGGCTTACTCCTGCAAGCATAGAAGGAGTTTCCACGATTTGAATCCGTTACCTCTCTAAGTCACATGATAACAATATTACCGTGGCTCAAGAGCTGTTCTACTATGAAAAAAATTTAAAATCCCACCAGATTCTGCTTGCTGTCTTATTACCATAGCTATTCTAGAAATTATTATACTGGGTTTTCTAGTCAAATTAACACAAATTAAGTGCTTTTTCCCTCGTGCCATTTTCAGTATGTGAAATAAGTAAGAAAAGTAGATAGGGAAAGAAACTAATCCCATAGTAGTGTAGTATTTCAAAAGCATGGTCAGATGGATATTGGATTTGTATGTACATATGTAATCATGTATATCTAGTGTGTACGGTCCCACAGGAAAAGCAGGTTGTCTTTGACATTCCTGACTTAGATATATCACCGACCTACTAGTTTGACCATTTTTCATAGGCAAAACGGCATATTGGTACTGTTTACTGAATATGGATACTTGGAAAATTAAGTTTTTTGTATCCATAAATCCATATTGACCTGTACAAAGACAATCATGATGCTTTTTTGTCGAAGACATGGAACTCTATTCTCCATTGATGCTTTTTTCATTGAGAAGTGTTTTTTTGGCCAATTTGTTTTTTCTTTTGGTTTATCTAACAAGTGCCCTAGGCACTTGTTAAGGTTTTCTCTTATTGGTTGGGAGATAATTTATTGTTTTGAACTTGGTGAAAAGTCAACAAGAATAATTTTATAAACTCCTTCCTTGGTTGAAATGAATCCTGAACCAGTGTCCGGGCAATGGTCAGTAAAACCCTTATTCTATTATTAGCAGTTGAAATGTTGCATAAAGCTCGTGGTTCAAGACTCAGCTTCATTTGGACCTAGCTGGGCTAGTTTTAGATGTACTATTTAAGTTCATCTATAATTTTTTCATGGTATCCTGAGCATTTTATTAGCTACTGGATAATGGATATGCCAAGTATTGCATTTATTTTCTCATACAAAAACCTAGTTCTCTTATTGCTGCTAAGGATGATAGTGTTACCTGGATTTTTGTGTTGATATTAAATGTATATTTCTTGAACAGATACAGGAATATTTCTTGTCATGACTCATGATGGTTGTATCTGTCTTTTTTCCCTATATTTGATTCTATACCCATATGCCAGTTAAGCTTGAGAAGTATTTCGGTATTTAACATCTAACCACTCCTCACATTCAAGAAAGCTAGGCTGCATTGGCTCGGATTTTATAAATAATTTTAAAAAGATTTGTTGTGGAGGCTTGTCTACAATGTTATAAGTCACCATTGTGAATTTTATTTGGTGTAGCATGTTCATTCATGTTCTACATGATCCTTAAATATAACTAGACAATGACATGTCATTTGTAATCCATTTTGACAGTTAACTACTGGAATTTGTTAGTCTTTTACTGACAAGTTAGTCATGAGGTTTAGTTGATTATTGGAAAAAGTGTCCGATTCTAATCCTTTGTGGTTGGACATTTTATCTGATTGAAACTATGTCTGGATGCGACTTGAGTAACATTTAAGTATGGAGTCAATCTATATCTTGCAGTTCTCGAATGGCATTATGTTGGAAGCATGCTTGGAGTACATTTTTGAATAACATTTTAGTTTCTTAGATTGGAAAGAAACATCACGAGTTATCATGTTGATTTCTGGTAAACTTGCTTGGTACATTGGTTTTGCTGAGTTTTAGCTTTGAGTTTTATGTAGACAGTTTCACTTGTTACTTCATATTTGTGCAGCGTGCTATAATTGTTATATAGTGTTGATGTTGCTGAACACTAGTTGATCTAAGTGAATATAAATTAATTATTTGGTGCGATATACCATGAATGTTCCATTACTGAATTATTATATATTCATTTTTTTAAAAATTGTTTCATTAGCCTTCTCTCCTCTGGCTTATATACTTTTCTTTTGTTTATTTTAGTATTGAAATTTATAAGCATCCTAAAGAAGAAAGAATTGCCCGAACATGGGGGACCACTGCCCCTGGCCTGCCATATGTTGAAGAAGCTATATCTCATGCTGGAAATTGGCTGATCGGGGGTGACCTAGAGGTTATCAATCCGATTCGCTATAATGATGGCCTAGATCATTTTCGGCTGTCTCCTGCAAAGCTCCGTGAGGAGTTCACGAGGCGCAATGCAGATGCTGTGTTTGCTTTCCAGCTTCGAAATCCTGTGCACAATGGTCATGCTTTGCTGATGACCGATACTCGTAAACGGCTTCTTGAGATGGGTTATAAGAATCCTGTCCTTCTGCTTCATCCACTTGGAGGCTATACCAAGGCAGATGATGTCCCTTTAAGTTGGCGAATGAGACAACATGAGAAGGTTTGTGTGCTGAAAACTTGGAAACTGACCGTTTGGCCATGAATTATGAACTTCTGTCCATGAAAATTACTCCATTGTTTCATGTTAAGTGTTGCAGCATCCTTGAGTCACTTGATAAAATAAGTAAAATATTTAACGAGTTTGTTATTTTCAAGAACCAATTCATGCTCTCCGTATTTTCAGAGAGTAAAGCTAAATGAGCCCAACAATTTAGGGATATGTGATTACTAATTCTTCTGCTTTTTGACCTCGACGAATAGTTCAGATATGATTCCTGAACACACAATAACTGAAGCTGTCTTGATCTTCCTTTAGGTGCTTGAGGATGGTGTCCTTGATCCAGAGACAACTGTGGTATCTATATTCCCTTCTCCCATGCACTATGCTGGACCAACTGAGGTTCAGTGGCATGCAAAGGCCAGGATCAATGCAGGGGCTAACTTCTACATCGTTGGCCGGGACCCGGCAGGCATGGGCCACCCAGTTGAGAAAAGAGATCTATATGATGCTGACCACGGGAAGAAAGTACTGAGCATGGCACCAGGACTGGAGCGTCTAAACATTCTTCCTTTCAAGGTATTGAAATAATTTTGCTTTCTTGCTAATGCAATAAGGTGTAGTGCTGGTGGCGTTATCTGATAACCTAATGATTTCTGTTCATATGCAGGTTGCTGCGTATGATAAGACTCAGGGTAAGATGGCATTCTTTGACCCCTCAAGGCCTCAAGATTTCCTCTTCATATCAGGCACCAAGGTATGTACTATGTACTGTGTAATGTGCTTAGTTGGTGGCTATTATGCAAACTTGAATTGGGTCAAAATGAAAACACTTCTTTTCTACTGACAAAGAGCCTCTTAGCTTAATTTTACCCCTCTAAATTGTATACATTTGGCTAGTCTATCGTATAGAAAATAGTTCAATAACTAGAGGTAGGGGTAGACAAAGAAGAAAAAACAATAGGAGAAATTATTATGATGGACTTAACTATTTATAATTTAATTTTAACCACAAAAATGAGTAAAGAGAGAACACCGTATCGTTTGATCCATATAGCCGACCTCACTTAGTAGAAAAACACTTTGTTGTTGTTGTATATTGATGGAATGGAATCCAAAGTAACTTCTAGAAACCTACCTGAAAAGCTAGCCATTGAGGAGGAAAAATCAAACTACTTAAGTTCTTCATCGAGTATCCCATACTACTCCATGTAAGACTTGGGCAGCCCATCCCATACTATCCCTATCCCCATCATATATGTTTGACCAAGACATAACATTTCTTGTGAATGAAAGTGGGAAACTCTGTTTTTTGGGAACAGAAACTAAAATAAGGTCTCTTCTCTCGATGATTTTGCAGATGCGAACACTTGCAAGGAACAAAGAAAATCCTCCTGATGGATTCATGTGTCCAGGTGGTTGGAAAGTGCTGGTTGAATACTATGATAGTTTGGTTTCTTCTAGCAATGATAGAGTCCATGAGGCTGCTCCTGCTTAGTTTAGTTGTTGGAACTGTTGTATAATATTTATGTGTGTCTGATTGGGAGAAACATTGCTGAAAACTTGTAGATTTCTCCTGGTAAGGTACAAATTTCTGAACATTCCTTGGCCTTACTTGCCATTTAATAAAAGTTGAAAAATACTAGGAGGCATTTGGATAAGGGAAACTCATAAAAATGCCTCCTCCTCCTGTAAGTAGGGCACTATGCCTCTTGCACTGATAGTGCAGTTGAGCATGGAGAGCCCTATCCCTTTGTATTATATATTGTGGCTTTCTCAAGGTTGATTTGATTTGGGTTGTGGAATTTCATAGTTTGGAAAGATTCAATCTTGCATTTTTTTTTTAAAAAATTCATTGGCTGGATTGTTTCACTTTATCAGTTCTGGGTATAAATGCATGTATAAAAAGATGTATTTTTTTTTTGTCACTGGATAGCATGATGAATACACTAACTTTTAAAACAGAGCAGTCGCTAGAATTCTAGGAGGTTTTTGGAACAAGAGATAAATAAATAATCTTGAGTTTATGAGCTTCGGCATTTTGTAATCCTCTGTTTGATAAATGGATTGAAAACTTTTTTCTCACTTGAAGAAGGGATATTATTCTAATTTCATGAGATGATATTATTTTTTACTGAGAATTTTGTAAATTAATTTCAAAAATACAAATGTCGAAAGAAAATTCTTTTTACTAGTATTCTCGAGAATAAAAATTGTACCAAAAGCCCCCATAATGTTTTAGAAGAAATCAATTTTTAAAAACATTTTTAATAGGTTAGGGAGAAAAAAAAAATGGAAAGGAGACCGGGCCCACTTTTTACTTTTTTTTATTTCCTTAAAGAAATCCAAAAACAAAATTAAATGTCTGTTACACATACCATTTCATTTGACACAATCATAATATTTTTTTTATTATTTTAATATAAAGGATAAAGTGATAATTTTAATATATTTTCATTCTATTTTCATTCTCAAACTTTTACTAACAAACACAGTAAATACAATTTTTTTTTCCTGCCAAAGAAGATACCGAATAATATGCAAGATTTACCATGGCCTTAAAATTAGTTTAATTATATCAAAGCACTGAAAGCCTGAAGCAACAAATTATGCGTGGTGTCTTTGGCGTTATCCAAAGATATTAAAAAAAGAAGATAAGATAAGATATCAACTTATTATTTATTTTAAAGTAAGATATAAACTTATCAATGTGACTCTATTTGTTTTAGGGAACTTCTTTAGCAATCTTTACGAAGTTTTATACCCATTTCTGATAAACTATTCTGGCCTTAGTTTAAAAAACAAATGATAGAAATTTCCACGAAATCTAATAAACTAAGCTAGTTTATTTTTTAAAAAATTAAAGTAAAATAAGTTTATCATTTTATTTTACTGAAAATAAATGGTAATGAAATCATAATTTTAAAACAATATTTTTATAATTAATTATCATTTTTAAATATTATAATAAGTCTATTAAAAGTATTTTAGTTAAAATAGGTGAAATTCTAAGTTTTTTTAAAAAACATTTTTATATTTTTTTTTAACTTTGAGGATAATGTAATTTCCTCCCAAAGAAAAACATTGGCCAAGTCTAAAGTTCATTTGGTGCATTTTCATTTCTCTCTCTCTCTATAAACTTATAAAAAAATTAAATCAATAGGATTTACTTTATAAAGTAAGACATACAATTTGAGGGCAACCCTCAATTACAATGTTATTTTTAAAAAATACCATCTAGAGTATAAAAGTATAGAAATAAAAAAATAAAAAAATACATAAAAAACCAAAGAATATCAAATACATGTCCCCAAAAACAATGTGTTATCTACAAGCAATCCCCTCATTGCCTCTTCTTGATGTTCAAAAAACTAAGCAAAGGTTTGTGTGGAACAGGAATGAACTTCACAACCCAACCAATAGGCCAAGAGATTGCTGCAATTATAATGCAAAAACCCCATTGCCCCCAATTCAACCTTTCTGTATCTGCAAATTTCTTCAGAAACTCCACCATCACCACTTGAAGCACAATGGTTATACCAACAATCCCCAGAAACAGCTTGTTCCTATGAATCCCTTTGAACACATTCTTCTTCTCCAACTTCCTTGCATTGAACTCATTGAACACTTGGCAGAGCACAAATGTGTTGAAGATCAAGGTGTCATTCACCTCTGAACTCACCCCAAGTATGGATTCCCCTCTGAATTGTAGTGTCAGTAATACCACTATCTGGTAAATGGCTTGAGCTAAGAGATTCCTCCACATGATGTTGGTGATGAGAGGCTCAGTTCTACCCACTGGGGATTTGTCCATTAACTCCATTGTAGGCTTCTCTGTGGCTAAAGCTAAAGCACCCAATGTGTCCATTATGAGGTTTACCCACAATAGCTGAACTGCTGTTAGTGGCACTTCTCCTGCTGATACTGCTGCTACAAAGTTGATTGCTAGTGCTGCAACATTCACAGTTAGCTGAAATTGAATGAACTTTTGGATGTTGGTATAGACACATCTTCCCCATTTTAGGACTGTGGCTACTGAGGCGAAGTTGTCATCCAGGATGACTATGTCTGAGCTCTCTTTGGCCACTTCTGTGCCTTGAATCCCCATGGAGAGTCCTATGTCGGCCTCCTTCAATGCCGGCGCGTCGTTGGTGCCATCTCCTGTGACTGCAACCACATGGCCTTTTTGTTTGAGGCATTGGACCATTAGGAGCTTGTCAAAGGGAGAGGATCGCGCCATCACGCGGATTTTCTCTACTTTTGCTAGCCTTTCTTCGGGTGACATGTTACGAAACTCCTCTCCTTCAATGACGGCTCCTACTAGGTCTTGATCTGGCCTGAGGATGCCACATTCTGTGGCTATGGCTTTGGCAGTGAAAATGTTGTCTCCTGTGATCATTTTGATGTTCACTCCTGCTTGTTGGCAATCTTGGACCGCCTTCTTCACCCCGGGACGGCACGGATCCTTGATTCCTACAAGACCTAACAATGTGAGGCCTTCTTCTTTCACCTTCTGGTTTTCCTCTTCTGCAACTTCTGAATGTGCAAAAGCAATACACCTTAGGCTACTAGCTGCCATTCCTTGAATGATTTGCTCAAACACCAACATATTGCCATTGTCAAGATCTTTCACATTGCCAGAAGCATCATAGTACCTTGAACACATTCTTAGTACCATCTCAGCAGCTCCTTTCCAATGTACCTGAACTTTGTTGTTGTTGTTGTTGTTGTCGTCTCCTTTCCTTCTGATCAAAACCCCACTTCTTTTCTTCTTTGAATTGAATGCTTCCACATGGAGGACACTACAACTCCTAGTTATCTCCTCCATATCCATCTCCAAATCAAGAACAGCCCAAGAAAGAATAGCCTTTTCTGTTGGACTCCCGGAGAACTCATACTCAGAACCAGACCTGTAAACACTTCCCGTGGTGTTCAGACCAACCCCTTCTCGAATCAATCGGAGAAAATCCAAATCAACCAATTTCCCAACCACAGGTTGTTGTCCGAGCCAAAACTTGGTCACTTTCATCTGATTCAACGTGAGTGTCCCGGTCTTGTCAGTACAAATAGTGGTGGCGGACCCCATGGTCTCACAAGCAGAGAGCTTCCTGACCATAGCTTGATCAGCCATCATCTTCTTCATGGAGTAGGCAAGTGTCAACGTCACGGCCAAAGGAAGCCCCTCGGGAATTGCAACTACGACAATTGTAACGGCCGCGGCCACGATCCCCACCACCCCATTCATCACATCATCGAACTTCGTCTTCCCGAACCCATTGAACTCCTTGTTCCCATTCTCGTCCTGAGTGTTCCCGGTGAAGTAACGAATCAACAACACGAGAAGAACGAGACAAGCCACTCCCAATCCCACCTTCCCAATCGCCGAAGTGAGCTTGTTGAGACGCTCTTGCAATGGGGTTTCCTCGTTCGTCTCGTGAACGATCGAACCCATCATCTGGCCCCACGTGGTGTTCATACCGACGGAAGTCACCAGCATCGTCCCAAACCCGTCGGAGACTTTCGTCCCGGAGAACAAGAACGGGTTTTGGTTCTTCT
The DNA here is from genome assembly GCA_014851425.1 of Senna tora. Lineage (NCBI taxonomy): Eukaryota > Viridiplantae > Streptophyta > Magnoliopsida > Fabales > Fabaceae > Senna > Senna tora. Next base: position 11,707,054 of record CM026271.1, read on the forward strand.
CAACCCGAACGTTCTCGCTTTCCCCTGTCATGCTGGATTCGTCCACTTCTAAGGAATGTCCGTCCAAGAATAACCCATCGGCGGGAACTTGGTCTCCGATCTTGAGCCAAACGACGTCGCCGACCACCACGTCGTACACCGACACCTGCTGCCGCCGGCCGCACCGGACGACGTCGACTCTGACGTCGTTGGCGAGTTGCGAGAGCTTGCGAAACTGCGCGTTCTGCCGGAAATTACTGACGGACGAGACGGCGACGACGAGGAAGACGGCGAGGAAGATGCTCCCGCCGTCGTACCAGCCTTGGCTGATCCCCTTCTCCTTGATGCCGAAGGCGAGAGACAGAGCAGCACAAACCAACAAGATGAGTATCGTGGGGTCCTTGAAGCATTCCATCACGAAACGGAAGAAGCTTCTAGAAGGTGGCTTCGGGTAAGTATTGGAACCGAACACGTCAGCCCTGCGTTGGTGCTGTTGTTGCTGGTTGGTTTGTATTCCATCATGAACGTCGGTGTCGAGAGCAGAGGCTACTCCGTGGACCCCACCGAGAGCCTCGAGAGTTTCTAGATCCTTGTCCTTGACGAGATGGACGAGGGTGGTTTGTGAGATAGTGAAGGGGTTATCATTATTATTATGATCATGATCGGAGTCGTTCAAATCAAGAATGGTGAAGGATGGTTTGGGTTTGGGTTTGGGTTTTTGGAAGTGAGAAATGAGGGCTCGAGAAGAAAAGATGGTGAGAAAAGCAGAGTGCCATCTTTTGCTGGGTTTATTAAGGTTTCTGGGGGAATTAAGGAGTGCTTGAATTCGCTCCAAATTGGTCACCAAAGGCATAGACATATTAAGAGAGAATTGAATTTGAAGTGAATGAAATAAGAACTGTATGAATATGGAGTTTGATGAGTAAAATGAAAGTGGAAGGGATGGATGAGAATGGGAGATTTATATTTATTTATAAGAATGAAGAAAGGCAATGAAATGAAGAAGAAGAAGAAGACGCGGAAGGAGCAAGCATATAGGACGCGAAGAAGATACATAATTGCTTAACCTTTTGGTTTCAGTTACAGTATTAATGTTCATTACATATGTAAAGTTATGAGGCTTCTCGGAAACTAAGCCATATTTTAATTTGAACTTATTTTGTTGTTAATTTAAATTCTATGAAATAGGTATTGTCGAAAAATTAGTTGAAACACGTCTTAAGTGGTTTAGTCATCTACAAAGACGATCGCTAGAAGTTCCTGTACGTAGAGTTGACCAAATCGAAAATAGCTCAATAACTAGAGATAGGAGAAGATCAAAGAAAATAATAGATGAAACTATTAAGAGAGATTTAGCCATAAATAACATGTTGGCGTCACTTGATTCATATAGCCGACCCTACCTAGTAGAAAAAATCTTTGATTGTTGTTATATGAGATTGAGTAGCATAAATATTAATACAAAGATTTAGGGTTTACTCTCTCCTGTTCACAATATTTGATTCGTTGGGTAGGTGCGCATAGATAAAAAAAAAATATGAGATGAAAATACTTAATTACCCTTACTAATTAATTATTCCAACTTACCCTTTCTCCATTAATCTTATCTTAGAAATAGATACTAGCTATGTAGGGATAAAATTGTAAAAAAATAATTAATGCTTTTTTGATTTTTTAAAACAGCAAATATTTTGAAAGAAAATCCCCCAACAAAGCAAATATTGTGAATTGGAGGGAGTATTTAACAACTGTTTTTATTTTGTATTTTTTTTAAATAATTTTCGAAAACAAATTTTAAAGAACAAAAATAAAAAACGTGTTTGATAAATTTGATTTTTTTTGGACCAAATTGAAACTTTTTTTTTTGTCAAATAATACTTTTGCCTATTATATAGGTATTTTAGACAAATAATACTATAGATTCTTTGTAAAAACACAAATATGTTTAAAAAATTTTAAGAATAATTATAGAAAACAATTGCAAACGAATTTTTTGTTCTTTTTGTTTTAAAAGACAAAAGGCATTTTTAAAAGACTATTGTTAAACGAGTCCTTAATTTTTGTATTTTATTTTTTCTAAAAAAAAATTGGACTTCAAGAACGAAATTATTATATTATGCATGTTTTAAAAATTAAATTATTAATTCACACTAAAAATAATTATACGTTTACTTAGTAAGTAAGGAATAATGATGAACAATGAACATTCTGGGGAGCTTCAGTTACAGATATGGCGGAATGAGATGAACGCGTTTAAGCTTTTAGGTAGCCGATAAAATTTCAATAATTATAAATACTATTATTTCTATTTTTCTATCCTATTTTATCATATTTTATAATTCTTTATTTTCTTAATTATAAAATACCATGAGAGAATTATTAATTTGGTTAAGATATAAATAGTCAAAAAACTATAACTCGATAATACAGAAGAAGGATAATTGGTAAACATTGTTGAAACTAAAAAGTAAAAGAAAAGCACAATTAATCCTATAAAGAAGATAATCTTATGATGAAAATCTGCACCGATCTTGATGTTGCCAACAAATTGCTTACCCTTACACTTCCTGCATACCAGATAAGTAGTATTCTGCACAGATGTAGATGACATAGACTTCTCCATCAATTTGATAAGAGACCTAAAGCTTTTCGACATAGATATTTGAGTCGATTTAGTAATCGAAACAAAATCTTTCATAAAGAAAGACTGAAACCAGAGATAGATATTTAATTTAGTCCCTAAAGATATTTTAATGTTCCAATTTAGTTATTTTTAATTCTTGGAAGAAGCCACACATGTTCGGATCAAAAACAGCATCATTAAGAAAAAAAATATCTTTTAAAAATTAAATTAAATATTTTTATTTTTTAGATTTTAAGTTAAAACAATTTGTATCAGATGCCAAATCAGTATATGTTAAGATAGATTTAGGCTTAGAAGCTTACTATCCAATCTTAGCCAAATCGGTAATTCTCTCTTTAATATTTTTTTTGTGGGCTTTTTTCAAAGACGCGTAAACCTAAATAATTACCACAGAATCGGGTTCAGTTTACATGGAAAATTAATGAGTATATATACAATTTGATTGGTTTACTGACAATTTATTTTTTTAAAAGATTTCAGTTATTTAATTTAGTCTCGGAAAGATAAAATTATTGTACAAATTAGTTCTTTCATCAAATTCTGTTAAAAACCGTTAATGGAATTGCTGATGTGGACCGTTGACACCATTGATTATTAATTATACAAATTAGTCCTTTAAAGATCTCAACTAAATTACAATTAAGACCTTAACATAATAATATGTGTAAGACAACTATAAGGTTTTTGCATACAATAATAATCTATCATACACTTCTGTGACATCAATTTGGTGGACGGTTTTAACCTCTAATGTGTCTTTGAAATTGGTGGGCGGTGGTGTGGGGTTGTGGAGTGGTGTCCTATGAGTAATTTAAATGTTAGTTGTCTATCGACTTTGACAGTGCAGACTGTGCAGTGCAACATGATGGTGGAATGCAAAAGTACTTATTTGGCTGCAAAGTCGGATAAGTATTATTAGTACCGAGAAGTATGCTAATCCCAACAAGAGTATGCTAGTAAACTATCAACAATGCTCTTCAAGGCAAGCTATGCTCATAGATAATTTAGTACTTAACAACATTTGCAATATTATATATATAATTAAAACTTAATTTTAAACATTTTGCTTTTGTTGTTAATTATTATTATCAGTAATATATTACTATTAGTAATGAATTAATAATTAGTTGTTTGGAAAAATCGTGAACTAGAATCTAGATAAATACTGATTTAAAGAAAAGAGCTCGTGTACACATGATAATTCAATAAGTTTTTTAACACCGATAAACCCAGTTATAATTCATTTGTATGTAAAACCCAATGATGCCTCACATTAATATATAATAATTATAATAATTATTCTTACTTATTATATTACATAAATTATTTAATCTTAAACTAACTCTTTCATTTTGAAAAATTATATACATTTAAAAAATTTTAAAGTACTAATATTCAAAAACTTATTGAATTGTAACTTAATTTAATTTGAACAAACATATGTTTCCTTTAAATCAACTACCGTGGACTCACTCTTGATAGGTTTAGCAACACCTATTCGATTTTGCAGCCAAATAAGTACTTTTGCATCCTATCGCCTTGTCGTTGCATTGCACTGTCAAAGCTAGTAGGCAACTAACATTTATATTAGCCTCGTAGAAGTTTGAGGTAGATTATTATTATATGCAAAAACCTTTTAGTTACCATACGCATATTATTATTTTAAGGACTTAATTGTAATTTAATATAAATTTTTGAAGGACTAATTTGTATAACAATATAATTTTTAAGGACTAATTTGTATAATAGTATAATCTCCATGGACTAATTTAATTTGTATAGCTAATAATCAGTGGTGCTATGTAGACAATTAACGATGCCATGTAGACAGTTAACTGGCCATGTCAGTACTTTCGTTAACGATTTTTAACAGAATTTGATGGAAAGACTAATTTGTATAGCAATTTCATCTTTAAAAAAATTAAATTATCAATAGACCAATCCACAACAACATAACACCTTTTTTTTCGCCATAAAAATTAGCACCCTTACTGGGAACTTTTAATGTTTTGTGTTGAATAATTACCTAAAAGTTTCCACTCTATAGTTTGAGTTGGAATTAATATATACAAACAATTGATGGTCAAATATATTTGACTATTCTGGTAAAAAAAAATTGACTATTAGATTTTATCATTTTTTTCTCAAAAGAATCTTTAGTCAATTAAACTTCACATTATTTTTCGAGCCAAACTACTTTTTTCTCTCCAAATAATTAGTTCGTCAAATTATTATTGACTCTCTGAATTATAAAAAATATTATTTAATTCTTATATTTAAAATTATGTTAATTATTTAGTCTCTTAAACGTTACCTATTAGATAATCGAGTGACCTGGTGCCATTAATGACGATGATGCGGGTGTTGCCGCCGACATAAGAAAGGATTTTGTCGATCATGAAGACAAGATATGATGTGACCACCATAACTGTATATCAAGCAAAACTTGGCTTTAGAAATAGGGGAAGAGAGTCATCAATCCAATTTTCAACAACACAGGAAGAGGAGCGAGGAGAGGAGTCCTGTGACACATTAGTAGTTAATGGTCATATGTCATTCGGTTATTTAATAAATAATGTTCAAGAGACTAAATAGTCGATGAAGTTACTGGAAACTAAATAATATTTTTTAAAAAAAATTCAAAAATTGAATAATAATTTAATAAATTATTCAAAAACTAAAAATACTTTGTCTTTTATTTTTTAAACTCATTCACACACGAAATCAAGCGTTTCCGTCTAGTATACAAATATTAAATTTTTTTAATATTTTTAAAAATACAAATATATTTATAATAAGCACTATACCTTAAGACTGATGATGATTTTTTTTTCTATTATCAAAGGTGATAGTGAGAGCTCCCAAAGTACATTTCAAGATAATTAAACATATAATTTGTATTTGAATTATATCTTGTTATGCACATGATAATTTCTTCGACACATCACTAATGTCTTACTTGATAATACTTGAGATCCTAGCTAGCAATAATTCAACCCATAAATTCCATGTCCAAAAAGTAAGAATTATGGGTACGTTTTTTATGCAGAAATGGAAACGAAAAGGAAATGCATATTGTGTTTGTTAGTAAAAGTTGAGAAGGAAAATAGAATGGGAATGCATTAAAATTACCACTTTACCCGATATAATAAAATAATAAAAAGAAAAAATGGCTATGATTGTGTCAGATGGACAAGGATTGTGTTAGATGGACGAGGATGGTTTGTGAGATAGTGAAGGGGTTATTATTATTATTATTATTATGATCATGATCATGATCATGATCGGAGTTGTTCAAAACAAGAATGGTGAAGGAGGGTTTGGGTTTGGGTTTTTGGAAGTGAGAAATGAGGGCTCGAGAAGAAGTGATACATAAGTGGGTCTCTTATATAAATTTGGATGAGGTTTCTCGGAAGTAGTGGCTTTCGGGGGATTGGACCATATGCGACCAGCATTAAAATAGTAAAGAGAGAGAGTGAAACATAAGTGGATCTCCTAAGTGGGTTAACATAGGATTCATTTTCGCCCTCGGGTGCTTGATTTTCCTGTGCTTTAATTTGTTCTTTTAAATATGTTTTATTTAAATTTAAGAGATTATACATCTTTCTAAAGAATAAGAGATTGATATAAATAAAATAAAATAAAATAAACTACTTAACTCAAGTTTCTTATATCTTTGTCATCAAGTTCTCCAAATAAATGGTTACATGACCAAAAAGTTTGTCCATAATTCATTCTTGGTGAATTTCGATTTGCATGAGTTTTTATTTTTATTTTTTTCGTCTATATCTTTCATACTTTAAATTTAGATAAATGTATAAATTTTTAAATTTAAAGGATTTAAAATGAAAAAAAACAATGCAAAAGAAAAAGTTAACATACGAAACCAGAAAAGAACCAAGCACTAAGGGGGCGTTCGGTTAATAGATAGGAGGAGGGAAAGGAGAAGTAACTTTTTCTTTTCTCCTGACAGATTTCTTTAAAAAATACAAAATGTCTATTATATCCTTTGATTTGACACAATCCTAACCTTTTTTTATTATTTTAATATAAGGGGTAAAGTGGTAATTTTAATACATTCCCATTCCATTTTCATCCCAAATTTTTACTACAAAACACATTAAACCTATTCTCTTTTCTTCTCCCCCTCTCTCTCCCTCTTCATTTCTGCAAAGCAAACGTGCCCTAAATATACTCTCAGCCATAGATTTCAACCTATTTAATATATGTAGTTAATCTTATGTTTATCTGGGTCTAAACACAGCTCTATCGAGAGATATATTCTAATATTTGAAACCCAATTTGTTTTTTAGGAAAAAACATAATTTTGAGGAATCATATTAGCAGCATAGTACTATATTAATAGAAAGACTTATTTTTATTGTATTTTCATTGAAATAAAAAACTAAATTGAATTAATAATGGCAAAAGTATATCTCTTGTCCCAATGTTTGGGATCTTGTCACTTTCGTCCTTAATGTTTTTTCGCTGTCAATTGTATCCCTGATATTTTGTGTTTCTCCCAATGTCAGGCTTTTGGCTAACACCATCAATTTTTGAACGGTTTTTTATGACGTGGCATCCTATATGGTCAACAGTTCTAACTGGACTTCATTTTTTCATATCAACAATATATTTTAGGGCTACAATGGATCCCATAAACTCAGTACATCAGTAAATTCAGTACATCAAAATACTCATTACATCAGTAAAATGGATTTCAAAAACTCAATATTATTGACTGTTGATGTGGAAAAAATTATAATTTTTGGTCACATAAGATGTCACGCCATAAAAATCGTTCAAAAATTGACGGTGTTAGCCAAAAACCTGACATTAAGATAAAATACAAAACGTTAGAAAAACAATTAACAGCAAAAATACGTTAGGAGCGAAAATAACACGAACTACGACACTTTTGCCAATAATAATAATAGGCTTGCTTCGGTAATAAGGAATAATGATAGAACGACGAACATTGTGTGTGGGGAAGGTACAGTTACAGATATGGAGGAATGAGATCAAACGCGTTTAAGCTTTTAGGTAGCCGACGTAAGGAAAAGATAAATAATATATATATATATATCACGATTCAGTACATTGATGTTCATTATTTTCATACCTAAAATTTCATTAATAATTCAATAATTAATGTATCATCATATATATATATAGACGAAGAAACAACCTCAAAATGATGCAATTGTTTGTTCAAACTTGGAAGAATGTTTCACCATAATCTTCATGTTATTAATAAGAGGCAAAATATTATTTAGTCTCTGAATTGTTGGTTAAATTACTATTTAGTCCCCGAATTTATCAAAAATACTATTTAGTCCCTAAAATTTGTAACTATGTCAACTATTTAGTCCCCGAATTTGATAAAAATACTATTTAGTCCCCGAATTTGTAGCTATTTCAACTATTTAGTACCCAAACTTGGCAAAAATACTATTTAATCCCCGAATTTGTAGCTATTTCAACTATTTAGTACCCAAACTTGGCAAAAATACTATTTAATCCCCGAATTTGCAACTCTGTCAACTCTAACGGGTAACAGTCAGGAGACTAAATAGTTGACAGAGTTACAAATTCAGGGATTAAATAGTATTTTTGTTAAGTTTGGGGACTAAATAGTTGACATAGTTACAAATTCAGGGACTAAATAGTATTTTTGTCAAATTCGAGGACTAAATAGTTGACATAGTTACACATTTCGGGGACTAAATAGTATTTTTGATAAATTCGGGGACTAAATAGTAGTTTGACCAACAATTAATTAATAATATAATGGACGTACGTATTATTGTAATGCGTGCATGTAATATACGACAGACGCGTTTAATTATGAGAATGTTGAATGTAATAAAAATGAGAATAGAAATAAAAATAAAAATATTGGGAGGAATAGAAATAGTAATGTGAATATGATGTCAATGAAATAAAAGTGGGAATAAAATAAATAAAAGTGGACAACAAAATAAGAGTAAACACATAATTAATTTTATCATATTACAAAAAATAAGATATAAAATTCAAACTTGGAAGAATGTTTCACCATAACCTTCGTGTTGTTAATAATGGACGTACGCATTAATATTGTAATACGTTCAATAACACGTGCATGTAATATATAAGGGGCACCGTTTAGTTACGTGAATGTTGGATATAATGAGAATAGTAATGGGAATGAGAATGTTAGAGGGAATAGAAATAGTAATGTGAAAGTGAACTGATGTGAATGAAATAAAAGTGAATAGAATAATTATTTTATCCTTATATTAAAAGTGGGTAAAAAAGTAAGGACAAAAACATAATTTTATCATATTGTAAAAAACAAGATATATTTGATAAGACATTTTTATCTTTTTAGGATTAAATTAAAACAATGTGTATCTTTCAAGGACTAAATTAGTAATTCTCTCGTAAGAAATCTAACATGTATATGTTAAGATAAATTTATGGCTTGTGAATATAACTATCCCCATTAAAAGACTCTCTTATTATAACTAAATGCGCAGTGTGGATTGAATTCATATTAACCGAATCACTTATTGGGCTTACATATCCATTCTTTTCTTTTTGTCTAAATCAGAGTATCTACCGTCGAGCACAGTGATTAATCCCCTCGCTGAATTGTAGGCACCTCGAAGGATGGAACAACTGGCCCAAAGATTTAAAGTTACTCTATACTCGAGACAGGAATCGAATCCCTAACACTTAGTTAAGAATAGATAAATCATTTCCACTTGACCAACTTCTTGCGTTACATATCCAAACTCATAAAGGGGGTTTTTTTGGGCTCCTTTCAAAGACGCGTAAACCTAAATACCTATTACCTACCACAGAATCGGGTTCAGTTTACATGGAAAATTAATTCACATCCAAGTTTTTAGAAAATGGAAATTTTTTTTTTTAAAAAAAAAAAAAACTTCAAAGTGGACAACAAAATAACGCCCTTAATATTGGGGACTTCGAATGTTTTGTGTTGAATAATTACCTAAAAGTTTCCACTCAATAATTTGAGTGGGAATATATACATACATATATATTGATGGTCAAATATATTTCACTATTAGATTGAATAATAAACTTCTCATTATTTTTCCAACTTATTCACACACGAAATCAAAGGATACGTCTAATATACAAATATTAATTTTTTAAAATATTTTTAAAAATGCAAATATATTTGCTATTACCAAAGGTGACAGAGCTCCCAGAGTAAACTTCAAGATAATTAATTAGACAAAGATATATTTGTGTAATAATTCTTTGAGTCCAATTTCTATCTTAGTTTCTTCCATATATCACTAACGTCTTACTCAATAATATTTGAGATGTTAACAAGAATTCAAGCCATAAAATCCATGTAAAAAAAGCAAAAACTATAGCTATATATACATTGAGAGAGATATAGGCTATAATGGGCTAAACCCGAGCTTAATTTATGGGCTTGGACTAATACTTGACTCATTCTAATGAGTAGTAAATTATATAGGCTTAGGCTACAAAGTTCATGGGCTTAAGCCCAAGCCCAACTCGGCCCATAAACAGGTCTAGATATAGGGATGACAATCTTACTCGGACCTAACGGGTACCGGGAAAATTTACCCGTTGAGTCCGGGTCTAGGTATTGAAAAAATGGGTTTGGGTCTGAATTTGGAGATTTGAACGCGTAAAAGTCCGGGTCCGGGGACGGGTAAGGGTGTATTCACCCCTGACCCAGACCCGGACCCAATGATTTAATATATATAAAAATATTTTATATAAAAATATATTATATATCATATCAAATTGTATGATTAAAGTTTGTTTTTCTTAAATTTGGAAATAATTAAATTTATGAATGTGTGTTCAATACTTGTGACTAAAAAGTACTTGTGATGAAAGTAGCAAATTTTGTAGAAAAAATAGTAAATTTTTTGGGTTCGGGGCCGGGTCTGGGGATCTAAATATTCGATGGGTCCGGAGACGGGTCCGGGGATGGGGAAAATATTTACTACCGGGACCGGAGACGGGAAATGCAGTATCCTACCCAGACCCTACCCATTGCCATCCCTATCTAAATATAGCATAAACTAGCTTCGTATCAATCATGTTCTAGGCATATAACATCTTTGAATTTTAAAATCTTACACTTAATCCATTTATCTTTCAATTTTGGGCACTAAAACCTCATTTTGTCAGTTTTTTTGTCTATATTTTAGTTTTTTTTAGTCATATCAGTATTTTTATTCAGATTAGTGAATAATATTTTGGTAATTTTATCTTTTCAATATTTTTTCAGTTACGTCAGCATTTTTATTGAAAATTTTAAGTAAAATTATCAAAGTATTATTCACTAATCTAAATAAAAATACTAATGTAATTAAAATGGGTTCTCTGAACAAGAGCACCAAATGTTATAAACCCTTGGGTAGAACACACTCCAAAAACTAGCTCAAGAGGGGAGTGAGCCGAAGGATTTATAAACTCACACATGTACTTGATTTAACAGATATGGAACATATCATTAGTGACACCATGACGACACCATGACATGGCAACACAATTAATTAACGGTGACATATCAGTATGGCCATGTCACCCTGTGATCAAAGATTAAAAAATTTATTTCTAAAATTTAAAAATTAAACAGTAAGTTGAAGAACAACAAAAATATGTTTCTCTGTTTACTTCATGGCTATATTCATTCATGTATTTATCAAGTTCCAGGTTTCTTGGAAACTAAGTCTAAAAATGACTCATTTTTGGGTTTTTTTTTTCACAAGTATCCTTCTAAGAGGCAATTCTGTTTGAAATACTGTCGGATACTAAATGTGGACATCTCTCTTAGCAGAAATTCGAACATAAGTTCATCACGTTGTGAGGGACTATTCCCTTCCACTAGAGAATTAGGTTCGATTTACATGAAATTTAATAAAATCCAAGTTGGCAGAAAAAAATACAATAAAATAACACTATTTAACTAATGAATCTTCATACATCAACTAATGGTGTTGTGATTATATCTAAAAACGATTAATAGATACAGATAATAAGTTGAGTAATTTTATTTGGATATAATTGATTGCAATTATTTAAGCATGTTGTAGTTTTTGTTAACTACTTATTATTATTAATATAGGTTAAATTTTACGAGTTTATAAGTCGAGATTACATGTCAAATTTATTATTCTTTTACAAGTTTATTTAAACTCTCGAATTTAATAACCTATGTATAATACATCTTTGAATTAGGGTGTGTTGATCCCTTCAACATGTAATTAACTAATTATAATTCTCTCTTTTCTATCATTTTGATAATTAAAAAACTCAAAATTTTTTAATGAAAATTACAACCTCGAAAGTTATTATATAACTATATTTTAATTCTTTATAAAAATAACTATATTTTAATTTTATTTAAAAAATTAATATTTATATATTATACCTAAAGAAATTAAATTACTTCCACTTAATTCAAAATTTCAGATATATATAGCTAGTTAAGAATTAAGGCAGGGAAAATTAACCTAAAGAGATTTTTTTAATAAAATGATGGATTTATGTATTTTCATTACGTGCATATTAATTAATTCTTATTTTTTAAAACTCCATAATCGACAACAAAAAATATATGACAGTATGTGCTTAAAGGTATTAATTATACCAACCGTAAATAAATTTATTACTATTTTATGATTATAATAACAATTGTTATAACAGCTCGTAAATATCTTTTATTATTATAGTTTAATTTTCTACTAGTGTACCCCCTTAATAATGAAAACTTCGAATTTTGGTTAGAATAATTATATTACCTAAAAGTTTCCACTAGGAAAATATACATAGATATTGATGGTCAAATATATTTGATTATTTTTCCTGAAAAGTATCTTTCGGTCAAAACTTCTAATTATTTTTCCAACTCATTTACACACAAAATCAAGGACTTATAAATGAATATACATATATTATTTTTTATCTAGACTAGGGTATCCACCGTCGAGTACAGTGACTAATCCCCTCGTTGAATTGTAGGTACCTCGAAGGGTGGGACAGCTGGCCCAAGGATTTAAAGTTGCTTCATATCCAAGGCAGAAATTGAACCCCTAACACTTGATTAAGGATGGATAAGTTCCTTCCACTCAACCACACCCCTTGGGTTAATATACATATATTTTAGGCTAAAGGTCTATTTTGGTCCTCAATGTTTGCATGAAGTTTAATGTTGGTCCTCAAAGTTTTTGTTTTTGGTCGATTTTAATCCTTGAGCGTAACACTGTTAACTTTTTGCCGTTAAATGATGACGTGGCATGCTTATATGGCACACCCTCTCTCATAGATGCACGGATGTAAAGTACTGTAGAGTAAAGTACTGTATAATAAAAGAAAGTACTGTAGAGAAAAGTGAGGAGAGAGATAGAGAAAAAAATTAGGAGAGAGAAAAAGTATGATAAAAAGTGTGTTTGGTATATATAAAATATGATATAAAATTTTTTTGGGAATCGTAAAACACCACGATTCTACTATTTGATTTTTCTTACCAAACATACCCCAAATTTCCCTTTCACACTTCCCACCATCTCCAAAAGCTTTCACACTCTGTTTTACCTCTGTTTCTCATACTTTGTCACATTTTCTCAAAAATTCTTTCATTTTTGCAAATTATTCATCACTTAAAACAGATCAGAGCAGAAAATTTTGACCTCTCTTGATAAAATTTGGCTTCTTCACCGCTGGTTTTTTCCAATTATGGCCCATTTTTTGAGTAATCTGAATTGACACTTATTATTATTAATGTAGAAACAATCTTTATTGACAAAATACAGGCAAAGAATTGTGCATAATTCATACAATTATACTGTATTGACTCAAATCACACAAGTTCATACAACACCAAAGACAAGAAACCCCTATATATATATATTGGGTAAGTATTTAGAGCCAGAGTGTTCAAGCTCACTAGTTGTCAGTTATTGAATTTGTTTCGAGATTTGTGTCATCTTAAATTTTAAAAAAAATTATTTTAGCACAGATCTCCATAAAAAAATTGGACAGATTCAACAGCTGACAGATAGTGAACTTGTTCACCATCTCTCTGTAGTATTACCTATTTATATTTTGGTCTTGATTTGTCTCAGTTCAGTTCATGAAAGGCGAGAATGTCAAATTTAATCCAAAAAACACAAAATTTATCTCAATTTAGCCCGTATGAAAATCCAGGCAACAAAAAAATAGCCCACATGAAGATTTTCCATTCTGACTAAATCGAGATAAACCCCATGTTCGAGAGATTAAATCGAGACAAAACCCACCTTTCAGAAACTAAATTTGACATTTTCAAGCCGCGGCGCCGAATTTGTTACCTCCATTCACAAACACCAACATAAGAAGTGTTAATACAACCAATCGGATTCGGAGACTGATGCTGTTCTTGTTCTTGTTCCCATCATCATCATCATCGTCATCTTGATGATCTTCATTAGTGTAGCAGAAAGCTTGCAAGAGGACCAAGTGTTGAAGATGAAGGTTTGCTTTTGGCCCCTATGGTTTGTGTGTAAGATAGTATCTCCCTCTTATTCTTCCGCAAAAATTACCTTCTCATGCCCCTAAACTATATGATTTCTATCATGTTTGGTATCTTACGCACATGCTCAGGAAATCATTAGTTCACCTTTAAAAAATGGAGAAAAAGTCATAAAAAGACTAAATTATCCTTACTAAATTATTCCTACTAATTACTATTTATCTTGGGAATAGGTATTAAGTGGGGATAAAATTGTAAAAAAATAATTATTGTTCTCTTGATTTTTGTAAAACAACAGATATTTAAAAAATAAAAACCTCCAACAAAACAGATATTGTGAACCGGAAGGAATACTATTCAATAGCTAACTTGGACTTTGACTTTAATTTGAGAGTGAAAAGTCAAAATTACCCCCCCTCTCTTTACAAACTTTACATTATATTTTTACACACCAAATAAATTTTTTATTTTTGCATTCTTTTACTTTACATCTTTTCTCTTCTCATCTATCCTTTGTTCCTCAAATTTTAATCTTAATGCGATTTTGCCCTCCACTCAAATCTCGTATAAATAATTACCGTCTCTACTCTTAGCTTTGAATGCTAATAATGATATTAAATCATATATTTAATAATACTATTTAGTCAATTTAATTACAATTATCCATGTGTCAATATAAAATAAAACGTGTTATTATCGGATAAAAGTTCAGTACTACGAGAGTATTAAACTTCACTACATACCTCAAATCATTTAATGTTATTTTTTAATATTAATAAGGATCCATGCGTCAATATAAAATTATTGGAATGATGTACTATACTGCTATAGTACTAAACATGATGTCATTGTTATTATGGCTAAATTAATGAAAATTTGTATCTAAATAAATGATTTGATATCATATTCAGCATTAGAGACCACGAAGATAGTTACGTTTACGTATGTCGTTAATTATTTACATGAAATTCAAGTGAAGGACAAAAGTGGTTGCAATTTGAAATTTTAGAGGTACAATTGATAATTAAAAAAATTTAGGGGCATAATTGATAAAAACCTTAAAATTTAAAGGCAACTAAAAGTAATTTTGTCTTTTAGCTTCAAAGTGCAAACAATTTTCCCCTCAACTTGTGACGATATTCAATATTGAATATAATGTTGACTTATATATTTAAATATAAAGTCCGTATTTTGAATAAGTGAAAATGAGAATGAGAATAATATAATTATGTTTGATATATCATAACAAAGAGTAGGAGTGGGGTTAGGAATGAAAATATGAATGATATAATAACTAATTTATCCTTATAATTAAATTTACTGGTAGTGAGATTCACTTATGTGTCACTCTCTCTTCTTATTTTTTTATGCTGGCAGCATATGATCCATTTTGGTAGAAGTGAGGAGTATGGGCATAAAATGGCCACATCACAGGTGAATTAATGAGTAATATCTCATTAATTAAATAATTGACAAAAATATAAATATAAAAATTAAATAATCTACTTTTAAAATTTAAAAATTAAATAGTAATTTGACTATTAAAAGTAATTTATTTATTTTTAAAATATTGGGCGTTAATTTCCTATTTATTTCCTCTAACTTGTGTGCCGGTCATTTTCTTAAGCCTCGTACCTCATAGATATTAACTAATAATTTGTAATTAATCTTAATCTTCCGGATCTTACAAATAATCAAATCCTTATACTTAGATTCATAAAAATTTCAAATAAATTATTATTTTACTAATATAAAATTTATTCTTATCAAATTTTCATCTAAAATCACAAAAAAAAAATCATAAATATATATTTACTATTAAATTATTTTAATATCTATAAATTATTTAATCTTTTTTTCTTAGAATTATATATTTTCTCAACACTAAAAATTTAAAAATATTATTTTTTATATATATAAATAAATAATTATTATTACGGGTAGGGTCTCCTTATCCAAACCCGGACCCATTGACTTTATACCCAAGAGTCTGAAACCATACCTAGATCCACAAAATAAAATTTCAGGGTACTTATTAAATATTGATATTTTGATCATTCCTACTTCCAAACCAATTAAAAAAAATTGTTTCTGGTGTTAATTACTCTTCGTTTTTGCCTACGCTTCTGAATCATCGAGGTTAGATAATGACTCGAAAGGAAATATTTTAATCTATTTTTTATCAATAAATATAATTTCTTAAGCATAATAAGATTATTTTTTATATTTAACAATTTTATGGGTTGGTTATCAAATCTAGTGATCTCTTATTCGGTAGTGAATTATCTCTAAATTCTGTGCAAGTATTCTTCGAGTTTGAAAACTACCTTGATCTGAATTGAGGGATTATCCCTTCACTTAAATTTATTATTATAAATATATATATAATTAAATGATTTTTAAGTTTCAACATCAAATTACATACTAGTAAAGACAAGTCATTTTTCTTATTTTCAGAGTAATTTAATCAATAAAAGATACAATTTGTTTTAATTTAATTATTAAAAGATACAATTTATTTTAATTTAGTCATTAAAAGATGTAATTTCTATCCGTTTATTCCTTAAATAAAGTTTTGTCTTTATAAAGATTAAATTTGACATTTTTATCTTTTAGTTACTAGATTTGACATTTCATCTCTAAGGGACTAAAAGTCTAAAATAATAATTTACTCTTATTTTTAAATCAATATATACTAAATAAAATCTTAACCTGATTGATAAAAAATAAAATAGAAGTAATTCTTTTGTAATATTGTCTCAATTTTTAAGGATATTGAATGTAATTTTTGAAACAAAATAAATATTAAGTATAATTTAATTTTTATACCAGATAAGGTAATAATATGGTGACAAATAAATGATATCATACCAATAGGAGTTGGATTTAGTGGAAGGGACTAGTCTCTCACAACGTGATGAACCCAGGTTCGAATTCCCACTGAAAGAGGTACCCATTTTTAGTGCCCAATAGTATCTCAAACAGGATTACCTCCAATAGGAGGCTATTTCTGGAAAACCAAAAAAATAAATGATGTATGTCAGCACATAATGTCCACATCATTCGGTGTTTTAATGAGTAACGTCTCAAGAACTAAATAATTAACGATAATAAAAATTTAGGGATCAAACAGCATATTTTTAAAATTTAAGAATTAAATAATAATTTAATTAATAATTCAAGGACACAAAATAGTTTAACTTCTTTTTTTTTCTATTGAGGTCCTTGGTTGACTTATCATCAAACTGCGGTGCTGCGAATATCCTTTGTAGTCACTTAAAGGATATCCTTCAATTTTGTGGACTATACAATTGTTTTATTCATTTCTATAAATCTTTTACATCTAAAAATTAATATATTTCTCATGAGATAAGAAAAATAAAATTGACATCTAATTTATTTATTATCAATTTAGGCCTCCAATTAATTGTTTTAGGTATTTCAAAAGGACTAAATTAAGGTAAAGTTACTTAGGTGCTTGCTATAAAGTTCACCAATAAAATTAAAACATGTGGCAAAATTTTTTTGTATAACCAATCATGGTAGAGAAAGAAAATAAAAAGCAATAAATTACATAACCAATCAAATAGGAGAGAGAATATAAATAATGTTTATGATTGTGAACTTTATAGCAAGCACCTAAGCAACTTTACCTTAATTTTTTTTTTTGACCAACTTTAGCTTAATTTTTTTCATTCCAAAAAATAAAAGTGCATGAAGTACAATTATTTTCTCAAGTCCAAATCCTATAAATTTACAAAATAATAATCTTATTAAAGTAAGAGAGAAATTTTTTTTAAAAAAAGTAATGTTACGGGGAGTTCCGTGAGTTTTGGCACACTAACTATTAATCGTTGAATTTGTCTCAGGTTTTTTATTATCTTAAGTAAAAAAAAATTGAAACAGATCCAACAACTGAAAACTAATGAGCTAAAGCTCCCTATAAATTAAAAAAAAAAAGGTTTTGTACCCTTAAGCATTCAAATGGGTCACAATCAGCGTAAATTATTTTTTAATCTCTTTCTTATTTTAAAAAAGTATGATTCCTCAAATAATAAAAATTTTATTTTGACCCTTAATGTTCAGTATCGTCTCAATTTGATCTTTAATATTTGCTCAATTTTAATTGATTCCTTATCACATTTGTGATTAGTATCAATTTGATCTCTAATACTTAATCAATTTTAATTTAATTCTTCATGTTTGTAATTGATATCAATTTGATCTCTTTACTATCCAAATATTAAAATTATTTACTAAAATTGAGAGATAAAGAAGGAAAAACATGGGGGACCAAATTTTTTAAAAAAAGTATTAAATATTAGGAATCAAAATAAAATGAGGTAAAATACTATTTAATCCCTAATTTTTTGTCAAATTACTATTTAGTCCTTAAATTTGGTAAAAATACTATTTAGTTCCCAAATTTCCAGCTCTATTAACTATTTAGTCCCTGAATTTGAAAAAAAACTATTTAGTCCTCAAATTTACAACTCTATCAACTATTTAGTCCCCGAACTTGGAAAAAATACTATTTAGTCCTCAAATTTGTAACTCTGTCAACTATTTAATCCCCTTACTATTACCCGTTAGATAGCCAGCTGACGTGGCTGTTAAATGCTGATGTGGCATGTGCCTAGGCACTTAACGGTGCCACATCAGCTAGTGCCTGATTATCTAACTGGTAATGATCATGAGATTAAATAGTTGACAGAGTTGTAAATTCGGGAACTAAATAGTATTTTTGTCAAATTTAGGGACTAAATAGTTAACAGAGTTACAAATTCAAGAATTAAATAGTATTTTTGACAAATTCAAAAACTAAATAATAATTTGACCAAAGACTAAATAGTATTTTAGCTCGAATAAAATTGTTGTCTTGGTCAAATTTAAAAGATGCAAAATAGATTCTTTTCTTGTATGCTAGCGTCATCATTTTGGCTGTTGGTGATTTCTTATTTGTTTTGGTGAATGAGTCGTTAAAAACTCATTATTGTAATTGTAATGTTTGGACTTTGGATCAATCTATGCGACCAGTACATTGAGAACCTATTTGTGCATATTTTAGATTATCATTTTCTTTTAAAAAAGTCAAATAACCATTTTGGTTCTCTATGTTTCACCCAAATTTTAAATTGGTCCTTTATGTTTCAAAAATTTTATAGTACTATTTTGGTCCTCAATGTTTGCATGAAGTTTAATGTTGGTCCTCAATGTTTCAGAAGTTTAATGTTGGTCCTCAAAGTTTTTGTTTTTGGTCGATTTTGGTCCTCGAGCGTAACACCGTTAACTTTTTGTCGTTAAATGATGACGTGGCATGCTTATATGGCACACCCTCTCTCCTACATGTCATATTTTAATGACATGGCATCACACATCACTGCCACGTCACCCCAGATGATGATGATAATGATGCTGATGAAGGAGAGAAGATGATGATGTGGCAATCTGGGGTGACGTGGCAGTCATGTGTCATGCCATGCCATTAAAATATGACATGTAGGAGAGAGGGTGTGCCATATAAACATGCCACGTCATCATTTAACGACAAAAAGTTAACGATGTTACGCTCGAGGACTAAAATCGACCCAAAAAAAACTTTGAGGACCAACATTAAACTTTTAAAACATTGAGGACCAACATTAAACTTCATGAAAACATTGAGGACCAAAATAGAGCTTTAGCCTTTTAAAAATAACATCAATGTAATTGAGGGTTACTCTCAAATTGTATGTCTTACTTTAATTATAATGTAAATTCTATTGATTTAATTTTTATTACTTCTTATTTTAATTTGTACGACTTAATTGTAATTTAGTAAGCATTTGAAACCGTGAAGAACAAATTCAGTATATAATATAATGGAGAAAATCATTGCAACCATATAATAAGAAACCAAAATGCACCAAGTTGAACTTTAATTAAAGAAAAATTCATAGACTTGTATATTGTTTTTTGAGAGGAAAATATGTTAAAACTTAAAATTACATTCTCCTATACTCTATTTTAATAAATTTTACCACTCTACTTTAATAGATTATAAAACTTATAATTTCATTCATTTTAACAAATATTTTAAAAATTGAACCGATAAAGAAAGTGCCTTGCGATTCATTAGTTCAATTATGATAAAAAAAAAAATTATTAAGAATTAAATTAATATCAATTACAAATATGAGAAACTAAAATAGAATACTTGTCCTTCTTATTTTTCAAGTAAAAGTTTCACCCCCTTGATTTTTTTTTAAACTTTATTTTCTTTCCTCTACTTTGTCCACTTTTTTTTTCTCTCTCATTTCTTCATACCTTTTTTATTCATTTTCTTCCATCTTTTGGTAACTTCATCTACTCGAACTTATTCTTTTATTTTGCATACAGTAATTAATCCCTTTGCTAGCTTATAAAAATCTTGATGAATGAAATAATTGGCTCGAAAATTTAAAATTGACCCATAGTCAAGGTTAAAAATCGAACATTTATCATTTAATTAAAGATAGATGATTTTCTTCCACTCAACCACTTGATGCGTTACATTTATTGTCTTAAATTATTAATAGGATTTTGAGAAATTTTAAATGCAACTTTTATTGTTCAACTTCATAAATTTGAGTTTAAATTATTTTTTTTTTTTATGGAGAGTTTAAATTATTGTTTATATATACCCCATGTAAATATCTAACCTTGCATATTCTATACAAGAGGGTCAAAATTATCAATCAAATAAATAAATGCCATAGGTTTAACCTTATTGACTTTGTGATGAACATATATAAATTTAATTTTAGAACATTGGTGCTTCTATGCTTAAATATTAAATTTTAGAACTTTGATGCATCCAGATGGATGCAATATACCACAATCATTTCGATTTTTTTTTAATTATTTTGGTTAGGAAAGAAGAATAAAAAAAATAAAGAGATTAAAAAAAATGAAGTTCTATAAAAATAA
This sequence comes from Senna tora, assembly GCA_014851425.1. Taxonomy (NCBI): domain Eukaryota; kingdom Viridiplantae; phylum Streptophyta; class Magnoliopsida; order Fabales; family Fabaceae; genus Senna; species Senna tora. Next base: position 11,728,140 of record CM026271.1, read on the forward strand.
TGGTCACTCACCAATAATGAACCCAGCACTAAAGTGTGGTCTAAACAATAACACACCCACTTGTTGCTAATGACCCCATCAACACCCTCATACCCATACCCTAATAAAAAAAAGTTTGAAAAAATAATAATTAAATTTTATCCTTTTTAATGTAATTAGACCTATATATATAGTTAGTATATAAATTTGGAAATTAAATCAACCACTTCTCTAAATTGTGAACTAATTAACATAATAAAATTTAGTTATGTATTTTCAGCCCTACCCAATATCAGAAAAGAGAAGTGACTCTGAGGTTGTTTTGGAACTTGTTTCAAATGGTGTTGTTGATACTCACCCGTGTTCGGCGCTGGTGCAATGGGTTAGGAGTTTGATAGATCGTCATTGGGATGCTGAGCTGGTCCATGTCTTTCGGGAAGCCAATCAAGCTGCGGACTTCATGGCAAAGCTGAGCCACTCCCTCGCAGAAGGCTTTCATGTCTTTGACTCTCCCCATGTTGGTCTTAGATCTATTCTTGCTGCTGATCTTAATGGTCCTTTGGTGCCACGTCTTTGTGTGAGTTAGGCGCTTGTAGCCTGTCCAGTTCATAAAAAAAAAGGGGGGAAGTGAACAATATTGTTGAAGTGAAAATGCTTTTTTTTTTTTTTGTGGTTAGTTTTAATTGAGATTTAATGCTTTTTATTTTATAGTTTAAGGAAAGCATTTATTTCATTCTTTGTTAAGGTTAGGATTCAATTTTGTCATACATAATTTGTTTTATCCTTTATGTTTTAAAAACGTCTCAATTTTAGCAAACCTTTAATATCAAATGGATAAATGAATTATGTTTCTTTGCCTATTTGAAAATTTGACATTGATGACTTGTTAAGATATATGTTAAAACATTTCATTAAGACAGTATAAAACATTATAACAATATAGTGAGACATTTTAAAAAATATAAAAGTATAAACTTAATTGAGCAATTAGTTGGAGTGTTAAGTACGTTATTCATTTCCCTTAAATGAAGTCTCTGGCTCGAGTCTTGTACATATAAAAAAAAAAAATTTTGCTGAGAGTTCGTTATGCTACATGTGTTAACTTGAGTTAGATTAAGCAGAATTTAGTGAACTTCTGAATATTATAGTTTTAACAAGGCAAAAAAAAGTATAAACTTAAAAAAAATGAAACAAAATTTAATCTCTCAACCAAAAAGTAAGGTATGAGATAGATACATTTGTACTAGCTGTGTTTGTTTTTTAGAATTGATGAGGGAAAAAAATAGGTAATCTAACATTGTCTCGTGCATTCTTCTTATTAAATAAACTTTACTTTTTGTAATGTGATGAAATTATGTTTTTGCCCTTACTTTTTTTACTCATTTTTATTCTATTTCCACTTTTAATGTAAGGGTAAAATGGTCATTTTATCCACTTTTATTCCATTTACATCACATCACATTAACATGACATTTTCATTCCTTCCAACATTCTCATTCCCATTCCCTCGCTCATCCCACCTACCAACCTACCAAACAAGCCCAGTACCGAATTAATAAAATTTATCAATATTAATAAAGGGTCCCTAATTCATTCAAATTAGATACTTATAGGTCCCTATTAATATTAACAAAATGACAATAAATAAATAGAGGGATGTACTAAAAAGCCAGTACTCTCGTATTACTAACTTGCCACAGTACCTCCAACAGAATTATCTGCAATAATAAGATAAGAAAAGAGAAAACCTATTTTGTAATTAGGCTTCACATTGAAGAGAAAAAATTTATCAAACAAGTCAATTTTATAAGAAGCAAAATACTATTTAGTCCCTGAATTGTTGATCAAACTACTATTTAGTCCCCGAATTTATCAAAAATACTATTTAGTCCTCAAAATTTGTAACTATATCAACTATTTAGTCCCCGAATTTGACAAAAATACTATTAAGTACCCGAATTTATAACTATGTCAACTATTTAGTCCCCAAACTTGGCAAAAGTACTATTTAATCCCCGAATTTGCAACTCTGTCAATTATTTAGTCTCTTTACTGTTACCCGTTATTTGACAGAGTTGCAAATTCGGGGATTAAATAGTATTTTTGCCAAGTTTAGGGACTAAATAGTTGACATAGTTACAAATTCGGAGACTAAATAGTATTTTTGTCAAATTCGAAGACTAAATAGTTGATATAGTTACAAATTTCAGGGACTAAATAATAATTTGACCAATAATTCAGAAACTAAATAGTATTTTGTCTCATTTTATAAAGACACATAATTATGTTAAATGTGAGTTTAATTGAAAAGTTTGTTTGGTATATTAATAATCAATATATCTTTATATAATTAATTCAATCGGATCTACTAAAGAATTTTCCCATCAGAACGCCATTCTCGCCAATTACAAATGAGGAATTGCTTTATGGCTAATCAGTCACATAAATAATTCAATGGGCCCTCTGTTTTATAGTCACTTTCAGACAGGCCAGAGCTTCATCTTCTTTAGGAAAAAGCAAGAAAAGGACATGGAAATCCCTTTGGGATTGAATATGCATTCTCAAAAGCTCAAGGAGGAGCATTATAGTAATAACTTAATATAACTGGTAGGTATCTTTCCCCCAACTCCTCTCTTTTATGTCTGCAAGGTGTTTGTATTATTGTCTCTGAGAAGGCTTAGTTTAAGAAAATCATAGAGCATATCATTATTATGGGCAGACTAGGCTACTTATTGAAATCATCATGGACTCAAAGTGAACTCTTATACTAAGTTATAATACATTCTTAGCCAAAAGCCTAAAAGTATCTTTTCGGTCCCCAAACTATAAGGACTCGGTCAATTTGGTTGAATATGATGCTAAGTCATATATTTGTTTCGTCAATTTAGCTACGGTAATGCCTTTTACTTTGTGGTTCCATAGAGATAACAATGATCAAATTAACTTGGCATCACAGGTAGCCTTAGATGTCACGTGGACAACCACATTTGGTTATACTGTTAATTATTTAGAATTCAGATAGAGTTATTTAGACGGAGTTAGGGTGAATGACAAATTCGCTTATAAATTGAAAGTTCAGCGACGCCAATTGACAGAGATCCTATAGTTTGGGGACCAAAAAAGTACTTTTTTTCTACATTCGTATATGGTCAAAATTAGTGATGCCAACTATGATCAATTTATATACTTTAAAGTAAGCAGTATGCACTTGTTATTATTATGCAGACAGATGACTCAAAATAAGGCTTATTTTGTAAGCAATTTGGTGTTAGTGTGTTGTTCTGATCAATTATAAACACTCTGGCATGTTCTATAGAACCTATCAAGCTGTCCTCAAATGTTGAAAGCTAAGGAGCATGTGAACATCATCATCATCACAAACATGGTATGATGTAGAATTGTTGGTCTTGCAGATTTTGAGGTTGCTTAGATTCATCTTCCTTTATTAGAAGCAAACTATTGGTTTGAGAATTGTGTAATATTCCTATTCTTATTCTTCTTACATTGCTTATATTGCAGGATTTGGCTAGTTGAGTATGGGAAATGAAATGGGTAATAACAATACTACACCTGATCTCAAAGGTATCTTAACTATTTATTGGGTTTGTTAGAGTTTTCTCTTCTTATGTTTCTTTGGTTTTCAGTTTCATTTGTACTTTTTGCAGAGGAAGATAATAATAATAATATGAGTGAAGCTGAGAAGAAAAATCTCCATGAGGAAAATCAGATAGCTCTTGCTGCTAAAGGAAAAGAAGCTGACACAAAAGCTGATGATGGGTTGATTTCTAATGACACAACTGAACTTGGCAATGAGACATCGAAAGGCGGTACTAATGGACACTTAAAAAAAAAATCAATTTTAGCGTTAGTTAAATAACGTCATTTGTAATAATGTTATTTGTTAATTTGGTTGTTATAACTGGCGTTAAAATGCTCTTGACATAACTGACGCTAAAGATAGTTTATAACTCTTATGCTAAGATTATATTTTTTTGTAGCGGGAGATGGTGTTGAGGGAGAAAATCGGATAATCGTAACATCTGAGGCCGAAGATGTAGCAGTGGAGGAAACTGCAAAGGAATCTGATGATGTAATAACAGTTGAACTTGGGAAAGATACACTTGAAGAAGATGTTCATGAAGATGATGAAAAAGAGCAAAACCAAGCAATTACAGCAGCTGAGGCTGAAGATATTGAAGAGAAAGTTGAAAATTTGGCTTCTGTTGAATCGATAAGCGTGCTTGGAAATGATTCACTAGAAAGAGATGTTCTTGGAGATGAAGTGATTGTAGAAGAAATGCAGAATAATGCTTCATCTCTGGAAGGAGATACTTGTGAGCATGATGGAAAAGTTGTTAGGGAAGAAGCTGGAATAATTGATCTTCATGATGAATCATCAATTGAAGTTCAAAAAGGTGAATCTCATAAAGATGCTCAAGATAGTGATGAAGGTGATCTTGATGATGAAACAATTGAAGTTCAAAAGGGTGAATCTCATAAAGATGCTCAAGATAATGATGAAGGTGAAAATGCAGTAAATCCTATTTCTGAAGCTACCAGCTTGTCTTCTGATGATCAATTGAATGGAAAAGATTGTTTTTCTACAGAAGGTTAGTAGTTTCTTTTTAAAATACTATATTTCATGAGTAACAATTTACTTAGTGTAATAATATAAAGAATATTTGGAATTCTGTTCTGTAGTGCAAGAAAAAACTGAAATCACACAGGCTGAAAAACCTCCAAATGCTGGATTAGAAGAAACAGAAGGTGACAACTGTAAAATCTTGTCTAGTTCTTTGTTGCAAGGTACTGAAGAATATGAGAAGCAAGAAGATTCATGTATGAAGAAGAATCTGCCGGCTACGTGCGATCCTCAGGTCGATAACGAGCCTTTTATCGAACAAGGTTAGGGCACTTTACCTTTTGATGTTTTCATAGGCTTTACTTCCACCACAACAAACAACAAACCGTCAAGTATATGGATCAAGTGACGCCAAGTGTTCTGTCTTAGTTCATTTATAGCGTGTTGCTTTCGAGCAACAACCTAGCACTAGCATGTTCACGTCATTGATCCATATTGATAAAGATTCGATAGAGTATAGGCAGAGTTTTTCATAGCTATTACATCCAATTGCAAAAAATAAAATTTCCTTGAAAACTTTAGAATCTAGATTATCAAATGTAAATATGACAAATCAAACTTGTGACTTCCTGTATTGCCTTGCTTTGTCTTCCTACAGAGGAAGAGAACATCTCGGTTTTAACCTCGGATGCCTTAGGCAACACAAATGATGCAGAACTCCATGGTTCATCAGATGAAAGTTCTTATCAGAATGAATTTGTCAAAGTCCTCAATGAGCCTCCACTTCAAGGCAGTGAATCACTTCACACAAGTGATCTTCTAGATACCAATCCACCTAGTTTACTTGATGAGGATGAAATTTCAGAAAAAGAAATGGAAACCCAAGTAGTAGTACTTTCTGGAGCCAAGACTGATGATGGAGATGGAGATGGAGATGAGTCTGAGAGTAGTGTGGAATATGCATCAGATATAACAGATGATTCTCCAAGTATCAGCGAAAAAAGCAACGGCAGTCTTTCGGCCCAATTCGATCACATTACCGATCATTCCATGAATTCACTACCAGAATCTGATATGGTAGATATGGCAGTTTATGAAGACAGAAAAATGATCATAAATGGATCAAAAATGGAGAATTCACATGAATTGGAGGCTGACATGACCAATACAAATTGTATGACTCTAAGGAATGGATACTGCAATGAAGAGCTGAAAATGACTGAGAATGGACACCAATTTGAGGCTTCCATTAATAATCACAACACTTCAGATGAAATCAACAGTGCTTCAACTCAAGAAGATTTTATGGTTCTTGAAGCTGAAGCAGATGGACAAATCCCAGATTCAACATTTGTAAATTGCAGACATGAAGAGGAGGAGGAGGAGCATAATCAGAAGAAAATTCTTGAAGAAATAGAAAAATCTCCAGAAGCTTCAGAGTTCATAGTAGAAAGTTTAGACAGAGAAGACATGTCAGAAGAATCAGATCAGAAAGAGTCTTCTTCAGCCTCAGATTTGAAAAAAGAAAATTTAACAATGCCAGCTCTTGACTTAGTTGATGATGAAGCATTTGAGAAAGAAGGGACAAACTATGGAAGTTATGAAGCAATGGAAAGCATAACAAGGTCTAGCACAGAATCAAATCCTGATCATCCAAATATTTCTAGTCTGATACAAAAATCACCAAGCTTCAATCTCAATCTTCGAATCGAAGCAAAGCCGGACGAATCGGATCAAATTCCATTGCTCCAGCAGAGTAAGACTACAATTGAACCGTGCATATTGCAGCAAGAAGAAATGCCAGTGGAGGAGAAAGTGGTGACTATGGAAAGAAGTTATTCTGAGAATTTCAAAGCTCCATTCTTAGGTCTATTGAAAGAAGAAGAAGAAGCTCATCTTCTGACCATGCCTAAACAAGAAAACCATGTCAGCACAGTAGTGAAGGCAGTGAAGGAAACGGCACCGGCTTCGCCTAAAGGAAACGAAAGACGAAAGCCTAGGCCTTCCTTCTTCAGCAGCTGCATGTGTTGCACAACTGTGATAAATTAGAAAGTGAAATCCTTTAGAAATTTTCTTATGGGTATGTTCTGGATCTGGATCCTCTGTAGTTCGAATTTGGTGAAGCTCGTGTAGTTTGCTATTCGACACATTAGCCCGCGTACAGGTTAACGTGTAAAATGATAAATTTCTTTATACAAAAAAGCAAATCACGCGAACTTCACCAAATTTGAACTACAAAGGAGTATGTTTCAGTTTTTCTGCTGAGTTCTTGTTTGATTGATTTGTTCTTTTTCTGAAAGTGAGGTTTTTATATGAACTCTGAAAGAGATATTGTGGGCAGCATGGTGAGATCAACCAGTAGTGAAGTTTTCTGTGATTACTGTCTATGAAGTGATTCCTTGTCTTGTTTGAGAGGCTTCAGAAAAATTTGCAGAGAAGAAAAAGTGGGGATTTTTATAGAGAAAACTTATCTTCTTTTTTATTGTAACATCTGTTTATTTGTGTATTATATCTATACAATGGATTCAGAGGTTTATACTAAGATAACTTCAATTTTTATGGCTGATTTTTTCATTCTTTACCAACATTGACGGTTCAAGTTTGACCGTTAACATTCATATATCTATTCTTATTTTATTTATCCCGTATGTCCTCTAGTTTAAAAAATAAAAAAATAGATAAATGTTATTGTTTAATGTACAAATGACATGGCATAATACATGTACTTAAGAACTTCTCTTATTCTTACACCTCCAAATTCACACACACCACTTTTACACCTCACTTATAATAATAGTTACTCCAGTAAATGACTATAAGGGTAAAACTTAAAACAAACTATTTGTCCTCGTTTCTTCAGTTAGAGCATGGCTAACTTGGAAAATTAGTTAAGATGAGGTCTTGGAACAAAATTAAAACTTCATGCAAAAAAAAAGAGAAAAAGAAAACTTATATCCTTGTCATGAAAATTTTTAATCGGAAGCTAACTTCGCTAACATGTGTATGGTTTATTTTGATTGAAAAATTTGATAGGAAATATATAATAAAGACAAAATATTTATTTTGGTCCCTAACGTTTAGCACGTTTCTCAATTTAATCCTTAATGTTTGCTCGGTCTCAATTTGGTTCCTCACATTTGCGATTGGTACCAATTTGGTCCCTAAGGCTTGGTTAGTTTCAATTTGGTTCTTCATGTTTCATCAAAAAGAAAAAAAAAATTGGTTCTTCATGTTCGTAATTGATATCAATTTGGTCCATCAATTATATATCCAAGTATTCAAATTACTTAACAAAATTGAGTAGTAAAGAAGGAAATGTGAAAGACTAAATTGGTACCAATCGCAAACGTGAAGAACTAAATTGAAACTAAGTAAACGTTAGAAACTAAATTGGTACCAATCGTTAATATGAGGGACCAAATTGAGACTGAGTAAGACCAAATTGGTACCAATCTTTTCCAATGCTATGTTTGGCAAAAGAATCAATGTAGAGAAGCTCTAATTTTGGCAGTTAATGAAGTCCAGACAGGACAACCCCAAGGAAGCAGAAATGACCAAAAGATTAGAAGGCCCGTTTGATACATAGAAATGGGGGTTGAAAAGAGAATGGGGATAAATAGGATGGACTGGTCATGTTCTTTACGCAGAAAGGGAATGGGAATGGGAAAGGGAAAGAGAATGAGAATGCATTTGCTGTGTTTGGTAGTAAAAATTAGGAATGGAAATAGAATGAGAATGTATTAAAATTACTACTTTGTCCCTTATATTAAAATAATAAAAAGAAAAGAAAGTTATGATTGTGTCAAATCAAAAGGGTATAATAGATATTTTGTATTTTCTTTTTTCGTTTTTTTTAAAAAAAAGTTGATGGAAATAAAAAATAAAAAAGTAGATGGAACCCAGTGAGTCTCACCAATTCCTTTCTCATTTCCTTTGTTCTTGTTTGGTTGCCACATAAGATGTGAAATTTTCATTCCCATAAAAACCCCACTGTCTCAAATTGAAAGAATCACAAATTCACTATATCAAGGGAAATATTGGAAGTTGGAACTACCTCTATATGAATTTGGACAAAATGTCACTTTTACCCCCACCATAGCCCCATCGCTTTTGTTAGATTTAATTACAAGGATAAATTAATCATTATATCATAGTTTTATTTCTATTCTCACTTACAATTCTATTTTATTTTTAAGTTATAACAAAATTCAAAGGTAATCATTTCCACTCACATTCCATTCTCATTCTCATTTTTATTTTTATTTTATTTCTATTCTCTCAAAATTAACCCATCAATCAAACGAGATCTAAGGTAATACTTTTCCTCCACATAATGCATAGCTTGGTTTGTTTAAGGAGATAAAAATAATAATTAATGGTTTTAGATAGAGATCAAAGTGAATGGCTTCATGGAGAGTACTTTTCTGTCACATGATTACATTTCTTCTAATCCATTTTTTTATTTATTTAATATTAATTAGTAGCCATGCATAATTGACATCTATTTCAAGATAGATATATATATATGAGATGCTGAATTACGGATCTAGACCTGCTAAAGTGCAGATTCAATAAAATGCGTAAAGTGTATAGCATGAACCGTTGGATGAGACTGTTACAGTACAGACACAAATTTCAATTTTATTTAATAATCTAGATCTATACTTCATACACTTTACTGGATCCAAATCTTGAATAACAGTATTAATTACCTGGCCAAGGGACTTTTCTGTAATCTCTAGGATAAGAACCTGGGATGCAATATCTCCTCTCACTCATTAATTAATGGGTTTATTTGCTTTTAATTGTTTATGATCATTATGCCCTGATAATTGACCAAGTTTAGCTTCTAAACAAATATATTATTTTGTTCAATTGAACACCTGACTCGATTTGCAGTCGTTGTCATTTAACTATTACCTTTGCAGTTATTGTCACCTAATTTTTACTTTACGTCAACTACTAACAATTTACGTACAAATTGTTATATTCACGTGCGAAACGTTTTCATTGCACACCATCGTGTCCTAAACTTGACCATTATGCCCTAAGTTAACCACCAAGTATGAAACAATGAATTTTGTTACCTTATTATTACTTTTTTGCTTTGGAAAGTGGGGACTATTCAATAATTGAAAATAAGTTCATTTAAGGTATGTTTGGTTGCGAGCAAAAATTAAAGGAAATGAGAATGAGAATAAAAAAGACAAAAGTCATGTTTAGTTGAAATAATATTTACATTAAGGAGAGTTAATTCTTTTGCCAAACGGAGGAAAAGTTTTCCAATTCACAGAATGTATGATTTATGGACAAAATTGCCCCCATATTTGGGATTCTTTATATATTTTTTAATATAAGAGTAAAATTACTATTTTATTCAACTCTCATTCATTTTCTATTGTTTTTTTTTACTAATTAAACATATCAAAGGTATTAGTTACTTTTTTTTTCATAGCTAACCAAACATGTAATAACATTCTCTCTTCTTTTTTTTTCAAAATTCTTTTTAGCAACCTAACGGATCTGTGAAAATTTTCTTCTTCCTCAGTGAATTTTCCCTTTGCAAATCCACCTCAGCTAGTCAATTGGGATGTCATCGATTCATCAGTTTTTATTATTATATTAAAATTTTCATATTAAAATTTAGTATATATTTAACAATATTTATTATTATATTAAAAATAATTTTTTTTTATGAACTATATTAAAAATAAATTAGAAGAGAAGATGTAATTTTAGGTGACATTTGGTTACACGAAAGTCATTTTAGTGAGAAAGAAAAGTTGAAGTGGAAGTGAAATTAGTGAAAAAAAGTAGAATATGATATAAAAAAAATGTATTTGGTATGTAAGAAAATAGAATTAAATTATATAAAAAGTAAAATTAAAATAATAATATTGCCCCTTACCCATAGATAAAATATGAAAGGTAACTTCCTTAAACTAAATAATTAATCTTCTTTTTAAATAAGCAATTAAATTTTAATTTTCAAGCGACAAATTTTTTTTGTGTAATCAAACATATTCATAATAAGAAACCGAACTTTTTTAAAAAAATTCTCTACAACCAACCATATTAAGACAACAAATCAAACTTGAATCCCATTAATTCTTTCCAACCAAACCATCCATTATATATTAGAAAATAAATAGTATATATTGTAAGCATGGTTGTTAAAATCTAGATTTAAATCTTAAAATTTTACGATTTTACATCCTCAAATAATCTTGTTAAATCTTGTATAATCGTGTTGGTGCAAAATCACGATAGAATCGATAAAATTATGTAAAATCCTATGAAATCTCGATTTTACCAGCAGTTCTACGATTTTACCGCAGCCCAAAAAATGGTTCATTTGTAGTTTTTTTTTTTAAATTAGTATGTTTATGTATATATCCATAACTTGTCCTAACTAAAAAAAATCCACATATTTCCTAAAAACCTAATGTCTAGATCGGACTCCCCTACCCCACATAACTCATTCCCTTCCCATTGTTTCTAGGTTTTAATGTTGATGATATCTGAGTTGATAGTACTTCATATGATGTATGTGTTTGAGTTTAAATAACATTAGGAATGAAATACCAAGTGGTGTTGATGGTAATAGTAATTGTGGTGTTGAAAATGAATAAAATGAATTTGATGAACTTAGTTAAAAATGTAGTTTAATTTCTTCAATTTGAGTGTGCGTTTATAAATTATTCAACTATTAATTGTGTATTGAACTATGGATATTGAATAATAAATGTTTAATTTTTATATAACTAAGATATAATATTTAGGTGTGTGTGTGTATATATATTTAAATTCATAAGATTTTGTCATAGGTAAACTCTTACGATTTTACGATACGATTTCACGATATGATTTTATCCCCCCTTCTACGATTTTACCTAAAATCTAAATTTTGACAACCTTGATTGTAAGTATAATTTATTTCAATATTGGCCCCAAAAAAAGTACAATTTATTTTAAAATTAAATGATGCTGAAAATTGAAACAAGTGTAACAGGGTGTCAGATTTTAACTGGGGTGTCTTATTAATGACACATGAAAACACTAAACATTATTAACTATTACTCTCACTGCCTTCAAGATGAGAAGACAGCTAAGTGCAAGCTTTTTTGTACTTTTTTTTAAATATTTTTTTTAGTCAAAACTAATCCTATTTAAATCTTATTAAAACTAATATAAAGTGGCACAATTAATATGAGATATGTGTTTTCTTTGCCTGAGTTTAATATTTAAAAAATAAAAATAAAATATCATTAGTTGAAAAAGTCTTTTTAATAGGGTAAAGTACCCTTCTCACCTTCAAACTTTGCTGTAATGTTCATTCCTGTCCCCAAATTTTTTTTTGGTTCATGCATATCCTCAAACTTTCAGTTTTGTTCACACCTACTCTTTTTGCTAACACCTTTAACTTGTTTGACAGAATTTGCTGACGTGGACGATGAATGTGTATCTCTTTTGCCAGTCCACCTCATTTTACATCTCATATTTAACTTTTTATTTTATTTTAAAAAAATTAACCAAATCCAAATTTTTTTAAAAAAATCAAACTTGTATCCGAAAATATTTTTTTTATTTAGATTAGGTTAATTTTTTTAATAAAAGTAAAAAGTTAAAGGTGAGGTGGACAATGAAGTGGCAAAAAAAATACACATTCATCATCCACGTCAGCAAATTCCGTCAAGCAAGCTAACGGTATTAGCAAAAAGGGCGGGCATGAACAAAACTGAAAGTTTGGGGGTAGGCATGAGCCAAAAAAAGTTTGAGGACAGGAATGAACATCGCAGTAAAATTTGGGGGCAGCAAGAGTACTTTACCCCTTTTTAATATTATGCCTCACAATATCCAAAAAAATGTTAGAATGTTGAATATGCAAATCTTCTTCTACATACAAAATTTAAATTCAAGAAATTGCTTAAAGGAAATAAAATATATACTTCTCCAATTAACTAGGTATTACTTTTTTTTGTATTTTTTAAACATTTTTATACACATTATTGTGTAATATTCTAATAACTTTAGAATGCATCAAAGAAGATGTGAATTTTTTGAAAATTTATCCTAAAATGGAAACAAAAAATTAAATATATTTTTGCATATCTATATTATATATATATGGATATATACTAGCTATTATTACATTACATCTTTTAGAATCATATTTTATATATATATATAAAAGCAGGCGGTGTTGAGACTAGTTGGCATTGTTAATAGAAGTGTAAGATAAGAAGAAAGAAAAAGAGTTGATTATATGATCTAAAGATGTGGAAAAAGAATGAGTCAGAAAATTGCAAAAAAAAAGTCAATAAAATGACAAAACTTTATTAAGTGAATAAAATTTTGTGGAGAATTGTGATCACTCACATGTCCAACTCCAACCACTGCTTCTTCTTCTTTTTGTTGGTCAAAGTCTACCAATATATGAACCAAAAGGAGGGCCAATTTGCATATTCAACACTTCAAAACGTATCTCGTTTGGTAGAAATGTACGGATGAAAACAAAAGAGATATAAAGTATTGTAGAAAAAAATAAAGAGAGAGATATAAAAAAAATTATGATAAAAAATATGTTCAATATGTAAAAAAATATAATGTAATTTTTTTAAAAATCGTGAAAATACATGAAAAGTAGGGTTATGGGTATGTTTGAAATAATTAAAGAGAATGATGAATGAAGAAAAAGAAAAAGAAAATAAATAAATAAATAAATAATTTCTTCTTGTTTAAGATTCTAAATTTTGGAGGAAAATAAACTAAAAATTTTGCAATGAAGGACCTTAATTACTTCTCTGATCTCTTTCATTAATTTTAATTATTTGAAATTAAAAAATTATCAACAGGGGTTCAGTAAAACTTATTAATATTTGGTACAATGTGATTTTAAGTTCTAACCCTCAATATCTTATATCTTATAATATTTTAAATGTTAAAATTGAATGTCGATGTTTGGTATATTGTGATCTCATCACATGATGACAATATCTGAAAATCAGAGATAACACAATGTTATTACATTAAAAAAGAAAGTTGTGATTTGATAACAATCTATATAAAAATTATATTATTTCACAGGTTAAAAAATATATTTTATTGCATTAATCAATTTTATTTTTTTATTTTTACTTTTACTTATTTCATATTATTTCGACAACTTACTTTGTTAGACATTTACTCTTTATTTAGACATTTTAAAACTGCTCTTCCTTTGATTATTATATAATTATTATTAAATATTATAAAATAATAATTTTTAATATAGAAATATGGATGATTATTTTTTAAACAAATTACTTGATTATTATTTTAGTTTAAAATAGAAGTTATGTTATCAAACAAAAATACTAAATATGTGCATTTGACATCTTTGATATATCAAATATCACCCGTTATTATACTATAATATCAATATCAAATTATCTAAACTATTATAGTGGATCTGAGATCACAGTGTACCAAACGCTCCCCGATATTATTAATACTAAACTAAAGAATATAACATGATGGAAGTAATTAATTAATTGGAACAAATGAAATTGTGGTATTGAAGTGACTCTAAATACTAGGTCATTCACATCATGAACTACAATTGATACACAATAATACAACAAAAGAAAAAACAATAGTACACTTTTTTTTTGGGTTTGAGAAATGAGGTTGTTGTAAGAGATTCAAATGAATTAATAATAAAAGTAATTAGAAATATTAATTATATTTCCAATTAATTAATTAAATCTAGGATGATGATAATGAGGTTTTGAATTAATCATCCAATGGCCATCATCATCTTCACAAATTCATCATAATTAACTTGCCCATCACCATCCAAATCGGCTTCTTTTATCATCTGCTCAACCTCTTCATCTGTTAGTTTTTCTCCGAGATTTATCATTACGTGCCTCAACTGCATACAAAAAATATATATAAGAATTAAATTTTGTATATTATGTCATGATATTCATACTGAAAAATAAGGTTTCTGTCAATTTTATCCCTAAATTTTTAATTTGTAAATAATTTTGTTTTTTATCTAAATTTTGCGTAAATATTTTACGGCAGATACAAATTGTGGTTGTCCATATGTCCTCTAATGTTGATTGTGAGGTCAAATCATATATTTAGTATTATTGTTTCACCAACTTAGCCACGATTACCACAATGCTCTTTCAAAATAAAGGGTATTATCGTAGCTAAGTTGACAAAAAGTTATACTTAAATACATAATTCGCATCACAGTCAGAATTAGAGGCCACGAAGACGATCATATTTACATTTTTCGTTAATTATTTAGACAAAATTTAAATAAAAAATAAAATTATTTATAATTTAAAAATTTTTAAAAAAATTGACAGGAATCAAAAGTTAGGGCATAATTATCATAAGCCAATAATTTTTTTAATATTAGAGTAAGATTCTCTTGAGCACTGAAATGTCAAACCCCAACGCATTTTTTGTATTTAAAAAAGTTTAATATTCATTGCATGCGGAAACGTACAAAGTACTGTCCTACATGTTCATTTATATAATAGTAAGAAAAATAATAACATAATAAAAAAAGGAGAATTATAAAAATATCTAATTTAATTTATTTTAAAAAAAAATTTCTCAGTTTGATCATTTTGTTTCTTAAAAGAAGCTACAAATACATTGACAGAGAAAAAAAAATTAAAATAATCAAATTGGGTAAAAAAAGTATCTTTTACAGACTAAATTAGAACAATTTGTATCTTTCAAGGACCAAATTAATAATTCTCTCTAAAAATATACAAGAGGAGAAATTTTTAATTACACAATATTTTTTCACAAAAGGATATTTATTTTGTCCAGTGAGAAACAGAGCTTAATGGTAAAATGTCTAAAAAGGGTGTTAAAACAATGTTTAAAGGATAAAAGTTCGATTCATGTTATATCATTTGTTAATATTAATAAAAATTTATATTAATAAGGTCGCTCTTAAATGAATTATAGACCAACTAATTAAAAAGATATACTAAAATTTAGTACTACCGTATTACTACTGAACATCTTGTCCTGACATAACATATATAAATTAATGAAAATCATTTCAAAAAGAAAAAAAAATATATATATATATATATATATATATATATATATATATATATATATATATATATAAATATACCTCACTGGCTGATATATAGCCATTTTGATCTTTGTCAAAAACCTTGAAAGCCTCCTTCAACTCTTCCTCTGCATCAGTCTCCTATATGGCAAAAACCACACAACTTACTATATACATTCTTTTGCTAAATTAATCAACCACACAAAAATAAATATAATTCAATTTTACAAATATATATATATATATATATATATATATATATATATATATATATATATATAAAAGCAAAGTCTCGTATCCGAATTTATATATATATAAAAAAAAATCTCTTCTGTCAGAGTTCTACTGCATTATAGGTGATTTTAGGTTCGAGTATTGTTACGAAAGAATCTCTCTTGGAGGGCTCTGTGAAACTATCGATTAATTCGAGTCAGATTAGAGAGTGATTAGAATTGAATTATTAAATAGAAAAAAAATAATTACCTTGATTTTCTTGGCCATTAAGTTCAAGAACTCAGCAAATTCAATGGTTCCATTGCCATCAGCATCAACTTCACTGATCATATCTTGAAGCTCTTCTTCTGTGGGATTCTGATCCAATGAACGAATCACAGTGGCTAGTTCTTCCACAGTAATACATCCTTTATTTTCATAATTAATTATTCATAAAATTAATTAATTAAACACAGAAAAACAGAGCCAAAAATATGCACAAAAATTTTAAAAAAAAAAATTTAATTTTTGTGACTTATAATAATAACTTACCATCTCCATCTTTATCAAACAAGCAGAAAGCTTCTTTGAACTCAACAATCTGTTCTTCACTCAGAAAATCTGCCATCATAATAAATAAATAATTTTGTTCTTCAAAATTCAACCTAGAGAGAGAGAGAGAGAGAAAAAAAGGAAAATAGAGAGAGAGAGAGAAAGATGGTTGAGTATAGCTCAATCTTAGCTGGGGTATTTGTAGAATTTGAAGGAGAGAGAAAAGGATGAAGGATACTTTGAATTTTAGTTTAATAATAATAAATATTTAGGAGTCAAATTAAGCATATGACTGTGTTTTGGTGTATCTTTTATGGCTTTATTGTGAGAAAGAATCAAAGAGAGAAAGAGTGTTAGAGAGAGAGAGAGAGAAAGAGAGAGACTTGATCTCAAAATTCTCAATCTCTTGAATCTAATAAAGTAAACTCATCAAATTGGACCGGAGGAAAAAAGGCATTTGCACATGTATATACTAAAAAAAAAGTTAAACACAAATTTAGTCATTTTTTAAAAGTATCTACAGATCTATACCACTTTTATTGTTCACTTAGAAAAACGCCATCGGTGATGGCAATTTACTGATTTCTTGACAAGAAAAACGCCATCTGTGAGGGCGTTTATAGGGTTGACCATTTGACCCTATAAACGCCCTCCGTGATGGCGTTTTTCTAGCTAGAAAAACTGGGTCCACCTCATTTGACCGGTAGTTAGAAAAACGCCATCACGGAGGGCGTTTATAGGGTCAAATGGTCACGCTATAAACGCCCTCACAGATGGCGTTTTTCTCGTCAAGAAATCAGCAAATTGCCATCACCGATGACGTTTTTCTAGGTGAACAGTAAAAGTGGTATAGATCTGTAGATACTTTTGAAAAGTGGCTAAATTTGTGTTTAACTTTTTTTTTTAGTATATACATGTGCAAATGCCGAGGAAAAAACTTATCTAAAGTTCTTTATATGTTTTATTTATACTTTCTCTCTGATATGATTAGTCATGCAAAAGGTAATTTTTATATTCTCTCTCTATCATGATTGATTGTGCATAAATTTTTTGCCACGTGTCATCTTTTTAATGGAAAACCTGAGAATCTTATCTAAGTTTAATCCTTGTGTTAAAGGTATGTCTGAGTATTGAAATTGAACATTAATTTATCACACTGTAATTTGTAAAAAAATCTAACTCGTTCGGTGTTTTTTTTTTATCTTGGACCAAACTCCAAATTATGTTCAAGACTATTGGAAATCTCTTTCCACCAAAATTTGAACCTTGCTTTGTCGAATTTGGATCCTCTCGTGTGAGAAAATTGACATGATATTGTCGTGCCAAGAGAGAGATAGTTAGATAAACACAAAATTAATTGAGCGGTGAACTCAATTTATACAATAGAAATCATGAGTGAACTAAATGGTATATTATCACTATGTATTTATCTCTCTTTTCATAGTGTTAATTCTAACCAATGTTTTAAAAAATTGTGCCGGTCATTGCACTAGAAAACCTTTTAAATGATGGGTTGGGTCGTTCAAATGATTGAACTAGTGTTCGGACCGGATGATATCATAAATATAAAATTATATTAATTTAATAATATTAATATCAATAATATATTTTATATTAAAAAAATATGTTTTTATTCACAAATTTTTAATATAATTAATAATTTATATTATTTAACTATATATATATAAATAATAAGTTCAAATAATAATAATAATTAAAGTATTATATTAATTGTTCTATATATATATATATATTGTTATGAGAAAATTGTTGCCAAATAAATACTGTAATATCTCTAATTTTGAGCAATTGCTTTGTTAGATTGAGAATTTACTGTTAAGTCAAAAGATATAGTTGATAGTTTGTTTTATAAGGATATAGTTGATATAGTTAAGACTTAAGAGGCATCTTTTGTTTATTTTTTATTTAATTTTGCTTAATCCATACATAAAAATGATAATCAATAACATTGATTTTTTTTAAAATACTTATTATATTTTAAAACTAAATAAAATAATTAAATGTATATTGTTATACTTTTTTAAAAAAAAAAAAATTGTTGTTGCACTTTACAAGGTAAATCATAATTTGTACCGAAGAAAACTGCATTATTAATCTTTCTTTTTTCTCTTGGCTGCAAGCAAATCCAGCGTAGTCTAGCTCATTGGATTGGATGTGTTTGAATTTGGGAAATTAAATTAATAAAATTCTAAAAAAAATATAATATTTAAAATTAGAATATTTATTATTTGAAAATATAAAAAAATAAATAAATAAATAAATAAATAGCACTCTCCACACTACTTTGTACACACCTCCCCATATAGTCCTTACTAGCTTCCTCTATTTTCTCTTTGAATTAAATGCCTTTTGTCTCCTAAACACTAAACCCTTCCAGCTGTCAAATTTTTATCTCCCAATTTATTTATTCATTCTACCATTAATGCATTTTCAATTTCTTTATTCAATTAAAAAAAAGAAACAAGGATGAAATCTTGCTTAAGATACCATTAGTTAAAATAGTAGATATTTATTCTTCTTAAATAAAAGTTCGGGTTCGAATAGTATGTATAAAAAAAATTTATATTGAGAGAATTTACTCTTGTGAGACTTTAATTAGTTCAGGTCAAATTAAAAAAAAAAAATCCAATGAGATTATGTATATGATAATTTCGATCAAAAACATTACAGTGCAAAATGTTACATTTATTTTCAACCAGGGGGTAGAATCTTCAGCTAATATAAAAGGGATCAGAAGGAGTCTAGATCTTGAGAAATTTATCTTAGGTGAAGATCTAAGTACCTATGTACTCTAATAAAGGATTAAAGTCCATGTAGTTCAATGAGAAAGGAACATCCATGGTGCTGTAGAGGAGCTGTGGAGGAGAGGGAGCACTTACAAACTGAGGGCTGTGATCCCTGGGAGGCTAGCTCACGTAGGGTTATGTGAGTTGGTGGTGAGAAAGACGAGGGGAATTGTGAGAGAATATTGGAGAGTATCTCGGTAGGAATTAAGAGGGTGTGAGGTTTAACTCTTGGATGAGAGAGGCAGAATGATTGGTATGTTTCTAAGATTTAGTAAATATGGCTATTTATAGCCTTGTGGTTAGTCTAATGGGTTGTGGGCTCTAATATGAGTCTTCTTAAGTTGGACAGTGTGACACGTGCGTATCACATGTGAGAACCATATTTGGTATTGACACAAAAGATTGCTCTTACATTAATGTGGCTGCTGATCAAGGCCAGGATAGTGTTGTCAAACGTAACCCAAATCAAACAAGACAATTCGATCAATTGGATCGAAAATCGATCAAGTGTCCGGTTTAGATCTTACCAAAGACTTGGATTTGTGGTTGACTGGTTTGGACGAATATAACTGGTCAAAATTGGACAACGAGGAAAAAACTCGAGAATCATACCGATTCTAGTTGATCCAGACAAAATTTTATTTATTTATTTATTTTTAATTTTTTTATGGTTGCGATTAATATTTACATATCACAGTATACATTGTATATCTTATAATTTTGAATCTTATATGATATATATATATATATATAACACTAAAAGTATAGTTGAATCATGACACTTGAACTATGTGTAATTAAATAAAGAGTTATTCTAGTCGCTTAGACAATTTCAAAGCCTTTTATCAATTTTATAATTAAATTTTATTAGGTGCAACATTTAAAATATTTAGCTCAACAATTTTTTTTAGATTTATGCATAATGTGTATTGTTATTTTATAGGTTTTGATTATAAGATTATTCTTTTTTTTTGGTATTGATTATAAGATTATTCTAAAACATATATAATAATTTTGTTTTCATTAAAATAGAAATCACATATAACAACTAAAAATATATAAATGATGTTTGGTGGCACGAAATATATTTTTTGTAGGAAATAGAAAAAAAGAAAAAAAAAGGAGTAAGTGAGAGAAAAAATGAATAGAAATATAAAAAAATTATGTTTGGGATAAAAAAAATAAATTAGATTATAATAAATTAATAATAATTTTATTTGGTACGATAGAATAAAAATAAAAAAATAAACATAAAATGATAAAAAGTTAATTTTAGTCTTATATATCCAAACTCCACTTATCTGTAATTTTACTAAGTTAGTAAGGGTAAATTGAAAATTACGCCCACAACATTTCAACAACTTAGCTACCTTTGCTTTCTTGTAGATAGAGAACTAATCTTCCCTTGTCGAGAAAAAAAATTACTTCTAGTTTCTGAATTGTTAGTTAATCTTATTATTTAATTTCTTAATAATAGAAATATATTATTTGCTCCTTACATTTTTATATCTATTAATTATTTAGTCCTTGAATTTTTACCTTTGTCACTATTTAGTTCTTGAGATGTTAATTGTTATCTAATTAAGTGATGTGACCGTTAAATACGTACTGATGTGCTACTATTAACTTTTCATATCATATTATCACGTCATTTTGAAGAGAAAAATTTATATTTATAACCCCAATTTGAAAATGACATTTTTGCCTAATTTGTATTATGTTTCTTTTATCGTAACAAGGTGATATATATATATATAGCAGGCAAGACAAATTAATGTTGACACATTAGTATTTAATGGCTATGTCACCCAGTTAGATAACAACTAACGTTTCAAAGACTAAATAGTTGGCAAAAACAAAAATTTAGGGATTAAATCTAAATAGAGTATTTTTATTATTCAGAGACTAAATAATAAATTAACCAAGAATTAAAAAACAAAAAAAAAGTACATTTTCTTATGGGTTTATCAGGGCAATTTTTATTATTAGTTGAGAGATTTTTTTTTAAGTCAGTAAAAATTAACAAGAATACTTTTTTTAAATTATCTAATTAGTTAAAAAGAAACCTTAAACAATATTCTTACGACACTGGCTAGTAAAACCTTTTGGTGATTCTATAATGCAACTTGTTGCATGCATGCAATGTAATTTCGACCGATAGGATTGTGACATGTAAAAAATTACATTACATCTCAAGTCATCCTACCCACATGTCACAATCCTATCAGCCGAAATTGCATTACATGCATGCAACAAGTTGTATCATAGACTCGTCCGTTTGTTAATAATGTTGCATTGGAATTGTGGAACGCGTATGAAGATGGAAAAGAATGAAAATTACGCGTTGTGGTTTGTGGTACTTTTCCAAATTATTTATTAAAAAGGGCGTGTGGAGTGATAAGACATTAAGACGTGTGCGTGTGTGTGTGTTGAGTGTGTGGAATTCAATTCTTGAATTAACGTGAATCTTCCCTTTTGGAATTTGGAAAGCGTCAAATTAAAATTCCTTTCTTTCTTTTCCCAAGTTTTGTCTCACTTTTCCTCACAATCCTTATTTCTTCATAGGTTTCAAAACTTTATATAATAAACTTAAAGGCAAAAGTACTTTTTTTTTCCTCAGCGTTTGGGGATCCTGCCAGTTTCGTCCCTAACGTTTTTCGCTGTCAATTGTATCCTTAACGTTTTGTGTTTCTGTCAATGTCACCATTTTCACTAACACCGTCAAATTTTGGATTTTTTTGCTGACGTGGCAACTTATGTGGTAAAAAAATATGACTGGACATATTTTTTGCCACACCAGCTTTCCTTCTTCTTCTTCTTCTTCTATCAAAATCCTCATTTTCCTTTCTCTTAATGATGCCGCTAGCTATAGACAAGGGAGAACAAGACAACAACTTCAAATCACTAAAAATGCATGATATTAAAGTTACCTAAGTTTCCATAGGAGACATTTCTTATGTCCATTACTAGTTCCACTAACACATACAATGAAAAGTGGGGAAAACAAAAAAAAAAAACTAATAGGGAATTCCATCCCAACTTTTGTGTTCTTCTTAAATGAGAATAGCTTTATGAAACTTCAGAGAATTCATCATAATTCATAACATTCATCAATCATCACATTTCTCAAAACTGCAACATTATAGAAGAAGACAGTGGAAGAGAAAGAAGAAAAAAGAAGAAGAAGGAAAGCTAATGTGGCAAAAAATATGTCCGTCATATTTTTGGCCACATAAGTTGCCATGTCAACAAAAATCGTCCAAAATTTGACGGTGTTAGTGAAAATGGTGACATTGACAGAAACACAAAATGTTAAGGGTACAATTGACAGCGAAAAAACGTTAGGGGCGAAACTGACAGCAACAGGACCCCCAAACGTTGGGGGTAAGAAAGGTACTTTTGCCTAAACTAAAGAGCCGACTCGTTTATGGCAGTTTTTGAAAATTGTTTATTTTTAATGGAGTTTTAAAAAAAATAATGTGAGAGCAAAATAATTTGTGTTGATAAATTGAATTTAAAGGTATTTTTATAAATAGCTCAAAAACAATTTGTGTTTAATAATTTATATAAAAATTATTTTTATTGTAAATTTACCAAGAAAGGTATTAATAGATTTATAGTGTTATTAAATAAATAAAAGGGTATGAATATTTTTTTTATTGTTACCTTTTATTAAATAAATAAATATAAAATTTTAGTTATTAGTTTAATAAAATGTTAACAAAATAATAACTAATTTTAATTAATGAACTTTTTTATTTATGATTATTATTTTTATTAATTAAATATTTATTAATTTGTTTAAATAAAAAATTAATTACAATATTTATTATATATTATAAACAAATAAAATATAACTTAGGTTTGATGAGAGATTAAAGGATAAAATGAGAAATACAAAATTTTAATAAGGATAGTTTTATCTTAAAATATTTAAATTTTAGCTTATGCTTTTGGCTAGAAACAAAAGCTCTAATTTTTAACTTCTGCTTAAACTAAAAAAACTTCTACTACAATTCAAAAATAATTTTTCACAATTTACCAAACACCTTAAATTATAAAAATAATTACTTTCTTAAAAATAAACGCTTTTACACAACAAATAACTGCCACAAACAGACTCTAAATTAGTCACTTATAATTGAAAAAAGTTTTTTTTTTGAAAAAAGTATCCACGTTTTAATATGCCATATTATATCGAGTATGATTGTATATATTCAGAAATGAAAATTTTTTTAATTTTACTTTTCTTCATTGGGTTTAGAACTCAAACAAAATTTTTTTGGCCAAGAACTCAAACAATTTTATATATATGAAATATTGTAAATTAATATTTTGTCCTTTAAATATAAAATATATCTTAATTTAATCCTTAATAGGTGAAAATGTCCAAATTTAAACTTTAAAGGTGAACTTTGTCTCGTTTTAGTCTTTGTAAGTGAATTATGTTAATGGAGATTCTCAGAGATTAATTTGAGATGAATTGTATTTTTAAGGGATTAAATTTGACATTCTCATCTTTCATAAATTAAATTGATACAAATTATATTTTTTAAGGACTAATTTTAACATTTCTATCTAAGGACTGAATTAAGATAAATTAAATTATATCTTTTAAAACCAAAAAAATTAATTTAATCTATAAAGTATTTTGAGGACAAATTACGTACAGGGCAAATTATATATACACACACAAGTTTCCTCATCATTTCATTTTAAAAAATTAAATAAATTATACTTTTCATTTAAAATATATAAAAAATTCTTTTTTTTTGTCAGAACATAAAATTCCCTTAAAATTATAAAATTGTAGAAATGTTCAATTTTTAAAAAAATTATAGAAATACCCAAAAAATCATATAAAAATTATATAGAGTTAATATCACTTATACAATTTAAAAGATATAATTTCTTGCAAGACTACTAAAATTTATTTTACTTAACTTATATGTAAAATATACTATAATCATTATTTTTTTTTATAATTTGTTTATAAGACTACTGAAAAATCACAATTATTTGCATGAATGGATAGTGAAAATAATTTTGATGTCAATGAATTTGCGTTTGATGGAGATCACGATGATGAGTTTCAAAACAACATAGAACTATCTGGAGTTTAAAATAAATGATCATACATATGAGTTTAAAATAAATTATAAATGATCATTTTAATAGTTTAAGAGATATTAATATTATCTAATTTTCATATGATTTTAAAACAAAATTACACATCCCATATAAATGTTATTGGGTATTTCTTTTTACGACAAGTTCATATAAAATTTCATGAACCGGAGCCTATCTGATGAACATTCTAAATTTATAATTTGTTGGTTTTTTAAAAAGTATCTTTTTATTAGAGACAATTCTATTCGATGCACTAAATATGGACACATCTTTTAATGATAATTCGAATTCGGATTCATTATATTGTGAGGGACTAATTTTTTTCCCTGTTCACATAGACCTGTTTCTAAAATTATACTTTGATATTAACACTTATGAGCAAGTAACATAATGAATGTCTAGTTTTACATAATATTTTAATTAAAATTGTGCAAATATATATATACACGATTTTTTTTAAATTGATATATATATATATATATATATATATATATATATATATATATATATGAGATGAAACTATTTGAATTTGAATAATAAGCCTATAATTTTATGTAGTTATTATATAAAGAATCACAAGTTTAGTTTATTTTAATTTTCTTTAAAAAATTCTTTTATACACAAAGTACATATATTTAATAATTTAATATCATAAAAAAATAATTATAAGAATATTTTAATCAATATAGAAAAGATTAATGTAGTTTTCGAAAACAAACAAACAAAATTAATTAATTTTAACATGCATGTCCTATAAAATATGTGTGTAATTTAACCCAAAATATTGCTTTCTTTTTTTTATAAAAAAAATGTAAGGCTGGGTAACATATACAGATTCTGAAATATTGCAATATATATATATATATATTTTTTTCTAATGGATGTTCTGAATTGGACTCTAGAAATTTTATTGGAAAATAATCAATTAACTATAATTTTCAAGGAAATAGCTTAATTAATTTAATAAAATAAGCTAAAAGTTAATACTACCACTCTACCATTAGTTCTTCTTGAAAAATCTATCTGACTGTTTCTTCCTAAACATGCAAAATTCTTTAAATAGTGAAGTGCCGGCAGATGCAAATTAAAATATGGAAAATCGGGATTGGTCCAAGTGGTAAACGGGTTGGTATTGTTTAAGTAAAGTTTCGGGTTCGAGATCTTATAAATAATGTTGCTATTCTCGTTGAGAGACTCTCCCAACATAGCTAAGTGCACAATTTGGTTCAAGTCCAGATAATCGAAGCAGTGTCTCGAACACCGGACGAATGACAAAAAATTTTTCTTTTAAAATGTGGAAAATGCAAACAACCCTCCATTCTAATTAATTAGCTTACAAATATATAATTGTTATATCTGACTTTGAATCCCTTAGCTCAACGGCATTTGGTAAGAGTTGTTAAACAATTATACTTATAATTGTCACGTTTAATTAATTTACTATTAAAGATTTTGCTTCTCAATTGTTTTGTTTTTCAATTTAATTCTTTAGAAATAAAATAATTTTAGCGTCAATTAATTAACGTTACTTCTTAAT
Source organism: Senna tora (assembly GCA_014851425.1). NCBI lineage: Eukaryota > Viridiplantae > Streptophyta > Magnoliopsida > Fabales > Fabaceae > Senna > Senna tora. The sequence goes on from CM026271.1 coordinate 11,754,035, forward strand.
AACTAACATTATAATCAATAATGTCTTTGTTAGTAATATTATTTATTAATTTGATTGTTATAATGATACTAAAGTGCACTTGACATAATCTTTAGTGTTAGTTATAGTCTTGTGAAAATGGATGCTAAATTCTTTAGTATTAGGCATAACTAACAATAATATTAAAAATGTATATAGTTTATAACCCACGTTAAAGTTTTTTAGTGTTTCTCCTCTCACCTCAATTATTTTATATTTTATATTTTATATGATATAAAGAAGAGCTCATATTAACAATTAATGTCATTTTGCCAGACTTTTCAAAATCTTTTAGGTTTGAATGATGATAGAAAATTAGGCAAAATCACATTATTGTTTGGGAGAAATAACATTTGAACAAGTTCAACTCTTCTATATTATAATGGCTTTTAAGTTTTTAAATTGGTTAAAAGATTTGTCTTAGCTAAAGATCTAATTGTTTACGTATTTTGAAGAGGAATTTAAATTTACGTAGTTTGAAGGTGTTTTTAATCTATGGTGGCCGTTAAGTGGGAGATAGAGACATATGTAAGTATGATTATTACCGTGTACGGCTAAGACGTCGATCAGTAAGAGGTCACTGATATAGGGGAGCAAATGACGGAGAGTATGTAGCGTAGTAAGTAGTATATATGTGCCTATAGTTTGGCAAGAGAAGACGGATTTATAAGCCTTAGAGGTAACATTAGGCCGAAGGTCCTATTTAGATGGGAGCATCTAAGCCTCTAATAAGAGACTCAGAACGTATAGGCCAATCACAATTAAGTCAACCACGATATTATCAATTGTGATTTTAAATTACAATCTAGTTATTTATTTAATAGTATTTTATTTGTCAATACTATAAAATATGCTCATCAAAGAACTTAATTTTCCAATGAAGACCATTTCATATGGTCTCATAAGTTTTTTCAATATCACTTTAATATCCATAAGACCTCTTTTACCACAGACTTTTTCCATATGATGGAAAAATTCTTGAGAAATAATAATGATATAAATATTACCTTGATTTTATGCCCTAGAATAATAAAGCTCAAAAGAAAGGTAAATAAAAAATAATAATAAGTACTATGAATGTTGTATCCTCAATCTTGTTAAGCAAATTTTGAAATAAACTCAACTATGAATACCCCTTTAGCAATATATATTTTAATTTTTATTAAAATAATTTTAAAATACTTTTTTAAGAAAAGACAGAAGAATTGTGGTCCCATTCAACACAACCCATTTAATGGGCGGGTCATGATGGGTCGATTTTTTATTTTATTTTTTTAAATTTTCCGTATTTAAAAATTTTTTTTATAAGAAAAAGTTTATTTATTGAATTTTGTTTAATTTGACTTGAATTAACTAGTTAAAATTTTATATTATTCTTAGGATTAAAGTTCTATCAATATAAATATACAAAATTTGAATTTAAGATTTTATTTTTAAAAAAATAAATATTTATCACTCTAATCAAATTGCTTGGTCAAGCCTTCAAACTTGAGAGGGTGATACATAGGATTACAATCACATACAGTATCTACTAATTTCATAAGGGTTTTGTTAACAATTGTTGGAGGTATTTCATCCGGTTCATAATATTTGTTTCGTTGGGTAAGTGTATATTGACAAAAAAAATCATTAGTTCATCTTAAAATTAGAAAAATATGAGATAAAAAAATTAAAATACCCTTACTAATTAATTGCTCCTACTTACTCTTTCTCCATTAATCTTATCTTAAGAATAGGTATTAGGTAGGGATAAAATTGTAAAAAGATAATTAATGCTTTCTTGACTTTGTAAAACAGCAAATATTTTGAAACAGAAAAAATCCTCCAACGAAGTTGATATTGTGAACCGAAAGGAGTATTGTTTAAGAATTCATTTCAACTAATGAAAGAGTTTAAAAAATCATTTCTATTCTTTCACCAAGATTAAAACAATGCATTCTCTGTCGACTAATAAAAAAAATCTTAACAAGTATCCTAATATTCTTGTTTCATAAAACTAGGGGTGATCAATAGTTTGGGTAACCCGTCAACCCGCTCAACCCAAACCAATACAAATTTAATCTAAAAGTCACTGACAATTGAGGACTGACTAATACAAATATTAGAAATGAACAGAACAAAAAATGTAAAAAAAAAAAACTAAAAAATGTTAAAAAAAAAAAAGACGGGTTGAACCCAAACCAACCCGAACCATCCGTCATTGGGTGGTTGGGTTTGGTTCGGGTTAGACACCTTAATTCTTTGCAATCCGAACAACCCAACCGCAATCACCCTTACATAAAGCATAAACCATCAATTCCATTAAGGACAAAACTTATATGCTGTTATTTATATGTTTTTTAAAATGTAATCAATTAAAAAAAGATATGTGCAATTGTTTTTCTCAAAATTAACACATGTTATTTTAATTAATTAACCTTAACCAAAAGCATGTAAACAACAGCACATAAATTTTTTCGTTCCAATTATAAAAAATATGGTGACTACCATAAGAGGTTATATTCAAATCTTCAGTGAAGCTTAGGAAAACAATAATGTATATCGATATACTCATAAAAATTTGATACATCATAAAACAAAGTTGTCTACATCATATATAATTTGAAATATAAATAAAATTTTTTATTTGATTTTATTAATTTTTTAAAATACCTAAACTCCAATTCTTATATGACATTAATATATTTTCAATTTAAATATAAATATAGATTTTATTTGACTTTGAGCACATAGTATAGATATTTTACAATGATTTTTTACTACAATATTATACATTATATATATATATATATATAAAGAAAATAGTAATTGATGAAATATATATAGGCAAAGGTTCATTTTGGTCCTCTATGTTTCACTCAAGTTTCAAATGAGTCTATTATGTTTCAAAAGTTTTAAATTAGTCCTTTATGTTTCCCAGAAGTTCTAAATTGGTCCTTCCGTCCAAATCCGTCAATTTCTTAAGTTACTCGCTGACATGGCATGTCGAGGTGGACATATAATCTCTCCTACGTTTATCAGATAGTTGACATGACCTAGACACACCAAAATAACCAAACAACGTCGTTTAGCCAATAATAAATCATGCTGAGAGGACCAATATGAAACTCTAATGAAACATAAAGACTAATATAAAAACTTCAATGAAACATAAAGGACCAATATAGAACTCAATGAAACATAAAGGACGAATATAAAACTTGAATAAAATATAAAGGACCACTATAGAACTTGAATGAAACCTGAAGGACAATTATAAAACGTTTGGGAAACATAAAGGACCAATATAAAACTTTGAAAGATAAAAAGTCAATTTAAACTTGAGTGAAACATATAGGACCAAAATAGATATTTGACCCTATATATAAATGAAACTATGAAGTGTGAGAGAGAGTATGGAGGGAAAGAGAAAAGCGCGGAGCAGGGAAGCGCATTAACGTTGTTTGTCTACACACACACTCTCTCTCTCTGCCTCATCACATAACACGTGACATATCACGTGTCTTCTCTTTCAATGCCCATTTCACATTTGGATCACCATCAACTCTTTCTTTTTTTATTTACCAAAATGAGCCTTCGCATAAATAAATTAATCTCGATTAGTCAAATGAGTCGAAATCAAATATTTAAGATTGGATTTATTTAATTTATGTATTATAAGAAAATGAGTACGTATTTTTAACAATTTGTATTTTGATAGTCACTTAATTGTTGGAAAATAGACAATTAAAATAAGTTGTTGAAAAAAGACAATAATAATACTTTTGACGATTAAGAACTATCGATAATACTTTTTTTAACACACTTTTTTTTAATGATATTTTTTTCAATGGCCGTCAATAATAAGTTGTCTCTTAATTGTTGGAAAAGAGACAATCAAAGTAAGTTGTTTAAAAATAAATTAATATACACGTATACACATATTTTCTCTATCTTGTATGTATATATATAGTGAAATTTAAATATATAATCAACATTTTATATATATAAAATTCATTATTTTTTAAATTTTTAAAATATAATATAAAATAATTATTTTTAATTTTAATTTTTCAAACAATAAATTAAAATCAAGAAGTTATTAACTTCAACATTTTTTTTTGTTAACTACCATATTATTTTTCTTTTAAAATAAAAATAAATTATTATTTAATTATTAATCTCTTTAAAGATATTTTATTAAACTAATTATATGTATCTTGTGAAGTCTATATCTAATGTGTAGAAACCTGACAGTCTAATTTTATTGATGAGCCAAGGGAATGTTTGGTAGCTTTTACATTGAGGGATGCAATGTAAAATTGTACATCCCAGTAAACTTTACATCATATTTTTTACATTTTCAACACACTTCTCATTTTTAAAAGAGGCAAAATATTATTTAGTCCCTGAATTGTTGGTCAAACTACTATTTAGTCTCTGAATTTGTCCAAAATACTATTTAGTCCCCGAAATGTTTAACTATGTCAATTATTTAGTCTCCAAATTTGACAAAATACTATTTAGTCCTCGAATTTGTAATTATGACAACTATTTAGTCCCCAAACTTGGTAAAAATACTATTTAATCACCGAATTTGCAACTCTGTCAACTATAACGGGTAACAGTCAGGAGACTAAATAGTTGACAGAGTTGCAAATTCGATGATTAAATAGTATTTTTGCCAAGTTTGGGGACTAAATAGTTGACATAGTTACAAATTCAGGGACTAAATAGTATTTTGTCAACTTCGGGGACTAAATAATTGATATAGTTAAACATTTTGGGGACTAAATAGTATTTTTAATAAATTTAGAGAATAAATAGTAATTTGACCAACAATTCAGAGACTAAATAATGTTTTACCTCATTTTAAAATTACTTACATTTTTTTATTTTACACCACTTTACTTTACATCACTTCCCTATATCTTTTACAAATCGTAATTAATTCTTCCGTTTGGTTGGAAGGAAAAGAAGATATGTAATATAATTGGCACAAAATTTAAGAAATATATTTATTTGGTATGATTTTAAAGCATTGTAGTTCACTTTTCATCAAATAAAGTAAAATAAATTACATATCAAATGTTATGTAAAACTTATTTAGTTAGGTAATTAAAATTTTTTACAAAATTGTCCCTCTTATTTTTCATAATCACCCACCCACCACCATCCACTATTTTTTTTAATACAAAAATTTTTATTTTTAAAATATAATATTCAGGGCATTTTAATGTTTTGACAAATTTAAAATTACAAAATTTTTCTAATACATCATTTTAATTACACCCAAACTTTACATTCCCTCCCAAACTTTGCAGATATGGGGCTATGGGCTATGGGCACATACATTCCTAAATTTTAAAATTTTGCAGATAGATTTCTTGAACTTTTTTTATAATAAAAAATTCATCAAATTATAGAAAAGCCCAACGGCACTTACAATAAATCAAACAATTCCCATCCTAACAATACAGAGAAAGAATTCGTAAAAATTGTTGAACTAAGGGCGAATAAAGATCAACTGGTCCCATTTGTAAGATGAACTTGGGATGAAAAACTTTCACTATTCTTGATGTTGTCAACAAAGTTTTTACTGTTAGATCTCCTGCATATCAAATCAATAGTAATCTTCAAAGTTGAGAGTGCCTTGAAATTTTCTACACACATGATGAAGTGGAAGCTTTCTGACATAAAGATCTGTAGATCCGCAAAAAAACTTCCTACACCAAACGTAAAAAAACAAAAATCAACTCTAGTTACCAAATCTAAGAAGATCTGTAATTAGAAGAGTAAACTTTCACAAAGGAAGACAAAACACAGACTAGATCTGAAAGAAAACACCACCAAAATAATGGGGGACAATATAAATCTAAAACATCTATTTATTTTAAGTACTAAAATCAAACAAATTAAAGAAAATAAGGAGGGGTTGCTAAACTTACAAAAATTTGCAAGTTATAGCAACCCATCTTGCTAAGAAGAAGCTGTTAGTGTAAATTAGATGAAGAAGCAAAGCGGCAGTGCGGCAGAGGAGAGGAAGACCTAATTTTTTTTCTTCTTCATTAGCTTTTATCTCCTGAACTTTTAACTTGGGGCACCTAGCACATTTCTATTTATATTGAGCCGTTATTTAATATTTACCACGTAAATACATTTTGTAGGTATAATTTAATCGTTTCATATTTTAGCGGCTCTAAATTGAATGACTAAAATGATTAAAATAAATTGTAATGATTAAATACCTTATAAAATGTACTTAAATAACATATAACGGCCAAAATATCATCAATATACTTACGTGGCAAATAACGACTACAATACCCTTACAAAATATGTTTATGTAGCAAATATAGTTGAATGCGGACAGAAATATAACAGAAGGATACTAGGTATCACAAAATAAAAGTTCAAGGATATATCTATAAGATTTTAAAATTCAAAATATATATATATATATCCATAATTCAAAATTTAAAAATGGCCGATAATAATCATTTCAAACGGACCTTAATATTTTTTAGTACTTTCTCACTTACCGTACAAGCCTATCCAGTGCTTCATCTTTTTTGGGGTTGGTGTTGGTAGTTGGCACTGTGTGGAGCCATTAAAAATTTATATTTTTGATTCCTATAATCCTATATGCAATATATATATATATATTTATACTCTCACATGATAATTATTAATTTGATGAATTAATTTCTTATGACATTTCAAATATCCAAGCATTTCCATTTTGATTTCCTCCCACATTCATGGAAAGATTCATACAATGAGAAGATATTTTTATTTTCTGAATAATTGCCTACCAATTTTTTTTTTTTATAGATTCAATAAATTTAGAACTTGATTGTATAGGATGATGTTATATATCTTATGAATATCTATTATCTATAAAAATTTATTCAATAGGTCTAGATCCAAACTCGGTACATAAAATACTTTGTTCAAATAAGGGAATGTTTTAAAAATATTTTTACGGGTTTAAGTCTAATTACTACAAAAAAGATTGATTTAGGGATAAAGAGTTTGTTTAATAACTAAATTTTTGTCACTATTTTGTAAAATTATAGAATAGTGATAAAATTTAATTAGTAGTGACAAATTTTCCGTCACTAAATCTTTTTTTTTCCAATAGGATCATATTTATCCCGTGTCCAAACATTATTTATATAAGTTATTTAAATATTATATTTAGTATATAAATATAAATATGTACATTATTTTCACATTGTTAATCATTAAGTTAATTAGCATCCGTTAATGTCATGTCATGTATCTTTCAATCAAATGATCAGATTGAAAGAAATTTTTAACTTTTTAAGAATTAAATTAAAATATTTTATCTTTCATCTCTCAAAAACTAAATCATTATTTATTTATTTTAAAGATGGAAGGTTTATTTTGATCCTCTATATTTTATTTAAATTTTAAATTAGTCTTTTATATTTCAAAAATTTTAAATTAGTCCTTTATCTTTCCCAAAAGTTCTGAATTGGTCATTCCGTTCAAGTCCGTCAATTTCTTAAGTTAACTGCTGATGTGACGTGCCTAGGTGAACACATAATCTCTCTTACGTGTATCAAATAGCTGACATGGCCTTAGACACACAAAAAACACTCAAACAATGTCGTTTAAGCCAAAATAAAATCATACTGAGAGGACCAATATGAAACTCTAATGAAACATAAAAGACTAATATAGAATTTCAATGAAACATAAAGGACCAATATAGAACTTCAATGAAACATAAATTACCAATATAAAGCTATTAGGAAACATAAAGGACCAATATAGAACTATTAAAAATAAAAGACCAATTTAAAACTCGGATGAAACATAGGATAGATTTCACCTATTTTTAAAAAGGTTTGCATATATTACATCAATCTCATTTCAATTTTAAAATCACAGATTAATGAATATCCTATAAACTAAAGTATTAATCATCTGTTACATGAAGCTTAATCAATATCTACAATATGAGTAGATGTTCAGTGGTACGGTAGTACTGAACTTCAGTACATCCCTCCAATCAGTTGGTCCCTAAACCATTCAAGGTGGGTCCTAATTAATGTGAATTTTTATTAATATTAACAAATGACACTACATGATTGGAGGGATGCATTGAAGTTCAGTGGTAGGGTACCATTGAACTTTTTATCCCTACAAGATTTAATTATTTTATGGTCCCACATAGCAAATTAAATATTAATGTAAGCCATTAATGAAATTAAATAAAGTAGCCATTAATTAATTATATGCCAACATTATTAGAATTACAGCTAATTAAAGTAACTAATACAGCTTCAATTCTAGAAGTGGCATCCATGCATGAAGCTAAATCAACATCAAGTTAGGTTGATTCAATGAACAAGAATTTAATTATTAATGATTTCCAAGATTTGCTTATAATTAATGAGGGGTTTATTAAATTATATTGTTGGATTGATTAATTATAATCTTCCTATTTAATATATATATATATATATATATATATATATATATATAATATTATATATATATATATATATATATATATATATATATATATATATATATATATATATATATATCATATATATGGAAGATTCATTTTCATTCACGTACTGTGAAAGGCACGTTAATTTGATATTGCAAATTTGCAATAGCTGTAAAATGGTTGTGTTGATGGCATATATATATATAAATTAAATAATTAACTAGTCTTCAAAGTCCAAGAATTTTTTTTTAAAAAAAAACTTATATAGACTAGATTTTTGTCTTGGAAAATTATTAGTGAGAGATATTGATGATAGATCAATGAAATGTTTTATTTTTTTTAAATATTAAATGTATTATTGATCATGCTAATTTGAATTGATCAAGCCTAACACTAGTTAATGTGGATTAGTACAAATAGTCAAGGTTTATGAAAACTCTCGTGCTTTATCCATAGGCGATAGGGTTGAAACTCCTTGAATTATTTTAAAATCTCGCTTGGTGGACATTCTTTTTTAGAGAGATCCTCTTACATATAAGGCTAGTTAGTAACTGCAACGGTATAAAAGTATGGTTTAGGCCTATGCAATAATCTTTTGAATTGTTAAACCTTTGTTGATTTCCTTACAATAGCGCTCTGTTCGAAATATTTGAGAGTGCCTTTATTTACTACTATTCGCCTGTACCAAAGACAACATTCACTAAGAATTCTATCTATATTAAGATAGAAACCCTTGAGTACGCTTGGTATAAATGTACGGATGTAATACGTAGAGTAAAGTATTGTAGAATAAGAAAAGTACTATAGAGAAAGTGATGAGAGAGATAGAGAAAAATTATGAGAGAGAAAAAGTATGATAAAAAGTGTGTTTGATATATATAAATATAATATAAATTTTTTTAAAAATCGTGAAAATACATGTAATGTACTGTTTGATGTGCATACCAAACGTAACCCTCGTCTACAAGTATGATGATACAAATTTTCATAGTGCACTGGGTAAACTTACCCTGTGTAATTAGGAATATTTATTAAGTTGATTAACATTAACTCATCAACTTGTAAATTTTTTTTTTCATTTTTTGATATTGAGAAATTAATCTGATTCAATAATTTTTTTGTACAATAAAAACAAAAAATAAGATACCCAAAGTATCAATTTAAAAATTAAGATTTATTTAACATGTATCTTTTTCTTTTATTGATCAATAAAATATTTAATGACTTGAAATTTATGAAAATTCGATTAAACTAATAATTTTTTATGTTTAAAAATTCTATTATTGACTAATCAATAGAAACCTTCATATATGCCCTTAATTAGGACACGAGATGGACCCTAACAATTAAAGTAGCATATGCAAATTAGACATCTTGACATGATTTTGTTATTAATTTATTCTAGTATAGGGAAAAATGACATGGCTGTAGTACAAGTTTATCTTAGTAGATGGAATAATCATTCTTTTATCACAATTATGATTTATATTTTTAAAATTATTTTAGAAGAAATTAAAGAACGTGTATATATTTCTATGAGAAAACATATTTTTTTATCGATGATTTGGTCATTGAAAAATCACCCAAAAAAAAGCTCAAAAATCACAATGTTTTTTTTAATTAATAAATCCTAATCCTATTTTCATGAACCAGTTCAGCATACATTCTAAACCTAAACCCTTCTTCTTCTTTTTTTTTTGAATTAATAAACCTAAACCTATTTCAAAATTTCAAAGTTTTATGTTATCATGGTAATAAAAATTGGATTTGAACTCTAATTAATACAAGGCCCAAGCCAATTCAAGACCATTGGGAGATTACTATGATCCTTGGTTAAGACTCCTACTTTTAAAGTAAGAATATCTGTGTAGACGTGTCACATGTTCGACACATAATACAATAATAATACGATACATTTGTAAACATTTGTTTGATGCATGCATGAGTGTGAAAATAAAAATAAATTATTTTTTGAACTCAAACATTTTTTTATTTGCTTTTATTGTATAAGAGATTTAATAAATTTGATTTAAAAAATAATAACAAAATTTTGTTTAAAACGTAAAATAATATATTATTTTTTTCACAAAAATGTCACTCAAAGAAAATTATATATATATATATAATATATATATATATATGTCGTGTTTTATCGTAAGTCGTGCTTTTTTTTTAAGAATCGGATTAAACAAGTTAAACTCAATTTTCCACTGTAGCAACACAATCACTCTCTATCCCCAAAAAACTCAAGAAATGAAGGGATTTTGATCCAATGAAATGCAAATATATAAAATGCACGATTCAAACCGTGAGATAAAAATCAAGATTTATATCTACACTGGAACACCCTCATCCAACGGCTCAAACGGTGCACTTTATGCACTCCATCAGTTCTGCCCGAAATGAAGCTAGTGACATGCAAGACTAATCCATCCCTAGTATTTTGGCAAGATTGAAAAAATGTAAAAAGAATCATTATTAATGGTCACAAACAGTTATTTGAGAAATTCATGTACATAAGGAAAATTTTGACCATGCTAACCCAATTTGGTCCTCAAATAATCTTTAGATGGGCATGCCCTTGGGAACAATCTGATCCTTGATCCACATGTAAATTGGTACTAACACATAGTAAGTGGCTGCAATTGCACCAACCAGGAACCGCAAGAGAAACACAAATGGATTTACAGGCTTCTTTACATCTTCTACTTTGGGACCAAGCTGCATAAAAAGATACATTTCATACTATTTTGAATATTGTGCTAAATTGAAGGTAGCAATATGTAAGATCCAAGATGAAATTGACTATACTTATTGGGAATGATGGGTTTAAGGGAGTTTTCATGGTGGGGAAAGTAAAACAGATCTGAATGGAGGGACTAAACTAAATTACTATTATGGTCCCTGAAAGAAACATTTTGTCTCAATTTCGTCCCATAAAGATAAAATAAAAATAATCAATTTCGTCCTCTAATTAATGTTTCCCTACATTGTCTAGAGAACATTCCTAGGATTAGGACAAAAAAATTGATATTTGTTATCTTTTAAAAGCTAAATTGAAACATCTTTCAGGGACTTGAACAGTAATTTCATTGAACTCACAAAAGTAATATCTCACTTGTTGATGTGAAAGAACAATTCTTGATCATTTATTCATTTGAATTCATAATCACGTCTAATTGACTGAGAAATGCACACCCATCAAACTAAAACTAGAAGCATTATTCTGGTTGAGGAAAAGCAAGTAACTATAAGTCCTTATATCTATAGACCATCTTTTTTCCAACAAGGTTTAACTCTTCAACATCTTCCAAAAGAGAAATCCTATCCCCAGATCCACAATGCAATTGCATTCATTTTGAGAAATCCATTATGCAATACGAATTAGTTCGCATCAACAAGTGAGATATTTAAACTACAATGAAAGGGCAGCTCAGTGTAAGAAGCTTCCACCAAGTGGGGCTACATAGCCTCACCCCTACGAGCAAAGAGGCTATTTCTAAGATTTGGACCAATGATCTCTAGGTCACATGACAGCATCCTTACTGTTGCTTCAAGGCTCAGAGGTCCAGCACTAATGTACTAAAATTTGACAAAAACCAAATCTGAAGGCTTCTAAGACTAATGGTCTAGGTAATTAAGGTAACAAGGATATGAATGAAAGGACATTACCTTTAAGGGAGAGTCCCCTGAAAAAGGCTTCACACCTGTGACAGAGCAACCCATGATCAGACCATGTCGGCGCACACCACGATACCATTTTGGGCCTATTCTTTTCAGCTTAATGTCTTTGAACCCAGCCTTCTGAAACCATTCAATATACTCTTCCTCTTTGGGGAAGAGCATCCACATGTCTGCAAAAAATCTAGACAACCAGAAGGTGGGGTATACAGGACCTATGATACATGCTTTGCCACCTATTCTCAGCACTCTGTATGCTTCCTTAATGCCACGCTGTGGATCGGGCCAGTATTCAATACTGAAGAACACAATCACAAGTCATTGCAATAAACAAGGGGAGAGAGCTATACAGGAAACATAGAAGAAAAAGACTCGCGATTTTGTAGAAGATGATAACTTGTCACCATGAAGACTACGTTCTGATTTTATCTTTTTCTTCCTTGCAAATGATGAATTTACTCATTATAACTACATCTTACTTTTCTATACTGCTCTCTTCCTTTTCCCTCAACTAAATGCAAAATTTATTTCAAGCAACAACCGTACTTTAAAGTTGAATATAATACCCAATTCACAAATTCATTCCCCTAAAAGAATCAATTCAACATTCAGTTCGCCTCTATTAATCCTTAAAGAATCAAATTGTTGTGTTGACTAAATTGATTAAACATGCATCTAAATCATTAATTTACTCAAATTCAAAAAATTTATTCCCCTAGAACAATCAATTTACCTGAACTCACTACAAACTAAGCCAAATCATCCATAGCTTAAAACCTTAATTTCACTACACCAAAGACACCAAATCCAGCAAAATCAAATATCACTATCACAGCCATTACCTTCCAGCAAACATATCTATCAGCATAATCAGTTGGGAATGGAAGGTCTTCAGCATCACCCTCAATGATCCTACATTCCTTCAATGCTTCCTTCTGCTTAGCCTTAGCCAGCTGGTGTGGAGACTGATCAAGAATAGTCACATTCTTAGCATCCACATGCTTCACTATCCCAAGAGTGGTAAACCCAGTCCCTCCTCCAACATCCACCACTCTCATATTCCGATCATACAGATCCGCAGGCTCAAGCGCCTCATCTCTCATGTCCTCAGTCCAGTGTCCAGGGTTTATTACATGGTCATACACAATAGACAAGAACCTGTAGAACCAAAACGCCTCCGTTTTGTGTTGTATGAATCTGGGTTGAGAAACCGGCCTAGAGGAAGAAAAGCTGCTACTGCTGCATCTGGGTACGAAGCCTCTGGTCCTGAATTTGTGAGTGTGGGACACTGAACCCTTATGGAATAAGGGTTTGTTGCGAAAATTAAGACCCGCGGAGGCTAACCCAGATGGGGTTGTTAGGGCACAAGTAATGCAGACAGGGGTTTTAGCTCCATTATTCAGCAGTAAGGAGGAAGAAGCCATGGATTGATAAGAAGATGATAAATATTAGAAGAAATGGAAATGAATTCTTTGTCAAGAACAGGACTTGCACATTTTTGGACCTACCCAGTAGTGGATTTCACTTCAGAAACAACAAAATTGGGGATTTGGGTACAGTGGGAAGGAAGAAGCGAGGTTCTTGTGAAGGTGGAAAGAGAAATGGAAAATGGGACTTGTGTGTCATACTCATATGGAGATTGTGCGGGAGTATAATTACGAAGATGCCATGGAAGATGAAGACATGGAACTTGGTGGTGATGTGCTGAAAATGTGAATGTGAACCACAGAAATTCTTCGTACAGATTATACAGTGATTAATCTGTTTCGTCAAGAAGGAGTCGTTGCTATCACATAAAACGACACCGCTTTCCCAAACAATACTTTCCTTTATTTTTAAGAGGCTAAAGTACTATTTTATCTTTAATATTTGCAGGAAGTTTAAAGTTGGTCCTCAAAATTTTTTTTTTGGTTGATTTTGATCCTCGAGCGTAACACCGTTAACTTTTTCCGTTAAATGATGACATGACATGCTTATGTGACACACCCTCTCACTATTTTATCTTTAATATTTGCAGGAAGTTTAAAGTTGGTCCTCAAAATTTTTTTTTTTGGTTGATTTTGATCCTCGAGCGTAACACCGTTAACTTTTTCCGTTAAATGATGACATGACATGCTTATGTGACACACCCTCTCATACATATCATATTTTAATGACGTGGCATGACACATCACTGCTACGTCACCCCAGATGATGATGATAAAGGAGAGAAGATGATAATGTGGCAATGTGGGGTGACGTGGCACTGATGTATCATGACACGTCATTAAAATATAACACGTATAAGTGAGGGTGTGTCACATAAGCATGGAGAATGGATCCAGTGCTTAGCTCTTCTATGCATTAGTATACTAGTCCGACTTTTTTTCATAGTTCTCTTCATTTTTTTTATTCAAATTTGAGAAGTTATAAATTTTTTCTAAAGAATATCTAAAGTATAAAAGATATAAATACAAAAAATTAAAAACTTCATGTAAATCGAGATTTATTATGAGTGGATTAGAGACTAACTTTTTAGTCCCTAATTAAGATGGTCCCTAAACCATTCACGGTAGGTCCTTATTTGTGTAGAATTTTTTATTTTTTTTGTGTTTATAACTCTTATTCTTTAAAAAAAGTTTACAAATTTTCGAGTTTAAATAAAAAAAAGTGAAAAAAACTATAAAAAAAAAGTCGGACTAGCATACTAATGCATAGAAGAACCAACAATGGATCCATTCTTCATAAGCATGTCATGTCATCATTTAACGGCAAAAGTTAACGGTGTTACGCTCGATGACCAAAATCGACAAAAAAAAAAACTTTGAGGACCAACATTAAACTTTTAAAATATTGAGGACCAACATTAAATTTCATGCAAACATTAAGGACCAAAATAATGCGAAGAAAACAAACTAGTTTTTATTTCCACCAAATATGTATTTTGGTTCATTATAATTAAGCAGTAAACACCTACAACCCGGACCAAAAAAAAAAAAAGAAGAAGAAGAAGAAGGAGCCCTGCCTTTCATAAACCAAATATGGTAATAAATTAAGTGTGCAAACAAAACATCATGATTGATGGAGTATCTGATCATTAGCTCATGAGAAGTAATGATATCATCCTCTCTCATAATTTTCTTCTACTGATTGAACAGTGCAGGTTCTTAGCTAAATAGTATCGAGAAATTGGTTTGATAAGCACACTCACGGCAAAAGAAAAGAAATTCAAGTGTTTATTGTCTTGCAAAGTAAGGGTGATATTAAGCAGTAGAAGTTTTTCATGTTGTCCCTTCAAATCATATATAGTTTAGAGACAATAGAAAGATGCAAGCCTTGAAATGAGATGTACATGCTCCATTACGTTGAAACCTAACACTTTTATATAGTTCAGGGAGGTGAGTTGTTATATAGGTGTACCGGTTCGCTTATAAGGATGGGCAATAAAAAGGAATACAACCACTTTTATTTATTTTTTCCTTCACATAAAATTAAAAAAAAAAAGAAAAAAGAAAAAAGAAAAAAAATAAAATGTCTATTATACCCTTTAATTTGATACAATCCTAACCTTCTTTTCTTTTTATTATTTTAATATAAGGGATAAAGTAGTAATTTTAATACATTCCCATTCCAAAATTTTACTACCTAACACATCAAACCCATTTCCTTTCTCTTTCCCTCTCCCTTTCCCTTTCTATCTAGCAAAGGTGCACGTAGTTTACCTAATTTTTTTAATCTTTCAATTACTAAAAGATATATATGACCTTCTAGGAACTAAATTATTTGATTGTTAATCATTCAAGGATAAAAAGTATTCTTTTATATATGTTAACTTTTTTATTTTTAATATTATTAATTAAATGTTTTATTTTTAAAATAAATAATTATTTTTATTTTCTACATATATGTATATATATTCAAATGTGAATATAGTTTAGCTTCTTAAAAAATTTAAAAGACAAAATAGTATATGTTCTAAAGTGTATCAAATGAGAATTCCTCAGTTCTCACCCTTAAGATGCAGATGGAAAAAAAAATCTGTATTCCCTTAACCTTTACGAATAGAATGTCATTAGGATCGTCTCAACAATGTAAAAACTTAGAAAATCGTCTATAAGAACCAAAAAAAGCAATTTTCAAAAAAAAAAGAAGCTAAATTTAATAATATTTCTCACTAACATTATAAGCTCTTTTATACATTACATCACAGCCAGAAGATGTCAAGGTTGTATAGAATAAAATATAGATTCAGAAACTCTCTTAGAACTTGAATATAGTATTATTACTACAATGATCATATACTGTAGACAGAGTAGTAGGACTCAGGATATATTTTGCCAGTAATAAACAATCAACTATATATCCGATCCTTAGTGATCACAAAAATGGGGAAGGAAGAAGGGAGGGTGACCTTTTATTAGGGTTCCTGTATCTCAGGTGGCTGAACTTCCCTGAGCTGAACTGAGTTCTCAAAGCAATGATAAAAACCATAATGAGGGAATCTCTCGTACCAAGTCTCTTCCTGGACGTGTGTATCCCAGTGTTCGCCGCTGCTGCTCTTCCCGTACTTGTGAACCCATCCGGAACCGTTGTGTTGCTCGCCCCACGTTCGGTTCCAACGCTCTCCGTGTTTGCCTTCCCACCACGTCTCTCCCTGCTTCGTGCCATGGCTGTTCAGATTGAAATTTTCGTCCCATTTGTCTCCCCATTTCTCCCATCCGTCGTCCACGAATCGCTCAGCCCACTTGTCGGTGTACTTCATGCTGCCACCCTTCCCATCGTAGTTTTCACCCCACCTGGCAAAGCAAAGGCATGGAATACCAGACTTAAGCCTAGAGAGGAGTAAATATGGAAACATAAAGGGGAAAAATGTGTCAAAGTTCAGAAAGTCTGAAGGGCAAATGCTATGAAACGGGTTAAAATGTACGAAACAAGTGCATCTCAGCACTTCACAGAATTTGCACATCAGAGGATCCGTTCTGGTAACTAATTATGGAACAAGTTTGTTATTTTCAAGACTAACTCATGCGCTTATCTTCAAGGAGTAAAGCTAAATGAGCCTTACATATTGGGACCAAATAGTTAAGTCTTCTAATTACTAGAGGAAAGTAACGTTTCATTAGTTCTAGGAAAGTCATTTAAATTTACAGAAACTGCAGGGGAAAATATAGAGGCAGGCGATAGGTTTGCCATAAAGTTAAGCCTTCATTCAAGGAAATAGGAAGGCAAAGTGGAGAGGTGGAATGCCCTATATAAGGTGTTTCATAGTATCATCAGGCATTGATCAGACGTTTCATACATGTGAACCATAAAGCTTGCTCATAAGTCAGTTGTTCAACAATATGTCAAATGATATCAAACTTGTAAAGCTATATGGCCTCATATTTACACAAGGAAAAAACTAGGTACACTAATTAAGATTTGCTATCAAGTTCTCCAATAAAAACAAGATAGATGCCTATTTTTTAAACCTCAACAGTCAACAATAAATTATAGTATGTTTCAAAAACTTTTCTCCACATGTCATGTTTTATTAAAGAACCTAAAAGTAAACACCTAAAAAACTTCAGCTATAATTTCTGAGAAATTACTCTGACCATTTGATGAGTTCATGGATAGAGAGTAGACATCATTGAAAAAATTCGTTGAATTTCCTATAAATATAGCGCATGCTAAAATATATCTGATTTGGTAACAAGGCAAATCTGAACTAGTTAAAAGTATTTTACTCTATCATTGTGAAGTTACAATATTAGAACTTAGAAGTATCATAAAAAATGAAAATATTAAGATTAATTACTGCGAAAGAGATTAAAGATGGATACCTTTCATGCCAAACATGAGCATGTCCAGCTTCAAGGGGTGTGTTTGGGTCGATACTACACCACTTGTGCGCCCATTTATCTGCTTGACCACCACCACCATAGTGTTCCCACCATTGTTCCTGCCATTCATCACCTTTACCATTTTTCCCCCACTTGTCTGCAGTTTTCTCAATATGCAAAAGCCCTTCTTCCTGCAATTGGAATTCATACCAATAACAGAAAGCATTAATATACTATTCTATATGCTCATTTGAATTTTCAGATCGAATCATTCAATTGTAAGGAATAGTAATAGAAGTGATCTCAAAACAAATGGATAAAAACATGTAAAAAACTAAAAACCATCTGGCTTTTTTAACGAAATATAACTGGTAGTCTAGAGGTAAATATTAAATTACTATGAAAATATTATATCCAATATTTGACAAACTATACGACAAATGATGGTAACAATGGCACTAACTGCCATTTAAGTACGTTGTTTTTGCTAACCTGCCGCATGGATTCTCTCCAAAATTCACGCCAAACATTCCCGATTGCATCGCGTCCTGATTTCTCAGAACCAAGTTCCTTATACCCAAATACATCAGCAGCTTCCCAGAACTTCTCTTGCCATTCAACAGCTTGGTCAGCACTAACACCTCTGTTCATTGTCCATTTACAAATTACACCATCAGGTCTTCTCTCAATTCCTGTCTCCTTCCACCATCTTGATCCATCTGGATTCACTCCACTAGATGGTGATTTATCCACATCACTCAGGGCATGAGCTGCTTCTGCTGCATGGTCAGAGAACAGTGCATCACGTCTCTGTTCTTCTTCCACGGAAGAAAGTTCTAGTGATGACTGGAGAGGGGGAAGCGTAGGACTAAGTTTGCTCTGAGAAAGTGAACTTTCAAATGGAATTGGGAGAAATTGGAGAGATCTTTCTTTCTCCACAATAGGATTGGGTGAGGTCCATAAACCAGAAGATTTAGCTGTCTTCATGCCATTGACATTATCCGAAGGAATGTCACTGTTTGGAGGAGGTGTCCAGGACCAGAAATCAGGGCCTGGAGTTCCATTTCTCTGAGTTTCTGATTGTGGCACATATGTACTCCCACTCTGCATTCCTGATTATTTTAAATTTTAATTTTTTGAAATGAATTAAAATGCAGAATATGGGATTGCAACAATAAATAAAAGTCCAATTAAAATGCAGCCAAGAAAAACTATGACAGATAGTTCTGCTTCTAAAATCTTGCTATCATAAATGGCAACCTTTATGGTCAAATATAGAATAATTATTCAGAAAGAAAGCAAATATTCCATTCCTTCAAGAGTCAAATTAACTCAAACTAAAAGCACATTCACTATATAAACCACCTGAACACATCACTCTACTTCCTCAGAAAAGGAAAAAGGAAAAAGAAAAAAGTGCATTGCCCCCAATCACTTATTGCGTATCTTGCAAGAATTCAACTAATCAAGAGTAAATTAATGATATAGTCTATGAAAGATGCATGCTCTCTCAATTTAGTCCCTAAATGATAAAATATCTCAATTTAATCCTTGAAAGATCAATTTCCAATCAGTTTGGTCATTTGATTGATACGATTGATAGAAGGTCAACCGACAATAATGTTAATGGAGACTAACTAAATGTTAAATGTTGAGGTAAAATAAATATATCATATTTAGTAACTGCCCATAAAAAAGTGTAAGCAGTATAATTTGATAGTATTTAATTTGTAAATATAATGTGTATTGTAGTGTTTAACTAATTAGCATCCATTAATAATACTATGTGTTTTAGTGGTATTAATCAAAGAATCAAATTAGAAATTGATCTTAGAAGAACTAAATTGAAACATTTTATTTGTGAGGTCCAAATTGAGAGACTAATCTATACATGACCAAATCAATAATTTACTCATTAATCAAAACCATGAGCAAATTGAAAACCCTACAATGCTACAGTGAAAGAATCACATTAAAGAACAAGAACTCAAGGACAAGATTACAGGAAAGCAAATAATAGAGCAGCATGTTACCTTCTTGGCGTTTTCCCAGCGCTTCACCGCCGTCCTCTCCCTTCACTTCTCCACCGACGGAAGAACCCGAATCGTTCTCCGGCTTCGACACATTACTCTCCTGAAGCACCGCTCTGGCCGCAGCAATGGCCGCAGCCGCACGATCAATCACCTGCATCCGCTGAATCTTATCCCTCTCCTCGCTCGAAACTTCGAGAATCTTCTGGAACTCCTCACTCTTCTTCTCCAATCCCTCATCGCCACCAGAATCATCGCCTCCACCACTGCTCTCAACGATTCTCCGAAACTCGAGATTCTTCCTCTCTCTCTCCACCGCCTTCTTCCACATATCAAGGTACGAGTCTCCGCCATGGGAATTCGTGGCTCTCAAGCCTCCTCCTCCTCCTCCTACTCCTCTGTTTCTCACCTTCTTGCCTCCGATTCGCGAAGCTTCTAGAAGCGGGCGGTGGAAGTCGGATACGGATAGTCGCAGAGATCGCGACGGTGCAGCCGCGCAGGAGGATCCGAGATGAGAAGCCATGCATGTACGGACAGTGAGGTCTGAGAGTGATATGAGTGTGTGACTGAGACTAATGGAGGAAAAATATGGCGGTGAATTATTGTTTTGAAGTATTAATAAATGTACACAGTAGGGGTGAAGTTGTAAATATGAGATCTCTGGGGGGTTATTTTCTCAATACTTTTCTTTTTTGTAAAGAATAATATATAGAGAGGACAGGACATTTTCGTGTGGGTGAAGGGAGGTAGCATAAAAAAGCTCAATACAAAGAATAGTTTTGTGTTTTCCAGATTTAAAGGACCAAGAATCATAATACATATATGGTTTTAAGTTTTAACGGTAAATTGAATAAAAGAAGAAAATTAAAAAAAAAATATGATCGAACTAAATTTGGTTGATCTAGTGGTTAGCTCACTAGGTCGCTTAAGCAAGTGTTGAGGGTTCGAATCCCACCTTGTGTATGCAGCAACCAATTGGCCAGCGACAAACCCTTAAATAGAACTCAGACCTGCGGAAGATTAGTCCTTAGCCTGTCGGGGGGCTAGGGATACCTTGGAAAACAAAAAAAAAATCTCTTCCAAACCCTCCGATTTGGCGAGTTTGAAATTTGAGATGTTGAGTGGCTTGGGATGAGTTTATACAAATCATTATATTTCTAGGCCATGTTTGGTATCACTTCCAAAGGAAAGGTGAGAGAGAGGGAAATTAAGGTTGAAGTATGTTTCTGTAATAAAACGGGTGTACCTGTGACGTATCCGACTCCGACTCCGTGTTCAGGTACCCACGCGAACTCCGGTCACCAAGTAGGGACTCCGAGCAATCAACACAGCAAATGCACCCACAATTGATTTGGTAGAGAGTAGAGAGTCAGGAGAAGAGAGGTTTCACTTTCTCAGAATGAATATGTTCTGTGTTGTATCCCCCTCTCCTTGTGTCACGTTCATTTTATCGCAACTGACTCTTTTTTGAATTAATTCAAACTTATGGAGTGAATTACACTCCATAACCCACATTTATGACTTATTTATATATTTGCCCCAACACAAGTTTTGGGCTTGGGTCCGATCCACCAAGGGTGGACTGGCCCATAATCTTACATCTCCCACTCACACTTGGTGGATTAGATGTCATGGGTTGAATCTCTCTTCTCCTCTCAATTTCATACTAAGTGCTTTGCCGTGACCGCGTGGGCATGACGTCTTCATTTAGGTACTTGTACTAGAAATCCCTTTTATAGGACCAGCACAAGTTACCTTCTCCTTCGTGTAGCTAAAATTTTAAATGATGCCTCAGATGTCCTAGATTTAACTATATACACTTTCACATGGCAAAACTAATCCCTCTCGAATCAATGTTTGATTCAGATTGCCTTCCTCACATATGTCTAGTATCCACACTTATGACAACAAGATGTCATAAGGGACATGTCACAGATGCTAGCATAGATGTGTATATTTCAGTTAATCTTCCTTTCGCCCATATAACACATTAATATGAATCAGTCGCTTTCATAGCATAATACTTTAGATCGCATCTATCATGATCATAGTAAAATGCTAAAGTAGCAGTCACTGAAGCATATCTCCGTGATACTGTCAAAGTTCAAAGGACATCACTGGGAAAATTGTTCTTCCCTGGGACTCACACAGCAATGAAGCAGGGATCTTTCACTTGCTTCCCTCTTGCGGTTCTCTCAGTACATGTGGTATGAAACACATGCTACGGTGTTTACTCTTTTATTATAAGAGCATATGTCGTTTTATTCTTATCTTAACACCGTACAGACTTAAGTCTAGATACACCCAGTATCTAGGCCCAAATTCTTCAACTCTACTTTCATTTACGACGTCGACGTTGAAGAGTTTGTTATCTGACTACAGGTATTTTGGAAGTGGGATTCCAAACTTCGATCCAGCTTTATTTTATGTGGATCTCATCTTGACTTGCTACACGTTAGTCAAGGCGACATATAGTTTGTGTTTCTTCTCTACCATATCAGCACTCTTGGCTGCTTTACTGGTGAACACAAATGTCTCATCTTTGCACACTCCACTTGAGTGTCAAAGGCGGTTGCCCGTGTGAGAGAGCCAACCTTTCAACCTGTACGACATACTAGACATTGTATGCTACTAATCAAACACATAAAGTGATGACAGACAATTATAAAACACATTTTATAATGTCTGTATATTACACTTTATGCATGCCAATGGCTTGCATATGTTGCCTATTGGCTTTATCAGGGGGTCTGTTATCATACATTTGTTGAAGTGTATTGTACAACAACAACCTTTCTTTTTATTTTGCTATATAATCTCTTAATAAAATTATATTTGATGCCAACATGCTTGGTCTTGTTGTGATACTTAGGATCTTTGGTATGGGCTAGGGCTACAATATTGTCACAGGATAAAAACACCATATTGGTACTTACATTTCCAATTTCATGATGTTCTATAAGTCTCTCTAGCCATAAAGCCTCTTGTACCTCTTCAGTGCATGCCACAAACTCAATTATATTGCATGTAAGGCAATGCACATTTTCTTCATGCTGCTTCAGCATATGATACTATTGTTGAGTAAGAAGGTATGACCTTCTTCCTTCTTCATCTCCGCTACGCCAGTATCGAAGTACTCAACAACTCACTTCCTCCGTAGCACAGTGCATAATTGGAAGTGCCCTTTAAGTATCTCAAGATCCTCTTCACAACTTTCTAATGTTTTCTCTAGGGTTAGACTGGAATATACCTACCAGTCTCATTATATTACAGATATCTGGTCTTCTACACATCATTGTGTACATCAGACTGCCAGCTGCACTGGCATATGGAACTCTTTCCATTTTCCTCTTGTCTGATTCGATTTTAGGACACATGTCAAGACTCAAGGCTAATCCAGTAGCTACAGGAGTGCTCATAGGTTTGCAATTCTTTATGTTAAATCGCTCAAGAATCTCGTTGATGTAATTCTTTTGTGAAAGAGACAAGACTCTTTTCGAACGATCTCTTTGGATTTTAACTCCAAGTATGTACTCTGCTTCACCCATGTCTTTCATCTCAAAGTTCGATGAAAGTCATTCTCTTATGGTTGTTACAGAACCTAGACTATTACCGGCCAATAGTATATCGTCTACATATAAGGATAAAATAACAAAATTACCCTCAAACCGCTTGATGTAGACGCAGTGGTCCTCTATCATTTGGAAGTCATATGAGGTTACTGCTTTGTGAAACCTCAAACACCACTGTCTGGATGATTGTTTTAATCCATAAATGGATCTTTTAAGTTTACAAACTTTTGACTCTTTTCCTTTTTCAATGAAACCTAATGGTTGTTCCATATAGATTTCTTCATCCAGATCATCATTCAAAAATGCAGTTTTTACATCCATCTGATGTAATTCTAGGTCTAAACTATTTACTATTGCCAGAATAAGTCTAATGGAGTTAAAACGCACAACTGGCGAGAACGTGTCATCGTAATCTATGCCTTCCTGTTGTGTGTAACCTTTTGCTACTAACCTAGCCTTATATTTGTCAATTGATCCATAAACTTTTCTTTTAATTTTGAGAACCCATTTGTTCCCAATGGCTTTACGCCCTTTTGGTAGATCAACTAACACCCAAACTTTGTTCTTTTTCCATTGAGTCCATTTCTTCTTCCATCGCTTTCTTCCATTCTTCCTTGGCAGGACTTAACAAGGATTCTGGTACAGAACTGGGCACATATTCTCATCTGGAACAACTAAGAAAGATTTGCTTTCTATTTGAAAAAAGCGTCTTCTGGGAACACTTTCCCAATCACTCCTTCTGACTAGAGTAATTTGCTTATCTTTCTTTCTTTGTTCAAGGTCTCAATGTTGACCTTTCTTCGCTCCCACTCAGATTGACACACCTAGACGCTTCTAGTATGTCAATTTGTTCTGCACTGTCTTATTCTTCTGTCTCATAAAATGAAACAGTGCGGTCAACATTTCCTCTACTAAGAAATTCAGTCTCAAAGACGTTGCATCTTTTCTATCTCAGTCACCATTCTATCTTTGTTTTCACCTATGCAAACATGTCCCTCTGTTGATATGAGTTCCTTAGAAAGATACATTTCTTTCTTCTAGAACCCAGTTTCTCTAACTTATGAGAACTGTCATGGATATACGCAGCCGATCCCCAGGTCTTAAGATACTTAGATCTGGTTTGCGTTTCTTCCATAACTCAAGAGGGTGCGAAAGTGACTGATTTTGAGGGTACATGGTTAAGTATGAAGATTTCTGTCAATAAAGCATCACCTCAATAGAAAATTGGCAGGTTTGCTTGAGTTATCATAGACTTAACCATGTCTAGAAGATTTCTATTTCTTCTTTCGGCAACTCTATTAATTTTGGAGTGCCAGGGATTGTTAGTTGCCTAATTATCCCTTTTCTTCGCAGAGCAGTCTAAATCGCTTAGACAAATATGCACGACCTCGATCAACGCATAATATTTCAATCTTATTGTCTATTTGATTTTGTACTTCTTTTAGGTATCATCTGAAGCCCCAAAGAAAAACTTCAAACATATACGAATTCAAATAGACATGACCTTATCGTGAATAATCATGTAAAAAGTAATAAAATACTATGCTCTGTGTTTTTCCCTCATGTTCATTAGACCGCGTGTATCGGAATAGAATAATTTCAATGGATCTCCAATTATAGGCTTTGGCATGGCCTTAATTAGCTAGACAATTTTCCATAGTGACATTTCCATATTTGGAATGACACCAACCAACCGTTCGTTGGTTTATTGGATCATTTTAGTAATGTGTCCTAGTCTAGCACGCTAGGAGTTTATTTCAACATTTCTCGAAAAATAGCAAAGCATTCACCAATAATTATAAAAAAAACAAAGAACCTTTGTAAACAGGAAAACGGAACCATAAAGGACAAATTGCTAAAATTGTCTGTAACTTTATGAAGGTTCACATCAAACCCAAATTTTAAAAGACATATGACAGAAAATAAGTCTCGTCGGATGTCAAGAGCATAAAGCACGTAATGGAGTATGAAGTTCTTTTCACCACGTAGAGTAATTTGCAGGTGCTTAAAACCTTTGACCTCGATTGTCGTGTTGTTTCCAACGTAAAACCATATGCTTTGATATGACAATCGACGATACTCAATAAAGGATCCTCGATCCTAAGTTACGTGGTCTATGGATTCAGAGTCAATAATCCAAGAAGAAGAAACAATGTCTGTAGAAAAAACAGTACGAGAAACATGTGAATTCACATAATTCACTAATACCGTTTCGCCCTCAGTCTATTTTGAACAGTCATATGCGAAATGGTCTAAATTCTGCCAGGCGAAGCATTTGACCCCCTTTAGGTCTAACTTCTTCTTCTAGCCTTTGTTTCTTTTCCTTTTGAATTGTTTATTTCCCTATATGGGTTTAGGAACGCCCTTCTTCCCTTTAGCATAAATTTTTTTTTTTTTTTGCCCTTTTGTATAACAAGCATCGAACGGGAAGTGCTAGCATTCACAGTGTAATAAACTTGTCCAAAAGTTTTGTAAGCCTCTAAGCGTTCACCTCCAACTCTAAATGCTCAGCTATATTGTTACAAGTAACAATGTTTTTATTATGGGTTAGATTCACCTTCATATGCTCCCAACTTCTAGGGAGTTATCTGATGACAACCTACACTTGTTGTTCATCAAGCAAGAGAAATTGTCCAGTTTCCTTTAGTTCCCTGATCATATTGGCCATCTCTCTCGGATAATGCTTTATAAGAGTGTTTAGCTTAAACTTTTCGAAGTCGAACTTAATCGGCAACCTCATAAGTTTGGTGGTAAAAATACCTCGAACTTATTCCTTAAAGCTATTCACGCAGCTTGTGGAGTTGTGCATCTCAAAATTTGCACAATAAGTTATTAGCCAGGACACTCAGAAGTATTATCCTTGTTATGCTATTTTTCGTGTTCCAAGTTTGGTAGGTCTTGTGGTCTCTTATGTTGGCCCATGTTTTCAGTTTCATGTTCGACCAAACATTTGTGAGAGGCCCAATAACATCTTGTTCCTTGAAGATGTGTTGTATTTTACAATGTCAGATATCACAGTTGTCCCCGTTAAGTTATTCCCCCTTGTTTTGGTTTCTTAACAATGTTCTTGGTTTCACTTGTCAGTTCTGTGACAAACTGATCCCACATTATTTTACGTTCTCTCTACCAGAGATACGTACCATAGAACATTTATAATGTATATAGCACTGATAAGTATACAATGTCATGCACTTATATTATTCTTGATCAGAAAATAATGACATTGCAAGATCCATGATCAAGAGCATACGTTTGTATCTCCCATCACACAGATACAAGCAATAATCATAATACTCTATCAAGAATTCTATATAAGTGCCTTAAATTGAATTATGACTCTTAGAAGTCTCATCTTCTAAAAGCTCCCACTTATAACAAGTATATATATATTCATACATTTAATTATAGAACAATTAATTCTAAATAACGTCATTTACTCATAGAATTAAAATGTTCAACAAAAATTTATAATGCATGAATCATGTTCAATAATGATATAAAAATGAAACATTTTTATCTCTACAAATGAGGACACAAATACTTAAATGCCTCAAGCATTAAGTTTTCATAATAGATTTTCTCTTTCTCTGGCAAAAATCGTCTTTGCATTGCTTCTCTGATTGCTGTTAACCAGTGAAATCTGCTTGGGATGCGGCCACCTAGTTTCTTTCTAAGTGTTGTCGCTCTTATGTATTCTAATATGACTCTAAGGTAAAATATAGTGTTTTCCTCATCGGTCATGTTTTGGACGTAGCTGACGAATACACTATTAATGTCTTTTACGTCCGTTAGCCTTGTTGCATCCCTTTCAGCTATATCCATAGCTAATGCAGGGGTTAGAGGTTGATTGACTTCTTCGCCTTCTTCTACTATGGTTTCTGCTACCCGGATTTGATTAAGCGGGTCGTTAAAAATTAATTGAGAATCTACATTGAGGGGTTCAATAGGAAATAGTGTTTCCGACTTTGGTCCGGAAAGTATTGTCTCTTCCGGTTCTGGTTGAGGATCCTCCATAGGTTCCTCATCTGGATCTTCCTCCGGATCCGTTTCAGGATCCTCCTCGGGATCTTCTCCAGGGTCCTCCTCTAGATCTTCCTCCGGATCCTCTTCAGGATCCTCCTCGGGATCTTCATCCATAGGTACGTATTCAGGAACTACCTCATCTAGGTATGAGTATTCCAACGCACTATAATCGGTGTTTTCAGTGCTATTAGAAGCCATTTGCCTCAATTTACCTAGAACAAAATAATTAAAAATTATTTTGAATTTTCTGGAATTTTTTTACATAAAAAATATACCAGAAAAGCACTTAAAAACATAAAATAAGATCCCAAATAACCTCAAATGTTGTCACATTATATATCAAATTAAAGATCTCAATTTTACGGATTTTTAGAAAGAAACCGCACCTCAATCGGATCTAAAACGAATCCATTATGACCCCGAGAAGTTTTAAATAAAATTTTTTTTTTTATTTATTTTAGTGGCGGCGCGTGGGCCCCACGCGCCGCCGTGCCGGCCGCCGGCGGCGACACGCGCCGCCCCACCGGCTTCGGCTCGCCGGCAGCAGTCCGCGGTGTGGCCCACGCGCCGGACTGGTCTGCCACGTGGCTACACGCGCCACGTGGCAGTTTTGGCCCCTTTTTGTTTTTGTTTTTTTTTTTTTTTTTTTTAAGGCCCAAAAAAAAAATATTTTTTTTTTTTTGGGTCAGGCCCAAAATTTTCCGGGTCAGGTCCGATTTTTTTTTTTTTTTAAATTTTGAATTTTGAATTTTCAAAAAATTTGATTTTAGGCGGCGGTTTTTTAAACTGCCGCGCCAAGAAAACGGTTTTAGTGACGGTTTTTCAGCAGCAGTTTCCAAAACTGTCGCTAACCGTCATCTTCAACCTTCAACCTCCGTTTTCCAGAATCCGGCGACCGGAAACGGTGAAGCTCGCCGGAAAACTTCGGACGTCAATATCTCAGTCGTCCGAACTCCGTTTTCTGCAAATTTTATGTCTATTTCGCACGATTTTTCGTGCTCTACGCAATGGGAGCATTCTCGAAGCCTAAAATCGTAGTTTTCTGAAACCCAAATTTCAAACCCGAAATTTCGATCATCGTTTCGATGCCGTTCGGAGTCCGTTTCATGCAAATTTTATATCGATATTTTTCGCGCTCTACGCAATGGGAACAAATTCGAAGCCTAAAGCATGAATTTTCACTAACCCAATTTGCACAAAAAATTACTATGCGGTGAAGATAACATCAGATAACTAATTAACACATGTTATATGTATGTCATGCATCTTTTCATTGAATAACATGTGAAAAACACAGCGAAGAAACCTGGGGCTCTGATACCACTGTAATAAAACGGGTGTACCTGTGACGTATCCGACTCCGACTCCGTGTTCAGGTACCCACGCGAACTCCGGTCACCAAGTAGGGACTCCGAGCAATCAACACAGCAAATGCACCCACAATTGATTTGGTAGAGAGTAGAGAGTCAGGAGAAGAGAGGTTTCACTTTTCTCAGAATGAATATGTTCTGTGTTGTATCCCCCTCTCCTTGTGTCACGTTCATTTTATCGCAACTGACTCTTTTTTGAATTAATTCAAACTTATGGAGTGAATTACACTCCATAACCCACATTTATGACTTATTTATATATTTGCCCCAACACAAGTTTTGGGCTTGGGTCCGATCCACCAAGGGTGGACTGGCCCATAATCTTACAGTTTCGTATGCTTTGAGAAGTTGAGAGGTGAGGTTGAGCTTCCTAGTTGAGAGGAAAGCTTGTTGCCATGAAAATTGAGAGGGAAGTGGAGGGAAGGTGAGGTGAGGTGAGGTTTGGTTTAAAGACCAAAATGTCCTTAAAAATTTGTGGCTTTTAAAAAAATAAAGACACAAAAGGTATTTCATACTTTTATCTTCTATTTTCCTATCTTCTTCTCACCCTATCAACAATATTACTTTTACATTTCACTTTCATTTCTCTGCATACCAGACATATTTTATCACTTACTTTCATTTCCCACTTCCCACTAAAACATTCACCATCTTGATTGCATTCTAGAATATCCACCAACAAGTTAGATTAGTAAGGTTTTTTTTTTATATATAACTGAATAATAAAGAAAAAACTTAAGTAAAGCTATTGAGTATTTGTTATGAAATTTCTCTAATTATATGCTTTATTTTTCAATGATTGGTCATGAAAATTTTGTCTTTTATATTCTCGGTTTACTCATGATATGTCATTTAAACACTTTTTATCACGTTTTTTTTGTTATCCGCTCGATCTTTGAGGCACTGTCCTGATAAATTCAAACACGACCCGTGTCGCACACTTAGCTATGGTGGGAGAGTTTCCTAACAAGGATAGCTGTATTCACAAGATTTCAAACCTAAAATTTTGCATAAATGTTACGAAGCCACTTATTAGTTGGATCAACCTCACCTTAATAATATATATTTTATTTGTATTTGGAAACTTGATGATAAATAGTTAAATACGTAACTGTACACTTCCAAGTTACAACATTATTCATGTGAACCTCTTTATTCTCACCCTCACACGTGTTTACAGTTGAGAAGTTCTTACATTATATTTAAATTTTTTATTTCACATTTTTAATCAAATCAAAATTATTTTAGATTTTAATTACTATTGAGAAAAAAGGGGCAGAATTTATTGGAAAAAATTACTTAGATTAAAAGACCGTTGTAGAATTGTTATATTATATTATATTATTTAAAATAATAAAATAATAAATATTTGATAATTTTTTAATTTCTAAAATACAATAAAAAATATTTATTGTATTTTAAATAATATATTAAGTCAAATTTTTTTATCATTTTATATATATAATAATAATTTATTTTTTATGTGTATTTTCAATGCTTTCTTCAATTTTCATTGAAAGTTATTTATTGTGAAATTATCCATGAGAAGTTATTTATTGAATATTTTTTTTTAGTTGGAAAGTTAATTTTTGGTGTTACATTTTGCTTTTATGAGACCAAAAAATTTAATGACTAAATTAAAATAAAGTTACCTAGGTGCTTGTTATAAAGTTCTTTAATATAATTAAAACACGTGGTAAAAAATTTTTGTGTAACCAATCATGATAGAGAGAGAAAATGAAAAGCAATAAATAACATAATCAATCAAATAAGAGAGAGAATATACAAATTCTAAATACTTCACATGCGCATACCGTGCATGTAACAAAATATAATATAAAATAATTATTATATTTTAAAATAATAAAATATTAAATATTTGATAATTTTTAAATTTTAAAATAAAAAAAAATAATTATTATTATATTTTAAAATATTAAATTGAATTAAAAAGTTATTTGTTAATTATTCACCATTTTATTTTCTCTTTTCCACTCACACATCTTCCCATAAATATCTATTTTGGAGACTCAACGAATAGAGTAGAGAGCCATATAAATATAGATATATAAAAGATATATACACACTAAAAATAGATTAGTCTAAGTAATAAGTGTGACTTGGTATCACTCAAATTTTAGACCTTGTAAATACAACTATCTCATTATAAGATTCTCTCACTATAATCAAGTGCCCAATACACATCGAATCTAAATTAATTGTAAAAGTGTTTCAAAGACCAAACTGCCAATTAAAATTAGAGGCAAAATACTATTTAGTCCCTGAATTGTTGGTCAAACTACTATTTAATCTCTGAAATGTTTAACTATGTCAACTAAATTTGACAAATACTATTTAGTCTCTGAATTTATAACTATGTCAACTATTTAATCTGCAAACTTGACAAAATACTATTTAATCACCGAATTTGTAACTCTGTCAACTATAATGAGTAACAATCATAAGACTAGATAGTTGACAGAGTTGCAAATTCGATGAATAAATAATATTTTTGCAAAGTTTGGGGACTAAATAGTTAACACAGTTACAAATTCGGAGATTAAATTGTATTTTGTCAAATTCGGGGACTAAATAGTTGACATATCTAAATATTTCGAGAACAGTATTTTTGATAAATTCAAGGACGAAAATAGTAGTTTGACCAATAATTTAAGGGCTAAATAGTTTTTTACCTCTTAAAATTATAAAGAATTGACTATTTGTAGTTAAATAACCTTTACTTATTTATTTTTTAATCACTAAATATGATTAAGTTGGTGGTAAATGTAATTGATTTTATCTTGTAAGTGCCGTTTAACATTTTTATAATATAATTTGACTTAATGTTTTTTTTATTAAAAAAGAAATAACTTGTCATCATTAAATTAAGGTCAAGCAATTAATCAAAATTTTCATTAAAAAATAGCAATTAGTCAAAGGAAAAAACTTAAGTCCATTTCCTTATGTCCATTTCATCCAATTCCCCAATATAATTATGACATGTGACAAAAAGTGTTTAAATAACCAATCACAGTAGAGAGAGAATATAGAAGAGCACATTTTCTTTGACCAATCATTGAAGAAAGAGAATGTAAATATAATATATGATTGGTGGAATTGGATGAAATGGACATAAGAAAATGGACATAGGTATTTTCCTTAATCAAAACTCTATTTTTTTTAAACCCCATCTGGTGTAAATTTCATTTAAGCAAAATATATCATCTCTACATGCATCAGAAGTTATAAAAAAGAAAGGGTCATAAACAAGAATAACGTTGGTTTCATCCCATATACTTCATCCTGCAATCTATAAGCTGCTTTTAATAGTGAATCAGCCCCTCTTTTGGAACTTGGATCTTCTAGTTTATGTTATCTCAATTCTCAATTAATCACAAAATTAAAATAATATATTTAATGGTACGGTAGTACTAAACTTTAATACATTCCTCTAATCAGTTATACTATTTGTATTAATTGAATTTATTTTAATATTAACAATAATTTAGATAATTAAAAAGATCTACTGAATTTTATCCATTATCGTGATTACCGATTAAATAAACGTGATGCATTAATCGAAACTCCTCGGAGCGTTCTGAGTTTTGCCACAACCATGCTTTTACCTACACTATCACAGTGGGCCCTCCGGGGTTCGGCGGCGGCGGAATCGAAGGCGGCGGAACAATCTCCGGCCCCGGCGGCCGCGGAGGCACAACCTCCGGCGGCCGCGGCGGCACAACATCAGGTCCAGGCATCGGAGTTTCAGGCCCTGGAGGCGAGAGCGGCGGTTTCGGAGCATCGGGTTTCGGACCAGGGTTCGGCACCGGTTCAGGCGGAGACGGATCCGTAGTTATCTCCGGCGGAACTCCCGGATCCGTTTCCGGACCCGGATTCGGAACAACAAAAGGCACCTCCCTTGGGGACGCAGAGGCTCCGTTCTCGGCACAGAGGGGATCTCCGGGGGAGCCTTTCCCGGGTAATCGGGCGGGTCATAACCGAGAATACGACCCGACAGAGACGGAGGATTCGCGATGCGAGTGCGGGGGATGTAAGTGAGAAAGGAAGGGGGAGATTTGGAGGCGACGAGGAATGAATTGGGGCTTAGGGTTCGTTTGAGGAGGGAAGAAGAGAAGAATGAGGAAGACGAAGCCATTGTTAGAATAGAGAAATTAGAGAGAATGAAGGGAGATTGAGAAGAGAAGAAGATGGTGATGAAGTTATAATAATAGAGATATGGGAGAGGGAAATTAGATAATTAGAATTACACTTGCAAGGCGTTAGAAGGGTACAACGCAGAATGTGTGTTCCGATCTTTCACGCTCGTGATCGACACGTGCCAAACTTGCATGCTCTTTTTTCTTTTTTTTTTCTCAAGGTATCCCTCAGTCCGACAAGTCAATGACTAATCCTCCACGGATCTGAGCTTCATTTAAGGGTTTGACACTGGTCAATTGGTTACTGCATACACAAGGTGGGATTCGAACCCCCAACACTTGCTTAAGCGACCCAGTGAGCTAATCACTAGACCAACCAAACTTGGTTAAACTTGCATGCTCTTTCACGAATCATTTTTTGGCAATAATTTTTTTCTGAGCGTGTATATACCCACAATAAAATATATACACAAATTCAGTCACTTTTAAAAATTATCTATAGAAATATATTATTTTTACTGTGTACATTAAAAAATGCCTTCACTGAGGGTGTTTCTCTTAATTTTTTACAAGAAAAACGCCCCTAGTGAGGGCGTTTACAGGGTCAAATGGTCAATCCTATAAACGTCCTCACTCAGGGCGTTTATAACGCTAATATTTACATGAAAACAAATGTGATAAAATTGTAGAAAAACACCCTCAATGATGACGTTTATAGGGTTGACTATTAATTTGACACTATAAACACCCTCACTAAGGGCGTTTTTCTTGTTAAAGTTTCAGAAAAACGCCCTCATTTACGGCGTTTTTTGTCGTGCATAATAAAAATGGTATATATCCATAGATAATTTTTAAAAGTGACTGAATTTGTGTATATATTTTTATTGTGTATATACACGTTCAAAAGCCTTTTTTGTTACCCTTATGATAGAAAATAGATTTTAGTACTTTTTACTTATAAAGTTGATACAATAGTTAAAGATTTTAAGTCTC
The DNA here is from genome assembly GCA_014851425.1 of Senna tora. Taxonomy (NCBI): domain Eukaryota; kingdom Viridiplantae; phylum Streptophyta; class Magnoliopsida; order Fabales; family Fabaceae; genus Senna; species Senna tora. The sequence goes on from CM026271.1 coordinate 11,788,150, forward strand.
TGTTGTAATCCTTTAAGTAGTTGATACATGTACCATGCCTAATAGTATATGAGAGTACATTCCTTTACTAATATTTTATGAAAAAATATATATTTAGTATAGGATGGTAATATGATATGTAGTTTAATTATTTTTCTTTTAATTTGAGTGACACTTTATAAAAAAAGTAGTAATTTTAGTGAAACAAATCAAACCCGAACTTGTGTTCTCTTAATTATATATTTTTTTTTGTAAGATTTGAATCATAGAAGGAGGAGAATAAATAGCTTGTTTAGTTGAAAGTTTGATTCAAATTTTTTTTTAATGGAACGAGAATGAGAATGTTTAAAACAATATTTGGCATAACAAAAAATATGAGAATAGAGTTGAGAAAAAGAATGTAAAAAAAGTATAATGACCTTATAATTAAATTTTGATAATGATGGGTGGTGGTAATGGGAGGATACAATAATAAAAACAAAGGAAGATTTTGCCAAAACCTTAGGTTACGTTTGGTAGAAATGCACAGATAGAAAGGAAAAAAATGTAAAATGCTGTAGAGTAATGTAATGTGAATGAAATTAAAGTGGGTAAAATGACAATTTTACCTTTATATTAAAGAAGGGAATGAAATACAAATAGGTAAAAAAAATGAAGACAAAAACATAATTTCATCACATAACAAAAAGTAAAATTTGTTTGATACAATTAAAGAATTAAAGTAGCGGATTAGGCCTGTGCACACATGATATAAGAAATTTGATTGGTTTTACTTTAATTCCTTAATTGTATAAAATTAATCAAAATGTTTATAATTATTAACTTTGTTAATTTACTTAACAGATAATATTGAGTTAAACCCGATTTTAATATTTCTATGTCATATTATTAGTTTAATAATCTCACATGTAAGAAAATAACAAATTTTGTGGTAACATTGCATTTAAGTTTAGGTTCATCGATGAGTTCCTAATTTGGATATATTTCAAAGCCCTAATAATTTGGATATTTAAGATTAACAGATGGATAATATTGACAACAATATGACATAAAAATATTAAAATTGGCTTCAACTTAGCATTTTTTATTAAGTAAATTATTGGTGTTAAGGATTAAAAAAATTCAGATTTATTTTCTAAAGTTCAATGATTAGAGTGAACTCAATCCAACTTTAAGAGAGTAGTCAAAACTTAAGTCAAAATTATGGGATTAAAGTTGTTCTTTTACCTAATTTATAATATAAAAATTTATCAACCAATCAAATAAAATTAGCAAAACTCTTTATATAATAATCAATATTCATTTAAATTATATTGGCTAAAATGCACATATACCCCCTGAGTTTTGAGTCAGGAGCACATATATCCCCTGAGTTTTAAAACATTGTACATAGACCCCCTGAGTTTTCACTTTGAGGTAGAGACACCCCTTCTGTTAGGGTTTCGTAAAAATTAGGCGTTAAGTGCCACGTCAACAAACATGTGTGAGGGCACATACACCCCCTGAGTTTTCACTTTATGGGGCACATACACCCCCTGAGTTTTCACTTTGGGGCAGAGACACCCCTCACACATGCTTGCTGACGTGGCACTTAATGGCTAGTTTTAACAGAACCTTAATAGAAGGGGTGTCTCTGCCCCAAAGTAAAAACTCAGGGGTCTATGTGTAACATTTTAAAACTCAGGGGGTGCATGTGCCCCTGACCCAAAACTCAGGGGGTGTATGTGCATTTTAGCCAATTATTAGTTCTGCAAGTGGGACATAGATATGCTCAAATTTGATACCTTAATTTTATTACAGTAGTAGTTAGGGGTGTTCGGCGGGTGGTTGGGCGGTTTTTGGTGAAAATTTAGTGCACCTATCGGTTTAAGTTGATAGCGTCAAACCAAACCAAACCAAACCATAAACGAGCGGTTTTGAGTGGTTCGGTTTGGCGGTTTAGGACTTTTATGTCATCAAACTTACATATTTAAGTTTATTAATAAAAAATATAATTTTATTCAATATAAATAATAAAAAAGTATAGTAATATTCATTTACTTACAATATACAATCAACTTAGTTCTAAAATTAAATTTTTAGATTGATTAAATTTAATCTAATCTTCTAAAAACAAATTTTAAACTTTATTATTTAAAAATTTTAACATAATATGTACATATATTACATGTATGTGTATGCGGTTTGGTTCGGTTTTTCAACATACCAAACCGAACCAAACCAAACATTGATCAGTTTTGTTCGGTTTGTGCTGGTTCGGTTTGGTTTGGTTCAAGTGCGGAGTTTTGTTCGGTTCTGAATACCCATAGTAGTAGTGAACTTCAAATATTCTTCTAATCATATCATGTTATTTGTTAATATTATTAAAAATTTACATTTATAAGGACCCACCTAAAATATATTAAAGAACAGCTAATTGGAGAAAATCTGAATAGTGCTCGTATATAAACGTGGATGAACAATTTAGGAAAAAAATTAATAATAATAATAATACTAATGAAAATAATAGTCACAATAATAAATTTTGTTATAGTTAGTAGATAGTAAAAAATTATGTATTGTTAAATAATATTTTTATGTTATCTTATTTTTTGTTTTATATCCACAAAATTAAATCATTAATACATGACATATTATATATAATTTGATAGATTTAATTTTGTAAAAATGATCATAATTATACATTGGTTGATAAAATTTAAGTAGTTTTTATGTTTTACATAATACATGTGATCTGATTATTTAATATGAAGTAAGAATAATTAATTAAATGTTAATTGATATATCATGAAGTGATAAAGTATATTTATGATAAAATAATTAAAATGTATAAGTGTAAAACAATGTATCCATCTAAAATATATGTCCAAACTCCAAAGAGTGTTTTGGTGTTGCAATTTGCAACTTCCAATGGCAATTCTTCAATGGTTGTGACACCAAAAAAATAAATTCCCCCTCAACTTCCAATAAATAACCAACTTCTCAATAAATCATATATATATATATATATAATATATATTTATAGCTATTTTATAATTAAAAAATACAAAAAAAATATGATTGGAGGATGTGAGAGAGAGAAAACAAGTATGATAGGTGGTTACTAAAAAAAATAGAGATGTGCATCACTTCTCATTTTTTAAAATTATTAAATATTTAATTTTTAATGATTTTAAAATATAATAACTATTTTATATTATATTTTTAAAAATTTAAGAATAAATTACATGTATGCACGTAGGTGCATGCGAAGGCTCTAGTATATATATATGGCTTTGGACTTTTTGGTGTCACACTTTGCTTGTGTGACACTAAAAAAATAACTTCCCCCTCAACTTCTCAATAAATAACCAACTTCTCACAAAAAAGCTATATTTTATAATTAAAAAATAAAAAAAAATAATATGATTGGAGGATGTGGGAGAGAGAAAACAAGTATGCTAGGTGGTTACTAAAAAAATAGATAAAGGCATAACTTCTCATTTTTTAATTTTTATTTTAAATATGATAAAAATTCTATTTAAAATTTTAAAATTATCAAATATTATATTTTTAATAATTTTAAAATATAAAACTATTTTATATTATATTTTTAAAAAATTTAAGAATAAATTACATGTATGCACGTAGGTGCATGCAAAGCCTCTAGTATATATATATATATATATATAAGTGGCCCAAGTTACTACAGCCTACAAATATATATCCACTTTAAAGTATTTTATGGATTCAAATAATTTGAATTATGTATTATACTTTTAACCAAAAAAAAATTAAGTATTCTATAAAGTTTTAAAAATTATGAGTTAATGTATAAAATAGATTTACTTTTAAAATAATATTTATTTTTTATTTTATTTATTGTATAAATATTTTAATATTTTTTTTGGAAAAATATTTTAATATTAAAAATAAAAAAATATGTCAATAACTCAATATTAGTTAATATAAAATCTGTAGTTATAACATACCCATTTGGCTAACAAGTGCCATAAGGACTTTTGTAAAGATTCCCTTTAATTAATAAGATATTTTAAAAAATTATGCTTGTTGATTTTTCACTAAATTCAAAAAAAAATTCCCTTTCAACCTCAACAAGTGTCTCAGGGTACTGCTTGTTAGATAAACCTATAACATATATTAAAAACTTCGCATGCACATACATTTATGCAATTTATTCTTTAACTTTTTTAAATTATAATATATAATAATCGTTATTATATTTAAAAATAATACAATTTTAAATTTTTAATGTTTAAAATACAATATGAAATAATTTTTACTATTTTTAAACAATAAGAAGTAGTTTACCATATCAGTATTTAACGGTCACGTCAGCTGGTTATCTAACGAGTAACAGTCAAGAGACTAAATAGTTGACAGAGTTGCAAATTTGGGGACTAAATAGTATTTTTGTCAAATTCAGGGACTATAGAGTTGACAGAGTCGCAAAATCAGGAACTAAATAGTATTTTTTTTTCAAACTCGATGACTAACTAATAATTTAACCAACAATTCAGTAACTAAATAATATTTTGTCTCGTAAATATTTTATAAATTTAAAACTAATTATTTGTATAAATATAGAGATATTAGGGGTGTACAAGGACCCGGCCCGGACCCATTCGGGTCCATCGGGTCAGGTTGGCCGGGTTGGGCTCCCCAAAACTCGGCCCGACCCGGGGTAGGCCCATTTCTTTCTTTCTTTTTTAATTTTTGTTATTTTTATTATTTTAAGTATTTTTATATGTAAAAAAGATTAAAATTAATAGTTGAAAATAAGATATCATATCTATTATTTAATATCTTATTAATCTATTTCTAAAAACTAGGTAATAAATCAATTTAAAATTTAAAAAATCTATTCAAAATGTCAACATGTATTAATTACTCCTCATTTTCTATGCCTACTCTCTATTTCCCATGACTCAAATTTAAATTTTTTTTAAAAAAATATCCAATTGACCCGATCGGACCCAACCCGGCTTGACCCGATCCTACCCAGACCAAGTCTCGAGTCCGAATAAAACCCGGCCCGTGTACACCCCTAAGATATATCAGATATATGGAAGAATTTTTCTTATTCCCTACCAATAATGACTCTGGAAAATGGCAGGTGGATAAGAAATTTTGGGACAAAAGTTGGTAGGATTTGACGCTTCTCAAAATAATAAATGAAGAATATATGATACTGTGTAGGACCGTTACCTGACGACGTTGACCACCCTATGCAAAATAGTGAACGACTCAATGTATAAATTATTGGCCAAATTATTCTTTTGATCCTCAACATTTGCACTAAGTTTAATATTAGTCCTTAACGTTTTAAAAAGTTATTTTAGGTCTTCAACATTTTTTTTTTGGTCAAAATTGGTCCTCCAGCGTAACTCCGTCTGATTTTTTTTTGTTAAATGCTGATGTGAAAGGCTTATGTGGTACACCCTCTCTCCTACGTGTCATATTTAAATGATATAACTCTCTCTTTTTTAAACTTTTTTTGATGTTTTAGCTTTAAATTTTAGGTTGATTAAACTGTATATATTGTGAATCTTATAATTTAGAAGTTTAAATACTTACCAGTAATCACATCTTGATATTTGATAGTAAAAGTTAAACCGTAAATAAAGAAATAAATAACTAATAAATATAAAGGAAATTAAATTTCACATTTTGAAATTATATTTTTTTTTATTTTAAAAAATTACACTCACCCTAAGAAAACATAGCTACAACTTTATTCATTAAATAGCCCTCAAATATGCTTATTATTTAAATTTTGTTAACAAGTGTCATATAAATGACATTGTTTAAGATTTCTTCTAAATAATTGCTAAAAAGTACAATGAATTAAATTTAGTAAAGATCCACAATAACAATTATTTGTAATATCTTAAAACTCTCTAATTAATTGAAAAAAAAATTTAATCCCACTGACCTAAAGGCAAGAGTTAATAAAACCCTATTTATATAATCAAATATCTATTTTGACTATTATAAGAAAAAAAATTTATTTTTAATAAGGAAAAAACTTAGGTCTATTTCTTTATGTCCATTTCATCAAGTTTCCCAATATAAATATGACACGTGGCAAAAAGTGTTTAAATAACCAATCACAGTAGAGAGAGAATATAGAAGACCACCTTTTATATGACCAATCATAGAAGAGACACCCCTTGAGTTTTGGGGCAGGGGCACATACACCCCCTGAGTTTTAAAATGTTGCACATAGACCCCCTGAGTTTTCACTTTGGGGCAGAGACACTCCTTCTGTTAGGGTTCCGTGAAAATTTGGCGTTAAGTGCCACGTCAGCAAGCATGTGTGAGGGCACATACAGCCCCTAAGTTTTCACTTTAGGGGCACATACACCCCCTGAGTTTTCACTTTGAGGCAGAGACACCCCTCACACATGCTTGCTGACGTGGCACTTAATGCATAATTTTCACGGTACCCTAACAGAAGGGGTGTCTCTGCCCCAAAGTAAAAACTCAGGGGGTCTATGTGCAACGTTTTAAAACTCAGGGGGTGTATGCGCTCCTGACCCAAAACTCAGGGGGTGTATGTGCATTTTAGCCAATACAATATATGATTGGTGGAACTTGATGAAATAGACATAAAAAAATGGACCTAAATTTTTTCCTTTTAATAACCCTCCTAGTCCTACCCCACCTTCTTCTAACTGTTTTATACTTCCTTGTGATACTTTCCCAAGCATCACTCACTCATTTGAGGTAAGGGCACCTCAAGGACCAGAATCGATATTTGATTGAATATTTGGTCGACGTAATCGTAGACATAATTATTTTACATACTTTTAATTAAATACATTTTATTTTTTGTAATGTGATGAAATCATTTTTTTGTCCTTAATTTTTTACCTACTTTATTCCATTATCACTTTTAATATAAGGTTAAAATTGTCATTTTACCCACTTTTATTCTATTTACATAACTTTCATATTATTTTTTTCATTCCCTTCCGCAATCCCATTACCATTCCCATTACATCCTCCACAACACTAGCCAAGCACACCCAATGTTTTCATTTATACCCAAAAGAAGGTCAAGACTTGTAAAAATAAAATAAAATAATTAATTTTAACTCAAAATAAATAACAGGGAAATAATAATGTTAAAAATGATTGCTCATTGTTAAATACATTTTTGACATATAGGTTTACATGGATAGGATTTTGTCCTTGGACAAGAACTCATGTACTTATCTATTTTATAAAAAGGTTCAAAGATTACGTAGTTTAATAAAATACCTTTATAGGGCAACTGTGAGTTTTTTAGGGTTATCGATAGGGGTGTTCGGCGAGCGATTTGGGCAGTTTTTGGTGAAAATTTAGTGCACCTATCGGTTTAAGTTGATAGCGTCAAACCAAATCAAACGAAACCATAGACGAGCGGTTTTGAGCGGTTCGGTTTGGCGGTTTAGAATTTTTATATCATCAAACTTACATATTTAAATTTATTAATAAAAAATATAATTTTATTCAATACAAATAATAAAAAGTATTGTAATATTTCATTTACTTACAATATATAATCAACTTAGTTCTAAGATTAAATTTTTAGATTGACTAAATTTAATATAACATTCTAAAAACAAATTTTAAACTTTATTATTTAAAAATTTTAACATAATATGTACATATATATACATGTATGTGTATGCGGTTTGATTCGATTTTTCGACATACCAAACCGAATCAAACCGAACCAAACCAAACATTAATCGATTTTGTTCGATTTGTGCTAATTCAGTTTGATTTGGTTCAAGTGCAACAATTTTATTCGATTCTGAACACCTCTAATTACCGAGTCGTGGAGGTAGTGTAATAGTGTTATTATGAGTGTGCAATGTGAGATGCCTAATGTTTAGGCAATGAGATGTATTATAAGTTACCTTCAACCAAGGGTCCAGTACGAGGTGAGTAAAAGTCTTCTAGTCGTGTGTCATGTATAGTTATAAAAATATAATATTAACACTCATAATAAATTATAATTATTTTTAAAAAATAATGTTATCAAGTGTATTTTTCTAAAAAAATAATGAAATTGTAGGGTTTTAAATATTTTATAAAGAGACATTTACATTAAAATTTACTCGTAAATATATAAATATTAGAGGTTTCGCATGCACCTACGTGCATACATGTAATTTATTTTTAAGTTTTTAAAAATATAATATAAAATATTGATTATATTTTAAAATCATTAAAAATTTGATAATTTTAAAATTGCACTTCTCCATTTTTTTAGTAACCACCTATCATACTTGTTTTCTCTCTCCCACATCCTCCAATCATATTTTTTTTGTATTTTTTAATTATAAAATATAGCTATAAATATAGATATAGATTTATTGAGAAGTTCGTTATTTATTGGGAAGTTGAGGGGGAAGTTATTTTTTTGGTGTCACACAAGCAAAGTGTGACACCAAAAACTCCAAAGACATATATATATATAGATATAGATAGATATTACAATAGATAAAAAAAAGTAAAATATTTTTTAGTTTTCGAATAGTTTGTCAAATTACTATTTAATTTTTAAATTTTATAAAAATATTATTTAGTCTCCCGAAATTGCAACTCTGTAAATTATTTAGTCATCTGGACGTTATTCATTACATAACCAAGTGAAATGGTCGTTAATTGCATTGCCAAGCCTTAATTGATCAGCTATGGCGGTCACATCGTGCCTTGTCCTCACAATAAAATCCTCCCTTACGTCAGCGACGACAACTATACATTTTCATCATTTACAACATCACGTCAGCAATTAACGGCCATGTCACTCAATTATTTAACAGGTAATGTCCAAAAAATTAAATGGTTGACGTAATTACAAATTCGAAAATTAAATAATATTTTGTTAAAAATTCAAAAATTAAATAATAATTTAAAAAAAAAATTAAAAGATTAAAAAGTAATTTGCCTAAAATAAAGTTGCATAATTTTTCATTGTTGATGTTGTTTACTTTCCCCACTCAGGCGAAGACTAGTGCCCATAGTATTAGTCAGTGATAGGGAAAGAGAGAGACGTCGCGTGAGAGTCACTGCACAAACTTGGAAAAGAAAGAGAGAGAAATTAAAAAAGGAAAGGAATATATATAGAAATAGAAGAAGAAGAAGAAAGAAAATGAGAGAGAAAGAGAGACAAAAAAGACACAGAAAATGAGAAGAAACGCACAAAAGAAAACCAGCTTTCGACCAACAACGACAACTTCATCAACAACAAAAAGTTTCTTCCTTTCGCCTAAAAAGAGGCCTTCCTTTCTTCCTTCCACCACACCATACCAAAATTGAAACACCCCAATACACACACACACACACAAAAACAAAAACAAAATTGAACCTTCTTCTTCTTCTTCTATCAATCTTTCTCTTTTCAGTACAAGCACGGATAGATAGATAGATAGATAGATCGATCTCTGGCCTTTCATGGGGTCCATGAAGATTTCTGGGTCCTCCTTCTTTCCCTAAAAAATGGCATCTTTTCGCTGAATCACGCCTCTTCTTAGTCTACCCTGTCTTTCTCTGTTCCGTCATAGGCTTTTTGGCAGTTCAAGTTTGTTTCTTCTGAGATGCAATCGAGTGGGTCCGAATCAGCGAGCCCGATGACCCTTCGGGTTCAGTCTTTGTCTTCTACGGATACGAGAGGGAAGCATAGGATACAAGTAGAACTCAAACGCTTGGAGCAAGAAGCAAGATTCTTAGAGGTACTTTCAAGTTTTTGTCTATTGTATTGGTGGAATTATTCTTCTTTTTGTGTCTATGTGTGTGTGATTTTGCTATTGCCTATTAGTATTTTTCACTGCTTGATTTTGCTATTCAAGTTTGACTGAACACTTTGTACTGGCTGTGAAATTGATAGAATTGGATATGATTGGGTTTAAACTAAAAATTCAGTCTAGAGGAAAAAAAAACCCTATTTTGGTGTATTTTCAATTTAGTTCAGACACAGATCATTTTCTTTTCAATTTAGTCCCTTCAATTATTAACATGCTTATAGTATTACCCTTCATCCTATTTCCATTAACAAATCAAACATTAAACCTAGCAGATTGTGGGCCTGGAGTGATTTGAATGTTTGGAGGATTAAATTGAAAGAATTAATTTGTCAAGGACTTATTAACAAGTGTATCTATTTGTTCGTGACCAAAATAAGGTTTTCATCATTGGGTCTATTGACTTCTGTTTTATTTGATTGAAACTTGAAAGCTGTGAATTGTTATATTAGCCAGAAGTTTTCTCTTTGTTTATTTTGTAAGCCATGCCATTTTGATCCATGTCGGTCTAGGAATCATTAGTGTTTACATACCTGCAGTTTTTCAATAATTAAGTAAATAAGATTTGGATTATGTTTAGTGACAAATTGGTGTTATAGCTGGCAATAATGTTTTGGGAAAGAGTTAAAAGCTTTTGGTTAGAGGATCTGCAGTATTAGGAGCTTAATGATTCAAGTAAATGCACATAAAACCGAAGTTTATACTAATTTGTGCTTAATTTGTCTTTTCTATTGTCGAGACTAGCGGTTTGGAGTTGGACAACTTAAGTACTTAACTTCTTTTGTTCTTTCCCTGGGTAGATTCCAGAAACGCATTCATCAGCATTAAAAGCTGTTCTAGGGGCACACATTTATTCTGTAGTGATCAAATGCGACATGCCTGAAGGGACTAAGTACTTCAGCAGATCTCCCGCAATCTGCACCACACATCTTGTCCATCAATCTGCAATTGCCGAGATTGACGGGTGAGATTGCTGCGGGAGATTCGCTAAAGTCCACGTAAGTTTGGATTGTTGTTTTTAATAGTGTACTGTGGTGCATGGTGTATTGCCACACAACACTTGTGGCGTTACAAATTCCGATGGTGCTTGCAACACGTGGCATTTTTTGCTTGAAGGGACTAAGTACTTCACCGGATCTCCCGCAATCTGCACCACACATCTTGTCCATCAATCTGCAATTGCCGAGATTGACAGGTGAGATTGCGGGAGATCCGCTAAAGTCCTCGTAAGTTTGGATTGTTGTTTTTAATAGTGTACTGTGGTGCATGGCGTATTGCCACACAACACTTGTGGCGTTACAAATTCCGATGGTGCTTGCAACACGTGGCATTTTTTGTGGCACCTTGTGTGCGCTACATGTGCCATATGTGCATAAGTCGAAAATATAGGATCCTATTGAGGCCAACCCTCAGTATTTATCCTACGTGTGTCTGCACTTGGCTGAAATGAATTCCCAGTCAACTGCTGAAGTCAATTCAGGTCCTTTGTTCTTCCTTCCTCCGAATCCGAATCTTATGATGGTTTGAGATTCAAATTGGTTATGTTAGAGAGGGAAGTAAGTAAATAATTCTATTCAATCTTCCTCTGAAGGATGGAGCTAAAAGGCTATGAAAATTTATTTGCACATCATTCTATTGTTTGGAATTTCTCATTTGTGTAACAACTCTGCATAGGTTATTTGTAGATCTTTGTTTTTGGAACTTTTTGTCAGTACTCAGTAGATCTACTAGATCAAGAGAGATATTTGACTTTCCTATGCCCTTCATAGCTAGATAAGTAAATTAATGAAACATTAAAATTTAATATTCACTCTTCATTATGCTTTGATCATGGATTTAGTGGAAACTCCCAAAATTGCTCTACATAAAAATATCTATAATGTTTTTTCTGTGTCATATATTTCAGTTGCTTCATTATGTGTTGATTGTATGTGTGCCTTGCCCAAATAACGCAATGCACAATGCAACATGCCGAAAGTGATTGATGGCTCTAGAAACCTTTTTTCCTATTGTGTTAATGTACCATTAACAACTGTTTAATCTTACAGTTTATTTGGAAAAATAATGTCTGTCCATTTGAACTATTGCTGATTTGCTTCCTTGTTTCTTTCTCCAATCGACATCTTTTTCTCGTATCTATTAAAGTATTCTTGGATGTCATAATTAACTATTAGACAAAATGAATTAATTAGGTGATCAAAATATTGAACAAAGATCAAAGTCTTGCTGGGAACAGTAGGAGGCCTTGTTTTTAGTATAAAAGTAAAACTGGAAAGTAAGCATCGTGATTTCTTTGCATTCCTATTTGATGTGAGGTTTTGTTGACTTACATTCTTATAGTTCAAGATCAAGGTTTCTCCACTTTTGTAGCTCAAGTTTTAACATGATGATTACTCAGGATCTGACCCTTATGAGGGTGTGCCCTAGGATTTTCAACATAATGAAGTCTTCCCTCTTCCCTTCTAATATAATATTCTTATGTTATGTTATTGCCTATGGTAATGCTAGTCTTGTATGTCTTCTATGACTCTGTTGGATTAAGATGGCTTTTCTTGGAAAAATTAGTACATATGCTTTCTGCATTTTGGAGCTACTACTACTGTTTTTACCATCCCAATGCTAAAACAATAAGACTAAATTGATAGCCAAACTTCTCGACCAAAACAAGCTGAGATTTGCAAGATCTTGTATTAATGATTATATAAGATAAAATGAAGCTGGTTAAAGCAGTAGTTGATGCCAAATGTTGAAGTGACAAAGTTGGCGTGTATAAAACTACAAATTGAAGGTAACTGAAGATGATCCTTAAGTTTCTAGTAGAAGATTGAATGTGAAAAGTTTGTAGATGTGTAGAATCTTTATATAGTCATAATTGTAAATTATCTTAAAGATCATAATTTTTCCTTGGGAGTTCGCAACCTCCTCCCAAAAGGGAGAAAAAAGAATTCAGTAGGAGTACAAAATATACGTAGTTATCATTATACAATAATGGTAGTTTTCCTGTGGGAACTTGCTAAGACCAAGATATCATGTAGTTGTTTATGTTTATTTAGGTGTCTGAAACTCCTACAGAGTTTTCAGTTTTGGGAAGTTGGGAAGTATGGGTGGGGGGTGTGAGACTGCAAACATTCTCTTACGATTTTACCTTTAATGCAACTGAGATAGTTGGCTTGGATGCCATATTCTGAAAATGCCCTCTTCCATTGGATATTTTCTAAAGAAGTTTTAACTTAGTAATAATGTTGTGGAGTAGGTTTTTTTTTTCATTTTATTAATTCCTCCATATATTCTATTATAAATCTTGCAGTATACATCTGGTCCTTATATCCACTATTGTACTTATTTTTTCTCATTGTTTTTGTAATTCTGTTCAACAATTTTTAACAATAACATCAACTCAAAAAGGTTTCAATTTTGGGTGATTCTATGGCAAACTTGACATCTTAAGAGGTCGAGCTTTCTTATTGTTAGATGTATCCTGAGGATCTCACCGTAGATAACCAAGATAGAACACGTTGGCATCTTAAGGCTTTGTTTCTTTGTCATAATTCAACCCATGGATTATTAAGGTGACAATCGCCTCTAACAGTGAATAGATTGCTACCGAGTGCCGACTTTTATTCAAGTTCTTGGATCTCTTAGTTTAGAAACTAAGAAATCACTACTAAACAGTCAGAATTGGCAAAACTCCCCTTGAAATTTATCTTCATCATTTGACATAAAGAGCAAAATAATGTTAGTGAGCTATTTCTGTTGCCACCTTGTTTGGCTCATCTCATAACTTGTCAACTACTAAGATATCTAGCTTGCTTGGATGGATGTGTTAGAGATAGTAAAATCCATTCCTAAGCCTTCTCCTAGCTCTAGCAGCTTAAGCTATTGTGGTTGTTAGTTACTGATAGGGTTTTGTCCCTCTTTCTCCTAATTAAATTTTAATTGAACAGTTAGGGTTTCCTAGGGAAGCATTTTTCCAGCTTCAAAAGTAAGCAGTAAGAAAAGAGGAGATGGAAGGAAACAAATTAGTAAACAGCTAAAATAGAAAATTCTTCACTAATTCTGTCCCTATCTAGTGTGTTTGGATTGACGAGAACGGAAGAGAAGTGGATGGAAGTGAAATTATAATTTTGAGTTTTTCTTTGATTTGGATTTAAATTAAAGAAAATGTCAAACTAAAATTTCACCTAAACAGTTTAGTTCAAAGAAGCTAAAGTCAAATTAAAAGGCTATCATGTCAAATAGCTTAGTTTGACTACCTAATGCAAACCTAAAGTCAAAGTAAAAAAGCTATTTTACATAGTTAATTCATTACACTATCAGATATCAATGTCTTGTTTGACTTGGGTTGCAAAGCAAAAGCTCCTTTTTGGTCTTTTGGTGGAAATATGCAATATAAAGTCCTTACCTATTTGACTTGCTGGCTATTTCATACGTAGAGGATAGAAGCATCCATTAATTTCTGAGATATATTGGTTGTGATTTGTGTTGCTTTCAAAGTATCCTCTTTCGGAGAACTTGAATTATTTTAGATAGTTATGCCTAAAATTAGCCGACCCCACCTAGTAGGAAAAGGCTTTGATTGCTGTTGTTTATGCCTAAAATGATTTCATGTTTCAAGGGTTCTTTTCCTCTTTATTGAAGGAAACTAAAGAGAAAAACACGAAGTCCACATTGCGATTTTTGACATATTTTATAGTTGTGGTCATATTTTTTACATTTACTCCGGGTTTGAATTCCTTGTTCTTTCTCTATTACATGTGTATTGTTACTTGTTGGACTTTTCTTGTGTGATTTTCAAACTCTCTGACTTGTATTATCTAAAATATAAGAAATTTGGGCAACTATACAACAGCAAACAAGGTCTTTTCCCAGTGAGATCGGCTATATGGATTAACTCGACCCCAACGCATTTTATCTTGGTTCTTGCTCATTTGACACTGTAGTTGAGCTATACAGCACGCTACTTTTAGGCAACGACCTAGGATTAACAAGTTCGTGTCACTAATTCTTACTTGGAAAGATTTGACAAAATTTTTAGCATAGGCAGACTTATATCTAAGCAACTCTGTGGTGTGTTTTTCATGGGTATGTTGATTGTGGTTCTTAGCCTCCATTGACTAACATTCTAGCCAGTGCTTAAATTTTCTCTATGAATTGAATGCAGGAAGAGCTGGAGCAACTTGAAAGGATGGAGAAGGCATCCGCCTCATGCAAAGAGTAAGCTCGAAAGCAAGAAAGATAGAATCTTGATTAAACTAGCAATTTGGTTCCCATAGTTGTTAATCCCCCTTTTAGCTTTAGCACTAAAAAGTTAACGAGTGTGTGAGTTAGTCCTAAAAATAACAAACTCATTGCATGTTAGTACTTTTGTCGTCTAGTCACATACGGATGCCGAAAGGACTAACATGAAACTAGTTTGTTATTTCTGGTACCAAATTGTTAATTTAGTTTAGCATCTCTATGTTTAATAACTGATATTCTAAATTCTTATTGGTAATTTTTATCAATTTTTCTTTTGCCAGAATGCTGAGTAATGTGGAAAAGAGACCTGATCCCTTGCTCCCAGTGTAAAGTCTCCTCTTAAATTATCTCATTGTCATTTTAGGGTGTGTTTGGTTTGTGAAAATATTTTCAATTTTCATTTTCAAGGTTTCAGACATGTTTGTTATGTAAAGTTGAAATTATGACCATACTTGTTCCAAGTCAAATAACTCTAATAACAATATTTTTTTTTTTTATTGATTTTTTAGTTTGACTATAATGAAACGATAATATTTATATGATAAAATAATTTACTTCCTTAAAAGTTAATTATTTGAAAATGCTGAAAGTGTCTTTTAGACACTTCACCTTTTCAGAAAATATTTTCTGTTAAACCCTACCAAAATTATCCTGGTTTTTATTTTTTTTTTCCTAAGAACTCTATTTTTTTCTGGTATGGCAGAACAATGGGTCCCTTGAATCCTTTATGGGATAGATGGTTTGAAGGTCCTCAAGATTCCAAAGGTTGCAGATGCTGGATTCTCTGAAGAATATATTGCTCATAGCAACCATTATTGTCTGTAGTAGCATCATGAGCTTCAGGTCTGAAAGAAAAGTGTGGCAGTTTCTTACATTCTTTTTTCTTTATTTTCCCTCTTTGGATTGGCCTGAGAAGTGTGGAAGTTTTGAAACAATATTGTTTTTTGGCCAATTTTCCCATGAAATGCTTCCTTGTGCAGATGACAATTAAAGCAAATACATAGTTTTGATGTTTGAGAGATCAGCTTCTTTGTGCAGATGATTATGTATACCAACACTTGGTTGTTGTTAACAGATTTGTTAGATTTATATTTTTCTGGACAAAACTAAGACAAACTTTTCTTTGTCTTGGATATGAAGTTTTCTAATAAAATTATTAACATTTAAATTGTAAAAAAAAATATTTGTGTAAGTTGTTTTATAAAAATCTAATATCAAACACCGAAAATTTGGGCACAGATGTCAAAATTGCTCTTTTTTTTTAATTTGATAGATATAACAATAAACTTATAATTTTACTTATTTTGATAAAAAATATAATGTATCAAACAAATATTTTAAAAACTTGTTAAGAGTAAATTACTGTTTTGGTACTTAAATTTTCATTTGTCAAAATTTAGTTTTTAAATCATGAAAACATTTCTCAAAGATTTTACATCTCAATCCCTAAACTTCAAATGTAAAAACTAAATTGTGATATTCTTATGATTCTTAAATTAAATCGAGATAATTTATATCTTTTAATAATTAAATTTGATATTTTTATAATTTAAAAACTAAATAGATATAAGTATATTTTTTCAAGAATGAAAACAGAAATTTACTCTATTATTTATTAGTTGAAAATGATAAAGCTAAATTTATATTAAATTTAAAATATTGATTGGTAATATATAAAGATATTTTCATCAAAATGAGACAAGTCTAACTATAACATTTCTCCAATGAATTGTTTACTTCAATGTTAAAGTGAGTGAAATGAGGGATTTCATTCTCTATGGTCCAAACAATACCTCTCCAAAGAAAAAGAAAAAGAAAGAAAGAAAGAAATAGGTTGGGAGGTTAAAAGAAATTCTCCATTCCATTGCAGAATGCTTGTCAATAAATTGTACACAAACTGAAACAAACAATCTACAGATTTGCACGGCCTTGCTGTTCATTTTCAATGTATAAATGATACAAATTTCCGTCACTCATCACTCAAACTCAGTATGACTGTATGAGTACATCATGAAAATGAAACTTTTATCTATGTTTCTTCTTCACGATGGTGCCTTCCCGGTTACTCGCTGCGCAATCCACCCGAGACCGTCGTACAGCCCGTCACCGGTGAGGGCACTGCAGGCTTGTATGTGCCAATCATGATTCTTGATGCTGTGTAGAGATAGTGCATCAGTGATCTCAGCAGGAGTCATAGCATCCTTGAGGTCCTGTTTGTTTGCGAAGACTAGAATCACAGAATTCTGCAATTCTTCATGCCCCAGCAGCCTGAAAAGTTCATCCTTCATAATGGAGATTCTGGCTCTGTCACTGCTGTCTATTACCGCAATTACAGCATGAGTCCCTCGATAATACGTCGCCCATGATGTCCGGAGTCTTTCTTGCCCACCTAGATCCCAGACCTAAAATGAATCATAGAATTTAGTGAGTAATATTTCAGCAAATTCAAGATTACATACAAATAATGTATCGATCCTTTGGCCCAACAACAAACAGTAAGGGAAGGAACAATAAGTACTAAGGAGGTCAAAAACGCCCCTCTAGAACCTGAAAGTCGAGACAAGGTTTTAAAAGAAGTAACAAATTTTACTTCCCTCCAAGCCAAAAAAAGAAAGAAAGAATGTAAGAAAGATCTTCCTATTTTATGAAAAAGCAACTCAAGCAGCTGAAAACAGTTGTCCGTTTCACCAATTGAGGAATAGAGGAAGTACGTAAAGGTTTAAAAGGGGAGGGGGAATAGAATTAATGTGATAGAGTATACACTAAAAAGTAAAAAGTTATCGGCCGGAGTTCAGCTAAAGAAAAACTTAGCAACCTTCTATGTGCAACTACAACAAATGACAAAAATGAAGAGCTATAGAGAACAGGAAAGCCAAGAAATCTTATTATGGGAAGAATTCCGACTTCAGAGATAAACAATCATCTGACTCTGCAACGTGAACTGGCACGGCAGATTTGGAAATAGATTATTCCGTAGTTTTGGTGAGTTGGATTTTTCCAGTTGATCAGTAGGCTGCTTTAGCTATTAAGTTTAATGGTTTGGGTGGAAAAATGAGCATGAAGTTCTCTAGTAGTGGAAGTATTAGCAGGATTATCATGAAGTTTAATTGTTTGGTTAGAGCAAATTGCAAGAGTATTCAATCAGAGAACTTTCTCACGTCAATCTCTATGAGAAAATTTTTATGTTCTTCAGCTTATGGTTTTATCTTGGGGGAGAGGAGGGGAGAGTTTCGCTACGGATTTACCAAGGGATTGGAAAGTTCTTCAGAGCTAAGTCTACTGTTCTTTGTTTTGGAACTACTACTTGTCTTCCATTACTTTATGTGTATATTATTTTCTCTTATCGTAAATACTCTCTTGTTCTATCTTGGAAAAGAACTCTTAATAACAACAATCAAAGCCTTTTTCCCACTAGATGGGGTTAGTTATATGGATCAAACATTGCCAACGCCCAATGTGTTCCATCGTTACACATTTCTATAATTAGGTTATTAATAATTAAATCCATCTTAATAGTTTCTCCTATTGTTTTCTTTGGTCTTCCCATTCCTCTAGTGATTAGACTATCTTCCATCCGATTAACTCTATGTACAAGAGCCTCTAACGGCTTTCTTTGTCCATGACCAAACCACCTAAGGCATGTTTCAACTAATTTTTCTATAATAGGTACTACCTCAACTCTCTCTCTAATGCAAAAATTAAAAAATTATACATGACACAAAGAACTTAACAATGTTCAACTATCTTCCACACACATCCAAGTCTTGCACTGATCTGATGAAAGTTAATACCCCAGAAAGTACTATTTTGATTCATACTTAAATAGTAGGCCCCCAAGCAGTACTATCAGGAATCACCCGCAAGTCAGAAGGGCATCCGACATAAAACAAACAAAAAATGGCCATTACCAGATCCTGGACATGATAGTAACCTCTTTGATTTCCAGATTTTTTTATACTAAAACTTTATATACATATGCGGGAGATGATACTAACTTGACAATTCACTCCTACCAATCAAAGTTGTATCACTCCATACTTGCATTTTGCTCTACCAAGGGTCTGACTGAAGTGGGGATCAAATAAACAGGGTTAATTTGAAAAAAGAGCTTTCTACATCATTTTGAGTAAGGACAACGTTTACCTACCAGAAGAGAGTACCTAAAGCAGCATTCATTTCACAGACAGCGACCACAAATATACAAAAAATGCAGAAAATTTATGGAAGAGAATCACATCAGCTACTGATGTATGGGTGATTTTTATATAATGCAGCGTTCACTCTAGTGAGATGCTTTATACAAAAATGTCCTTTGCATGTTCAATATGGACACTGAATCTATTCTTGTCACATGCATCTCAATTAAGTATCAAATGTTATTAAAACCTTTCCGTCAATATTATCTTATGCCTTATTTTTCACTACAGCTTTTAACAACTTCACCAACGCCCTGCCTTTTATTTGAAAATGCACATTATCTGTCCCCCCCCCCCCCCCAAAACCTTTTTTTTCCAATAGTTGAAATATGCCTAAAATTAATCTAGCTGGAGATTGCATCTCCAAGAATGTCTCATAATAGAGCCCGAAGGAATTGCCTCCAGCTCTGATTATACCCTTTTTTTTATTTTTGAATTTGAATCACGTTTGTCCCAAGTGTGACACTGATATTTCTAATGAATTTGAATCACCAGCTTTTTACATGAAAATGCTGCTTTTTCCCCTTCTTCTAATAACTGAAATATGCCTAGATTGATCCAGCTTGAGATTGCATTTCTGAGTATGTCTCATGATAGAGCCCAAAGGAATTCCCTCCTGCTCTGATTATACACCTATTAATTTCTTGAATTTGAATCACCTTTGTCACAAGAGTAACAATGATATTTCTAATGCTCATATATGCAATTTTAATTCTAAAACTTCACAATAAAATAATTCAGTTACAAAAAATAACGACATCTCTGACCAACATCATAAAGTAAGAGATTTATAAATTATAAGTAATCACTTTCTTTTGATAATTGTAAATAAATGTAAAAACTGAAAACTACACACGAGTTGACATTTTAAGCCTAATCTAAACGCTAATAAACCAAAGGAATACAACATATCAATATTAATTTGTATTATAGGAAAGAACGAGAAGGAAAAAAGTGAGGCACTAAATTTAAAATTTTGAGATTGTACTGTTGCATATCTTGCTTGCTTCATTATGAAGAAGGAACAAAATTAATGCAATTTCACAACACCATAAGAATAAGCATGGAATCCGAAAGGACTTGAAAGCCCATTGCCCCTCCCAGATCGGAATGAAAGTACAATTCCAGCATCCACAAGCTTAACCCCAAACATGAACTTTTGAGATTCGAAAGACATCTTGATGATAATTGAAATGATTAAATGAATCATCTCCAAAATTTGCTTTTCCTTTTTCAAAACTTATTAATAATGTCCTATGCAAGTTCAAATAGCTTATGTCATTCGTTATGGCATCATTCAAAACAATAAAGAAAATAGAGCATAAAATGTATAAATTTGTCTCCTACTCTGACATAAACTAACTTCAAATTTCAAGACAGCTCCAAAATGCCTCAATGCAGGCTAAAAGCTTCAATATGTGTCAAAACTCAAAACAGCTTCAAGAACAGCATAACAAATTATTTTTCAGAATGACCAAATTTAAATATATAAGAGCGCGTGTTGTGTATTGTAAAGTAACTCTAAATTCTAGTAACTTTATTCATTTCGATATGCTTGTTGCCATGTCCATGGCATATATTTCAATTTTCACCAGCATTTTATTTAATGCACCCCCACATTAGCCTTATCCTAGATTTTAATAAAAATTGCTCTGTATCAAATATGATATCTGAGCCTGTCTCGGAGGAACATTAGCCACTGGTTGCAGTATCCTCGTGATGATTTTAAGGGACTCAAAAAATGCATCTGACTGCAATCAGCTGAATTTATTTCCATTCGGCAATTTTGCAAGTAGGTCCTCACTATCATCACTTCAGAAATGACTTATGATGGAAGAAAGCTATAAATATATATAGCCAAGAGGTGGACATGAATGCATAGCCATCTTCTCTTTTAGAAGGAGAACATAAAGAGAACAAATGAAAAAAAACACCAAGAAACAGATAGAATGTTTCCTAGTCTTCTCAAGGCATGACAAGTACCTTTTATGCCAAGTACTAGGCCAAATGAATAGAAGCAATTTCCCATCTCCTCTTAAACAAGACATAAACTTCATCCACTATATTATATATCCGTTTAGGTTAACCTTGTCCATTACTTCGCACATATCTTTACTAACCCATCAGTTGATGAGCCAAAAGCAGTTTATAAAGAGTGGAGAAAATAATCTTTTAAAGCATGAGCAGAATATGAAAAAATCATTCATAGAAAATGTTCAACGCACCTCGAATCTTATATTCTTGTAAACGAGCTCTTCGACGTTGCTACCTACAGTAGGGTTAGTAGTGACAACCTCACCCAGATGTAACTTATATAGGGTCGTGGTCTTCCCAGCATTATCCAACCCAACAACCACAATCTTATACTCCTGGGCAGGGAATAACATGAACCAAAACTTCGATATCAATGCTCCCATCCTTATTTACCTAGAACATCATCAAAATAATTAAATGAAAAACTCCCAATAAGGTAAACTATACATCTGAATTCCAACCAAAAGACACACAACTTGCGTTGGATCGAAGTCAATTTTTAAGATCGACAATATTGCATGGATCAAAATTAAGTGGGGGAAAAAAATCGAACCTGAAGTAGTTCTGAGGAGATTGCCTAAAATAGTTAGATTGCTAGCGCTTATCAGAGAATAGAGATGATGGGGATCGGAATTCTTGAAAACCTAATCGCGAAGAAATAATTTTTCGTTCAGAAAGTTTTGAGATCCATAGAATTGTACTAATAATAATAATGGGAGGAAAGAGATCAAAAGCTTGCAAACCTGTGATCGAAGGACTGGGCGGAATCGGAGGCTATGAGGCGGAGACGGCGGTGGCGGGCGGCGATCAGGGAGATTGGATTTGGAGATGAAGGCTGAGTCCAAAGGGAATCGGTTTCGTCTTCTTTTTTCTTGCTTAAAGCGCAAGTGTGTATATTTAGGACGGAATCGATATCTAATTCCTGAGTTTGAATTTTTGTTTTTAAAAAAGAAATATTAAATATTAAAATAAACCGTGTTAGAAAATTAGTCTTTTTATTTCACCTTTTTTTATAAAATTTTAATTCTACTTCTTATATCAAATACATTTTTCAATTCAAACCCTAAACCCTAAATTAAACGTAGCCTTAGGGTGTGTTTGATTAATAGAGTGGAGAATGTAATGAGAATGTGAATGTTGGATATAATAAAAATATCATGTTAATATGTTGTGATGTAGTTGGATTAAAAGTGGATAAAATGATCAGTTTATCCTTATATTAGAGTGAGAATAGAATACCTCTACAAAAAAAAAGTGAGAATAGAATACAAGTGGATAAAAAGTAAGGACAAAAATATAATGTATCACATTGCAAAAAGTAAGGTATGTTTGGTAGGGAGAATGTTGGACAAAACAACGTACCAAACATACCCTTACTTTTCCTAATTTAATTGGCTAAATTGTTATTTTGATCCTTCATATTTTACCAAAGTTTACTTTTAATCCATTATATTTCAAAAAGTTTTTTAAGTTCTGTTTTATTAGTGAGATTAAGAATTTAAAAATAATTTAATATTTATTAATCTAATATTAAAATTCAACAAGAGTAATAAAGATTTTATTGGGATTATAACAAAAAAATTTCATCTTTATAGCTAAGGTGTTAAATGTTGAAGATTTTTCTTTATTTTTAAACTGTATACTTATATTGATAGTTAAATTTTATTATTCTATTATATAATTATATTCTATAGAAAGTAGATTTTCTATTATTTAATTTATTATTTTAAAATAATATTAGATAGTTAGTAACAAAGTAAAAAAGTTATAAATACTTTTTATTATTTAATTTATATTTTAAATTTAATAATTATTTTATATTATATTTAAAAATTAAAAACATCAAATATTATTTATTTTTATTTTAAAATATAAAAATTATTATTTTATATTAATTTTAATTAAGCTAAAAATAAATTACATGTACATACATCTAAGACTGATTTGGTATTAAAAATATGGTGAGAACGAAACAGGGGTAAAGTAGATATTTTATGATTTTATCACAAGTACTAATTTTTCGATACCTCCAATTTTGGAGTGTTTTCCCAAACTAGCAAACCCAAGAATATAAAAGATGTGTACCAAACTTCAAACCCACATTCATTTCCTCAACCAAACTTTATAACAAACAAGGCGGAAATAATTCACACTACATAATATAAAGCCTTATTACATGGTACAATTACTAGCATATATTTTCGGACCTAAATTATTGGCCTAACCCAACTTTTAATGGGCCAAGGGTCGACCCATGGGCCTAAATAGGCAAAGTTCCTTAAAATGAACCAAATTTGTCTTGATTCAACGTAACTCTTGTCATTTTAAGGATTAAGTTGAACCAGTCCCATGAGCTGAGCCTATTTTAACATCGCTACGGCTTAGTCAAATTATTCATGAACCACCATCACAAATATATATATTTATATATATATAGAAGCCGATGATGACGATGGATCAGTTGTGTTTAGGGACCCACAAAACATCGCCTTCCGATAGGAAGTGGCACACCGGAACACTCCCCGGCTTCACGTTGAGGACTTGGAAGGCCAAGTGTTCGGGGTTCCACTCTGAGGTATCAGCATGACATACCGCAACGGCTTTCACGCGCGTCCCATCAGCCCCCTCCAGCAGCACCGTATAGGCCACCGTGGTCTCCGTTTTGTGGCAGTAAAACACGGCGTAAGGGAACTTCCGCTTGTGGCACACCACGGCCTTGCGCTCCCCCACTCGCTTCACTCCACGCGCTACCGTGTACTCTTGTGTTCGGGCCGTCTCTTGTTGGGCCTGGGTGGACAAGGCCTCCAAGTTATTTCCGAGCCTGGAAGTGGCGAAGTCCAGCATGGACTCCAACGACGTCGCACAGTACTTCTCTTCTCCTTTGATCCCTACCTCCTCTTGACCAAAAAAAAGAATCCCTTCCTTCTCACACTCCTCTATGGTTTTCTTCATCATCTCACCATCCTCTGATTTGGAATTTATCGAAAACTCCTTAAATATGTCATCAACCTACAAGAAATAATGTAGTTTTATGTATCACAAGTAATTTGTTCTCCATAAGTTTGAGTGTGTAGTGCATATAAAAGTCTCTTGTGTTAATTATTATTTTGGTCCCTAAAAAAAGTATTATATGTCTCAATTTTGTTCTACAAGATTCTTAAATTTAATTATTAAAAAATAAAAATATAAATTTAATCCTTAAAATATGTAATATGTCTCAATTTAACCCCTAAAAAAAAAACTTTAAGTTAGTTATGAATGTATATTCACAATTTTATTGCACCAGAGTGACACGTGTACTTTTAGGAAAAAAGGTCAATTTTGGTAGTAACATTTTTTAACGTTTTCATTATTCAATATTAAATTGAGACAGATTACATCTTTTAATACTAAAATGATAATTTAGTTTTATGAAAACATCTTTCGAAATAGAGGATAAAAGTTTAATACTACCGTACTACTGAAGTTCGGTGCATCCCTCCAATAATGTAAAGCCGTTTGTTAATATTAATAGAAATTCACATTAATAAGGATTTACCTTGAATGGTTTAAGGGCCAATTAATTTGAGGGATGTATTGAAGTTCAATACTATCGTACTACTGAACATCTCCTCCGAAAATAGATTATGTGCTGGCTATTGTAATTAATTATTACTAGAGGCTTTACATGTACATACGTACATATAACTTATTTTTTAATTTTAAAAAATACAATATAAAATAATTATAAAAATTATATTTTAAAATAATAATAAATTAAATATTTAATTATTTTTTAATTCTGGATTACTCTGGTATCTTTCTTATCTTTTTTCTGCATTCTTCCATTATATAACTTTTTTTTATTCTTTAATTATATAATAATTATTTTGTGACACTAAAAAAAAGTTTGACACCAAAAAGTACCAAGTTATATTAGTAAATATGACCCAATCCATTTATGACCCAACCCAAACTCACCCAACCCACCCATTTTGTCATAGATACATACCTTGTCGGAGGAGAAAGGTATGGAATTGGCAAGTTGACGAGGGAGGAAGGAGGCTTGATTGGAGGACTTGATGAAGCGAAGGTTGAATTTGTGAGAAGGCTTGAGGTCCTTTAATAAGAAGGGCGATCCCACGTTTATGATGTATCGTGTCGCCACCTAGATTTCCTTTTCCTGTGTGTACGTTCATACCGCATTTCACAATATTATTTTAAAAAATACAATATAAAATAATATTGTTGAAAATAATATTATTGACAAATATAAAAAATTGTTGACCGTTGAAAATACTATCATTGAATTTTTTTTCAATAACTTATTTTGACGGTCAAAATTTAATTATTTAAAAAGTATTTTTTGCAACAATTAATAATGGTCGTCGAAATAAAAGTTGTTAAAAATACTCTTTTTTCTTGTTGTGATGAAATATATATAGGCAAATAGCTAGAATTTTCAGTAGTAGTACAGTGGTACTAAATTTTAATATATTTCTCCAATTAATTGGTCTCTAATTCATTTAATATAAGTGCTTATTAATGTGAGTTTCTATTAATATTAATAAATATATGGTATATAATTAGAAGGATGTACTAGTGAACTTTTTTTTTGGTGGGATTAGTTTGTACTAGTGAACTTTTATCCGAATGTTGTAAATGCACAAATTAAATAGCACAAAATTAATTAATTAACAATATATGCAATTATACTCTTTCTGGTTCACAATATCTGCTTTGTTGGAGGTTTTTAATTGGCCAAATTACTCTTTTGGTCCTCAACGTTTGCACGAAGTTTAATATTGGTCTTCAACGTTTTATTTTGGGTTAAAATTGGTCCTCTAGCGTAACATCCGTATGGTTTTTCCATTAAATGCTGATGTGAAATGCTTATATGGTACACCCTCTCTCCTACGTGTCATATTTAAATGACATAACACTCTCTCTTACTCCAACTCAGCAAAACAACGCCGTTTTGATTCAAAACAGAACATTTAAATGAATCAAAACGGCGTCGTTTTGCTGAGTTTGAGTGAGAGAGGGTGTCATGTCATTTAAATATGACATGTAGGAGAGAGAGTGTGCCACATAAGCCTTCCACGTCAGCATTTAATGGCAAAACCAGGCAGATGTTACGCTAGATCAGGACCAATTTTAACCCAAAATAAAACGTTGAGGACCTAAAATAACTTGTTTGAAACGTTGAGAATCAATATTAAACTTCGTGCAAACATTGAGGACCAAAAGAACAATTTGGCCTTTTTAATTTTTTTCAAAAGATTTGCTGCTTTTCCAAAATCAAGAAATCAAGATCTATTGCTTTTTATATATATATATATTTATCCTTACCTTTTCTCGAGACAAGAGTAATGAAGAAAGAGCAAGTAAGAGTAACTTAGTAAGGGTAATTTATTCTTTCTATCTCACATTTCTTTACTTTTTAGGTGAACCAATAATTTTCTTGATCTATATGCACTTAATTACTTTAAAAAATAAATATTGTAAACAGGGGATAAAAGTTCAGTAGCACCGTTCTACTGAACTTCAGTGCATCCCTCCAATAATGGCGTGCCATTTGTTAATATTAATAAGAGCTCACATTAATAAGAACCCACCTTGAATGGATTAGAGACCAACTGATTAGAATAATGTATTAAAGTTCAATATTACCGTACTACTGAACATCTACTTGTGAATCGAAAGAAATATATATACTAACCAGCAGGGTTAAGGAGATCAACGATGGATTTAGGCATTGGAGTATTGCCAAGTGTAGATATATGGCAGCATCCGTTGCCAACACTATAGCCTGCAATAATTCATATAAATATGCATGCACGCATGCATGCTTTTGCATTAGCAGAAGTCCGGATTTTCTGCTGTCTATATACAATTCTTCTGTCCAGATTAACCAGAGTTACAATCGTAGTTAAAAATATTTGGTCACAATTTTTCAATCGGTTACCAGACAGCATCATCGAATAACAGCAGAGAATACATACTCTTATTTTTAAGGAAGAAAGAGAAATGGAAACCTTCACTTGCTAATTAAAAAGAAAAGTAATATAATTAAGTTATTGGTGAAATTACTCACGGCGAGGAAAGCAAAGATGGGAAGGAGTACTGAAAACTCCATATTTTTTAATTAAGAAGAAGATATATTGCTGCAAGTTGTGAGAGGAAATGGGAAGCCATGGATGAGCTTATATAGAGGAAGGGATCGGAGGGGTGGGTAGGGATAGCAAATAATGGGTGGCCAGGTAGTGGTAGTGGATACTAAATTATTATTTTTATTATTTGTATCCAAAGTCGTTCGATATATATAATATCTGAATCCTACCTAGTAAGATCGGATTAAAAAAATATCATTTTTAATATTCATATTCAAAATAATTCGATATCCGAAATACTCAAAACACTAAAAAATTTTGAAACACCCAAAAAAAAAAGTAATGAATATTGGATACTCTACTATAATTAAGTAATTACTCAATATCTAATATCCTATATTTATCTAATAAATAAATAGTTATAAAAATAAAATCTCAAAATTAAAATATACATTATTGTTATAAATAAAATTAAAATGAAAAATTCTAATAATATTAAAATTTAAAAACACACAATTTTGTTTAATAATAATAATAATGTAAATTATATTTAATATTATATTCTATAATATACGTTATTTGGATGTCGGATATCGAGTACAATATCCGATAACTCATTTATGATGAATATAAGGTATTCAAAATTAATATTCGCACTCACCCAATATTTAATGAAGGTCAAATGCTCATTTTAGTCCTTTATGTTTCACCCAAGTTTTAAATTAGTCATTTATGTTTCAAAAGTTTCAAATTGGTCCTTTATGTTTCCCAGAAGTTCCAAATTGATCCTTCCGTCCAAGTTCGTCCATTTCTTCCATTAAGTGCTGACGTGGCGTGCTGAGGTGAATATATCATCTCTCTTACATGTCCGTTTAAGCTGACGTGTCATGACACGTCATTGCCATGTCATCTTCTATTCATCTTATGTGATGGTGTGGCAATAACGTGGCATGAATCCTCAGCGCGCTACGTTATCAATTAACTTAAAAAATTGATAGAAGTGGATGGAATGACCAATTTGGAACTTTTGTGCAACATAAAGGACCGATTTAAAACTTTTGAAACTTGGGTAAAACAAATATGACCAAAATGAACCTTTTAGCTATTAGATATGGGATAACTTTTGGGAAGGAATATTATTAGATTGTAGATACTCATTTTTTAGCTAAGGTGGGTTGGTAGAAATGGTCAATGATCCGGAGGAAAGTTCTCGCCTTATCCATAGGCGAGGGTTCGAATCCCCTAAAGCCATCCAAAATCCTACTTTGGTGGGCATCCTTCCCCAGAGAGAACCCTTGGTACCCAAGGGCTAATTGAGTAGCTGCGACTGGGTAAAACAGCTTTCGGTGCCTGTGCAGTAATCCTTTGGGTTTGGCCTCTGTTGGTCTCCCCAACATGCCACTGACGTTCTGCCCGGTAATACTTGGGAGTGTCTTCCCTTGTAACCATTTTCAACACACAAAACAAAAGATACTCATTTTTTAAGTACTCATTGTCATCCTTAGCTATGTTTGGTAAGATTACCAAACAGTACAATCCATATATTTTCACGGTTTTCAAAAAAACTTTATATCATATTTTTTACATATCAAACACACTTTTCATCCTACTTTTTCTCTTTCTTATTTTTTTCATATCTCTCTTCTCACTTTTTTTTTATAATATTTACTTTACATTTCTTCCCTTCACCATTTGTGATAGCGAGTTTGAGGTTAATATGCTTGAAGCAACTTATACCACCAATTTTTGTCGACATGGTTTAATGTAGGGATAGCAATCTTATCCGGATCTAACGGGTATCAGGAAAATTTATCTGTTGGGTCCGGGTTTGAGTATTGAAAAAATGAGTCTGGGTCTGGAGATTTTAACGGATAAAATTTTGAGTTCGGGTCTGGGGATGGGTAAGGGTGCATTCACCCCGAACCCAGACCCGGTGATATAATATATATAAAAATAGTTTATATAAAAATATATTATATATATCATATCAAATTAAAAAAAATTACACTCACCTCACCATCACATGACACCCATTTACACAAACTCAATCAGACTCTCGTCTCACTCGCCCACCCACCCCCATTTACGAATCACAATTCACACATTCACATTTCACACCATATTTTATGTCTGTATTTGTTTATTTAAGGATGAATTTAGACTTTTTATGTTTATTTTATTGTGTGTTTGAAGTTTGTTTTTCTTAAAATTAGAAATAAATAAATTTATAAACGTGTGTTCAATACTTGTGATGAAAGTAGCAAATTTTGTAAAAAAAATAGTAAATTTTCCGGGTCCGAGGCCGAGTCTGGGAATCTAAGCATTCGATGGGTTCGGGGATGGGTATCAAATTTCATACCTGGCCGAGGATGAGTTCGAAAATGAGAAAAATATTAACTACCAAAATTGAAAAATATAATATCCTACCCAAACTCTATTTATTGTCATTCTAGTTTAATGACTCCAACTTTCTCTGCCTCAATCACTTTAATGCCTATTATTAGTGATTGGACAGGTGGAGAGATAACAACTACACAAATTTATTAGGAGGGTAGTATCTCATATTATATTTTTTGTATACAATATTATTCAAATATAATTCTTTGCTTTAAGGAAAATAAAATATATATTCTTCCAAACAAATCATCTTCTACAAATATTATTTTATTAGAGAGAATTTTTATTTGAAGTTCTATTAAACATCTTTCACAACAAAAATTCGAACACAAGGTCATCGTGTTGTGAGGATCAGACTAGCCATTTTCATTATACTTAACTCTATTAATTAATAAAATAATGTTTGAGAAAACATCATATATAACAACAACAATAACAACAATCAAAGTCTTTTTTTACTAGGTGGAGTTGACTATATGGATCAAATGACGCCAACGTATTTTGTTTTTACTCATTTCTATAGTTAAGTTATTAATAGCTAAATCTATCCTAATATAATAAAAGAATATAAGAGTAAATGAGAGAATATTGTAATGTGTGTATTGCTGAATGAATTGTACTGCATTTATAACGAACCTAATGGCATGTTTAGGATTATATCATGAAGGAGAAGAGGAAGGAATGGATAGAGTTCACTGGGTCTCACCTATTTTTTCACTTTTTCATTTTCATCAACTTTTTTAAAAAAAGAAAAAAAGAAAAAAAATACAAAATGTCTATTATACCATTTGATTTGACACAATCATAACTTTATTTTCTTTTAATTATTTTACTATAAGGGACAAAGTAGTAATTTTAATACATTCCCATTCCATTTTCATTCCCAATTTTTACTACCAAACATAACAAATACATTCTCATTCCCTTTACCTTTCCCTTTTCATTTCTGCGTAAAGAACGTGTCCTAAATCTACAATCCGGTACAAAGAAAAAGAGATTTTGTTATGAACTCCATCACATGAAATCAAATTGATTCTCTGTAATTCGAGTCTCAAATCTTAACTTCCGCCCCATAACCTTTTTTCATAACTTTATAGTATGGCTCATTATTTTGATCCCCTTATAATTTGCACAATTATATATATCTCTCTTGTTCTTATACATTAGGATCAAAGTACTTTTCCTTCATTTATTTTATATTTTCTCATACATTGCGTGCTTCCATTTGAGAAAACATCATAAGCCAAAAAAATGTTAATGATAATTAAAGACAATCAAGATATTTTTATCATCACATAACTTATATTAGAATATGATAACATTTTGTTAATTACTAATTTTACATTTATTATTTTTAGTTAATTAATAATATGGACAATAGTCATTTCTCGGCCACTTCTTTGGTGTTATCATTTTTTCTTCGATAATAATTGTCTTCATCAGAGTGGTGAAATAATTGAGTTCGAATCTTATACTGTTTAGGTTCATGCTGTCTTAATTAATCACAGTTAAATAACGTTAACAAAAATTTAGTCAAGATTAATAGTGCAAGACAGTGACATGAAAATGCCTTTTCAACTGCCTGTCTGCCTCCTAATTAATTTGGTCATAAATGATGCTCATCACATATGATGATATGATATGAGATGGGAGATTTCAATTATTGTATTGTTTATAATAGATAGGGATAAAAGTTCAATGGTACCATACCACTGAACTTTAGTGCATTCCTCCAATCATATAGTGACATTTGTTAATATTAATAAAAACTCACATTAATTAGGGCCCACCTTGAATGATTTAGAAACCAACTGATTGGAGGGATGTACTGAAATTCAGTACTATTGTACCACTAAATATTTACTCGATACATAGATATAATTATATTATATTTTGTGGATAAACTCATAAAAGTTCTCAGCTAACTGAACTTTAGTACAATTTCCAATCATTTTGTATTATTTTACAATATTAATAGAAGTCCATACTAATAAAAAAAAATTCGGAACTAAGTGATTAAAATAAATATACTTAATAATTCAGTATTACTATACTACTAAACATCTTATGACATAATATATATAACCTATTTAGTAAGTGGGTTGATTTAAAAATTTCTAACCCATTTATAAATAATTTGACCAACTATTCGAGAATTAAAAAGCACTTTGCCTCAAAGCAAAAATAGTACATCACTTTTATTTTATTAAGTAGTTATTTTTTAAAAAATTAAAATATATTTTTAAAAAAATGAGTGGCCTAGAGGCTAGAACTAGTCCGTTTAATGTTAAAATTAAATTACCAAAAGTAGACTTTGGCATTAAAATTTTGGATAATTTAACTCCACTATTAGGAGATGTTCGGTGGTATAATAATATTGAATTTCAGCATCTTTTCAATAAGTTAGTTTTTAAACTATTCAAGGTGGGCCCTTATTAATGTAAATTTTTATTAATATTAACAAATGTAGTAAAATATCAAGTTGGTCCTTTTTAGATGGCATTTTTCTCAATTTAATCCTTCTTAGATGCGCCTTCTCAATTTAGTCCATGAGGATGGGAACCGGAGAAGATTGTAAAATGTGCGTAAATTATAAAAGTTGCCCAAATAATTACATTAGACAGTCCTATTAATGTTTAAAATTTACAAAGTTGCCCCAAATTGTCCAACTCAGCATACTCAGTTAATAATTTTAACGGTAAGAACCAAATTGATAACAGAATAATCTTAAAATGACTAAATTGATAAGACATATCTAAAAAGGACCAAATTGAGAAAGATATCATCTAAAAATGATCAACTTGATATTTTACTCATTATCAAATGATTCTACATAATTGAAAGGATATAATATCGAACTTCAATAATACGATAATACTAAACTTTTATCCGGTTTAAACCTTAATAGGCCTATTAATTTAAAGTCAGTTTTATGAATGTTCCAGAGATATAATTGTCGCAATGTGGACTCCCATTATTATTGTCCTTGTCCAACTAAATAGGACACTTTTTTTTTAGGCAATTTTCTGTTATTCATTATTTTAATTTTACTAAATATAACATAGATGGAGGAAGTTTGGTTTTCCTATTTTTAGAAATATGTTATGGGACTAAATTATGAGTTCCCTTTAAAACATTTCATTCTATATGGTTGCATCGTTTCTCCATATTGAAAGTGACATATTGACTTAATATATATAATGAAATAGTATATGTTTTTCATGTATATAGTTAGATAATATAAATTACTCATTACATTTAAAATTCATAAATCAAAATATAATTTGTGTAACATAAATTATATTATTAATATTAAAATAAAATTTAATTATTGTTATTTTATATTTGTGACATTATTTGACCATTTGAATGAATGAACCAATTAACCCATTACTTATTAAACTTTTTAATTTGGTTTGGTGAAAGAGGAGAAATCTCTCATCAAAATATAAGTTAAGCACTAACAATGAACTTTATAACTTATTTTATAAGGAGTTTATATTTTTGGAATTTTTTTTCATGTATCCTTTAATAGTGAAATTTTTTTAAAATAATAATAATAATATTCAAGGTGCTTTTAAACTTCCTTATAAATACAATTTTATTATAATTCAAATTTGAAACCAATCAAAATAATCCGTACTCTTTTGTACCTCTAATTACTTTCGAATTTTCGATGACAATCCCGACCCGTTTGATTTGTGAAATTAGAGGAATATAATAAAAATATGAATAAATGTGAAATTAAAGGGATATAAATTTTTACTCACACATAAAAATTTCAATGATTAAATTGGAGAGAAAGATAATTCCTACTTTAAGAAAGGGATTTAGAGTTATTCCATAAGAAAGTTTTGTTTTTTTACCATTTTGCCCCACTCTTATATGGTATACATATAATTTTGTCTCTCCTCTCAATGAAAAAAAGTGAATTGCCTACATTGATTAGTATCATATCATAAATTAGATAATATAATAAAAAAAAAGTACACGTAACTCTATTAAAGTATATCTTAAGTATAATTGTAATATTTAAACTTTAATTAATGATCTTTCTAAACTATCACAAAAGAATCAATGGCTAGCTACCCTTGTAGAATTTAAAGTTGGACTCTTTAATCCTTATGACAGTTTAGTGAACAATTCCTCTTAAGGCTCTCTCATCCATTTTCACATCAGAAGAAGACAAATAAAAGTTGTGAGATTGAAAAAATAGTGAAGATATAAAATTTGAAAATTTTCTATTATACCACGTCAACACTTGAAGGTGTGTTTGGTACATGGATTGATTTTTTTTTATCCCAAGAAATCTAATCTTGGGGAATCACAATCCTGGGAATATCATAAAAGCTGTTTGGTTCAATTTTTATATTCTTAGGACTATTTTACAAGATTCTCAGAAAATATTACAGATTTGTGTTTAGTTAAACTTTTATAATCTCGAGAATGTTTAGTAATTTTTTAAATATACATTTGATTGATTTTTTAAATAGTAACTTATCATTCAATAAATAATTTATCAAACTATTTTATCTTGTATCAATTACCATTAAAAACTATTCTTGTATGAACCTATACTCTTAATTTAAAAAATTAATTTAACTTACAAAATTCATAACAATCTATCGAGTATTTCTTATAAAATTCATATTCTTTTGTCACTTGATCATTTTCCTTAAATTTATCTCATCTGAAGTTACTCTGCTAAACTTTATTATTGTATTATATTATACATATATATACGTGTAAAAGTTTGAACAACAAAACAAAATATAGCAATATATATATATAATGGATCAAAATTCTGTACAGAAAACTCAAACATATTAGTGCACGATGATTACTAATTTGATGATATGTAAAACTATTTATAATCTCAAAAGGAATTAAATTATTCTTTTCGTTTACTTTTAAAATAAACAACAATTAAAATAAAAAAAAAATAAAATACAAAAAAGTTTCTTTTGAAAGTAAGATGGTAAAGTATCTTTAGTATTCTCAATGTTTACACTTTCGATCAAATATTCCTCAAACATTTAATTGCGGTCAAATATGCCATAAACGTTTTAATTTTCGGACAAACTTACAATTTTCACTAATATCGTTAAAATAGTTAACAATTTTTACTGACTTAACATGACATATAACAATTATATACGACTAGATCTATTTTTTCTATATCATATTTTATTTCGGCCTCTATGTCATTAATTAATAAAACTGTGTATTAAACCTAACCACTTCATCTCCCAATCACAAAGTTTTATTGCTAAGGAATTGAAAATCAAAGGGTGCGGCTTCTACTTGGAAACAGTAGGAAATCTCTGATCATCACAATCTTGTATCATTAGGATGTAATTAGCACTGTCAAATGGTCCGCACCGGCTCCTTGATAAACATGTCATGTTTTACAAGTCCAAATCCGCCCGTGTTGTCCCGCGGGCCAACACTTTATTTTTTTTAAAAAAAATTTGTTTTTATATTAAATAATATATAAATTACAAAAAAAATGAAGATACAAATAAATTATGAATAATATTACAATATATATATATATATATAATATTGTAATATTATTCATAAAATTTATGATAAATCAACTTTACAAAAGTCAGATAGAAAAATGGGTGTTGAATTCAACCAGACCATATCTTGTGTGCAATTTCTAGCTTAGCACTTTAGTTGCATAGTCTAGGAATCCATCTAAATACAATTTTCTAGAATTGGTTGCACCTCTCCAAAATATTCCTACAGATGGAACTAAGTCTTTATTATTTTATATTTTAACATAAAAAATGTATAAAATTATTTTTAATTCTTAAAATTAAATCATTTGTTTAATTTAAAATAAAATTACTATAAAAAATATTATATTAATAACAACAAACAATAAATATATATTAATATTTCTTAAAATAATCAAAATAATAATATAAATAAATAAAATTTAAACGGGCCGGCCACGAGCCTGTCCAATTATTGGACGGGTCGGGCCAGCTTAGAGGCTTTGGCCCGTTTTGACATTACTAAATGTAATCTAAATTTACATTGTTGCTCTGCTTTTAGAATTTTGTGGAGATGAAACCTAAAGTAATCTAAATTAACAATGGTGGGATAAAATTTTGAGAATTTTATTGATTTATGACATAGAAGCTGAAATAAAATATGATGTAAAAAAAATAGATCCAGTCAAATATTATTGGTATGTGTAGCGTTAAGTCAGAAAAAATCGTTAGCTATTTTAACAGTGTTAGTGCAACGGATAAGTTTATTCGAAAATTGAAACGTTGGAAAAATATTTGATCACAATCAAACGTTTGGGGCATATTTGATTGAACAAATTTCAAAATCATATAAATAATAATGTAATATTAACAATATATCTTATACCATTAAAAACGTATTTATCATAATTATTTTATGTCTTAAATTTTAATAAAAAAAAATCTCTTTAAAACCTAATAAATCTTTATAACATATTATTCTTTAATTATATAGAGCTCATTTGATTGCATGGAATTGAGAGATGAGTAACATTTGTTTCATGTTCTTGCTTGTTCGGTAAGACCAAAGATTTGAAGTAGGAAACATAACTTGCTTCATAAGAAAGAAGATTGGTTGCTTAAGGAGGAGGATGAAAATTTTGTAGAGACTATTGGTAGGAAAGTATATGTACAAAGTTAATATTGCCCTTAACAAAAAATGAAAATGACCATTTTGCCCTCATGAGATTTATTTTCAAATGTGTGACATGACTACATGAGGCTTTTGGTAAGGGTAAATTTGTAATTTTCACTTTTACTTTTTATATAATCTAATTCCATTTTTACTTTTTATATCAAACATAATTTTTTTTAAATTTCTATTCCATTTTCCTTTCCCTTAGTTTCACTTCTCTTTTCTATCATGACAACTTTCTTATAAGCAAACGCTACGATAGTTATGAGTTTTTTCCTCTCATGTGTATAGAAAAGATTTTATAGACAATATTAATTCTAAAAGCTACTTTGAAAAATTTATGGTGTAAGGGGATTAGTTATTTTTGTTGATAGTAAAAAATTGAGTGAGACCATAAATATAACTTAGTTCTAAAAAATGTAATCACATAATATTCCCTCCTTATGACACGTGGCATTATCAATCCACTTTACACGAAGCAACCGGTCTATGCACACGTGGCACCACTTAATTACACCAAGCCGGACACAATCTCACGTCTACTCCCAAACTCCCTTCTAGAAGAGACGTGGGCGTGCCTAGGTTACGAGGACGTGGAGGTGCCCACATCCTCCCTCACAGACTATAAATAGCCTCCCAGATTGCCTACCACGAGATTACTTACCTTGATTGAATACATCACATTTATATACATAAATTCACTCCGATATACGTTTGCTTTGTTTCCAAAGATCCCAACCAGTAATTCCACAATTACTGTCCAACTATCAACCTTTACTAAGCACAACCAACTTCCTTCTAAAGGCGACCATGCTCGCCCACTCTAACACACGTCCTAGCCGCACACGACATTTACAGGTATAGCCCTTGCATTAGCGACTCCTATGAACATTCCCCTTTATTAAACTATATAAACTTTAATCCCTTATTAAGGATACATAGGCACATAGATTCTTCACTTAAGGACAACTCTCCCGATATTTTTTTAACTATGCTTAATGCTCTTCGTCAAAAATAAACATTACAAAAAATTAAAAAAAGTATCCATTTCAAATATAAATGGTATATTCCCATAGAAGAAATATATATAATGGGATATTCTCCCAAAAATAGGAAAAGAAAAAAGAGAGGGAAATGAATTTCTAAATTTTGAGACAGCCCTCCTTCATTCACTCCTCCTTGCTCCCTCACTTCACTTAAACGTAACGATCTGGTCCCATTTGTGTTAAAATCACAAGCACCCTTTGAACAAATTTTTGTAAGATGTATGTATTATGTCATGTATTAACAAATAATTATTATTTTATTTATTATAAAGACATTTAACATAAAAAATTAAATAAGTCTATATTATGATGTCTCATCCTTTTCGCTAATGATTTTATAAAATAAATACTCTATAATAAAAAATAATATATAAAATTTGAGGAGTAAGAAAAAAAAGAAAAAGAAAATAACCACATATTAATGGCAATTTTTTTTAAAATATAATAATAATTATTTTAGATTAATTGTAAAATTAAATTTAAAAATATTTATATATGTTATTGTGCCCGGAGAATTCACTAATATTCATTTCAATTAACAAAAAAAAGTGTATAAAAGAACAATTTTTTTATATTTGTTACGAGGTTGTTTCAATCACAAATTTATTTATTTTATATAATTATTTATAAAAGATGCAATAATACAAAATTTTTTTATTACGTATCTTATTTATATTAAAAAATAATTTATCTAAATTTTTTTATAAAATTATTTTTGTTCTTTTTATTACATTCAACATACTCCGGTTCTTAATATTTGCTTCGTTGTATAGGTGCACATAGATCAAGAAAATTATTAATTCACTTTAAACTCAAAAAATATAAGATAAAAAGATTAAATTACGTTTAGTAATTAATTATTCTTACTTACTCTTTCTCCATTAATCTTATCTTTGAAATAAATATTGATAGAAAAAAAATTATAAAAATATAATTAATATTTTTTATTTTATAAAACAGTAAATATTTTAAAACATAAAAAATCTATCAACAAAATAAATATTATGAATAGGAGGGAGTAATAAATTTTGTTGTCTTAAACAAAAATAAAAACTTTCTAATTTTGATTCCTTTCGTTCCGCCGTCCCTTGTCCTAATCAGCAAAAGGGCGACATTTTCGAAGCTCGAAATCACACTTCACACTTTCACACATCACAAAGCCCTCTTCTTTCTTCCTACTTCGTTCTCTCCGCCTCTCTATGCTTCTCACCCCATAACCCATAAACCTCATCTCCTTCTTCTTCTTCTTCTTCCTCTTCCTCTTCACATTCCAAATCCCCACATTCTTCTTCTCTATAGAACGCAGTTTCCCCTCTCCGCTATGTCACAATCCCTTCACCTCTTCACCCCATCGTCCTCTCGGACCCTCAATTTCAGCGCATTTCCCACTCACACCTATTCCGGTGGTGGTAGCAGCTCCAAGTTGTCGTTTCCGCGGAGCTCCAATTCTGGGTTCCCGGTCACCCTCACCTCGAATCTCTCAATTCGGGCCTCGTCGGTGTCGGATCTCGATTCGTCGTTGTCGTCTGCGCAGGCTTTGGTTTCCGACAATGGAGCCGGCGCGGGTTTTGTGGTGTCGCCGTCTAAGGGGGGTGTCTCCGATTTGAGCTCGATTGAGGTCGATGCGGTGACGGAGGCTGAGCTTAAGGAGAATGGGTTCCGTAGCACGAGGCGGACTAAGCTTATCTGCACTATTGGACCCGCGACGTGTGGGTTCGAGCAGCTTGAGGCGCTCGCCGTGGGAGGGATGAATGTGGCGCGGCTTAATATGTGTCACGGCACGCGGGAGTGGCATAAAATGGTGATCGATCGTGTGCGGAGGCTTAACGAGGAGAAGGGCTTTGCTGTTGCTATTATGATGGATACAGAGGGGAGTGAAATCCATATGGGTGATCTTGGTGGCGCTTCCTCCGCCAAAGCAGAGGTGGTTTTTAATCTAATTCTTCTGTCCTTAGTTCTGTTATGGAATGCTTTTTGGTTGCTATTTGATCCATGTCATAAGGCTTTGAAATCTCCAATTTACATGCCTTGGACTTATCCGCGTTATAAGTCAAGTGGATTAACAAAGATACAATTTTCTTAACAAAAGCACTGCCATATTCCGTGTTTTTGGCATTGATGATGTGCTTAAATGCATATAAGATAGTTTAGTATAACAATAAAGATTTGTGGAAGAAAACCAGGAAGCTTTCTTTTAGTTTCCAGGATTCAACTACGAGAAGGTGATATTGATTTTGAGATGCTGTTGAGATCATGGTATTACTAAAACTGGTGGAAACATAACTCTATCGTACAGTTCTATGTTGGTGGCAGTTTTAACTTGAAGCATTATTGTATCAGTTGTCTGTTTTATATTTGAAATAGAGACAGAACAGGTTGGCGTGGTTTGATCATATAGCCAAGCCCATGCGGTGAGAAAAGGCTTTGATTGTGGTTGGATGTTTTATATTTCAAGAAAATGGTAGTTGACA
The DNA here is from genome assembly GCA_014851425.1 of Senna tora. Lineage (NCBI taxonomy): Eukaryota > Viridiplantae > Streptophyta > Magnoliopsida > Fabales > Fabaceae > Senna > Senna tora. The sequence continues at coordinate 11,828,078 of CM026271.1, forward strand.
CATTCTTGTTTTTTATTCTCAATAAACAAGCTTGGATACTCGAAACTCATATTTTTTTGTTTTTAATTTATTTTACTTTTAGATATTACTCAAACAATCTACTACTAATTGGAAATGCACCTTGCCGCCTTCAAATATGGCTATGTCTTCGCTAATTAAACACTATGTCTTGTAATTCATTCTGGCATTGCGTTGTTCCTAATGATGCTGCTTCTAATTGAATTAAAGTTTAAATCATGACATGACTGGTTATTCCTTTTTGGTTGAAGTATTTTTCTCAAGACAGATTAATTAGCAGGTTCTTTCTCAGATCTCTTATTAAAAAATAAGGCCGGGATTTGAGCTCGATACCTCTAGATCACATGCCTGTAATCTTACTGTTGCTCCATGGCTCACGTCTTTTCTTATATCTTATATTTTAGAAATTTTCACTGCTTTGAATTGACTTTAAAATGGACATGTTTTTACTTTCTAGCCTATTCTAAGTAATATTGGGTTGTGTCCTTTATACTTATGGCCATGGATGTAGGTGCATGAGTGTCAGTACTGTGTTGATAAGGTGTGAGACATGAAGCCCCCATTTAAAGTGAGTGTGAGTACTATGTTGATAAGGTGTGAGACATGAAACCCCCATTTAAAGTGATGGCTCCCCAGTATCCCTCTAGTCTGCCTGGCTTTTCCGAGTGAGGTCTCCTTTTCATCATGTTAATAGATGTGTTTTTTTCTTTCAAATTACCAGGTAGGCTGTACTAACACATCCTGAAAAGTTACGTGGATCTGAATTTTTTTTATAAAAAACAAAGTAGCTTCGAAAGTGCTTGTGTAAGCATACATCATAGTATCATTTGCCTCCTTTAGATAATCCAGCAGCTTATTGTCGTCTATTGCCACTTCTCTAATTTCTTGACATAATTTAGTGATCTCTTCTTTTCTCTTTATAAAGTTTGACAGAGCAAAGGAAAAAAGTCCACTCAGTAGATACTGTGAAAGTGTGCATCAATAATCACTTTGTTTATTATTTACTGTACTATACTGTATTAATAATTAATTTGGTGTCAACTATAGCTGATACATTTTGAAAAAACTATAATTTATGTGCATCAATATCTTTTTACTAATGGTCTTTGAGTGGTTGTGCCAATGATGTGGAATGTTTGGTCGATCATATAGCAATTTGATCATCATCAAACAGATGTGATGTGTAAAATATGGCATGGATACTTTAAACCAGAGCTGATTATTAGATCTAAATTGAAAGATGAAATAACTTCAACATTTGAAGCTTAAAACTTTCTATGCTACTATATTCAACATTCTGTAGACTATATCATTCCCCTCACCCGGGGTCCCTTCCCTTATTTATTTATTTTTGGCATTCCCATTTGGAATTCTGATCATAAGGGAAGTATAAGCTTAAATCAATTTGATCTCAACGGTCAGTTAGAAAATTAAAAAGAAAAATGATGAATGTAAATCTCAATGATAGGGGGCTCTGTATGTTACATGGATGATTGATATGAATATTTCTGACATAGTTATTAGCTTGTGGCAACTGAGGTTAAGTTTGTCATTTTAAAGCTCATTGTGGTTTCAATACTCTTGTGCAGGATGGTGAGATCTGGACTTTCAGTGTTAGAGCCTTTGATTCAACTCTTCCAGAGCACACCATCATTGTAAACTATGATGGTTTTGCTGAAGGTTAATTTTTCTGACATATCTAATGAAACATCTGCTTTTTGTGGGTCGTTATGTGGATAGTATATTTTTGTTAATCTTGGATGATTTTGTTAAATTGCATTGAACCAAAATCTAATATACCAGATGTCAAAGTGGGGGATGAACTACTGGTGGATGGAGGAATGGTTAGGTTTGAGGTGATTGAAAAAATTGGCCCAGATGTAAAGTGTCGTTGTACTGACCCTGGGCTGTTGCTGCCAAGGGCCAATCTGACGTTTTGGAGGAATGGGAGTCTAGTACGAGAACGAAATGCCATGCTCCCTACAATTTCTTCAAAGGTTGGCAATTCTTTTACACTCTTCCCCTTTAAATGTTTTGCACCAGTTTAATATTAGTTTTTTTGGTGGTAAGATATGTGATGAAGAAAATATGAATATTTTTGTGTTGTAATATTTTAGTTAAACATGTCTTAAGCAAAGAGTTTGGTATTGCTGTTATTTTCCTTTTTCTGATTCTCAAGCTGTTTTTCTATATCCAGGACTGGTTGGACATTGATTTTGGTATTGCTGAGGCTGTTGATTTCATTGCTATATCATTTGTCAAATCTGCTGAAGTTATTAATCATCTTAAAAGTTATATTGCTGCACGATCTCGTGATAGGTATGTATGCACTGTGAAAATTTTATATTTTCATGCATCATTTTTGGTATTGTTATCAATTTATTTTCAACAACTGGAAGTCCTTAATTTTATTTTGTGGGTTTCTTGGGTGGCTTAATTTTTTATCATGTTATGTTAGGTTACAGTTGACTGATTAATTTAATTTAATTTTTTCAGAAATTATCACTAAGAAATATCTGTAGTACCCAAAAATTTTTTGATATATAATTAAAATTTTAAACATACCCAAAATCATTTCAGATATCTTACTTTAACATCCAAACCTTATTCAATATTCATTATTTTTTGAGTATTAAATAATTATTTCAGGTATCTGAAATAAATGCCCAGATTGCTGTCCCTGTTTGACGCAAAATAAACCTGCTTTTGTTTCATCTGATGTGTTGATGTACTGCAAAAGTTTTATATTTCTCAGCTCAATTGTTTGAATATTAAATGCCCCATTTTTTAGTTTAAAGAAAACATGCACAAGGACATGTTTATCCCCATAATAGAATATATTTAGTACCATTGTGCAACTAGAACAGGGATCATGTTGACTGCTTCAGACTTCAGAGCTTAAATAACTCGTGTTAAATGCTCCAGATGGAAAAGAGATTTTTTACTTGTTGGAATCAAATGCCAGATTCTACTGAAGTAACTAATTTTAGCATTTAAGTGTAGAGAGATAAAGCAATTAAAGGAAAAAAGAGAGTCATATTGCAAGTTGCACGTAACCACTAACCAAAGGAACATTGTAATTCATCCTCCAAAAGAACCATTTGTTGAAGCATGATAAAATTGTGCCACTGCTCTTTGTTGGGATAAACAAATCCATTTTTGGAGGTTAAAAATTGTGGTGCAACATAAAAATACCCAACATGCAATATAAATTGCATGTGTGCAAGCAAATCTAAGGCAGCCAGAAGGATAAAAGTACTTTAATTTGTAAACTGAAGATCTAATGTTTATATGATAAACTGAATATATAGAAAGGTGTTAATCTCTATCTGGACTCATTTTTTACTAAACATATTTAGGAACTAATCTGTCCCTAATCTCTGCAAATTGAGAAAGATTATTGTTTTAGCCAGTCATTAATTTGTGCATCATTGGATTGGACCCTTTATCTTTGAAATGGAACTATATATATATAAATATATATTTGGTTGAACTTTATTTATATGTCTTTTTGCTATTTTTTAACAAGCCACAGCATATGTGCCAACCCGTTTAACCCCCTACTTGGACAGGTTTGGACTTAAAAATTTTGGTCTATTTTGAACAGCCCTAAACAGGTCACCTGGTTAGCCTTTTAGGAGTTGACATACTTTTTGCCACATCAAATTTGATTGTCAGCAGTATTTTTTTTTCCTCCTTCTAAAATGACAACCATAGAACATAGTACTCACATCAATCACTCTTGCATGTAAAGCCAATATTCTTTACTTTTTTTCCTATTCATGCTTGAAACTTGCTGAAACAGTGAAAACTAATTTAGATCTGGTTTAATTGTAGAATAGCTCATTACTTTTTCCATTCAAAACCTTAACTCCAAAAGTGTGGTGTTGGTGTAATAGTGTTGGACATAATTCACAAGCCACTGTGACAGTGGCTTGTAGTGACAAAAAAAGTAGCTTCAAGGCTGTGATAAATCAACTTCCAAACAAATCATGCAGAAGTATTGAGTATAATAGAGCAGTATATAATTTCTTGATGAATAGTTTTTTCCCCCTTAAAAAAAGTGGGCGTTCAGGCTAATAGGGCCAGGCTTGGTACAATGGACTGTTTAGTAAACAGCCTGGCCCTTTTTACAGTGCTAGGTTTTAATTAAATGGGTTTATCTAACAAGTGCCCTAGAGCACTTGTTAAGATTTTCTTTGATTAGTTGAGAGGGAATTTATTTTTTTTAAGTTGGTGACAAGTCAACAAACACAAATTTTTAAGCCCTTTCATTGGTTGAAAAGAATCTTTAAACAATGCCCTTAGGGCATTGGTTAGCAAAACCCTAATTAAATTTTTTTTTCTATTGGTCATGCAGTAACTGTAATTATTGTAAAAGGAGTATGAGCTACTGATCCTGAAGGTTCACTCGTATTGATATTTCTCCAGATGTTTGTATGATGTGTTTTCGGCATACAGAAACACAATCATCTACTTTTGCATTCTGAAGTGACTTGGCCCATTTGGAAGCTCGGTGTTTTTCAAGAGTATTGGTTTGGGTGTGTTAGACGACTCCATCTAGTGGAAAATGCTTTGTTTGTTGTTGTTATTAGGTTTTGGTGTGTCTGGCTATTCCGGAGGTTTTTTTAACCATTAAATACACTGTTCTTGGGCTTGGCTGGTTTTTGGTGTCTTTGGTTAAGACGAAATGCGAGAGTGTCTAACAAGAAGTCTCTTCCTCCAAATCTGATTTGGGAGAGAAATATTTTCTTGACCTCTATAGGTTTAAGTTTATGGTTTATTTAGGGGGTTTCTCTTTTGTGTTGATGAGTCAATTTTCCGTTTCTTTGTTTTGGAGGACTTGTCCTCGTTTCAGTATTGCTCCTCTTCAATAAATTCTTTTTTTTCCTATATATTTCTTTTTAAAAATGGTATGAGCTGCTGTACTGATTCCTCATATCATTAATTTATTACTATTATGAATGTTAACTTTGACCTTACCTAGTGAGAAAAGGCTTTGGTTGTTGCTGCTGCTGTTGTATGAATGTTACTTTATTATATTATTCACTTATGCTAATCTCAACTGAATTTCTGTAATGTGATGATGCAGTGATATTGCTGTCGTTGCAAAGATAGAAAGTATTGACTCATTGAAGAATTTGGAGGAGATCATTCTTGCATCAGATGGAGCTATGGTGGCAAGAGGAGATTTGGGTGCTCAGATACCCTTAGAACAGGTTCCAAGTGCCCAGCAGAGGATTGTTCAACTTTGCAGGCAGCTGAATAAGCCAGTCATTGTTGCTTCTCAGCTACTTGAGTCAATGATTGAATACCCTACACCTACAAGAGCTGAAGTAGCAGATGTTTCTGAAGCAGTCAGGCAGAGAGCTGATGCTTTAATGCTTTCTGGTGAATCAGCCATGGGCCAATACCCTGAGAAGGCCTTAACTGTTTTAAGGAGTGTCAGTTTGAGGATTGAGAGGTGGTGGAGGGAACAGAAACGCCATGAAGCTACGTTACTTCCACCAATTGGGGCTTCATTTTCAGAAAATATATCTGAAGAGATCTGCAGCTCTGCTGCTAAAATGGGTAAGCAGCTCCTATGATTGTCAACATTTTCTGCCTGCTTTGGTAAATTTTCTTATTTTGATAATAGATGAGTTCTGATTTATGTGGATATCCTTGTTGGAACTTCGTAGTTTTCCTTTATGAAACACCTCTAGCTAGTGAACTCTCCATGATCAAGTTATAACACAAAAGACTCTTTTTGGATTTCTGTGATTTTTTTGTCTCTTTATCTTAATTAGAATTTTATGTTCTTTTGCAGCCAATAATCTAGAAGTGGATGCACTTTTCGTCTACACAAAGACAGGACACATGGCATCCCTACTGTCACGATGCCGTCCTGACTGCCCAATATTTGCTTTTACTACCACTCCGTCCGTGCGTAGGCGTCTGAACCTGCAGTGGGGCCTGATACCCTTTCGCCTTAGCTTCTCCGATGATATGGAAAGCAACCTCAACAAAACCTTCTCATTGCTTAAGGCCAGAAATTTGATCAAATCAGGTGACCTTGTGATTGCTGTCTCAGATATGTTGCAGTCCATACAAGTTATGAATGTTCCTTGAGAACATATTTCATTTCTGCTGCAAGAAGCATAGTTCTTCTACAATCATATTAAATCTGCTTTGAAGAGTGCAACTAAAATTTGTGTGGTACACCTAGGAGATTCTCTCTATAGTAGAGCCCAAAATCATCACCAAGTGCTGCATGTCATTTTTTTTTTTCTGGTTAGGGTGAGGAATTAGAATGGTAAATTTTATTCTTGTAAGGTGAGTTGGTAGTTTCTGTTTTTCATTTTCTAAACCAGTCTAGCTCTTCTAGTTGTTTATGTTGTCTTAGTAACTACTGTTAAATATGGTTTTGTATTCTAATAAGATTCTACTGTGAGGGGCCCAGTTAATTATGCTGAAAATGTTTTTCTTCAAAAAACATTAAAAAAGAAAGAAAGTTATGCTCAATATTGTTCATATTTTATGGGACAGGCTGTGGTTTGCAGCTTACATTTCTTTTTATTTTTGAGGTTGCTTGTGGGTAAAAGCTTGGAGTATACACGCTTTAAAGTGGCTCAATGATTGACAGAGAAAAAGATACAAAATATGTATTCTTTGATGGATTGGTTAGTTTAGAGAGGTAGCCTCTAATAAAAAAATCTTGAGAGAATTAGCAATTTGGTTGCTAAAACATACAGATTATTTTAATTTAGTTTTCGAAAGATGAAAATGCCTGAAAGATATTTTTTTGTTTCAATTTAATCCTTTTTATTTTTTTCTTTAGTGTATGTGATTTCTTTTAAGGATTAAATTGAGATAAAAAAGTATCTTTCAGAAATTAAATTAGGTGTTTTTATTTTTTTAGAGATCAAATTGGTAATTCTCACTAAAATCTATATACCAAAGCAGAAAGTTATGTTCTTTCTTAAAGGACTTCATGGATATATCTATTTCTTGCAAGTAATTGTTCAGGGAGATCACCCTCCTCACAAGCAGACATTATTTATTATTAAATTCCAGATTTTTATGTGATAATTAAAACTTATAGTGTTACTTTATAATATAATATATATATTTGGTTATGATATTGGGTTGGGCTTGGCTACGTTCTATAGCCTAATCTTATCTTTTTTTTAAAAAAAGTATGACCTACGTGATTATTTTAAGGTAAAATATTTTTGTTTAAAGTTTTGCTCGATCGGAGAGAATGGAAGCCAGAGATGAAGTTTAACGATTTTCAAAAAATTTGGTAAACTAATGTCAATATGCTATTTTTGCTAATTTCTTTCACTTTCTCTCTTACTCTTAGTTCGAAGACTCAGGTTACGCTTAGTATAAATGCACGGATGTAAAGTACTGTAAAGAAAGTAAGGGTATGTTTGGTTTAAAATTCAAACAGTAAAATCGTGGTGTTTCACGATTTTTAAAAAGTTTTACATCATATTTTATACATACCAAACACACTTTTTATCATACTTTTTCTCTCTCTTAATTTTTCTTTCTATCTCTCTCCTCACTTTTCTCTATAGTACTTTTTTTTATTCTACACTACTTTACATCCGTGCATTTATACCAAGCGTACCCTAAGAGTATGTTTGGTGAAGACACCAAACAGTAAAATCTTGGTTTTTCACGATTCCCAAAAAAATTTTACATCATATTTTATACATACCAAACACACTTTTTATCATACTTTTTCTCTCTCCTAATTTTTCTCTCTATCTCTCTCCTCACTTTTTTCTACAGTACTTTCTTTTATTCTACAGTACTTTACTCTACAGTACTTTCTTTACAGTACTTTACATCCGTGCATTTATACCAAGCGTACCCTAAAAGTAAAGTACTGTAGAATAAAAGAAAGTACTGTAGAAAAAAGTGAGGAGAAAGATAGAGAGAAAAATTAGGAGAGAGAAAAATTAGGAGAAAAAGTATGTTTGATATGTATAAAATATGATGTAAATTTTTTTTTAAAAATCGTGAAATACCATGATTTCCCTGTTCGACATCCTTATCAAACGAGCCTTGAGATTTTTTTTAAAAAGAGTGAATAAATGAAGCCATAAGTGAAGACAGAAAGTAGATGAGGCCATAATGTCGTCACTTGTGCATTAAACTTGATCAAATCCCTCCTGAAGAGAAACTCTGTCCTTTGAAAACTACAAGGATAGATTCGGTATTAAAAAGTAAAGAGATAGATAAATATACGGATGAGTCCTAAGTTTCACTTAATATGGAGTTCATCTCCGTATTTATCTCTCTCATTTATTTTTCAGTCGGTACTTAATTTTTTTAAAAAAATTATTTTGAGATTCACGAGACGAGACGTTCGTACGAAGAAAATTTGCAAAATGATACCAAACCCAAAATAAATAAATCCAAATCCATTGGGTAATTTGGATTGCAATATGTATGAACTAAGCCAATTTCATACAAAGTTCAATGACTTTTTTACATCAGAGCAGGTCTGATGGCTAATCCTTTAAATATTACAGGGTCCATTACTGGGAGTGACGACCCTCCTAACGGATGACGCTTCATTCCCATCCCTCTAAGAATCAAACTAAGAGGTGATATTTAAGGGAATACAGACTCTTATCAATTATCATATGCATCACATCACGTTGGTTCTCAAATAAGTTTAATTTAACTAAATTCCATATATTGTAAAACCTCACTCTTATTAGTTATTATATCAAAAGTTCAAAGAAATATCTTCCTTCCCTTGATGTGTTTCACAATGAGGAAACATGGGACTCAAAAGATGGAATTTAAGATTCTCTTTAATGGGTTTCTTTTTATGATTCAGATACACTATTTATTGGTATTTTCATTCAGAATTGACAAATGCAATAAAAAGTAACTTTAAAAATAAAAAAGAATGACTTCAAAAAGAGATAAAGTATAAATTTCAAGAAACATACTTGTTGAGAATTCTTAAATTTTATACTTCCGACCCAACAAAAATTAAGTTTTAAGTATAATGTGATTTGAAGATATCATGAGTTCTTTAATTAAAAATAATAATAATAATAACAAAAAAAAGTGTTATGACTTATTTTAAGATTTAAAAAAAATAAAAGTGAAAGTCACTCAACCAAATTGATTAATCTTTAGAGATGGACTGTTCTCAAAGCTTAATGTCATTTATTATTATTTTGGTATAACTACCACATACTATATAGATTTTTATGAAAAATAATTATGATGATAATTTTAGAATGAGTTAGCCTCCAAAATCATGTGACAAAACAAAATTTTATTAATGGAGCTGCTTACACAAAAATCTCTTTTTAAATACTACAAGAAAAATCAACGTAATGTGACACAGATAATAAATGTTTATGTTTTTCTAAGGGTATTCAACGGATAAATCGATTAATTTTAGACAATTTATCGTACTAAATCAATCTGATTGAAAGATGTAAAAACTCATCTATATTATCGAGTTTAAGTAAACAGCTTGGATCGGTTTGGATAAGTTTGATTGGTGATTTTCAAAGTTAAAAAAATATGAAATGATTTATATTAATGTGAATCACACTTATAGTCAATTTCATTACAAATCCATACACACCCATAAATCGAACTAAAGGAATTGATTTTCATCTTTTTTCCATCCAATTAATCCAACAAATAGTCAATTTTGATAAACTTTCATTGGATCAGTTTGATTGAGATTGGATGAATTTGGATTTGAGCATCCCTAGTGTTCTTTTAACTATCGCCTTTCATATTCGATTCCTCAGGAGATGGAAATGAAGTGTCATTCTTTAGGAGGATCGTCCTGGGTCCTGTAGTGAATCCCACAATATCTAAAAAATTAGTCATCAGACCTAGTTTAATAGATATTTGGTCTAGACAACAAAAGAAAATACAATAAGGAGAGAGAGAGAGAGAGAGAGAGAGAGAGAGAGAGAGAGAGAGAGAGAGTAATTTGTAGTATTAGGCTATGTTTGTTTGCAAGATTTAATAATGGAAAAAGGGAGGGAGAAGCCTTCTCTCTCCTTTTTTTTTCTTACCAAATAAACCTCACTTTTTGTAATGTGATGAAATTCTGTTTTTTCTCTTATTTTTTTACCCACTTTTAATGCAAGGGTAAAATGGTCATTTTATCGACTTTTATTTTATTCACATCACATCACATTAATATGATATTTTCATTCCCCCTAACATTCTCATTCCCTCCTCTTTTTTCCTCACCAAACACACCCTTAGACTTCCTTTATGCTCCACCAAAGTACTGCAAGAATTTGATGTGTGTGTATATACTATATATATATATATATATATATATATATATATATATATATATATGCAGAGCTCCTTTAACCTTTTTTTTTTTTACACATAAAATTTGAACAGCTCTTGTCTATTACTGCTCCTTTTTGTTCTTTCTTTCTTGTTCTTTTCCCTTTAACAGCAACGAGAAAGAATCAACATACACATAAAAAGCACAGGAAATAAATAAAACGTAATAATTCTTCAACAAATAAAAAGGGTAAGAAAACAAAAAAGAGTAAAGAGAGCCCAACGTACACTATAAAAAGTTTAAAGAAAGAAAGAAAAGAAGAGAAAGGAAGAATCTATAGAATAGAAGAGAGCCCAACACTTTTTTGTACAATTTAGTTCGTCAGATGTGAGTATTGTAATATCGACATGAATTTCAATTTTCATGGACTTACATATATATTAGCAGATCCAAAGCTGCTAGTCAAGTTGGAGAGACACATCAGATTCAAATTCTTCGAATTGCGCATCCGTAAAATGTATGAAGTACAATGTTAAATGATTTAGATCGTCAGATGAAAAATTGAGAATCGTATTCGTACTGTAACAGTCTAATCCAACAACTCATAATGTGTAATTTATGCACTTTAACATATCTGCACTGTAGCAGATCCGGATCCCTATATTAAAACAAAGTACTATTTTTACACATTAACCCTCTTGTAGATTAAACCAAGTATATCGAGAAGACAGTCGACTACATTTAGATATCTCGTTAATAATTTATACGAAATTTGGGTGAAGAGCAAAGTTACTTACAATTTGAAAGTTTAAGGCACAAATGACAGAAAATAAAGTTTGAGGACATAATTGACGGTTACCTTAAAATTTAGGGGCATTAAAGTTATTTTTCCTTTTCTATATTAATTGGTATATACTTGGATTGATATTTTAGTTTTCTTGATGTATTTTATCATCATTTAATTACCATGTCATAATTTTGATTTTAATTTTAATAAACACAATCATGTCAATATTGAAGATACAATTGATTTTATTGTTGGAAGTGTGTTTCCTTTATATCTTACTTTGATTAAACTCACATTTTTTAGAATTGAAATGTCCACTTATTTTCTATTTATATAGTAGCTCCTAAATATTGTAAAATGTTGAATATGCAAGTTTTTTTTTTTTTTGGCCTTTTGAATATGCAAGTGATTAAAAATGACATTTATAACAAATCTATTAAATAGTTATGTTATTTTGTTAAAAATTAAATATAAAATAACACAGTGATCAAGTGATACTAAACCAATCATGTCTTTAATCACACACTTCAAATCAAATAATAAAAAAATTGATTTAGGGATAAATCACAACAAATTACTTTTATACTATTAATTAATAAATCTTGCCTATAAAGATCCGTCAATTTCTTAGATTAAATGTTGACGTGGCGTGTCGAAGTGGACACATAATCTCTCCTATATGTATCAGATAGCTGACATGGCCTTAGACACACCAAAAATATCCAAACGACGTCGTTTAAGCCAAAAATAAAATCATGCTGAGATGACCAATATGAAACTCTAATGAAACATAAAGGACCAATATAGAACTTCAATGAAACATAAAAGACCAATATAGAACTTTAATAAAACATAAAGAACCAATATAGAACCTTAATTAAACCTAAAGGACAAATATAAAACCTTTAGAAAACATAAATGATCAATATAAAACTTTTGAAAGATAAATAAACAATTTAAAACTTGGATAAAACATAAAGGACCAAAATAGACATTTGACCTAAAAATATTTTAAGAAAAAAACCTTTTGTCAAACCCAATAAAATTGACAAAGGCGTTTATCAAATATAAACCATTTTTTTCACCCTTTTTTTCTATAAAAAAAACTATTTATTAAAAAAAATAATTTCAAAATATGTAAAATCTGAAAAAGAAGGAGAGAGGGTAGGTTTAAATTTGCAATGAATTGAAACTGCATATTAAAGTGGCTTTTAATTGTCACAGGCAGAGCAGACCAAAGATGATGCTCATACTATCAAAACTCCTACTTCATAATGCAGTGGGCCCTTAATTTTATGCCCAAAATTGCTAATAAAGTTTTATCAAACCAATTCACACCTTCAACCATTTCCGATGTTCAGTAGTACAGAACTATTGAAAATTTGATATTTATTTATTTATTATTTGTGATTTATTAATATTAATAAAAATTTTGTTTTTAATTTTGGTGAGTCCTTTACAATGAAGGTGTGATAAAGTCACCATAGCACAGCCCTGACAGAGGCTTCTAAGGCAACCGAAAAGTTCTAAATGTAGAAATTCAGTGCCTAAACCGTGTATAGGCCAGGGACAAAGTAGTAGTTGATGATTGGCATATTAGTGGTTAGAAGTTATCAGAAGTGCACAATGTTATTGGGGAATGAACAGTGTCATGCGATGACGTACAAGTACAATGGGGATTAGACAAGGTAATGGTCCATTGAAAAAAGTGCTCACATAGTATCGCATTAGTACTATCAAAGTAGCTCACGGATTAGCCTGTTTAGTCCGTCAAATGGATGAGCTTTAGCCTAATTTAAAAATTAGCCTAAACGGATTGGTATATTTAATTCACAGACTAAATGGGCCAAGGGGGGCGCTCCTCTAAAAAACAAAATAATTTAAAAACTTAAATATTAATATAAATTAGTTTTAAATTAGTATAAATATATAATTTTATGATGACTTTACGTATGAAAAACATTTAGGTCAAGTTTCTTATATTCTTGTCATCAAGTTTCCCAATCACAATAGACAAATAATGTAGAAACTACCTTTTATATGAACAATAGTAGAAAAAAGAGAGTGTAAATACAACATATGATAAATAATTGGTGAAACTTGATGACAAAAATATAAGGAATTGGACTTTTTTTTTTTGCATATTACGAAAATATCTTATTCTTATAATATAAATAAAATAATTAAACAAAAAAATTTAAGTTAAAGTAATTTAAACATATTATTTTTATCCTAGTAAATTTAATTTGGTTTAGTTTATTAAGTAAAGTAAGAAAAATAGTCATATCACATTTTTTTATTAAAAAAATACTTCTAAACTAATTACAAATAATTTAAAAAATAATAAAGATTCTTAATAAAAAGTCCACAAGTGGGCTTAGATACACAAAAACAAAATTGTTTAATAAACAAGTGGACTGACCTATTTAATAACCGGCCCGTCATTTGATACTATTATATGTGATAGTGTTTTGAAAGAATTACTTTCATTAAATTTTTTTTTTCAAATAGTTTTTTTAATTTCTCGTCTGTTGACTGAGGTACTGCCTCAACTAATCTGAATTCGACTCACATTGTGCATCTGTCTATAATAAGAGAGTCTCTTAATAAAATTTTAAACTCGAAATCTTACTTAAGCGATACTAAGTCAGATACTACTTAGAATTATTTGATTATTTTATGATGGTTATATATATTGTCATTGGTTTTTTTTTTTTGGTGTCTAAGAATGGTAGTAAGGGAAGGCACTCTTAAGTACTACCGGGCAGGACACCAGTGGCATGTTGGGGAGACCAACAGTCAACAGAGGCCCAATCCAAAGGATTACTGCACAGGCTTAAACTGCAAGCAATTTTACCAGTCGCAGCTACTTAACTAGCCCTTGAGTGCCAAGAGATCTCCCTGAGAAGGGATGCATGTCCACCAGAGCAGGATTTTGGATGGCTTCAGGGGGATTCGTACCTCGCCTATGGATAACGCAAGAACTTTCCTTCGGATCCTTGACCATTTGTGCCAACCCATTTGGCTATATTGTCATGGTTTTGAGTAATAATTCTATCAGTTTTTTTTTTTTTTTTTGAGGTTCTCTCACTTTCTTCAATGGCCAATGAAAGTAATTTTATTTTTATTTTTAAATACAACATAAATGTTGTAAATTTGTAACATCATGATCATCATAATAAATGGGTCCCATTTATAAATTCAATAAATAATGGCCCACAAATTCATCATCATCCATGACTTCTTCAACCCTTATATATATGTCTATAATATCATCATGGAACAGCTAAATTGTTGCATTATTAGATCACATCACCCAAACCACAATAACCTAAACCTCAAAATCTCAAATCATAAAAATAACAATGTGAAATTTGAAAGAAAAAAAAATACAAGTTATTAAATATTTTTAACTAATGCTAAAAATTATTATTAACGTCAATTCTACAACCGACACTAAAAATAATGTTGGGAATATTTTAACATTAATTACAACAATCAACTAACAAATAACATTATTAATAAATAACGTTAAATAATTAATGTTAAAATTGTTTTTATAGCATTATTCTTACATTATAATACTGTAAATAAAATAAAGAGAGAATTATCAATTTGGTCCTTGAAACTCGAAAGATACAGAATGTTTTAATTTAGTCTTAAAAGATGCAAATATTTAATTTAGTATTTGAAAGATACTTTTTTCATTCCAATTTCATTCTTTAAATTTTTTTGGTCACTGTATTTGTGACTTCTTTTAAGGACCAAAAAGATTAATTTGGGACAAAAAAAATCTTTCATAGACTAATTTAGACATTTGCATTTTTTAAAGATTAAAACGGTCTGTATCTTTTAAGGACCAAATTGATAATTTTCTCTAAAATAAACTATCATTTTTCAAATTCTTTTTTGGTTGTTGCAAAATTTTAGATTAAAAAATTACAAATAATTAAACAAGAAAATGTAATAATGTATGTAGAAAAAAAAAACAAAAAAACCGAAACAAGATTATTCTACCCAATAAATAAATAAATAAATAAACTCAAACTTGGTTTTGGTATGAAGTGTGATGTGTAGGGATTTCCTTGTCAAAATTCCTTTATGTCTTCATCAGTCATCATCTCTCATTTTATTATTCTTTATATAAACTAAGAAAATTATTACTGTTTTACAACTACTTTTGTTGCAATTGATACAAACAAATAGAAACCCCTTTTTTAAATTACAAGATTTTCACTCTGAAGGGACCCTTCATCATGAATCATAATCATCCACATATCAATGTGGTGAGCAGATCATCATCACAACAAGTACATTTCAGCAAGTTTTATTATTTTTTTTAAAAAAAAAAAGAAATTGACAAAACTTATGTGCAATTTTAATTTAGAAGTATTTTTTTATATATTAAAGTTCTTAGTAAGAATATATTAAACAAATAAATATCTTCTACAATTCAGAATTGTAAGATTGAGTAGTTTAATATATGCTTATTAATGACTTTGATAATAAATAAATGATTATATAAATTAGACTCCCTTCTCTTGAAAGATAAAAAAACAGACATTTTTACTAAAATTTAATTATATTTATTGTTCATTTTATTAAAAATTTAAAATAAAATAAAATTAACATTTTAAATTCAAAATAAATAATAATGAAATAATAATTTTTAAAATATAATTTTCTAATAATTTATAAAAAAATTTAAAATCAATAATGTCTTGTAAAAATAAGTAAAATTTTAGGTCTTTTAATTTTTGAAGAGAAGGGGGTATGATTTACTCTAAATAAATTGAAAAAAAAAAAAACAAGTGTACCAAAATTGAGAAGATTAATGAGGAATTGCATATAAGAGAGATTTCTTCTATGACCATGCCACATTTTCCCCACATACATTTTTCACAAATTCATAGTACAAGCCAAACCAAATAAATTATTTGATTTTAAAAAAATTAAATGAGGGTTAAATTTGGAAAAAAACAAACAAACACAAGGGGTAATATTTTTAACTTCTGCTGATTCTCCCATCAAAGACCATTGGAAAAAACAAGGTGTATAAGGCAAACTTTCCTAGATAAGGAAAACCAAACATTTCAATCAATCCCATGGATAATTTAAGATGTTGTTTGATGTTGAATATTTTACTTTGCTAATTTTTTTTCTAATTATTTAAAAGAATATATATATATATATATATATATATATATATGCGCGCGCAAATTTCGATTAAAATATATGTTTTTATTTAATATTTGATAAAGTCTCAAACATAATTATCTTTAATAGATAATACCATAAACAAAAAGGTGTTAGCAAGCTAGTGAATATTTTTTTTCCCTTCTCATCAATTCAAATCACTTAACATATTCTATTAAAAAAGTTATATATATCTAAATAAAAAAATGTAACAATTAAAATTTTCACATTCATACTTTTTCCTAGATTCTTTTTCATTTAAACACACCCTCATAAATTAAAGTATGTAAAAAGCAAAATCTTAAATGCGTTAAATCAAAGTGAAAGCTAATTAAGAATGGACAAACCTTTAGCAATTGAAGTTTGAAGTTACCATCAACAATTAGGTTTAACTAACCGAAAGAGCTAATACCTTACAACATAATAAAGGTACCCTCATTTAGTACTGTCAATAGTATTTCGAACAAGATTATCTATATTTTTTTAATATAAAAAAGGTGGGTTAAAAAATAATATTATGAATTGATAATAAAGTAGAGTGAGGTGAGAAATAAGAATGAAAGATACAAACTTGACTAGGTATAAGGGGGAAAAAAAGTATTAGATGGTATGGTAGGCCAACCAATGGGTGTACATAGGTGGAATATGGATAGGGACAACAATGTTATGACAATAGCCTTTTCTATTAATTTTGGTTAAGTTGGTTGCACATAGTAGCTATATCTTTCTTTAGTATATATGGGGGGTTCCTTTGTTTTGTAGGGTGGTCACCCACATGTTTATCCTCACATATGCATGCATTGTGACCACATCTTCTACCCAAGCAACATTTCCTTGTTAAATGTTGTTGCTTACATGCTTTTCTTAAGGTTAATCAATTAAAAAGAAACATGTGTCAATTTTGAGAAGATGACATAAAAAAAATTAGCACGTGCCTTTCTTTAATTGGTTAACCTTAGAAAAAGCATGTGAGCAACAACGTATAAGTTTTTTTCTTCCTTAATTACCATTTTGTGGTGTATTTTGTGAACATGTTTTCACTTTTCATCATTGTTTGGTTGTATGTTAGGAAAGGTTATATATAGGATTGTAGGAAGAAGAGGGGTGGGTTGGTTTGTGCTAAGGTAAGATATGTGAGGCATATTTGAGCCTTTTGCTTTTAATTCTATAAAATAATAATAATAAGTTTATTTTTTTAAAAAAAAAAATAATGGAGAAAATATAAAAATGCCTTTTGTATTGATAACTTTGTGTCTAGCTTTGTGCCAATCTACAAAAATAATTGTGAGATTCTTTGAATATTCTTCTCTCTAGATTAATTTTAATGGAATATATTTAATATTAATATTATAAATATTTTTGTATATATAGTATTATTATGTTTCTATTTAAACTTAAATTTATGTTTGAATTTAGAAATTATACTTATTTATATTAATAATATTTTTATTTTTATTTTGAATTCATTAATTATTTTAATATATTTATAATATATTTTATTTATAAAAAATGCACAGAAATTATATTTTCTTTTTTAGGGGATGCAAAAAATTTATGAACTTCGAGTTTTTTCTTTTTAAATTTAGATGATAAAAGATTGTTCTAATTAATTGAGCTACTAGATTAGGTGACTGCTATATATATATAAGTCAAATATCAAGTTAGATAAATGCAAAATAAAGTGCTTGTCAAAATGATCCAATTTGTGGTAAAACTTCTCTTAAATAACCCCTTGAAAAATAATACCATCTAAAAGGTATATGATATTTTCGAAAATGGTCAGTAGAGAGCATCCAAAAAGAGGTTGAGGGAAAAAGAACTCGATCTGGATGCTCTTTTTAGAGCCTACGTATGTAAGAATGGGATTAGAGTCTACGTAGTTTACTCGATCGGTGACCCTCCGTTTCGGAGGAGATTGAGAGAATGAGTGTCCTTGTATAGTAGATTTTGGAGACTTCTACGAATAATGTATCATTTCGTGAGTGTGGTTATATTTATATAAGGTAATTAGTGTAGTGTTATTGCAAAATGTCAATTAGACTCGAAATCGATCGTATTGTTTAAACTTTAGAGACTAATCGGTCTATTCCTGAAATATCAGTATTGGTTATGAATGAGTGGATATGTAAACTCCCACTTATTGGTTGAAATTAATTTGTTGAATAGAAACAAAAGTCCATTGACTGAGAAAATTTTTATGGGCGAAATTGAAAAATTTTGTTTTTAGAAAATTAGATAAAGATAACACTTTAGAAAGTAAATAATAAATTAGTGTTTTATTATAACATTTTAGTAGCAAATAAATATTGAATTAAAGAGACAAAATTTTATTAATTAATTTAAGCTAATTATAACATTTTTATAAGAATACATTAATTACAAAATTAAATTGAAAAAAAAATTATAAAAATAGCAAGTGAAATTGAGTAATAAATCCAAAAATAAAAACACAATGAGAAGTCCCATATATAAAGATGTTGAATCAAATCATTTTTTTACTTATAAAAAAATGTCATATTTCTTTTCTTCTTTTTTTTCTTCCTTCTAATTATAATTGATGCAAATGAAATGAAAAGACGTTGCTTTTGTGTCTTGTAATTTCCTTCCACATCTCAATCATATTCGTTTTCTTCTATAACAACAAAACTTTCAGAGATTTTTCTCACCCCTTCTTTTTTTTTTCCAAGGTTTTTCCTAGTTTGACCGAAATTAGATTCACTTTATATAGTCCTTAATTAATAACTAGTAATTTTAAATTATTATTGACATGTTTTTCTCGTGGATATATATATAGCCATATAGGTAGGTAATATACAATTGCAAAACTATTTTTATATATGTATTTTCAAAGATATTTAATTTAATCCAATGTTGTCAGGACTGAACCGAATGACACAATAAATAATAAAATATTTATTATGTCTATATGATACTAAGTAAAATATCACTGACATTCAATCTTCAACAAGTAATGCATAAATTTTTCATTTTGACCATCACGACATAATATTATAATTAAGTAAAAATAGAGTTGAGAAAATGGTGAAGATGAGACTTAGAAAATGAGAGCTCTGAGCAACTTCGATTTTCAGCATTTTCAATTTTTAATTTTTTATCAAAATTTTTTTTAACTAAAGAGGGCGGTTGGACCCGGTTTAGCGGTTGAACCTCAATTAAATACAGTCCAATTGGTATTTTGGTTTTTTAAGTCTAACCGAGTCGTTCTACTTTCTGGTTCATGGTTGGACCGGTCGAACTGTCCGGTCCTAACAACATTGATTTAATCATTGTGTAGTATATATATATAGTTATACTGAAGAAATAAGAGTAACAATTCTGTTGGCAACACCAAAGACGATAAAATTTTTCATCCTGAAGAAATAAGATGAGCTGAACTTACAATTTGTTTACTTAGTTCAACAATTATTACGATTTATTCTTAAGTATTATTATATTAGAATTTTCTAAATTATTATACGTGCCGTTTAATTTTTTTTTTACAATATAATAAAATTTTAATGCTTTTTATAAAAAAAAATATCTATTCAATTACCTTGCTCTTTGGAACCATCCCCTTAGCGGATAAAAAAAAATAAAAAATAAAAGTGCTTCTCATCAAAAGAACAAAACATTTCCTGGTTGAAAATTGGAAAGTACATATAGAACCCCAAATAGGAAAATTTAACAGAATAAATACAGTTTATTTAAGAAATACTACAATCAAATATACCATAATATTGCTAATGTGAATAGGTATAAATGGTCAACCATTTAAAAAAAAAAATCTCATTTTCTCTGGGAGCGAGAATTCGAATTCCATTGAAACGATCCAAAATATTGGTCGGTAAAAATCACTCTTCAAAGGGATTCCTTAAGAGCTAACACACAAAAAATAGTTAAATAGTTGTGAATGGATAAAATTGTCTTTGATTTTTTTTGGGTTGTTCGTCTAATTTTCGAAGCTTTGTCCTGACTAATCCAGACTTGACTCGAGTCTCGCATCTGACTATGATGAATGAGTCTCTCAACGAAAATAATTATATATATAATATCTTAAATTCAAAATCGTACTTAAATGATATTAAACCATCTACCACTTGGACCAACACGTCGTTAATAAATTGCATGTAATTTTAATACTATATATGTATATACACCAGAATACCAAGCTTATGATATATTGACCATAACCCAAGTCAACCATAGGCTGAACCGATTAATAAATAGGTTTGAATATTAATATTTTGAGTACTGTTTATATTTGTTGGTGGGTTAATTTAGCTAACTTATACACCAATCTTTCCAACTTTTAGGTTTAATAAACAATTTTACAAATTTTTTTACTTTTTATAAATAAATAAATGGCCATCAAAATTATATGAATATGTTTTATTAATTTTTCTAAAATTTTAGTTAAATTATATTTAGAATAAGTTAATGATTTTATCTCTAAAAGATATATATATATATATGTTCTTTATATTTATTATTTAAAAGATAAAATATCTCAATTTAATCCAAAAAAATCATCCTTAATCAACTTAGTCAATCCAAAAAAATAAATATTTTCAAAACTTTTTTTTTTTTGCATTTTTTATGTATAATTTATAAATTTGATGTATTTTATTTTATAAAGTACACATTATCAAAATGCATTTTTTGCTAGATATGATTCAATTTATTATTTAACTATAGTGAATTACCATCCATTAATTAATTTCAGTTTGAATTAACTTTCTATTCATCCTTTTAATTAAAAGACTAAAATGATTAGAAATTGTTCTCTGAGAGATAAAATTGAGACATTTCACTTGGATCCTGTGTCTCAAAATAGCAAATTGATGTTTGAATTTTTGTTAAGAGGTGTGTTTATATATTTAATTTTTTAAAATAAAATTACACTAATCTAATTAATAAAAAATACACATAAAAAAATAAAAATATACAAATTAAATATATATATATATATATATATATATATATATATATATATATATATATATATATATAGGAAAATTCATAATGAGTAGTTTTTTTCTAATGAATCGTCAAGTCTTAACATGTTATTTATTTTCAGAAAGATCCAAAACATACATTCGTTGAAGCACATTACATTAGTAGTGTATCTTTTCTATTTTTAGAAGAAAAACTATAATTTTAAAAACAGAAAAAAGAAGTAGGTTTTGTCCATTTTTCTGTTTTTTTTTTTAAGTAATTTGTACTTATATATTTTTATGACACCGAAATTTTTAGATTAATTTACATTAATAATTCAACGAAGCACCTTTCTAATTGTTCCATAAATTACACCTAGCTCCTCAACCTCTGACAGTCAAACATATTTATATATACATAAGGCATATTACATCTTATGTCACAAATAAACTACTATTAAAACATTATTTTAAATTAAACATGTGATAATTATGTGAGGTTTTAAATATATTATGTGAAAGTCAATATATATACTTAAATACTATTTATTTTAATATGAATGATTACAAATAATTTCTCTCATATCTAAACACATGAGTCTTTCACTTGATATGCTCCATATATATATATATATATATTGCAAAGAAAAATCTTTCCAATTTATGATCTTAGTAAAATTAACATTTTTATAACATGATCAGTATAATTTATTTACTGACATAAAAGTTATTATCGGAACGGGGGTTCAAATTTCGAGGTCTAGCTAGAGCAATCCGAGAATCAATAATTGGAAAGTACTTATAAAAAAAAAAGTGACGTACTTTGGGTAAGCTGTAAGCAAAATAAGTAAGTTTAAATGTTATTAAATAAATTGTGTTCATACCAAACTCAAGGATTTACGAGTTCTCAGGAAGCATTGAGAACAAAATTTTCAATCCATTTTCCATATCACCGAAGTATCTCTCAATCTAAGAAAATCTCTCTGAAAAATTCCCCCTTTGAATATCTAGTGAGGGTTCATTTATAGTGAAAGATACGAGTAGTCAGTTACTGGCAGATAAGTCATATCCTAAAAGGATAGGTAGTATATGCACATTTTTTGACATGGTAGTGGTACCAAGTAGTGGGTTAAAACCAAGGGAATGAGAGAAAGTGAGATTGTATGAGGTAAATATATTGGGCTGAAGTTGAAGAAACATATAGAACGTGAGATTACACATGCTTGAGGCATGTGGATGTGATTACGTATATATGAAGCGTTAGTTATTAATGACGTGTCTAGTGTAGGGTGTGGAGAAGTCAACCCTAGTATGTTGAAGCTAGAGAATAATCAGTGGTAAGGTTCTAGCTGTTAGCCTAGAAGAAGGGGGTTTTGAGCTCAATAGAACGACAATAAATTTACTAAGTAGTAAACCCTTACCTAGTTTACCTGGAGTGATCGTGTCTAAGCATGAAGGACCTTCACTTTAATCATATCCTACCAAGCTACTTCCTGATTAGAATGTTCTCGGGAAAGAATGATGAGAATCACTTCTTCACAACATTCTCAGTCTTGTCTGAATTAGGCATCGGGAATGGCACTTGGCCAACGTTATTAAACCTATTCCGATCCAAAGGCGTTGCTTCCTCGTGAAGCTGAAATAACATTGACGTGATTCTTCTCATGTTAGCGTTGTGCTAATTCTGAGGGAGGGATGACCCCATCACACATTCCACGACCTCATACTTCTTAAGAGGGGGGAGAGTCAGATATCTTAGTTTAATATCCAACGGGCGGATTCATTAAGCACCCTAAAACACTTTGCTCAACAAAACTAAAATTATCACTAAAACCTAACACTTTACTTATATTTATCGTCCAAAGGACGAATTATAGAAAATGAGGTGGCCGGAGGCACCTTTTCTTCATAAATGGGGCACCCCTTTTACTTTGAAAAGGTAGAGGTATCTCTAATGCTTATACTTAGAGAAGATAGAGCAACTTCATAGGTGTCCTTTGGTTTGGTATAGTTTGAGGAGGGAAGGTGAGAGAGAAAATGAATGTGTTGTATGTTTGGTATGAAGATGGAAGGTGAGAGGGAAGACTGAGAGAAGGTGAGAGGGAAGGTTGCTTTCCTCTAAATTTAGAGGTAATGTGAGGTTAAAAAAAGGAAGTAGACCTGAAAGTACTATTTTGTCTTTCCCTTCCCATGTGAGGGCATAATCTTATAGGGTAAAATAGTCTTTTATACTTTTTAACTTCCACCTCCCTATCTCATTCCTATCATACCAAACAATTTTATTCTTATTTCCATTTTACTTTTCCTACATACCAAACACACATAAATCTTCCACTTCCACTTCTCACTAAACGAAATTGGATCCAGTGCAATTCCCTTCCGTGCAATTCCGGTGCAATTCTTATAAAATACACATTTTTACATCATTTTTGAAGTACTAATACGGATTTACTCTAACAATAACCCACTATGAATGGATTAGGAGTGAAATTATTATCAATTTTGACAAATATCATCACTAAAGAGCCTCGTGAGACTATTTTTTAATATCAATAACAATTTGGTCTCTAATCCATTTAAGGTGATGATATTTGTCAACATTGATATTAATTTGGTCTCTAATCTATTCATAGTGGATTATTATTAGTGTGAGTCCGTATTAGTACTTCACAAATGAAGTAAACATGTGTATTTTATAGGAATTGCACCGGAATTGCACTGGATCCAATTTTCTCACTAAACACTCACTGGATACCAAACATACCCATAGCCTTAATATGTTTATGCTTAGAGGGGGTGGAGGGATCTCCTATACTTATGATTAGGAGGAGTTACTCTAGGGACCTTCTATGCTTAGAGGAGGTGGAGGCACGTCTCATGGTTATGATTAAGAGGAGATGTACATAGCCACTTCCTATAGCTTCCTATGCTTAGAGGTCATGAAGTCACCTCCTATGCTTATGCTTGTGAGAAAGTGTGGACACATCCTATTCTATATATATGCTGATGCTCATGCTAATTAAGAGGAGGTGAAGACACCTCATGCTTATACTTAGGTGGAAGCAACCCTTTTAGGTATTTTTTGTTCGGGTGAATGCTGGATGTAATTTTGGTTGTAATCTAACATTTTTTCTACTAAACATATTATTTTTTGTAATGTGATGAAATTATATTTTTGTTTTATTTTTTATTCACTTTTATTCCGTTCCTACTTTTAATATAAAGGTAAAATGGTCATTTTACCAACTTCATTCTATTTATATTTTCATTCGATTCCCACTTTCTACTACACAACATAATAAACGCATTCTCATTACAATCACATTATGCCTATCAATAGAGTCCTTAGTGTATGTGCCTCATGCACTTAGTAATTAGAGACACCTCATTTAGGTGCATCCATCTCCTATGCCTACTTATAAGGAGGAAACATCCCCTTCATAGTGATCAAGATCACAAATTTAATTGATAAATAAATAAAATAAAAATTATGTAGGAAAAAAAAAGTATAATTTTTCAGAAGGAAAAAAAGTTGATTTTTGTTTAACAAAGAAATATTAATAGAATTATCAAAAAATATATATTAATAGAATTTATTCATATTTCTAGTAATCTGCCTATTTCTTGCTTAATTAGCTGGTTACTTTCTTCCTTTTCTCCCCTTAATCTTGATAATCAAATTTGGCAAAGTTTATAAAAAGGAAGTGATTGTCTTGAGGATGACTTTCTTGGGAATAAGAGTCAAGTACAAGAAAATATATATATATAAAGCATGTTATTTTTTATAAAAAAATTGAATATAAAATAAAATAACAATTATGTTATTCTATTTTAGCTTTTCGCTATCTTTATTTTTTTTCTCAGTCCTCACATCATATTTTATATTTTTTATATATTATATAATATATATTTAATTTTTGAGACTTTTATATATATATATATATATATAT
Source organism: Senna tora (assembly GCA_014851425.1). NCBI lineage: Eukaryota > Viridiplantae > Streptophyta > Magnoliopsida > Fabales > Fabaceae > Senna > Senna tora. Next base: position 11,853,248 of record CM026271.1, read on the forward strand.
ATATATATATATATATATATATATATGCAAATTATGGAAGTAGGGACCCCTAAATACATTTCATAAACTATTCACTCACCTAACAAAAGAGTGCAACTTTTGCTCAAGTCACACAAAAGCAAAAACCCTAAAAATAAAATCAAAGCATTTGAATCTTTGAAAGCTCATAATAACTAGCCCATGTTCCCAAAAGATTTAAAGAGAGAATGATGGGGTTTTTAATTTTTTTTCAATTTTCTTTTTCAAATTTCCCAAAAAGAAATTTCAATAATTTCAGTAGACATCATCAAAAGAAGTTCATTAAAGTGCCATCAATAGTATTGCTTCATTAAAGCTCTAACATTGAAAAATAAACCTCCAGTGTTTAGTGACATTAACCTAATCCATTGATCATGATTATGTCTCACTCATTGCATACCTCTTTGGCTTTTTGGTATCTTAATCATATATAAAAGAACAATGAAAGGGTTATTTATTTATTAATAATTAAAAAATTCATATCAATATTAATACACGTACAGCTATACAATATTAATTTCATTCAATGTTTGAGAAAAGTCAAGACATAGGTGGTGTTATTTTAATTTCTTTTTGTATAGCCAAGATAATGATACATCTTATAGTACCAAGTTTACCTTTTTTTTGGGAGAAAATTTTAAATATGTTTAAACATTTAAGTAGATAGATTAAACAAAATTATAAAAATATTTGTATGACTTTTTAAAGTTTTTTTAAAAATAAATTTCAACTACATGACATGCTTAAATAATATGTTTTCACTAATATATATATCATTTGTTAAGACAATTATTTAAATAAATCCTAATTCTTAGTAATTGATGACTTGTAGGGTACATGTGAGAAGCTCATCAATTAATATCAAAAACCAACTTTTAGAGATCAAAGTGCTTGAAGAAGAAAAGATAATTAGGAGAGTACAATGATAATTAATTTTATTAATGAAAACAATGAAGGACATTAAAAGCTAAGGGCTCCAAATTTAATTTTAGGATGGCAAGTATTATTATTATTATTATTATTATTATTATTATTGTATTACAAATTCATGTCTAAGATTTAATTTTTTTGTACTTATGTAATATATATTAAGCACTTTGTACTATATGCATTTGATAGGTTCAATAAAACCTACAAGTTAATTAAGTCTTCTTGTGATCTCGATAAGTTTCGACTAATTAAGTGAGTATCGTGTGAAGCATGAAGTTAAAAAATCACAAGAGATAGTGAACTTTAATGTTGATCAGTTTAATTGGGAAGTAGAATGGGGTTTTATACATCAGGCCTTAGGGTATAATAGTAATTTTACCTTTTAGAAGGGTTAAAGGGACGTCTAGCATATGTCGTAGTAGGTATCAGCAGAACAGACAGTGACAGAAGATATAAATAGTCTACGAATGATGACAAATATGTAACAGGAAAAAGGGTTTGAGAGCGATCGATATTACATTTATTATTAAATATTTCATCGCCCAGGAACATTAATATCTTTTGCATGTAGTTAAATTATTAGTACAAACTACATATTATAAATATTTCCCATGTCTAAATAGTAAATAGTAAATACCACCTCCTCTCCAACAATGATATATATGTTTCAAATCTAATAATTAGAAATAAAAAGCAAGAGAAAGCAAAATTTTGATTTTCCATCATGAAAAAAAATGTCACAATCTTATAAACTAATGTATAATCAATTGAATCACTTTTCAGAAAATTAAAGTTTGGGATTTAGTTGATTGTGAAAAGATATTGCTATATATTGCTTCCAAGACTTCCTTCACTCCCAAAATGATTCTTTCTTTCCCTTTTTCTAAAACATAAAGTGAGAGAAAATTGAAATCCCATAAGCTAAACTTTTTCCTATATATGTGTGGGTATTTTGTTTTTATTGTAATTTTAAAACATAACAAATAATTTTTTATACTAATCGACCAAACAACTAAAAAATGTTTGTGATTAGTGAGTTTGATCCACACTTAATTTACAATTATTTATTTAGTCTTTAAATAGAACAAGTTTCCTTTTTCCCTTGGTTAAACAAAACTCCATGTGTGTGTGTATATATATTCAATTCCTTAAGATCATCCCAAATTATCTAATAATCCAGACAAAATTTAGGAAAACCTAATCATAATATATTTACTCTATTGCAATGACAAAACAATCATGATAATTAATCATACAACATAAACATTATGAATGGCCGGTTTAAGTCTAACAGAAGGGATTAATCCCAGACAACACAGCGAACCAAGAGTCGAATCTTTGTTAACTGCAGTATTCATATTTAGTATCTGATAGTATCTTCTTAAACCTATTAAAAAAATTGATTCACTGACAAAAAAATTGTCACTATTTTCTAATTTTGACGAAAAATTCGTCAGGGATTTATTTTTTCCTAGTAGTAACAAGATTATTTCTTCTGATGAGAAGATATATGTGAAAAACCAAAAATAATATATATCATAATTTTAATTCAATAGTTTTTTTTTAAAAAAAAATTAACATGAATAGTCAAATAATATAATTAAAATCTCCACTACATAAGTAAATTTCATTATCATATATATATATATATATATATATATATATATAGTTGTGAATATAATTGTAAAATTCTCTTTTTTAACATTGTCTCCTATGAGAAAGACTATTTGTTATGAGATTGCAAAAATGTACAAAAAATGGTACACAAAAATGGAGGCATGGGTCCTCACATATGTTTTTCACTCTAATTGTGATCACAAATTGACCAGACATGCGTACAATTCAAGACTTCTTTCTCAATCAAAATCTTCTTTTAATTTTACTATTTTTATTTTGGTCAAATACCCACTTTGATCCTCTATGTTTCACCCCAAGTTTTAAATTAGTCCTTTATCTTTCAAGAGTTTTATATTGGTCTTTTATGTTTTCCAAAAGTTTTATATTTGTCTTTTTGGTTTCATTAAAGTTCTATATTGGTCCTTTATGTTTCATTGAAATTCTATATTGGTCCTTTATGTTCCATTGAAGTTTTATGTTAGTCCTTTATGTTTCATTAGAGTTTCATATTAGTCCTCTCAGCCTGATTTTATTTTTGGTTTAAACGACGTCGTTTGGGTGTTTTTGGTGTGTCTAAGGTCACGTCAGCTATCTGATACATGTAGGAGAGATTATGTGTCCATTTCGGCACGGCACGGCACGTCAGCAGTTAACTTAAGAAATTGACGGATTTGGATGGAAGGACCAATTTAGAATTTCTGAGATACATAAAGGACTAATTTAAAATTTTTGAAACATAAAGGACTAATTTGAAACTTAAGTGAAACATAGAGGACCAAAATGAACCTTTGACCTTTTAGTTTTTATTTATTTATTTTACTTTCATAAAAAGACAATATTTCCTTTCATTATAATTAATCTAGCTAATGGTCCAAGTTCATGTGTATATATTGTTTGACTGGTAAAACTGTCCCATTTATATCACCCACCTACACTATTATTACAGTCCCATGTATTTTTGTCTGAAAAAAAAAATAATTAATACATATTTATGCATAATTGTGTTTAGTTATTTTCATATCTTATATACTAAATTTTTACAATTTTAAGTTTTTTTTATTGCACAATAAAATATCTTTAGAATCAATTTATAGAATTGATAATAAATAAAAATTATTTTTGAAGACTCAATTGCATGTATTTGACTATTTTTATTTGTGGAATGGAATTTTTTAAAAAAAATGCAAGTTTTCAAAATCTTATAAATTTCAAGTGTTTTTTTATTACAAAATAAGATATATTTTAAATTAATTAATTCATAGAATTGATAATTAAAAGGATTAATTAAATTGCATTTTCATTTAATCATTTTATTTGTGGCTCTTGGAATTAAAACAACACAAATTCGCAAGTTCCAAAAATTAATTACCCAAAATTTTAGGTAAATTTATTACATTTAATTTTAATTAATTTTGCTCATGATTTTAATGTAAGGTTTCTTATAAAAAAAAAGTCAAATTTTAGTAGATAAGCATGTGAAGTATAATTAAATTGAAAGAATTAGATATAAGATCAGAGGTACATTATATAATCCGGATATATATATATTACTGTTCAATTATAATTTTATAAAAGCAAATAATGAAAATATTATGATAGAATGATGAACTAGTTTTTTTTATTTGTGGTTAATAATTTATGTGTTTAAACAAATTAATTAATTTAATTTCTAATAATATTTCTTTTGTTTCAAATTATTCATCCTCCCAAACATCATCATTTTACTTGATGTTTTCAATAAAAAGCCTTATTGGGTTGTTGCGTGCAACAATGCCATAATGTATCTTTTGTCCTTCGCATGTACTACCAAAACCAAGTAACATTCACAATATAATTATAGTCTCTTATATATAAGAATATAATGATGAAAATATCAATAATATTTATGGGTATTTATACATTTTATTTATCGAACTAAATATAGATGTTAAATGTCAATGTGGTTGACACAATAATATTTACGAGGTTCGAATTCTTCTGAATCTATTCGAAATTTTATTTGGTAGGTATTCTTTTTTTACACCTCGTTTGGTACAAGGGAAGTGGTAGGAAGTTAAGTTTGGTCACCTCTTTATTTTTGTTTGGTACCAAGTAAGTTTAGTTTCATAGTGAGTTTAGTTCCATCATACTAGGTGAGTTTAATTCCATCTCAAGAGGGTGTGAAGTTGTGGTGAGGTGGGGTTTAAAGACCAAAATGCCCTTCAAAATTTTGTAGCTTTTAAAAAAGTAAGGGCAAAAAAGGTATTTCATACTTTTATCTTCTATTTCTCTATCTTTTTTCCACCATACCAAACAAAATTACTTTTATATTCTACTTCTATTTCCTTGCATACCAAACATACTTTTTATCACTTACTTCCACTTCCACTTCCATTTCCACTTTCACTTCCCGCTAAAATACTCACCGGATACCTAACGACACCTTAGGGATATTCCCTGGTACCCAGAGGGCTAGTTAGTTGAGTACGTAGCTGCGAGTGAGTAAAACTGCTTGGAATTTAAGTCTATGTAGTATAATCCTTGGATTAGATCTCGATTGGTTTTCCCAACATGCCATGCATTGACACCCTGTCTGATAATATTTGAGAGTGTCTTTTCCTGTTATATTTTTTTTGTAAAAAAAAAGTATAGATGTTAAATAAGGATTGTTGACCGTTTGGGTTTGAGTTCATGTATATATGTAAAAATATTTTTCATAGGTTTGGATATTGGAATTATTAATTAAAATTTTGAGTTGATGTCAAAAAGGTTCGGTCCTCAATTTTTTTTAAAAGCTGAAATTTTTAATTTTGAAAGTTGGAAGATATTTTTTCTAAAAAATTTTGATGACATTAAAGAATATATACACTAATTGATTGGTTTCTTTTTTTTTTTTAATTTCAAATTAGCGTATTTTCTAATCAGTAATAACTAATCCTTCGAGCACAATAAAATTTAACCACGGAATGACTCTCTCAAATATTATTTGCTCATCTGCCACCTCACAATGATTACTGACTATTTTTATTTTTTTATCAAAATTAGAGTATTTATTGTCGAATACAATAATTATTCTTTTCGTTATTTTGTTAGCGCCTCAACCAATTTTGTTTGAGTTACTATTGGACATTAAATATGAACACTTTTTCTAGCGAGGATTTGAACACAATCATATTGTAAAGGACTAGTCATTTCCATTAGACTTACCCTCATTGTTCTAATTGGTTTTTTTTGTTATCTGCCCAATCTTCGAGGTACTACCTCGACTAATCCAAACTCGACCCGAGTCGCGCACCTGGCTCTAGTGGGAGAGCCTCCCAACGGAAGCAACTAACTGCATTCACAAAACCTCAAACTCCAGACCTCATTTAAATTAAATAATTCCAAATCGCTTAACACCAGGACCAACTGTTCGTTGATTCTAATTGGTTGTTTTGATCACAAACTTTTAAGCAATTCTGAGTCGTTTTCATTGCAGTCTTAGACTTGAACATCACCATTTAATGTCAAGCAAGTGCATCATATGACTTCAATTAAATATTCAAGCGTGAATTTGAATAAAGTGTGACAGATAAATGCCCAATTAAAGTGAAGAACGGTGGGTAATTACTAATTAATTCAATGCTAGATATTTTATTTTATTTTATTTTTAAATATCTCGAGTTAATAATAATCATGTTATGAAATTTTTCATCAATTTAATTCAGAATAATTGAAGCTTAGTGAATTTTGAAATATTGCTGTTCCTTTCAAGTACAAAATGGTAAAATGAGGAGGAAAAAAAATTACTGTAGGTGATTTGTTCCTCTTCTTTTTTTTCCCTCTGTTTTTTTACCCCTTGAGTGTGACAGATGTAAGTATGACAAGGGTAATCCCACATTGCTTTCATAGTTTCATGATTCTTAAGATTATGTTTGAGACTTGAATGGGTATCGTGTACTGAATTATAATGGGAGAATCTCTTAATAAAAATTATTACATTTACAAAATTTTAAATTCGAGATTTTGAGCCACCTACTATCTGGATGAATCCTTTGTTAGTATAGATTGGAGTTTTAAAAAGACCATTATGAGGAAAAAAATATTTGTAACTAGCTAGCAAAATGATTTCTCTTATATATAAGAGAATTTATATATTATATTTTTAAATTGTGCAATTTTCTATTTATATAAAAATTATTTATATATATAGGATTACAAAATATAATATTTAAAATTTAAATGCTAAGTATAGAATATTTTTTATTAATCATTCGTTCGTGAAAAAAAAATGATAGAGGTTTTTGTACATAAAGTTTATAATTAGTTGGAATATAGTCTAATAATTAAAAGTAGAGAAAGGCATAAGAAAATACTATGAGAAATTATTATGATGGATTTAACTATAAATAACCTCACTGTATAAAAAGCAAAGATAAAACATATTGGAAATTGGATCCAGTGCAATTCTCTTTCATGCAATTCCGGTGCAATTCCTATAAAATACACATTTTTACTTCATTTTTGAAGTACTAATACGGACTCACACTAATAATAATCCACTATGAATAGACTAGAGACAAAATTAATATCAATATTGACAAATATCATCACTTTAAATGGATTAGGGACCAAATTGTTATTAATATTAAAAAATAGTCTCACGAGACTATTTAGTGATGATATTTGTCAAAATTGATAATAATTTCATTTCTAATCCATTCATAGTGGGTTATTGTTAGAATAAATCCGTATTAGTACTTCAAAAATGATGTAAAAATGTGTATTTTATGGGAATTGCACCGGAATTGCACGGAAGGAAATTGCACTGGATCCAAACTCAACATATTGACGTTGCATGATCCACATAGCCGACCTCACTTAATAGAATAACAGTTTTGATTGTTATTGTAATCAAGTTGTTTGAGATAGGGGTGTACAAAATGGACCCGGACCCGACTTACCTAACCCGGCCCGGACACCTTTCGACCATCGGTTAGGGTAGGTCGGGCCTCGAGTAGGACACTCTCAGATCCGCCGACTTGCTTGGAATACTTTCATTTTCTTTTCTTTATTATTATTTTTTGCATGTAAGATATATATTATTTATATGTATAATTTTATTTTTTTTATTGATTATTAATTAAAAATACACAAAATATAACCTTAATTTAATTAAAATTATTTTTTAAATGTTTAAATATGTTAAATTTAATGTAAATTTTAATTTATGTTAATTAAAAAAACAAATGGCTGGGTTGGACCTGAATGTCTTGATTGAATTTGGGTAGGGCGTCGGGCCAGTCTCAAACCCGACTCGACCCATGTACACCCTTAGTATGAGAAGTTAACGAATTAAGTATCAAAATGTTTAAGCTCAACCCATTTAACTAAATAAATTTATATGTTGATCAAATTTATTTATTTAATAAATGAATCAAACTTTTGACGAGTGGATTTCAAGAATAACTCAATTCATTTACACTGATAATTGTAAGCACTACTCACAGTTGTTTATCATTGTATTTGCTAAATATTAACCAAAAGCAAGATCCCGAGTTCGAGGTCTTGTGATGTAGTTTATCTCTGTTATGAGACTTATCCATCATAGCTAGGCACATGACCCGAATTGACTCCAGATTAGTCGAGACAAAGTTTTAAAAACCGGACGGACAACAAAAAAATTATTACAAAATTTTATAACTTTATCCACTTTTACTAAATTTTTTAACTAAAATTTCATTGATTGTATTATTAATTTTTTTAAAAAAAATTATATATATATATATATATATATATATATATTTCTATTGGTCAAATTCATATTTAGTTATTTAAAAAAATGTATAAGGCTATTTTGGTTAAAATGTTCTTATCTCATGGGGAAGTGATGGTAATTTATTAAAAAATATTATTTCCAATTTTATTTAACATAAAACTACTTCTACTACATTTAAAAGTTATTTAAAAAGTAATTCCCTAATATTTTATTTAATCAAAATAAATAGCTTTTTAAAAAATATAAATAACTTATTCACTTTTAAAAGCTTGACACTAAGGTGGCCTTTATCTTTTTGTGGAGAAATAAAAAAAAATTGAGAAAACTTCTCTTTAAGTTGGGAGATTTTTTTTTCAAGACATAAATTCTTAGCAAAAAATTGTTTTTGCTTCGTCATTATTTTTTTAAGAGGTGTATTTTTAAAATGTCAAATGATATATATATATATATATATATATATATATATATATATATATATATATATATATATATATATATATATATATATATATATATATAGTAGTAATTGGTAGGGATGGCAATTTTCCCCGTCCCACAGGGATCCCTGCGGGGATTCCCCGTATGGGGCCCCATATACGGGGATTTTTCCCCGTGGGAACAGGGATGGGGAAAAATTTATCCCCGATGGTAATTCGGGGACGGGGACGGGAAGCATGTCCCCCACCCTGCGGGGTCCCCATCCCCGATGGGTATATATGTAATTTTATTAATTTATTATATTAATATTTATATATATAACATTTTATTCATTTTTATATTTGTATTTTATTATTATTTTTTATTATACCTAAAATTTAACAAAATTCACTCACATTTTCTATGTTGTGTTGTAAACTTTGTTATAAACTTTATTGATTATTAGACTTTTTAATGGATTTTAGTAATTATGTATTTGTTGATGTTTTTCAATTAGATTTATTTAATATGACATTTTTTATTTAACTTTATAGGTTACTTTTTTATTAAGATTAAGTCAACTCATATTTATATATTTATTTTTTAAAAAAAATATATATATATATATATTTCGGGGTCCCCGCTGGTCCCCGTGGGGAGGGCGGGGACGAGGATGGGAAGAAATTTCTCCCCGCGACGGGGATCGGAGATGGGGACGGGGGAACTTTGGGGGTGGCGGGGCGGGAATGGGGAGAGCACTCCCCGCCCCTACACGTAGCGGGTGCCATCCCTAGTAATTGGTGATCCAACACAAGCTAGTTAAGTAATGTTGTATAAATGTATTTTTGTGGGTATTTGATCAATCTTAATTATTACTATTAATGACTTATTTTTAGAAAATAAGATGTTTGACCCAATTTAAGAAGTGTTTCTAGGAATTAGCAAAAAAAACATTTTATTATTTTTTAAAAAGAAGTTAAAAATTGAACTTTTTGTTTATAATAAAAGTAAATTTTCGTAATTACCAAAATAGCCTTATCATGCCTTTCATCTTGGAATCAAATATATGTGGAGAAATATTCTTATATTTGAATTATTTTTATACTCTTTATATATATATTTTGATCGTGAAAGAAGTAATTTGTCTCAACTTAATTTTAAAAAAGTAAAAATATCAAATTTAATTTGATTTTTAAAAGATACAATTTATCTCAATTTAATCTTTAAAAATCTTCATTAACATCTAATAAAAAAATTTTCTAGGATTAAATTGAGAGATAAACCATATCATTCAATAACTTAATTTGACATTTATATATTTTAACGTCTAAATTGAGATAAATTTTATTTTTTAAAAATAAAATTTGATATTTTTATTTTTAAAAATTAAATTAAGACAAATTATAATATTTAAATACTAAAATACTAATTTACATTCAAAACTTATAATAGAAGATTGATGATGTGATAAGCCAGTTAGTGACAGTTTTTATATTGAGAAATTAAAGGCATACAAGTTCCCAAAACTCCACTGAAAGAGAATGACAAAAGTACCCCCGATGCACCCTTTCAATTCCTATTTTGCCATAATTAATTAACCACTCTCTTCCCTCTTTATAAAAAAAATAAGTGCAAATATTATAATATTACTACATTTTTAATTGAGAAATAAATGTACTATTTATTGTTATTTTATTATTTAGCATGGAAACACTTTAACTTAAAATAAAAATAATTAAATAAATATTATTAGTCACTCATGCTGGTAACCACTAATTTATTAAATATGCAACTGATTCATTTATAAAATATTAGTTTTATATTATTATTATTAAGAACATTTACAAAAACCTGTAAGCCAATTTCAATTTTTTTTAAACAAAAAAAAAGTAAAGTACCATTGTTACCCCCAACGTTTGCGCCTTCAGTTAAATATGTTCTCAACATTTTATTGCGATCAAATATGCTCTCAACGTTTTAAACAAAACAAAAAAGTAAAGTAGCATTAACTATTTTAACGGTGTCAGTGAAAATGGTAAGATTGCCCAAAAATTGAAACGTTTGGAGTATAATTGACAGCAATCAAACGTTTAGGGTATATTTGACCGAATGTGCAAACGTTGGGGGTACCAATGATACTTTACCCAATAAAAAAATATAAACATGTGAAGACATATTTAAGAATAACTTACACTCTCATTTTTGTAAGAAAATTACTCTAATTACATATTCATGACCAAAATACTATCCAACATAATATTGATTTACTCTATCAAAATAATTATATAAAAAAAAAAGTGCTTTAAAAATTTCATTTCAATTCTATTTATTTTGTGTTAAGATTTATGAATTTATTTCATAAGAAAATTTTAAATTGTGACCATATATCTTATTTGACTCAAAAAAAAATATTTGTTTAAAATACTTTTCACCTAATCTATATATAAATAAAATGTAAGTGTTTTCTTTTGTTACAAACTTACAATAGGTGATAATGTAATTGATCTTTTCTAAGAAAAAGATTAATGTAGTACATACTTTAATTTTAGGGGGAAATATAATTTTTTGAGAATGAAATAGTTGATTGAGAGAAATATTTTGTCTATACACAATAAATATAAATATAATATCAATTAAAATAAAATTTATTCTGATACTTCCTTTACTTACACATGTTAGAAAACTCTAGGCATCATAACAGTATGGTCTAATGGTTTTAGTGTGCACTCTATAAATCCTTATTTCTCAAGTCTCAACAATCAACATGCTGCCAATAATTTTAAATATTTTAGATTTAATTAAATTTTTCTTTTTTTAAAAAAAAAAATTAATATCCATCAAATTCAAATATTTTTATAAATTTTTTATTAAAAAAATATTCTTATGAATTTATTTAAATAAATATATCATTTTACTAATTTTGTATATTATATTAAAATAGTTTTTTATCGCGATGATAAGTAATTTTAAAATTTATATTTCGCATATTTTAATATTCCACCAAAAAATAAGATTAACGATGTTTTTCAATATTAAAAACATTAACTTAATTGAAATTTTATGTTATATTTTTAATTTCAAATTTTAAAATAAATTATTAACAAATAAATAATTTTGTAACTCAATATTGTGCATATATATTACACTTCTGTTAAAAGAATCAAATAATATAAATATATAAAATCATGAGTCACGAAATTAATCTTACCAAAAACAAAGCCCAAAGGTTTTTTAAAGAAAACACATGCAAAGTGTACAAATGCACAAAATGTATTCCTCGCGTCTATCTTGGGAAATTAAAAAAATATTTTTTAATTAATAATATCATTTAAAAAAATTTTTTTATTATATTAAAAAAAAGGTAAAATACTCTTGTCGCTATCAAACTTTGCTGCAATGTTCATTTATGTCTCCATTTTTTTTGGTTCATGCCTACCCCCAAACTTTCAATTTTGTTCATGCCTGCCCTTTTTGCTAAAACCGTTAACTTGCTTGACGGAATTTGCTGGCGTGGGCTATGAATGTGTATCTCTTTTGCCACCTCCTTGTCCACCTCGTTTTACATCTCATAATTAACCTAATCCAAATTAAAAAAAATAAACTTTTATCCTAAAATATATTTTTTATTTAGATTATGCTAATTTTTTTAATAAAAGTAAAAAGTTAAAGGTGAGGTGGACAATGACGTGACAAAAAAAATACACATTCATCATTCACGTCAGCAAATTCCGTCAAGCAAGTTAACGGTGTTAGCAAAAATGGCAGGCATGAACAAAATTGAAAGTTTGGGGTAGGCATGAACAAAAAAAAAGTTTGGAGCCAAGAATATATAACAGTAAAGTTTGGGGACAGCAATGGTAATTTCCCCTAAAAAAAGATAAAATCTTTTTAAGTGGCATACCCCATTTAAACATATAAAACTGATTTAAACAATACATTCTTGTGTCTTTAAAATTGACGCTCTAATTTCAAAGAAAATAAAAAACTAAAAGAGATCCATATCCACAAAAGACAAAAACCATATTTTGATCTCTAGCTTTTTTTGTAATTTTTTCAATTTAGTCTATCATGTTTAGGATTAAAAAAAACTTAGATCCATTTCCTTATGTCCATTTTATCAAGTTCCACCAATCATGTATTGTATTTACACTCTCTTTCTTTTATGATTGGTCATATAAAAGGTGGCCTTCTATATTCTTTTTCTACTGTGATTGGTCATTTAAACACTTTTTGCTACGTGTCATATTTATATTGGAGAACTTGATGAAATGGACATAAAGAAATAGACCTAAGTTTTTTCCTTAGGATTAATACCATTTTATTCTCTAATATTTACTCAATTTTAATTTGGTCATTTATGTTTACGATTAATACCAATTTAATCCTTGGATTTCCTTTTTCACCCTAAATTGGTACCAATGACAAATATGAAGAACTATATTGAAATTTAGCGAATATTAGAGACCAAATCAGTGCCAATAACAAATATAAAGGACTAAATTAAAATTAAACTAATATTAAGAACCAAACTAAAAAAATATGATAAACATTAAGGGCCAAAATAAAATTTTTCTCATTAGCACACATTCACACAATCACTATATTATGCAGTATGCACACAGTGTGTGAAGTTTTCGAAATCCCGGAATACGAGGGGCATCTACTCGATATTCCACACCAATCCAAAGGACTCTATGGTAATTTCTCCAAACACGATCAATCAATGCCCGAATCGTACGGTTATCGACTTCGACACGCGTCGCAACACAATACGCTCGGGTATATTAGTTTCGGTGCGCTCGCGGTCACTCTAGCCCACACGACCCTCTTGGCTTCTTCTTCAATCTTCATTTCTGCGTTTCCTCAATTACCGAATGGTCCCCGCCACGTCGGACGACACGTGGCCCTGAACGTCCACGTCAGCACATGGCACCTCCCATTATAAAAGCCGAAACCCACCCACGCACCTTGTCACCTAATCCAAATCGCTCCACACGAAAACATCAGAGCCCGGAGGGACCCCTAACGCTCTCTCTCTTGTCTCCCTGCTTTTTCCGATCACTCTCGCCACCGTGCTCCGTCGCCGGCGATCGTCGACTCGCCGGAGAAATGAACATTCCGGCGAACCTGTCCTCCTTGTCCATGAACAATGCTCGTCTCTCCGATCATCGCCGTCATGTTTTCCACGAAAACCCGGAGTGTCTCACCTTGCAACAGTGACTGACATCTCTCTCTTCCTGTTCGTTCTCGCTTTTTCTAGAAGTTATTGGACGCTTCTTTCTTTCTTGCTTTTTGTGTCTAGAGAAAAAAGTATCGTCGTCTCGTCGGTGTCCGTACATAAATTTTGGGAGATTTTACTTCCGTTTTCTTTTTTTTTTTGGATTTTTGTTTCGTTGATCGGAAATTAGGATCGGTGAAGAACGTGCCGATTTTGTGAGTGTTTTTGCTTTAGCTGACTAGAGTAGTAGCAGCAGATCATGAATGTTCGTTAGCTTACTGTTTTAGCTTCTTCTTGGAGAGAAGAGTGTTTCAATTTGTTTCAGGTTGTTTCAATTTCAATGTACATTTTGTAGAATCTGTGTCTGACTTCGTCACTTTAGACACTTGCTTTTTTTTTTTTTTGTTGAAGAGTGAAGTTTATTGAGCTCTGAGAATGGAGCAGAGCTGACACAGAGTGGTACAAATTTAGTATAATTGAGAGGTTGTGAAACAGACAGAGATAGAAACAAGCGAAGCAGGATTTCATTTCATATCATCTTTCTCGAAATTTTCCTCAACCATGCCTCCGATGAAGATCCAGCCTATTGATATTCACATCGATTCTCAGAAACTGAAGGAAGCAGCAGCGGTTCGAAACGATTCGGTGAAGCCAGTGCTTAAGTCGCGGCTCAAGAGGCTTTTCGTGTTCGATCGGCAGTCTCCGAGCGTCTCCAAGACTTCCTCGGCGGAGAAATACGTCGCCGGAGAACCTCAGAACCAGAAAGATGGAGGAGGAGGAGGAACAGAGTTTGAGCCGAGCTCAGTTTGCCTGGCGAAAATGGTGCAGAATTTCATGGAGGAGACTACCGAGAAACCGCCACCGGCGGCGAAATGCGGCCGTAACCGCTGCAATTGCTTCAACGGAAACAGTAACGATAGCTCCGACGACGAATTCGACTTGTTCGGTGGTTTCGGTGAATCAATCACCGGTGGATCATTCAGTGATGCCAGCGACGTGCTGAAGGTAAATGTCGCAACTCGCAAAATCTAATAGCCTAGTTAGTACCGTAGATTTCACAATTTCAGATATTCTTTCATTTTCTCAGAAACCAAACGAAGCGAATTAGTTGAGAAGCTGAAATCAATTTGTGTAAAATTTTCATTTCCACTTTTTTCCAGAGTTTAATTCTATGTGCTACTGTCGCCGAGAGGAACCTCTTAGCTGATACCGCGAAGATCGTTGAGAAGAACAGTAAGGTCTTCAAGCGAAAGGACGATTTGAGAAAGATAGTTACAGATGGCCTTTCTTTGCTTGGCTACGATTCTTCCATCTGTAAATCCAAATGGGACAAAACCCCATCTTACCCTGCTGGTACCAATTTCTTCCTCAAAATTCAATTTCAATTTCAATTGAAAATTAAGAATATGAAAGAATTTCCAATAATCCTTGATTGATTGATTGATCCTCAGGTGAATACGAGTACATCGATGTGATCGTGGAGGGGGAAAGGCTGATAATCGACATCGATTTCCGATCGGAGTTCGAGATTGCTCGATCCACTGGAACCTACAAGGCCATCCTCCAATCCCTTCCTCACATTTTCGTCGGGAAGTCGGATCGCTTAGGTCAGATCGTCTCGATCGTATCGGAGGCGGCGAAGCAGAGCCTGAAGAAGAAAGGGATGCACTTTCCGCCGTGGAGGAAGGCGGAGTACATGCGGGCCAAGTGGCTCTCTTCTTCCTACACTAGGGCAAAGCAACCCCCGTCGCCCTCCTCCGTCCCCCCATCCGACGACGTCGTTTCGGAATCCCAGACCTCAGAGGGGAACGTCAACGACGGCGGCGACGATGACTCTGAAACCAAAACAACGGAGGAGGACGATTGCGGTGAGTTGGAACTGATTTTCGGCGAGAAAACGTCTCCGCCGGAGCCTGTGCCGGAACCGGAGCCAGAGGCTGATGTGGTGGTTGTGACGACGGAGGCGCCGTCGTGGCAGCCGCCGGCGATCAAACCGAAGAGTATTGAGAAAGGAGCCAAGGTCGTCACCGGATTAGCCTCTCTTCTCAAAGAGAAACCATAGAACTAAAAAATTTTGGACTTTCTTTTTTTCTTTTTTTTCCTAATCCTTATAATTAAAAAAAAAATATTATAACGAGAGAAATTCGGATAAATCTCTCCCTCTTTTTTTTTTTAATCTTTTAATTGTTGCTATTTTTGTTTCCCTTTTTTATATTTTGTTTGCAAGAAGGGACTTTGTAAGAAGCAACTACTACATGATCATCATTGTAATAAATACCTGTAGAAAGAAAAAAAAAAGAAAAAGATATGTACAAATTCTCAAAAATCTTAGAATAATATTTTTAAAATGATAATGTCTGAAATAATATTTTTTTTTTCTGTAAAACTTTAAAAAAAAAATCATTTCCCATACCAAACCAAACCAAAAAAATGGTTACAAAACCCATTCTCTACGTTTCCCCAAATGTCAGTATCACTATAATTAAGATTCACTTATAACTTATTTAAATAAATCTTTATATTTTATATTTAATATCCCAAGTACGTCAATAATCTATTTAATTATTTGATGGGATGTGTAAATTAGGTTGGAGGTTGATTTCTTGAGACAGTGCAGAAAGGGAACAAAAAATGGGTATTTTATTATTATTATTATTGATTTACTTCTTTTTTTAATTTCCCAATTAAATAATAATTAGCATTTTGAGTTCTTTTATAAAGCAGGGAATTTGAGAAGAGAAGAAAAGAGGTAGTAACGCCGGCAAGAAGGAAGGAAGCCTCGTGGCATCTAGAACACCGTGAGGAAGAGGCAAAATCAAAACCCAATAAAAATTAAATAATAAATAAATAATTGTAAAAAACAATATTCCATTCATATATTTCGAAAAATGAAAAAACTTTAAAGTACTGCAAAAAGTAAAAAAGTGAAAATCTCCATTCCACCTTTATCTTACCCAAAAAAAAAAGAAAGTGGAATATACCCATATTTTACTTGAATTAGAATTTAAATGGTAAGAAATTTGTGTTATTTTAATTATTAATTTTTAAGTTTTTTTTATAAGTTTTAGGTTTTGTTTTTAAATTATAATGAAGTATTATTTATTAAAAAAACCACTCTCAATAATAAACTTGATAAAACTCAAAAAATTAATCTTAATGGATATTCTATCAAATTTAAAAAAAAAATTAGCAGAGTACGAATAAAGGTTAAATTATTTAACTCCCACGGTAAAAATCCACGTGGCAGACTGGCAGTGCATGATGAAATTCACGGTCACCAGTAAAAAAGAAACTTATACGGTGGTATTTACTATTTGAGACTTTGTACGTGAGAGTGTGAAAACTTTATAAGAAAAAGTGAATTTTTTTCATCGATTAATGTAAAGTAATTACCTAAACAAGTTTAATATTATTAAAATTAGAATGCTAAAATATATTAATTAATAGGGGAATATTTTTTTTAATTGAGATAAAATAAAAGTTGGGAGTGAGAATGGCGGTTGGGAAGGTTGAAAAGAGTGAAGTACATTTTGACCATGTAGGTTTAACTTAACAACAACCCTTCTGCACCAAATTTGGTGCTTTATATTTTTTTAGTAAATTATTATTCTGTCAGTTAAAAAATATAATTTATTTTAATTTAATTTTAAAAAAATAAAAAATGTTATATCATTATTTTTTTGAGTTTATAATAATAATAATTAGTATTTTAAAACAGTACAATATTTTGATTTATTTTTTTTATAATATATAAATATAACTAAAAATATATATAATTTAAGCGTTAGCTATATTTTTTTAACTAGCGCTAAAAAGATTAGTATAATTTTATGGCAAAAAATAATTGTAAAAAAAAAGTTATTAACAAAAACAATATTTACTACTAGTCTTCTAGAGTTTGTATTGTTTTTTTTATTTTTAAAATATGATATAAAATAATTATTATTATATTTTAAAAAATAAATTAAATAATAAAGAATTATTTACTTCTCAACTATTTTTTAACTACCCATTATTTCTTTTAGAAAAGGGGAAACTTTATTTTGAATCCTAAAAATTTATATTGTTTAGTATATTTTATATGTAAACACACGGTTCAGCATTTGACTTTTTCTTTGACTTTGAGTGAAGGAGAAATATCAAAAATGTCCTTCTTAATTACTTCCTTTCTTTATTTTTTCACTTATCAAGAAACACTTTAATTATAAAGTATTGACATTTTAGTCTGTTTTAATACTTTACTTTATGAACTTTACATTACATTTTTACATACTAAACATATTTTTTTATTTTTACATCCATTTATTCTACTTTACATCCATTTCCTTCACATTTGTCTATCTCTACCAAACATGTTTGTCACATATTTTATTTTATGTTGTAAAATATATAATTATAGGAGAGAGCCTTTAAACAATGCAACATGACATAAAATGATAAAAGAGCCTATGTTTTCTTGGGAAGAGGATCAAATAAAGTGCAAAATATATAAAGTGTATGATATAAATCATCTAAATCGTTAAATAAAAATTAAGATTCGTGTCCGTACTGTAACAGTTTCATCAAACGATTCATATTGTGCATTTTACCGGATCTGCACTTTAACAGATCCGAATCCGTTCTCTTGATCACCACTTCCTAAATTTCATCCTTAAAAAAATGGAAATTAGAGCATTATCTAATATCTATTGGGAGAGTTGTCACAACCATAAATTTGATTTTTTTTTTCTAAATTTACAAAGGAAAATAACAAAGCACATTAACCTATAATCTTGAGGTGCTTTTCTTTATTATCAATTTTTTTAAAAAAAAAATCTTAAATTGTAATTTCTAAACATTTGGGACACATAACATAAGTTATTCACAATCATTGCTGTGGGCCTCTTGCAATCCATTGTGCTGTGAAACATATTGTATTGCACCACAAAATAAAAGTGTGTGTATATATATATTATCAAAATTTTTAATATATAAATTTATCCTAAAAAATAATCATAAAAAAATAGTAAATCATCAATTTTTTACTAAAAAATTTGATAATAAAAATATAAAACTACACTAAATAATATATATATATATATTGGTCTCACAAAATGGCCATTTAATTAATTAAAAAAAATAAAAAGAGAATGTGAGAAGATCATAGGAAAGAGAAAATAGGAGAATAGTGATAGTGATAATTTTATTTTTAAAAAATAATGATTGTGATAGTTAACAAAGAAAATAATTTTTTGATTTTTAATTTATTATTTTATAATTAATAATAATTTATTTTATATTTTATAAATTAAAAAAAAATTTGACATGCACGTACGTGCATGTGAAGCCTCTAGTATAATATATGAGAATTTATTTTCTTAACTATCGCTTCTCAGTTTTAATCTTCGAAAGAATAAAAATGAAACATCATCCATTAAAGAGTCACCTTCAATAATAAATATTAAAATATCAAAAAATTAATTATTAAATTCGTACCAATAAATATTGTTAATATATATATATATTCAGAGAGAGACATTGTTTGCCCCATTATTCACAAAGTGGGTGGGCCCAATCACAAAGCTGTCAGAACCAATATAACAAAAAAGTTGTGGCCCCTCATTGCCCCTTCATTTTCTATCACACCACTTACAAAATTTATAAACAAAAAGAAAAAGTTTTATTAGAAAAAAATAATATAAATATCAAATATTTTGTTATATATTAATTATTTGTATTTATAATTTATTCATCCTTAATATCTAATTTTAAGTTTTATTTAAAAGCATAATATTCAAATTGAATGAAGTATTTCATATTTGATCAAAATAATATAATAATGTAAAATTGTTACTTTTTTTAATTAATTTATAATAATTGGTGTTTAAAATCATATACTTAAATTCATTATTTATCATAAATAAAAAAGAAGTAACTATTTTACATTAATTAATTTTATATATATATATATATAAAGTATAATTTTTTTGAGGAAATTTCTAATCAATGCTCTAAAAGTATTGTTTAAAGAACTTTGTAATTAGTAAGAGAGTTCACAAAATTATTCTTGTTAATTTTTGTATCAAGTTTAAGATAATAATTAATAAATTCTCTCTCAAATTCAAAAAAAAAAAGTGTTAATTTGCCTTTTATTTTACTTCTCATGAGAAAAAGATTGCTTGTGTTTGTGTTATAAGAGGCAGATTTGAATTTAAGAGAGATTGCCTTGTCCACACGAAAACGAAAGAAAGAAAGATAAAAGAAAAAAAAGAGAGAGAATACTATACAATACAATACTCAAATTAACAAGGTTAAAATTTTATTTTGATCATTTATATTTTTTTTATAATTTTTATATTGGTCCTTTCGTCCATTTTTTCCGTTAATTGTTTTGATGTAGCGTGCTGAGATGAACACATAATCTCTCTTACGTGTATCATAAAGCTGACGTGACCTTAGACACACTAAAAATACCCAAACGATGTCGTTTAAACTAAAATTAAAATCATGCTGAGAAGACCAATATAGAACTTTAATGAAATATAAATGACTAACATAGAACTTTAATAAGATATAAATGACTAATATAGAACTTTAATAAAACTTAAAGAACCAATATAGAACTCTTAAAAAAGATAAAGGACCAATATAAAACTTCTAAAAAATAAAGGACTAATATAAAATTTGAATAAAAGATAACAGACAAAAATAGAATTTTGACCGATTAAGAATTATCGCTCACAAAAAGTTTTGAAACCAAAAGTTGTATGACAGGATGTGGGCATCCCCAGGGTAAAGTCTGGTGGGGTATATATGATATTAGCCGTTGGATTAATATGTCTTTTTGTGGTACAGTAAAATAATAAGAGTTTTGCTGGCCAATACCTTTACATCAATAATTTTTAAAAATTAAAATAAAATAAATTGTATATTTTATGGCTTTTGAACATAATAAATATACTAAATAAAAAATATATACACAATTCAGCAACCTTTAAAAATTATCTATAGATATATACCACTCTTATTGTGCACATTGAAAAACCCCTCACTGAGAGCTTTTTCGTAATTTTTGACAAGAAAAACGCCCTCATTGAGGGCGTTTAAAGGGTAAAAAACGCACACTAATATTTACATGAAAACAAGTGTGATAAAATTGTAAAAAAGCCCAAACTGAAGGCGTTTATAGGGTTGACCATTTGACCTTATAAACGGCCTCACTGAGGGTTTTTCTTGTTAAAAATTACAAAAAACAATGTGCACAGTAAAATTGGTATATATCTGTAAATAGTTTTTAAAATTGACTGAATTTGTGTATATATTTTTTATTTGGTATATTTATATTCAAAAGCCTATATTTTATTATTTGAATTTAATATTTATATTTTTAGTCATTTAATTAAGATCAATTATATTTTTTATAAAGATAATAAAAATATAAAGTATTATAAAAAAAAGTTACAAGAAATATAAAAAATTAAAAAATATATTTAATATATAAAAAATATTATATAAATTTTTTAAAAAAATAATACATAAATTTTATTGTTCGATAATGTTATATAATAAAAGGATTGGGATGTGGCACAAATGCTGAGGAATGTACCAAATCCACAGAGAACAGAAGAGAGAAAGAAAGCAAAAGAAAGAAATTAAAAAAAAAAAGGAAAAAGAAAAATGTGAAGTGAAGTGAAGTCACCTTATCCGTAAATCCAATGTTGATTTGACATCTCTCTTTTTGCACAACTTTCCTTTTTTGCCCCTGCAATACTTGACACGTGTGAAATATTGTTTCACACACTTTTTATGTTTCTTTTCTTTTTCTTTTTATAAAAAAAAGCATAATTCTAAAATTACAAATGAACCATTTTAATTTCTGAATTTCTTCTCCTTTTTGTTTATTTTTTTAAAATATTAATTTTGTATAGCTTATTTTCTTTAATTTTTTCTATGTTTTGAAATATTTTTAAAAAATTAGCATTATATAATTTAATGTTAAATTATAAGAAAGTGTACAGGGTTCAGAATTTAAGCGGATTAAATAATTTATTACTAATCTTTCAAAATTAAAATATTATAAGAATCAAGTTTAATCATTATTTTTTTTCTTGCCCATTGGATCTTCAAAATTTTATCTGAGTAATTCAAATTCGACCTGTATCATATAACTAACTATAATAAAAGAATCTCTTAACAGATATAATTATATTTACAAGGTTTTAAATCGAAATCTTGATTAAACAATACAAAATTAGTTATAAGTTTATTCTAACATCTTCTTTTGTATATAATTTTAGTTTTATTTTTTTTAATCATGTGAGGTTGAGGATGTTCTGTAGTGTGATATTACTGAATATATATTTTTAATCATTTGATTCTTAATTCATTCTAAACAAATCTTTATTATTCTAGGTCCTTATTAATATTAAAAAATCATACTAAATAATTGAAGGATGTATTAAAATTTAATACATTTTGAATTTTTATCCAAAAAAAAGTATGCAATCCAATTCCTCTGTCTTTTTTGGGTAATAACCTCTGGTGTTTTATTTTAAGTGTAAATTAATCTAAATAATTCAATTCTAAATTTTTTGTTAACAAACAAAACACTTTAGGTAAGAGGTATTGGGGGGTTTTGTTTTTTATTGTACATGTTAGCCCCTTCTTAGCATAACTAAATAAATTATATTAAAATTAATAAGTTTCTTAATTATTTTTTAAAATTACTTTGCGCCTTTAATGAAACAATATCAAATTAAAGTTAAGTTGTTACTAAATTTAAAGGCAGCAGGACTTTTCCGTTTTCTAAAATATCACAATAATCAAAGTTACAATGACGACTATGTTTTATTAATTATTATTGGTTTTATATAAAATAATAAAAAGCTGTAAATTTTATAATAAAATATATAAAAGGATTTCATTAGAAAACTAGTCAAAGTGAGTTGGCATAAATGGTCAAGGATCTTGAGGAAAGTTCTCGTCTCACTCATGGGCGAATGTTCGAATTCCACTGATGCCATCCAAAATTCTGCTTTGGTTGACATTCCTCCCCAGGGAGATCTCCTGACACCCAAAGAATACTTGAATAGCTGCGACTGGGTAAAATTGCTTGCGGTTTAGGCCTGCGCAATAATTCTTTGAGTTGGGCCTTTGTTGGTCACCTCAACATGCCACTGATGCTCAACCCGATAAAACATAACTATATATGTATATGTATGGATGTATAAGGACAACTGTAAAATGCACCTATTGATATGTTTGTTTGTCAATCTATGCTTGTAATTTAGCACTGCCTTTATCTTTTTATTCTTTTACTATAAATATCAGTTTGTTTATATTTCTTTTAAGCTATATCCTTAATAGGGGTGGCAAAATGACTGGGTTGGGTGGGTTTGAATTGAGTTAAATTTGGATTAGGTTATAAATGGGTTAAATTTTAAATGGGTTATAATGAGTCATGACCCATTAATTATAGGTCAAATCCACCAACCCATTAATTTTTCTTTTGTTATTTTATTTGATTTATTTTAATTTATTTGACCTATCAATCATTCTATCCTTAAATAAATTAAGGGCCTTAATCAATTCATTAATTGTTTCAATTTCCTTTTGAGTATTTAAAAGTTTATTGGTAATTTTACCTAATTTTAATTTTTTTTATTGGACCTATTTTTAATTTGAGTTAGTGGAAATTTTATAATGAGATATATAAAACTCTCCCATTGTTTTAATATTTTAATAGATAAAAAATAGACATTTTGATTGATTGATTCATTTAAAAGGAAAATGTTCATTCCTTGCTTAAACACTTTATCAATCCCTTTTATTTTCTTATTAAATAACAAATAGATTTGTCAATCATCTTATTTTAAAAATATATGTTCATTTGATTCATCTCAAAAAGTTTGTTTTTTGTACTTTAATTTTATATTAGGTTTCAATTTATATTATTATTATTATTATTATTACTATCTTTACCTTTAGTAATTAAAATTTATACCCTAACCAAATTCTATATGTATACATCGTCAACAATAGCATTATATACAATTTATGTGAAATTACTCTACTTAAAGAATAGTTGAACAAGGAAAAAAAGGTTGGAATGAAAATAAAATGAACACTAAATAACTTTTCATATATTTTTTTTTCCTCCAAAGTTACAATTTTTGAGTTCTTCATACCCAAATAAAGATTTAGAAAAGAAACAAATTGAAGTGTTTTGATTTTATCTAAATTGCACTTTGAGTTTTAAATATCACTTACGATATAAGAGGCAAAATTAAAACTTCATTAAAAATTAAAGGACAAAAAGTCAATTTTAGCCTTTTTAAAATGAAGTTAAATTAACATAATTATTGCAAGAAAAAGAAGCCATTAATCCTCAAGAAAGTTACTTAATTGTAATCTAAAGGCTAACATGTACGGATGATCCATGAGTTTTACGTCAGAAGCACATGCATCATTGAGTATTAAAAACTTGCAGATAACAGTATAAGAACCCTTATCTTGTACTTATGGACAATAAATATCCTTCAGTTATGATTCCTTTCAAATGTCAACGTTTACCGTTATGTTGGTCGATCGAAATAATGAGGTTAATTAAATAATTTCACAATTAATCATAAAAATGGAGCCATTTCAAATGACACATAAACCTGTAGCCCAAAATTCGAAATTTAATTATGACAAAAAATGTAAAATTAGAATTTAGGAAAGTAAATTAAAACTAAAAATTTGAAAAGTTATATATATATAATTAAAAAAATAAAAATTATAAAATTGGGCAGATTTAGATTAGTCCGAACACAAAGCTTATTAATTGAACCAAGTTAATTTGGGCTGAACATTTTTAGCTGAACTAACCCACCAATCCAACCCAATATAACAACTGATTGGTTTGAGTTTGGCGTTTTTTACGAGTTAATTCAAACCGCTGTTCGGTCCTAAGTGCTTGAACTAGATAACATACCTCTTGTAAGATTGAAGTTACATTTTATGTAAATTCAGTTTCAACTTTTGAGAAAGGCCATTGAGTCATTTCAAGTTTTGATCTTTTCACACAGAAAATACTAGAAAGTTTTGGTTACTCTATGCTTGTTCAATGGGATGGTTTTGAAGAGTGAGGTGGGTGTGATTCTGAATATTAGGGATTTGATTACATGGGTCGGATTTTTTTTTCACAGGTATTCTTCAATTGGAAGCAATTCTGTTCGAGCTAGTTGAGGTTCCATAACAGAGGTAGAGCTCTCCCAATAAAGCTTTTTTTCATACACAAGACTCGAACTCGAGACATTATTTTAAGAAAATGGAGTACCTATCAGTCCAATCGAACTCGGATTTTGAGTCAAAGGAATATGAAAAAGTGGGTCGGATTTTTTTTTTCACAGGTATTCTTCAATTGGAAGCAATTCTGTTCGAGCTAGCTGAGGTTCCATAACAGAGGTAGAGCTCTCCCAACAAAGCTTTTTTTCATACACAAGACTCGAACTCGAGACATTATTTTAAGAAAATGGAGTACCTATCAGTCCAATCGAACTCGGATTTTGAGTCAAAGGAATATGAAAAAGTGGGTCGGATTTTTTTTTTCACAGGTATTCTTCAATTGGAAGCAATTCTGTTCGAGCTAGTTGAGGTTCCATAACAGAGGTAGAGCTCTCCCAACAAAGCTTTTTTTCATACACAAGACTCGAACTCGAGACATTATTTTAAGAAAATGGAGTACCTATCAGTCCAATCGAACTCGGATTTTGAGTCAAAGGAATATGAAAAAGGACAAAACTTATATGTTGTTGCTTACATGCTTTTTCTAAGGTTAACCAATTAGAAAAAGATACGTGTCAATTTTGAGAAGATGGCATAAAAAAATTGACACATATTTTTTTTAATTGGTTAACCTTAGAAAAAGTATATAAGCAACAACATATAAGTTTTTTCCTATGGAAAATTTGAAATGAGAGGGTTTTTAGAAATAATTTTAATTATCCTCCTCACTATTTTGACCAAAATAACAGTAAACATTGACCTTTGAAAGAAACCCTCACGGAAGGGTATTTTTGCTCATATGTGAAAGGTCGGAGTTGTTATGCGCAAATTTTTAATACTCAGAGGGTGCACGTGTCTGTGTCTGTGACGTAAAACGCATGAGTTTTCAGTATATTTTAACCTAAATTAAAATAAAAGTTCTTCCCAAGTTCATTCAAAATTTCAAATATTAAGTTAGATCACCTTGGTCTTATTGGTTTGAGTAAGAATACTATTGTTAATGGTGGGGCAAATTGCGTGCAAGAATTAGTTTATCCAACTTATATATTTTAATTAGATGATATATTAAGATTTTTTATAAAAGATAATTAATTTAAATTGATCAATAGTGACATATTGTCACTAAACTATAATATTATATTAAAAACAGTTAAGTTATTTTGCTATTTAAAAATGCATACAATTATTTATTAGTTAATTCTGTGTCTTTAATTTCTAAAACATAAAATAAATTATAAGATTATTTAAAAAATTAATGAGACTTATTTTTTTTTTGACAATTTGAAAATAATAAAAATACAGAAAAATTACTTAATTTTTCACTATCTTTATGCATTTTATATCTCTCATATTAAAAAAAATAAAAGGACTAAACTAAGATAAAGTTACTTAAGTGTTTGTTATAAAGTTCAAATATAATTAAAACACATGGCAAAAAATTTTTATATAACCAATCATGGTAGAGAGAGAAAATGAACAGCAATAAATTATATAACCAATCAAATAGGAGAGAGAATATAATTAATGTTTATGATTGGTGAACTTTATAGCAAGCAACTAAGCAACTTTACGTTTTGTTTTTCAAAATAAAAAACTCAATATCATATATTATAGCATAAAGAAAATTATTCAAATTAACGAAAAAACTGGATGAATATTTTTGTAAAAAAATTAATAAGAGAAAATTTACTTTTTACTTTTTTAATTGTTGGTCAACTTACTATTTAATTCTTGAATAATAGTAAAAGACTATTTGGTCTATGCATTTTTACTTCTGCTAACTATTTTGTCCCTAAATTTTACCTATGTCAACTATTTAGTCCCTGAGACGTTCATCGTTATCTAATCGGGTGACGTGGCTGTTAAATACTGACATGTCACCGTTAACTTGTCATATATGTTGTCATGTCATATTGCCACATCATTTTGAAGTAAAAAATTTGTATTCAACCCCAATTTGAAAATGATATTTTTGTCTAATTCGTATTTTATTTTTATTTTTTAACCCTGTTAAAAATTATATGACAATGTGACATGACAACACATACGATGTAACAAGTTAACAATTACACATCCATATTTAACAGCCATGCCACTCAAATAAATAATAACTAATAGTCTCATAGACTAAAAAAAAATTCTGAAAAAATTAAATATAATTTATCTAAATTGGAAAAAGAAATTGTAACTTTTTTAGTGAAGAAAAAAAAAAATGAAGAAAAGAGGTCAATTTCTCCCACAAGTCACTTGGCAAGAAGTCAAAAAAAAACTTAAGGAATTGGCCCCTTAACGCGTTTGCGTGTGATTTACTATAAATACTTCCACATCACACTTGACAATGATGTATGCCAATCATAATTATATTCAACTTTGAAATTTCATACAATTATCAACTAATTAAATATTTAATTTATTTATTTTTAATGTTTCTACAACTACTTTCATCTAAATCATTATCACTCCACATACATTTTAGTGATACATATACACACTTATTTATTAATCTATATTTATTTTAATCTCATTTACGTAAATTATTTATTTGACAAAATAATATGTTTGATCTCTTAAATTTATTCTCTTAACTTTAAACAATCAATATTTTTTTTCTTCTGAAATTTAAGATAAACTTGCTAAAATAATTATGGGGGTAGTGGTTAGAAAAATTGAAAAGCGACATACTCTGGATGACGACACGATGTTGTTGAACGGATGACAGAATCGCATCGCTGAATGAACGGCTGGCTGAAGGCGCACTAGGGATTTACGAAACAAGGAAGAAAGTTAACTTAGAAGAAAAAGAGAAACCCCTAAATTAAATCACTTAGTCATTGTTAAAAGGGAACCGTCATTAATTTAATAGCGGTTACATACAAACCGTGGCAAAAATAAAACAGTTGCACTAATCGTGACTAATTAAGTTAACGGTGTTTCCGAAGAAACCGTTGTTACATAACGGCGGGCACATGAAAACACATTAAATTAGCTATGATTTTTCTCTAATCGTGCTTAAAGTAGTCACGGTTTTCTACTAACCGTGACTAATTAAGTTAACAGCGTTTCCGAAGAAACCTTTGTTACATAACGGCGGGCACATGAAAACACATTAAATTAGCTACGGTTTTTCTCTAATCGTGCCTAAAGTAGTCACGGTTTTCTACCAACCGTGACTATCCCACCACTTCCTTTCCCCACCAGACAAAAATTTTGCGCTCAAATTTATTTTTAATGTTGTTTAGCTACGGGTAAACAACAACCGTGGCTAAATTTTAAAATTTAATGGCATTTTTTTGCAGAACTGTGACAAAATCTCACAAAAATTATGTCGGTCAAGTAAACCGCTAATAAAATTTGAGCTTAGTGTCGGTTATTTGAAACGACACTAAATATGGGACACTAAATCCCTTTTTTTATTGAGATACAATAATTGACTGTTTTTGTCGAAATAATTTATTAATTATATGAATTAATTTTGATTAATTATCATTGGACAGTAATGTTCATACGATACAGATTCAATGGTCGTGTCTATACAAGTGCCGCTGTATCACAAGCGAAAGATCTAGTTTTTGGTTGAAATTCAATATTGTAATTGAGTAATTTTGGTTGAAATTCAATCCTTAGAAATTCATAATGCATAAATAAAAAATGATGTGTAAATAGTACCCAAAGCCATTGAGTCTGAGAGGTTGTAGCCAAAACATAATGCATAAATGAGATAGAGCCAAAGAGGAGAAAGGTGCAAGAGAAAGAGGTGGATAAATTTTTTTTTTTTTTATGTTACCCTTATGGAGAAGGCGGTGCTATAAAACATATGCATTTTTTTCTAGATCAGAGTATTCACTGTCGAGCACAGTGATTAATTCCCTCGCTGAATTATAGACATCTCAAAAAATAGGACAGAACAAATGCATTTGATAACAACATTGTTTTAAGTACCTTACACTATTATGTTCTAATTTCAATTTACTAAATCAAAAGATGGTAGGTAATCATGTACAACAAAAAACAATTAGGAAATATCTCATTAATTAAAATGAGTTTTCTAGTGCTTAAAAAAAATTTCTTTTCCTTTTTTGGGTCATTTTTCTAATTTTAATTAAATGTATGTTCAACTTATATTTGACGCATGTTTCATTAAAAAATTTATTTAAAAAAATATTTTTTTTAACACATTTGTATATGTGTCTAACATGTCTAAACTGGTTTACAACACGTCGGTATTGTGTCTAACGTCAAACATTCATAATTGAAGATAGATATGTCTGTGCTTTATAGATGGCAACACAAGCAGGGATTGCTTATGCTCATGCTCGCATGGTGGAATTTGGTTAAAAAATGGACGAAATTCTTCACGGAGGTAGTTATGTTTCCAAAATATGAAAGTTCAGGAGGGCTGGGTACAATGTTTGAAAACTCATGTGAGTCATGTGTCCATGACCTAAAATTTAGGGACGTTTCGTGTATTTTTAACTATATTTTTATTGAAGAATTAGATGGAAAATACTTAAAAAAAATTTATTTAGATCTTGTATTTAATTATTGGAAAAGACTTTACGAGTGACTTAACAAGTAAAATGATAATATTTTTTCATAGGTATTGATGTATTGTTCTATATATTGAAGACAATTATGTTTGAGATATGGTTAGACGATAAATATAGGTATTACTACTAGCTAGCAAGAATTCAAACTTTAGTTTATCATTTTGTGGGAGACTAATTCATTCCAGAAGACTTAATACAATTGGTCTAGGGGTGTAATTACTGAAAGGACGTTCATGATCAGTTCGGGCTCAGCTCGCATAAGAGTTCGTTGGTCTCGATTCGTTTATTAAACGAAACGAGCAGAGCGAGAACATTTAAAGTTTGGTTCGTTTAGTTCATGAAGAACTCGCTTAAAAATAAAATAATATAAAATTTTTTTTCTATCACATGATACATTTAAAATATATAATAAAAACTCTGTCTACATTTTTTTTTAAAAAAAATGGTATGATTTTCTGTACAAATGTACTTTGATAAAAAAAATATATGAAAGGATAAAATCTATAGATTAATGTAACATATAAATTAATTTCATGTACATGTATATTATATACATAATTTTTATAGCATTATTCACAAACTATTAGGCTCAACTCGTTAAGTTCGTAAATGATTAATTAAATAAGCAAATTTGATAAAAAAAATTTTGTTTTTTTAAAACTCGAACTTAAGTTTGAGCTTGTCTTATTCTAAACAAGTCCAACTTAATTATAATAGAATTCAACTCGACTCGACTCATTTATAACGTCCTATAGTGTCATAATCAGTTTTTTTCTGTCAAAATCACATAATTCATTAATATCACTCACAGTGTCATTTTTGGTGTTGAGGGTCAATTATTTTTTCAGTGGGGTCCATTTTTATGGAATTTGGGCCACAGCCCATTTAACATACAAGTCATTGACTACCAAATAAATGCCATTGGAATAGAGAACCCTATGATGTGACAAAATTAATGACAATTTTTTTTTGGGTTTGGCCAAAAAAATGATGACAAATAAAGATAGAGACTGATAACAATAATTAATTAATTTTGATAGTTAATTAACTAATGTCATTTTCCAATTAAATTCAATTGTAAACCCTGTCTTAACACAAAAATTAAAAAGGAAAGTACCCTTTATCTCCTTTAAACTATGCTTAAATAACATATTATCAACAGTAAAAAATTATTTTGTTTCATTTTAGTCCTTGATTTTAGGTTAACTAAGGCCACGTTAACTAAACAGTCACGTAAGAGAGAGAGTGTGACACTTCAGCATAACACGTCATCACTTAACGGAAGGACCAATTTGAAACTTTTGTTCAACATAAAGGGCCAATTTAAACTTTTTGAAACATAAATGACCAATATGAAACTTGGGTACAATATAAAGGACCAAAATGAGCATTTGACTATATTTTTTAATATTTTAGGGTGTTGTTATAAATAAATTTTTTCATGGGTGATATAATTATTTAGGTATAGTTTAGGGGGTACAATGTAATTTTCTCAAAATTAAATACAATTTTATGCGGAAAACCCACATTGAAAAATCCTCAACCAAATGGGTTACATTATGTTTGGTAAAATGCTGCTTTCGGAGTAGATGTCATGAAATTAAATGGTGTGAAGTCAATACGGTTTTTACAAATGTGAGAGTTCTATGATCGATATGAAGATTTTATTAGTGATTTCGTATAAATCTTAAAGATGTTAAAAAGTTTTTTTTGATTTTAATAATATACTGGTGCTTATCCTATCTAAATTTTTTTTTTTATAAAAAAAATTGAGTGAGAAAAAAGTAAAGAAAGTGAGATGTTGTTTTCCTTTATTTATAGGTTTAATGAAATTATATTGATTACCTCACTGATTTTTAAGAACTATGTTCCGTATCTTAAAATTTAATATAACACTATAATTTTTTAAAAAAATTTATAAATTTAATATTTTATATGATAATTTTTTATTTTAAAATAACGTAATTATTTAAATGTTCTAACATTTTTATTAAAAATTTCATGTTGAACTTTATTATAAATTTACTTTCACTACATAAAATTATCTTCTATCAATTAGAATGAATTGTAAGTGTAATTAAAAAAAATAGAGGAGGAGTGTAAATTTATTTGAGTCAAAATTTTAAGGGAGGATAGTGTAATTTTATTAATTGGAGGAGAATTGTCTCTTTGAATTTTTTTTTTTTGTAAAGAATATTTATTTCACATCTATCTTTATTAACTTTTTTTTGATAACCATCTATCTTTATTAACTTAGATGCAATGTCTAGATATTTTTAAAATTTTTAATTTTTTAAAAATATATACATTTAAAGATTTAATAATATGTGGTTAAACTAAACTTTGTTGAAAATTAGTATTTTGAATAAATATATAACCAATTATTTTCAAATACTACAATTTATAAATGAGTAAAACCTAAAATATAAACATTTGTGAATTGAAATATGTTTGGCAATACAAATTTTAATTTTCAAGCTCTCCTCTCTATATATATTCCGGCCAAAAAAAAAAGCTTTCTATATATGAAATCACGCTGCAGTCACGTGATTGCTTTTATTTAATGACTAAAATGCACATACACCTTCTGAGTTTTGGGTCAGGGGCACATACACCCCATGAGTTTTAAAGCGTTATACATAGACCCTCTGAGTTTTCACTTTGAGGCAGAGACACCCCTTCTGTTAGGGTTCTGTGAAAATTAACCATTAAGTGCCACGTCAGCAAGTATGTGTGAAGGGTGTCTCTGCTCCAAAGTGAAAACTCAGGGGTGTATGTGCCCCTAAAGTGAAAACTTAGGGGGTGTACATGCCCCTAAAGTGAAAACTCAGGAGGTGTATGTGCCCTCACACATGTTTGCTGACGTGGCACTTAACGCCTAATTTTCACGGAATCCTAACAGAAGGGGTGTCTCTGCCTCAAAGTGAAAATTCAGGGGGTCTATGTGCAACGTTTTAAAACTCAGGGGGTGTATGTGCCCTTGACCCAAAACTCAGATGGTGTATGTGCATTTTAGCCTTATTTAATCCATAGAAATTTGACCAAAAATTGGAATGTTCTTACAGTTTTTTATAGGAAAATACTTATGTGAAGTTCCTTATATTATTGTCATCAAATTTTCTAATATAAATATGACACGTTGTAAAATGTGTTTAATTTTTAACTGCACTTTTGCAAATTTTATTTATTGCATTAATAATTTAGCATTATTAATCTACAGATTTGAATTTAGTGAAATGCAACTGCGTAAAGAATACGATTCACAAAATCAAATAGAAATTGAAATTCGTGTCCATATTGTAACCCTCCCACCCAACGACGGAAACTGTGTAATTTATGCACTTTAATTTATCTGGATCTATAAACTATTTAATTCTTGAGAGTTATCCGTTATCTAAAGAGTAACGTAGCCGTTAAATGCTGATATGCCATCGTTAGTTTATCACTTGTGATGCCATGTCACATTATCATGTCATTTTAAAAAGCACAATTTGTATCAATTGGTGTTTTTGTGTCCAATTTGATTTTTTTTTTCAATTCTCCTCTTTAAAATGATGCGGTAATATGACGTAATAGTACAAATAATAAATTAATAGTGAGATATTAATATTTAATAATTATGTAACCCAATTATATAATTGATATTGAGAGCATTATGTGTTTATTTGTCCAAGGGTCTCTATCTCTCTCTGTGAATAATTAAATTTAACATTTTCTGAAAATTATGTGGTGCTTTTTTTTTTGGCTTGAAAAAATTATGTGGTGCTTAAACAAAGTAATGTGAAATTATTTTTCTCTTTATATATGAAAAATTAGTGGTAAAAAATATTTAATAATGAGTCACATTCAATTCATATACGCCTTTCAACAAATCCATGTAATTCACAATTTTACTTTTTACATTGTTCTACATTTTGGACAAAATAAATATTCGTTATAAAAAATAAATTATAAATAAAATAGATCTAATTTAAAATTAAAATGCAAAAAAATATAATTTAATCTAAAAAGATGGATTTTTTAGTGCAATACTTGTTCTCAAAATTCTACTAAAATATGTTTGGTTGAAAGAAAAAATTAATGTAATTATCTCTATAATTTAATATTCTCTCAAAGATTCTTTTAATCAAACCTACGTTATTTTTTGCAATACAATGAAATTATGTTTTTATTTTTACTTTTTAATTCACTTTTATTCTATTCCCACTTTTAATACAAGAATAAAATAATTATTTTATTCACTTTATTTCATTCACATCACATCACTTCACTTCACTTTTACATTATTCTTTACTATTTTCATTTTCATTTCTATTTCAATTTCTATTACTATTCTCATTATATCAAATATTCACGTGAGACGTGTCCTAAGTTTGCTCGGTAAGTTTTACTATCTAGAGAAATAGTTTAGTAATTATTTTTTAAAGGTTCTAGAAAATTAATATTTTTTTCTGACTCAGATATATTTTTCCCAAAAAAAAGAATTTCCATTTGGGGTTATGAAGAATCTATCTTCTGCTACTGGGAATATGACAAAGCAACTGGAGTCATGTCATTGACACATACCCCTAAATTTAGTTTATTTTTTTTATTTTAATATTATATTAAAATTTATATAATTAAAAAAATCTTTCACACGTATTTATTTAAAGTATATAAAATTTAAATTCTTAAAATGTTACATTTTTTCATGATATTATGTATTACAAAAGTAACCCTTATATATATACTTTTTATTGTTTTATAAAAGAAATAACATACAAAATTGATATAATCATTATTTTTATTTTAACAGTCAAATTAAACAAAATATACATAGCTAACTATTGAGGAATTTTTCGCTCGGGGCTTCATATATTTTTTTTTGTGGAGACGAGAATGAAAAAAATTTATCCCCGATAGTAATTCGGAGACGAGGACGGGGAGCCTGTCCTCCACTTCCTGGAGTCCCCGTCCCCGATGGTATATATGTAATTTTATTTAATATTATCAATTTGCTATATTAATATTTATATATATAAAGTTTTATTAATTTTTATATTATTATTTTATTATTAATTTTTATTTTTTTATTATACCTAAAATTTAATCTAATTCACTCGTACTTTTTGTGTTATGTTGTAAACTTTAATTTAATTTTGTTGTAAACTTTGTTATAATCTTTATTGTTAGGGTTTTTAATGAATTTTGGTAAAATTATGTGTTTGTTGATGTTTTTCAATTAGATTTATTTAATATGACATTTTTTATAAGTTACTTTTTTATTAAGATTAAGTCAACTCATATTTATATATATATATATTTTAATTTTTTAAAATATATTTTGAGGTCCCCGCAGGGAGGGCAGGAACTAGGATTGGGGGGGGGGGAGGAATTTCTCCCCACGACGAGGATCGGAGACGGGAACGGGGGACTTTGGAGGGTGCCATCCCTACCCCACACATACAATTATAAAAGATTAATTAATACTAATAGTAATTTGATCTCAATTATAGGCTAAGCTTCTATTTTGTCCCAAGTTGGGCTTCATCATCCAATAGTCACATCCCTTAGTTTGTATATATATATATATGACCATTATCTCATCCTTAAGAAAAAAAATATATTATAATTAAAATATACTAATCTTCCCTTGATTTTGGTTAAATTACATTTATTGGCCTTTTATAGAGTGACAAATTATACTTAGATTCTTTTTTTTTGTCAATAAAGGAATTTTTTGTGTAGTAAAAGACTGTGATTTTAAATTTAATGTATACATAATAAATATAATTTGGTATTCCGGCAGTATCTCAATTGACATTTGGCCGTACAGGTTCGATCGACATTGCGTTACCTCCACGTAATCTGGGCTAAAAATCGCATATTCTTCTTTAACCAACTTTCATGCCTAATAGCTAGGCATAACGCATCTCACTTATAGAGTCTATATAAGGATTTCTTTCACCCTCTCATATCAGATTATTCCCAAACCAATTCTAGCGCATACGGTAGCATACATTGCCCAGTCCTCCACACTCCCTCGTTCTCTACTACAATGGGAGCTCTTACCAATGACAAATTACTTGGACTCTGATCTTGCTTTGAATGGTGGGTGGGACTTTGCAATGATGATATACTAAATGTTTTCTTGTTGGTGTTCGGTTTATGGTTTCATCAGATTTTGATTTGAAATTAGCGAGATGAGTCATTGGAAATTTGCAGACTAGGTATTTCCATGTTTGTTGTTAAAAAGGGGTTACGAAAGAATTTAACTTAATGGAGTTAATAAAAAGGGGTTGAGACTGAATGTAAAATTTGATATTGATTAAGAAGAGGTGAAATTAGAATTTTAAAAAGTTTCAGCATACTACGTCGTCATTTAACAGAAAAATTTGATGGTGTTGGACAAAAGAATTTATTTGGAATAAATTGCGAAGACAAAGGATTGATGTATAACTTTTGAAAGATAAAAGATCAATATAAAATTAATGGAAAAACAAGGGACCAAAATAGGTATTTAGCTTTTTAAAAAATAGCATTAATCTATTTATTTTTAATTTATTTATCATAAAAACTAAGAAAATTATATGAAATTATGAATATATTATTTACTAATGCATAATTAATATGACGGCAACTTATATTTGTATAATATATTAAATTAAACAATAAGAATTTAAAATAATATAATATTTAATCAAACTTTGTTTTGTGAGTCCAAGGTTTTTACAATCAACAGTAATAATTATTCTACTCGATGCTCAAACTGTAAATTTTTCAAAGTGACTTTAACACTTTCTTCGTATACACTATAAAAAATAGAACTTAAAAAATATTGAATATAATATTTAAAATAAAAATATTTATAAAAATATTTTTTAAATCCAAAGGAGATTGATGTATAATTTACTTTTCACTTTTTGTTCTTAAAAAATTCCCACAAATTATATACATTTGTTTTGGTAAGCTATATATATATATATATATATATATATATATATATATATATATATATATATATATATATATATATATATAATGATAAAGGATTCAATTTAATAAGCTTATAATTAAAATTATTCTTATTAAATTTTAGACAATAAATTTGTTCTCAATCAATCAAATTTTTTTTAAAAGTGTTAAAGCTTATTAGATATTATAATTTATAACTTTATCTTTTTTTTTCAATCAATGAAGTGTTTAAGGATTTAAAATCTGTAAAATTCAATTTAAAAATAATTTTTAATGTTTGTAAATTCAATTAATTAATTAGACTGGTAGTATTGGATCATGCCATCAAAAGTTATGGTTAAAATCTTTGGTTGCAGAATATAAAAAGACAAATTTGATCATTTATTTACTACTCCATGTCAAAAGTAAAAAAAAAAAAAAAAACCTTAAATAGAAAAAAACTTTATTATTATATTTTGTTTCTAACCAAATTGCCTTTAGTATATAAAGATAAGCAAGTGAAGGTACAAGCCCTTTAAATTTAATTAAAGTGATTAGGTGGAGGTAGATTGATATTAAATTAAATAGAGTTATTATTTCTTATATAATATATGCTAGATTGAGAGCATAGTGTGCTTCCTTTCCTAGAGGTTTTCTCCTAATAATTTAATTATTATGAAAATAAAAGTTTATATATAATAATGAAAGATTCTCATATATCATATATATCCATCAATGATAGCTCACAACCTATACCAAAGAATATTTTTTTTTTTATTTTTTTACACAAGATAAGGACAAGGAAGATGTGAAATCCCCCTTTAATTTAATATTGGATTTTGATATGAAAATTTATTGATTGTGAATTATTAACAACAAAATAATAATAAATGGATATACATGAAGTAACCTACTAGAACAGCTAATGCCTCAAAGCTAGCTGGGTCAAGGAAAAGCACCTTTTGCAAAAAATATTGATTGGATTAGATGTATGAAAAACACAACTTACATATTATTGGCCTATATACCAATTAATTAAAATGTTTATAGAGGTTATTTATTTATTTTTTAATTTAAAGAGTGATGACTTGTGGATTTGGGTGCACCATAAACTTTACTAATGATATGATAAGTTATTAAAATTAAAATAATATTATTTGGAGAGGTTTATTAGATTTATTAATATAATAATACTAATCAATCATATATATAAAATGAATAAAATGCATGTAACCTCTTTGAATTATTGATTATGTAATAGACAACCCCCATTGATTATAAAAAATTACCTAAAATCTCTTTACATTTTGTAATTTGTGAAGAAAACCCATTTGTTAATTTTTTTCCATCTAGAATTCTAACATGGTAGACATGTTAAATTATTAAATAGGTTTTTCTGCAAAATGGTTTAAGTTCAGGGGCTTTTCTGTACATGACCTAAAGTTTAGAGGGATTTTTTATATTTTGGTATGATTTGATTTTGTTGATGTATTACTAT
The DNA here is from genome assembly GCA_014851425.1 of Senna tora. Taxonomy (NCBI): domain Eukaryota; kingdom Viridiplantae; phylum Streptophyta; class Magnoliopsida; order Fabales; family Fabaceae; genus Senna; species Senna tora. The sequence goes on from CM026271.1 coordinate 11,891,410, forward strand.
TTTCTTAGAGTTTTATGTAGAGAAGTTAAAGAAAAAAAGATTTTTTTTTCACAAATTTAAAGTTTATGCGGAGTTTTATGTTATTTTTTTATAGTTGAGAGAAATTATCGGCATATGGCATGTTGTTAGGTTTATTGTAGTTTAGCCTTATAAATTTATTTCAATTTTTTAATAAAATAGATTAATATAATTATAATCATAAATATAATAAAATGGATTACAATAAATTTACATATAATTTTATCTTCGTCATAAATAAGATTTGGTATTCTAGAAACGATGCGATATGTTATGACCAGCCAAATAGGCTCCCCCATATATCTTAACTAACTTGCACACACCTTTCCCCAACGTCACGAGTATATTTACAGAAGATTCCTCTCCTACTAAGGGATAAACAACTCTCTCCCTACTTATTCATTAGCAGTCATACAAAGAACTCTTTCTATCCTAACGTTCTTCGAGCCCCTCTCAAGCCTCCTCTTGATCTCTCATCTGTCCTCCATCGTCTCTAAGTCTCTTCGACCAGGGAACACCACTATTTAAGTGAACTACGTGGACTCTTATCTCCTTTTTACAAGTACGTAAGCATTGGATCAATCATCCAACTCGATTCCGTCCATTCAAATCCTCCATCCGGGACCTTCTTTTCCTTATTTCCGACTGCGTATCGGTCATCGAAACATCATGGTTCAAAATAAACTTGAGTTTATTAGACAATCACTATTTAAAAGAAAAAAAAAATTGGTAGAAAGCTAGGCTCATTAACTAATAACTTTATTTTTGCATAACTTAGGAGATCATATTTTACTATGTTACAAAGTTGTATTTATTTGTTTTTAGATCAGTCAATTGTGTTTGTGAGATTTTTTTTTCTCTCATATGCATTCTCTTACATAATTATGCTTCAGTATTGTCGGATAATAAATACAGACACATCTCTCAATATAATAGATGTTCAATGGTACGCTAGTACTGAATTTCAGTACATCCATCTAATTAGTTGGTCCCTAATTTATTAAAGGTGAATTCTAATTAATGTAAGTTTTTATTAATATTACAAATGGCACTGCATAATTGGAGGAATGCACTGAAGTTCAGTGGTACAGTAGTACTGAACTTTTATCTCTCCCAACGTAACAAGATAATATTGCCAAAAAGCTTATCTTTCTATATTGTTTATCATCTAATTAATGTATTGGGTAACGTTCTTCATTTGGATTTGAAAGTTTAAATTGTTCATAAGAAACTAATTAAAGAATGAGCATGGTAATTAATTAATTAATTAAAAACTGAGATGCCATATTGGAACAAGACTGATATAGTCTATGAAAAAGATTTGAGAAATATAATTGAATAGTTAAGATTTAATTTAAAAAAATTAAACGTCTGAGTTCCCTATATACATAGTAATTGAATCTTGACCATTTAATTGCAAAATAGACTTATTTTGTGAGTCTTATGACAAGAAGACCTAACAATTATATAATATAAAATTTTAAAATAATAAATAATTTAATAAGTACCTATTATTTTTAATTTTTCTATCACCACTTTTTTTAATTACTTTACCCATGGTCTCTTTCTCTCTCACATCTCTTTCGGTCATGTTTTATTTCATATTTTTAAATATAAAATATAACTATTTTACGATTCAAATGACCAGAAGACTTAATAGTATATAATAAAAATTGGATCCGTATTCAACTTCTAAGAAAAAAATATAGATAATATATTATTTTAAAATAATAAATAAATTAATAAGTATATATTATTTCTAACTCCTCTCTCACCACTATTCTGATGGGATCCAATGCATAAAATAGTAGTAAGGGAAGACACTCTCAAGTATTACCGGACAGGGCGCCGTGGCATGTTGGGGAAACCAACAGAGGCTCAACCCAAAGGATTACTGGACAGGCATAAACCTCAAGCAGTTTTACTCAATTGGAGCTACTCAACTAGCCTTTGGGTACCAGGGGATCTCCCTGGGGAGGGATGCCCACCAAAGCAGGATTTTGGATGGCTTCAGGAGAATTCGAATCCTCACCAATGGGTAAGGCGAGAAATTTCCTCCGGATCCTTAACCATTTGTGCCAACCCACTTTGGCTCACCACTATTCTTAACTACCTTATCCATGATCTTTTTATCTCTCAGATCTCCTTTATCATCATTTATTTCATATTTTTAATTATAAAATAATTATTTTATCAATAAAATGATCAGAGAACTCAACAATCATATAATACAGATATAACACACAACATTAAACAATTAAGAATCCACTGCGTTACTATCTAAGAAATCTTTGACTTATGTTTGTGATCCATAGCCAATAATGAAATGACACTGTTTTTTTTTCCCATCTATAGTTTCATTACACTAAAAGCTTCCTTTTTTTTTTTAAGAAATCAAAACATAGTTTTCATACACTATTTATTGTTAAAAAAATTAATATAATTGTTTTATTAATTTAATTGGAAAATATGATTTTTTTTAATCTAAAATTTTAAATTTTTTTCTTGTTTCTTTTTTACAATCCAATTGACTAGAGGAAGAGGACCATATATATCTTCATTCTTTCAACAAAAAACTGTATTATTTGACATTTTCCCCTTTCAATTATGTAAGTCAAAACCAGTTGTTCACAATACCTACCAATTTCGTTTCACTATATGATCATCTTCTTCCATAAGAAGAAAATGAGTTGTTAAATTCAAGAACTATTTTCTTGAGAGATAAATCGATTAAAATATTTTTATATTTATTATTTATATAACTAAATATGTATTTGATTAACAAATTTTTTCTTTTAAAAATTTTAAAATAAATAAAACAATCAATTTAACTAAAAAAAATAATATTGAAATAATTATTTTAAATATTTAATAATACTATTAAAATAATTTTAGTAAAAAATGTTAAAATATACTTGTTTTTAATTTTCTTAAGACAGGGAATGTAATTTTAACATCAGTCAAAGAATGAGAGTGTAATCACATAATTGAGACCCAACCTGAGGATTACTTGCTTGATCTGACTTTTTTTTTTAAAAAAAAACATCAACACAAATCATATTATAGAAAAGTCAAACGGTACTTACAGTTGTTTAGATAACTTCAATCCAATAATAAAAAAAAAAATGTAAACGTTGTTAAACTAAAAAAGCGGAATAAAAATATAACTGGTAGCAAAAAAAAAAAAAAAAGTTCAATTGCTTGATCCAACTTCTTATTAATATGGTTGAGCTAAGTCATGAATATAATTGGATGATCCACTTGGCAATTAAGCCTTCCAATGTGATTAGGTATTTATTTTCTATTTTGGGCTTGGGCTTGGGCTTAATATTTTATCCCATGCAAATAGTGAGATTAAGGATGGGCTAGGACCAAAAAATAGTAAGGATGGGCTTAATAAACAGGTCCATTCTTCTAATGTTCAAGCTATAAGGCCTTTGGGCCTTGCCTTCCACATCCAACTCAGTTCTGAATAAAAAAGCCCACTTATTATTGGGTTCTAGTCTCTTGCAAGTGTATTAGCTATTCTTAATTAAATTTATTTATAATTTTTTTGTAATGTTTAGATTTTCTTGAAAGTTGTCTAAATTGAAAAAAAATATACCAAACATTAAAAATTTCTATTCCTTATACTAGTGATTTAATATACATTTATGTAAAGCAAAATTTTCCTTTAATTTTAATTAAAAAAATAATCTTGTTATTTTAATATAATAAAAAGTAAAGTAAAATTATTTAAAATTTTATATTCTTGAAATCTTTTAAATTTGCACATTGCCCACTACCTCAACTAATGATTCAATTGCCATATATTTACCTCAATTTACAGTGGGTTCGTTCTATAAAGAGAAAGATTAGTACTCCTCAAACAATTTATAACCAACTTCTGTGAACTAGCTAATTTCAATAGTTTTTTTTTTCAAAAAAAATTAAAAGAATTAATATGCAGAAGTCCATTAAAATTTGTCTAATCTAACTTGAGTTAAACGATACTTCTATAATAAAAATAGAACTTTTTAGCAAGAGTTGTACTAAGAAAAAGACTTTAACCTAAGACGTTGCCTATCGAGAAAGAAGTACCTAACACACTATAATCAATCACCTATGCTGGTTACTTTTAATTGTTTTACTAAGGCCTCGTTTAGTTACTTGTTGGAAGAAATTGGAATGTTGGAAGAAATGATAATGTAATATGATGTGAATGGAATAAAAGTGGATAAAATGATCATTTTACCCTTATATAAAAATGGAAAAAAAGTAAGGTAAAAACATAATTTCATTATATTACAAAAATTAAGATATATTTGGTATGAAGATCGTTGGATTATAGCCAAAAATACTACTTTTAAACAACAAACCAAACAGAAACTAAGGGTCTGTTCTTTAGCTAGAATAAGTAAGGGAAAGGGAAAGAAAAACAATGGGCCATACCTTTGAAATGGTGGATCCCACTTATGTCAAGGAATGCATTTTTTTTTTTGCCCAAAGGAAAGGAATACATGTTTACCTCTTGGCAAACATGCCACATTATAAAAAAAAATTAAAGTGTGAAATAATCTATTATGTCCTTTGATTTAATATAATCATAACTTTTTTTTAAATATTTTAATATAAAGAGTAAAGTGATAATTTTAACCCATTCTCATTCCCAAATTTTTATTAACAAACATAATAAACCCATTCTCATTCCCTTTCCTTTTCTCCGTGCCTTAGAAGAGAATTTATTGCATCTTCAATATATCGATCTACTTCTCTTCACATTGTTACTTTCTCTTAGTGGATTCACTCTTTTCTGATAAAATTTAGAACATACTCATAACTTTTAGTCAACTTCTCTCGACTAATTAATGTCAATAGTTTAAGAAATTCGAGCATATTTAATTGTCGGATTCAAGTAGCCAGACATCAATCTAGTTACAATGATGAATACGAATCACAAACTCACAAGCAAATGTACAAGAGAGGAGAAGAGAAAAGAAGGAGGAAGGTTTTTGGTGGTTTCTAACTTTTGAATGAAAATTCATCAGTTTTTAGGATAAAAGTTCAGTACTACTGTACTACTGAACTTCAATACATTCCTTCAATCATGTATATCATTTGTTAATATTAATAAAAACTCACATTAATTAGGACAACCCACCTTGAATGGATTATTGACCAACTGATTGAAAGAATGTACTAAAGTTTAGTACTACAGTAACACTGAACATCTATAGCCAAAAGAAAAATTAAATTCCTAATTTACGTCTTCTGCTAATAAATATTAATTCGCATTTAAGATATGAATTTTAGGTTTCACAAACAAAGTTGTTCCGTGCTTCCACTTAATAATCTTTGGTTTAGGTTACTTTTCATGTTAAAAAAAAAAACGAATATCTACTAAATTCGAGGGTTGCGAATTGAATCACATCTATAATTTTTTGTCGAATGTTTATTTTAGTCATTTTATGTTTTACTCAAGTTTTAAATTAGTCATTTATGTTTTAAAAGTTTTAAATTAGTCCTTTGTGTTTCCCAAAAGTTTTAAATTGGTCCTTCCGTCCAAATCCGTCAATTTTTTAAGTTAACTGCTAACGTGGCGTGCCAAGGTGGACACATAATCTCTCATACATGTATCAGATAGCTGACGTGGTCTTAGACACACCAAAAACACCCAAACGGCGTCATTTAAGCCAAAAATAAAACAATGTTGAGAGGACCAATATGAATCTCTAATGAAACATAAAGGACCAATATAGAACTTTAATGAAACCTGAAGAACAAATATAAAACTTTTGAGAAACATAAAGGACGAATATAAAACTTTTGAAAGATAAAGAACCAATTTAAAACTTGGGTGAAATATAGAAGACCAAAATGGGCATTTAACCGTATTTTTTTATTTGGATTACTAAAAATTTTGTATGGAGGGTTTTTATTTTACTCGGTTCATAATATTATTGTTTTTGGGTAACAGCCAAATTTATAATTATAGATACAAATAAAAGTTTGTTCATTTTTAGTGCCTTGAATTGTCATGTTGATATATTATTATAAATTAATATAGATCAAAACTCTAAATTGGTCCCTTATGTTTGCACAAAGTTTTATATTGGTCCTTTATGTTTCAAAAAGTTTAAATTGGTCCTTTATGTTTGTAAAAAGTTCCAAATTGATCCTTCTGTCCAAGTCTTTTTATTTCTTCTGTTAAGTGCTGGCGTGGCGTGCTGAAGTGGACATATAATTTCTCATACGTGTCCATTTAAGCTGATGTGGCATGCATGCCACGTCATTGACACATCATCACCACGTTCATCAATGATCATATGTGATGACATGGCGCTGATGTGGCAATGACGTGGCAATGGCGTGGCCTGACATGTCATCTTAGATGGTCACATCAGCATGCCACGTCAGCACTTAACTTAAAAAATTGACGGAAGTGGACGGAAGACCAATTTGGAACTTCTTGCAAACATAAATGACTAATTTAAACTTTGGTCAAAGGTTCATTTTGGTCCTCTATGTTTCACTCAAGTTTCAAATTAGTCCTTTATGTTTCAGAAGTTTTAAATTAGTCCTTTATGTTTCCCAGAAGTTCTAAATTAGTCATTCCGTCCAAAACCGTCAATTTCTTAAGTTAATTACTGACGTGGCGTGCCGAGGTGGACAGATAATCTCTCTTACGTGTATCAGATAGCTGACGTGGCCTTAGACACACCAAAAACATCCAAACGGCGTTGTTTAAGTAAAAAATAAAATCATGCTGAGAGGACCAATATGAAACTCTAATGAAATATAAAGAACTAATATAAAACTAAAATGAAACATAAAGGACCAATATAGAACTTCAATGAAACATAAAGGAGTATAGAACTTGAATGAAACATAAAGGACCAATATAGAACTTTCATGAAACCTGAAGGACAAATATAAAACTTTTGAAAAACATAAAGGACCAATATAAAACTTTTGAAACATAAAGGACCAATTTAAAACTTGTGTGAAACATAGAGGACCAAAATGAGTATTTGACCTTTAAACTTTTTGAAACATAAAGGACCAATATGAAACTTTGTGCAAACACCAATTTAAAATTTTGACCTTTAATATAATAATAAGTTACAAACAATTGAAATCAAAACGTAAGATAGGTGATGCATGCACGTTGCAATCAAATTAAATATAAAAACGTTTAGACTGTTTAATATCTTTAGTTTATATTACGTTGCAAAATTGTGGGCACCCAAAACTTTATTTATAAATATGGCTTAGATTAAGTCATTTTAAAGAAAAAATATATACGAGAGAAAGAAATACATAATAAACGAAAAAAAAAGAAGAAAAGCAAAAGCAAAAGCTTCATATGATAGAGATTAATAAAATATATAATATGTGTTATTTTGGTAAGGAAAACTGTGATCAAAGAGTCACGTCTCTCTATCACATGCAAGAGTTGTAAAAGGTGTGAATTACCTTAATAAAAAAAATGATATTCCCGTGCTTTAGTCCGGTACCACACAGTTTTATTATTTCGCTGACAATTTTCATTCTCTTATATTTTGATGTTTATTCTTCTTTTCAAGTTGCTGCACGAACAATCATTTCTACGTAGTTTTCAAGCTGAGCAATTCAACTTGAGCAAGAGGCAGAAAGCATACAATATATAACAAGCGAGATCTCGAAATGGATATGAATTTGAGCATCACAAATTTGGCGTTGTTATTATTGCTATCTGTCTGTGCTGAAACTCAGCCCGTGATCTTTGACATAAGAAATTACGGCGCATCGCCGAATCTAGATATAACTCAGGTAAGAGCATACAAAATTCACATGGAATTGGAAACTCTAATGAAACTGCAATTTAATTTCTTGCTTCACCATTTGGAAATGCTTTCTCTTTGTTTTTGTTCTAAAGGCTTGGAGAAATGCTTGGAAAGAGGCGTGTGCATCAACGTGTGCAACTACAATTTTGATTCCCGCTGGTACATACAAATTAACACAAGTGAAATTTACAGGTCCTTGCAATGCACCTATAGAGGTGCAGGTTGATGGCATAATTCTGGCACCTGAGAACCCAAACGAACTTGACGGAAATGCTCAATGGGTTAAATTTTCGTACGTTAACTTCTTCACGTTATCTGGGAGTGGGACTTTTGACGGCCAAGGTCAAACTGCATGAAAACAAAATGATTGCGGAAAAAACCGGTTTTGCAAAAAGCTTTCAAGGGTAAAAGAAATATATTAGAAAAGCATCATTTACCCACAATTTTGTAGCTTATTGAATTGATCATTTAAAATAAGGTACATGTATAAGCTTATTTTAAAAACCTTGAAACAAAAGCTTTTAAATTAAACATACATGAAAAATTAAAACACCTTAGGGGCAAGATGATTTTATAATAATTTTGAATTTAAATTATTTTCACAAAATTTCAGTTACAGGCTTAATTACAACTGGATTTTTCTTTTTTCCTTTTTCAAATTTAGAATTTTGGATTTAGCTTTCTCAACAATTCAATTGTTAGAGACATAACTTCAAAGGACAGCAAACATTTCCATGTAAATGTCTTGGGATGCAATAACGTGACATTTACAAACTTCACCATCACTGCTCCATCCACAAGCCCAAACACAGATGGAATTCATATTGGAAGATCGAGTGATATCAACATCACCAACTCCTTCATAGGCACCGGTGATGATTGCATTTCTCTCGGTGGCGGCAGCAGACATATAAATGTCTTAAATGTTACTTGTGGGCCAGGACATGGAATTAGTGTTGGAAGCCTTGGAAAGTTTAAATATGAAGATTCTGTAGAAGGTTTTTTCGTAAGGAACTGCACCTTAAAAAACACAGACAACGGATTAAGGATCAAGACATGGCTTGGTGCCCCAGGAAACACTACCGTGTCTTTTTTACATTATGAGGACATTATAATGATCAATGTGAGCAACCCGATAATCATAGAGCAAGATTATTGTCCATATAATCAATGTTCGAAGGAGGTACGTATTCTATTGGAATTATGCTTCTATTGATGGCGTTTTCTTTTTCAATACTACATATTTTAACACAATATTTTAATCACTCAGTTTTTTTACATAAAACAAGTTTTTAATCATACTTTCAAAAGAATCTTTTGTCTGAGCTATAACCATGACCCTTAGTTCCCAAGATTTAAAGTTGTGTAGTCATGTCATTTTTTTATAACTTTCGTTGGATACAGACTCCATCAAAGATAAAGATAAGCAATGTCACGTTCAAAAGCATCAAGGGAACTTCTGCAACTCCAGATGGTGTCGCTCTTATTTGTAGCAGTGGTGTACCTTGTGAGGATGTAGAGCTCAATCAAATTGATCTCACGTTCAATGGAACTCGAACTGCCACCAAATATGCTAATGTTATTGTTGGCAAACCACCCGGTTGTGTAGCTTAGATTTTTTAAGGTTTAACTTAGGTCACTATCTTCTTTCTTCTTCTTCTTCTTCTGATTTATCTCTAAAATCTATGCAAGTCATCTCATTATAACTACAAAATCTTATAAGTTGTTGTATATGTTAATCTTTTAATTTCATCTAAGCTTTCCCTGCTTCAGTAATGTGGAAGAATTAGCACAAAAACTATTGAAACTAAAAAGACCACAATGTATAATTTTGGTACATTTACAAAGTATAGAATGAAATTAACTATATATATATATATATATATATATATATATATATATATATATATAACTATTTTAATCATGTCAGTAAAAATAATTTAGGGAAGGGTAAATTTTAATATCCCTTTCTTTGTTTTGAATTCCTCGAAAATCTTTGAATTTGAAGCAATTAAAAGTATTGAATGGAAGGTAACACTACAAAAAAAAAAAAACTAGCTTTTAGTGGAATGATTTGTCTAAGCCACTCAACTCCACCTTATTTCACTCCACACCACTCTAATACTAACCACTCCACCTCACTCACTTTAAAACTCCCAACCAAGCCCTTCCTACGTTTGGTATGAGTTAGGTGGCGTTTGGTATCCGGTGAGTGTTTTAGTGGGAAGTGGAAGTGGAAATGGAAGTGGAAGTGGAAGTAAGTGATAAAAGGTATGCTTGGTATGCAGGGAAATAGAAGTGGAATGTAAAAGTAATATTGTTTGGTAGGGTGGGAAGAAGATAGGGAAATAGAAGATAAAAGTATGAAATACTTTTTTTTTGCCCTTACTTTTTAAAAAGCCACAAATTTTTTAAGGGCATTTTGGTCTTTAAACCAAATCTCACCTCACCTTCCCTCCACTTCCCTCTCAATTTTCATGGCAATAAGCTTCTCTCTCAACTAGGAAGCTCAACCTCACCTCCCCACTTCTCAAAGCATACCAAACATACTTCAACCTTAGAATTGAAAAGTATGTTTAGTATGTAAAATTGGAATTGAGAGTTTGTAAAAGAAAGGGAGGTGAAAAGACAAAATTACCCTTAATAAAATATTATTAAAATATTTACAAATTTAATCTTCAACAAATGAGGACAAGATCATCTTTTTATTCTCAATTCCATCAAATCTATCCCAATTTCATGAAAAAAAAAAATACATGGAATCCAATTCAAAGGACGGGTGTAAAAATTTTGGAATTGGATCAATTCCAAAAATTTAATTTCAAACTACGATAAATCAACCAAACCTTGAAATTCATTGAATTCTGTACGATTTTAAATTTAAATCTAACGGTTTTCCTTTGTTTAGAAGAGTGGGCCTGTTGCTTTGCCTTATTTATAGTGCCCTGCATGTCTTCTTGTATAGGCCTTGGGCCTGAGCTTTTGCTCTTTCTCTTCAATGAAGTTTATTCAGTAAAAAAAAAAAATTTAGTTTAGGTCCATTTTGGCCCACGACCCATGGTGAACTTCTAAGGATTGGATTGGATCAATCCATTTGGACTTTTGTTTAATTTTTTAAAATATTTAAAAACAATCTATGTCATATAAAATATTATATTATATATTGATATGTAATATAAATTCAAAATATGTTATTATGTAAAAGAAAATATATTTTTATAGGCTAATTTACAACATTAATTCATAGTATATTGATCTATAAAATAAACTACACTAAATAATTTTTTAATTACTATTTTTATAAGTCAATTTATCATGAAACCCATGGGTTAACCCACGGCTCATCAAGGGCTTGGCCAACATTTAGGCCCACCCAAGAGGATGAGGAAGCCCCATCCAGTCCATCTAACCTCAAATCTTTGTGTGCCGACCCATTTTGACATCTTTAAAAAAAGGAAAAAATTTAGGTCCATTTCCTTATGTCCATTTCATCAAGTTCCATCAATCATATATTGTATTTACACTCTCTTTCTTCTATGATTGATCATATAAAATGTGGTCTTATATATTCTCTCTCTACTGTGATTGGTCATTTAAACACTTTTTGTCACGTGTCATATTTATATTGGGAAACTTGATGAAATGGACCTAAGTTTTTTCCTAAAAAAAAAACCTTTAGATAAACAACTATAGGTATAATTTTTTAAGGTTAAATTACTCTTTTGGTCCTCAACGTTTCAAAAAGTTATTTTAGATCCTCAACGTTTTTTTTTTGTCAAAATTAGTCCCGTAACGTAACATTCGTCTGGTTTTGCCATTAAATACTGACGTGGAAGGCTTATGTGGCACACCCTCTCTCCTATGTGTCATATTTAAATGACATGGCACCCTCTCTCACTCAAACTCAGCAGAACGACGCCGTTTTGATTCAATTTTCCATTGCCATGAAAACGACGTCGTTTTGCTGAGTTGGAGCAAGAGAGGGTGCTATGCCATTTAAATATGACACGTAAGAGAGAGAATGTGCCACATAAGCCTTCCACGTTAGTATTTAATGGCAAAACCAGACGGATGTTACGCTAGAAGACCAATTTTGACAAAAAAAAAACGTTGAGGACCTAAAATAACTTTTTAAAACGTTAAGGACCAATATTAAAGTTCATGAAAACGTTGAGGATAAAAAAATAATTTAACCATTTGTTAATCATAAAGTGTATTTAATGCAATTGAATGATTTACTATACTTTTAATAAATTGAGCATGTGAGGTGGGGGATGGTGGCCTACTAATATACCAGCATTTATTCCAAACAAAATTCTCATTCCAAAATTTGAGTTCGAAAGAGCAGAATCCGACAATTCCAAGGAAAACGATAAGATATTTAAGAATCTATCAACAAAATAAAAATTAAAAAAAAAAACAGAGAAATTAATGGCAAAATTTTAAAATTCCAGAATTGGAATCTCTTCTTATCTTTGTGACTAAAAAGTCTCCAATATATGAAACGGGAATGGGTTTAGATTTCTTTCATTTACACCCGTTCATTGTAGGGATGCCAAACAATATTCATTTCTTCGGCAGGTCAGTTTTTGAGGTACTGCCTCAACTAATTCAGACTTGACGCACATTGTGCACCTAACTATAATGGCCGGAAAGTCTCCCAAAAGAAAAAGTTGCATTCACAAGGTTTCCAACCTAAACTCTTGTTGGTTGCCAAACAATATTCTAATATAGTAACGGTGTGCATATTTTAATTCAATGTTGTAAGAACCGGACCGGATCGGACGGTCCGACCGGTTCAACCGCTAACCGAATACAAAGGCGAGTCGGTTGGACCAAAAAACTATTTTTCCATTTGGACCGGTCAACCGGTGGTCCAACCGGTCCAATTTTATTTTTTTCAAAAATTAAAAAATAAAAAGGAAAAATAACATAAAAAAAGAAATTAGAGAAATCTTAAAAATTAAAATTAGAAAAGTCTTGAAAATTAAAATTTAAAAGTCATGATTATCAATAATTTCATATTTGGTTTGATTAAGTTCTTTCAAAGCTTGACAAGTCTTAAAAATTAAAACTTTGAGAAGTCATGTAATTTAAAACTTCAAAATTATGTATATTGAAACCTAAAATTTGAGTGATGTCATTTTATATATTAAGAATATTTATTATTTATTGCGTCATCCGGTTCGACCAGTTAAACCAATCAAACCATGAACCGAACACTTGTCCGAGTCTTTGTCCGGTTCGGTTCTTACAACATTGTTTTAATTATCATCTTTTAAATTTGATATTTGAATGAAATAAAAGTATTATGAATCAAATTTTTATCAATAATGACAAACGACAAATAATGAATAAATGGTGTATTGAATTTTAAGTATTCTCATAATATCGAATATCTTTTCTGTAAATGATGGGAATGAAGTGACATATGAGTTACCTTAGCTTTATTAGTCACTAAATTCGCCAAAGGCCAAAAAATAATATACTAATTAGAGTAAATTAATATTTTACTCTCTAAAAGATACAATCCATCTCAATTTAGTTCCTGAAATATGAAAATGTCAAATGTAATTTTTGAATGGTGCAATTTTTCTTAATTTAATTCCTGAAAAGTAAAAATATCAAATTTATTCCATGAAAGACACAATCTGTCTCAATTTAGTCTCCGAAAATTTCTATTAATATAACCATAAAAAAATTTTCAATAACTAAATTGGGATAAATTATACATTTCCAAGATTAAGTTGAAAGTTTCAGACACGTTACATCTTTCACAAACCAAAATGGTAATTTACTCTACTAAATAATATGAGTTATAGATGTAAAGAAGCAATCTTCCCAAAGATGCTCAAGGAGATCCTCTCAATCCTTTCAAAGTAAAAAATGTAGATGGCAGGATCAACACAAATGGAGGTGTGAAAGATTTGGGTGCCTAGTATGAGATCACAAAGCTAGATTTTTACCACCAAATAAATAATGTCTATGAGGTGTAACTAGCTAGTTCTCTTTCATGGCTCACTTGGAAGCATTAGTAACGTAAATGGAGCTAAGTTTATATGGATTTTGTTTGCTCAAAACTCCAAATTGGTCTTTTATATTTGCACGAAGTTTCATATTGGTCCTTTGTGTTTCAAAAAGTTTAAATTGGTCCTTTATGTTTGCAAAAAGTTCTAAATTGGTCCTTTCGTCCACTTCCATCAATTTCTTAAGTTAAGTGCTGACGTGGCGTGTTGATGTGTCCATTTAAGCTGACGTGTCATGCCACCTCATTGCCACATCAGCACTTAACGGAAGAAATAAACAGACTTGGACGGAAGGACCAATTTGGAACTTCTTGCAAACATAAAGGACCAATTTAAACTTTTTAAAACATAAGGGACCAATATAAAACTTCATGCAAACATAAGGGATCAATTTGGGGTTTTGACCAATTTTGTTTTTTGTCTGTTGCAGATATTGTTAAACACTAAATGTAAATACATCTTTTAGTAGAAATTTAGACTTTGTTCGCCACGTTGTACATAAGACTTGTCAATTCTACTAGATCCAACCCTGTTGGTGTATGTTTACATAGAAATTGAGTTGTAGCTATTTGAACTAAGCATACTAAAGAATTCTATACTTTGTGTTTTTTTTTTTGTATAATTCGCCTATTTATAATGTTAATTTACTCATCAATCAATAGCGATTGTCCATTTTTGGTCAAAACTCTAAATTAGTCCTTTATGTTTGCATGAAGTTTCATATTGGTCCTTTATGTTTTAAAAAGTCTAAATTGGTCCTTTATGTTTGCAAGAAGTTTCAAATTGGTCCTTCTGTCCAATTCTGTCTATTTTTTCCGTTAAGTGCTGATGTGACATGTTGAGTTGTCACACTCTCTCTCCTACGTGTACTACTTAGCTGACGTGGTCTTAGTTAAACTAAAATCAGGGACTAAAATGAAATAAAATATTTTTTCATAAGACAAAAATGTAATTTTCTCACTTTTTCATCTTCTTCTCCCTCTGCTGGCATTCTTATGAATCCAACCCTAATCCTAACCCTAACCATAACCCTAATCCAAACAAATCCAATTTGTGATTTTGACCTTTTTGATTAAAGGCTAGTTCATTTTATCAGAGTGAGCAACAGAACCAAATTGAAGATTGATCCAACAAAAGACCTAGTCCCAGAACTTTCATGGCGTCAGGTAAGGCCATAATCCCAGCCCCAACAATGGTGGTAGACAAATTGAAGACTGGCCCAACAAAAGATGCCCCATCTTCATCATCAGCTTTCTCATTGGGTGGTAGTAGTAGCAAAGGCGATTCCTCGTCCATGAGTTGATTTTGCCTCTTCTGATTCATCTATAAGGATCGATGATTCTCCAGAGGAAAGTAGTTGATAGAAAGTAGAAACATATATATATATATATATATATATATATTCTAGAAAGCTAATCGTGTGGAAATGGTATAGCGATTACGAATGACATTATGCTATTATCATCAATCCTATCCATTTCTGTGAGAATGAGAATTGATAAACTTCGGCGGTTTGTTTGGATTAGGATTAGGGTTAGGATTAGGATTAGGGTTGAATTCAGAAGAAGCCATAGATGCTCGCGGAGGAAGAAGAAGATGAAAAAGTGAGAAAATAGTATTTTTATCTCATGAAAAATTATTTTGTTTCATTTTAGTCCCTGATTTTAATTTAACTAAGGTCATGTCAGCTAAGTAGTACACGTAGGAGAGAGAGTGTGACACCTCAACATGCCACGTCAGCACTTAACGAAAAAATAGACGGAATTGGATGAAAGGACCAATTTGAAACTTCTTGCAAACATAAAGAACCAATATAAAACTTTGTGCAAACATAAAAGACCAATTTGAAATTTTGACCATCCATTTTTTGTCCATGTATAACCCACTTGTCATCTAATGTATAAATAATGTCTATGAGGTGTAACTAGTTAGTTCTCTTTAATGGCTCCACTTGGAAGCATTAGTAACATAAATGGAGCTAAGTTTAATTTGCATGAAATTTTTTTAAAAAGTTTTTTATGGATATCCTCTATCGTAGGTATTGTTAAATAATAAATGTAAACACATCTTTTTAATAAAGATTCAGACTCTGTTCACCATATTATAAGACTGGTCAATTTCACTAAATCCAACCCTGTTAGTGTTTATTGTTTACATGAAAATTGAGTTGCGGCTACTTGAACTAGTTAGTATGTTGAAGAATTGGATACTCTATATTTTTTTAAAATATAATTAGCCTATTTATAATTGTCAATTTAATCACCAATCAATCAATCCATTTTTTTGGCCATGATGTATAAAATAATTCTACACATTATCCCATAAAATAACAAAATATAAATTAGAGGAAGAATTACAGAGAAATAATTGGTGGTAAACAACAGAGAATTTAGCCAAATTAAGATTAATTAAGACGTTTTGAGTTATCTAGGACTCCCCAAGTTGCACACCCAATTAGTCAAACATGGAGAAAGCTTGGTTATAAGTGTTTTTTTTTTCCATTAAATTTTTTGGTTGAAATATATTTTTTTAATCTTAAAATGACATTAACATAATAAGTAATATAGCCATTTAAACATAGTTTTTAATTTTATAAATTTTGGACTAATTAAAAGACATCTATTGAATGGGTGTTTCTTTGTTAAAATTAAGGTATCTCTCGAGCATAGTAATTAATTATATTTTGCAAATTTGTAACAACCTCAAAAAGTGGAATAGCCGATCAAAGAAGTCAAAATTACTTCATACCCAAAATTAAGAATCTAACCCTTAATTACTATTTGGTTAAGAGTGAATAACACATTTTCACTCAATCACACTCCCAAAAGTTATATGTTGAATGGGTGTTTAATTTATAACATTTGGTTGAATGTTTGGTCGACTTAATCGTAGATGTAATTCTTTTACATCATTTCAACCAAACACACTCTACTTTTTATAATGTGATGAAATTATTTTTTTGCCCTTACTTTCTTACCCACTTTATTCCATTCTCACTTTTAATATAAGGGTAAAATGGTCATTTTGTCCATTTTTATTCTATTCACATCACATCACTTCACTTTCATATTAATTTTTTCATTCTCTTCTGCAATCCCATTACATCCTCCATTCCCATTATTATTCCCATTACATCCTCCACCCAACTAACCAAACACGCGTTCTTCTTTCCACTCAAAATATATAAGGAAAAAACTTAAGGTCAAGTTCCTTATATCCTTTTCATCAAGTTCCACCAATCATATATTGTATTTACACTCTCCTTCTTCTCTGATTGGTCATATAAAATGTGGCCTTCTATATTCTCTCTCTACTGTGATTGGTCATTTAAACACTTTTTGCCACGTATCATATTTACATTGGGGAACTTGATGAAAATGATATAAAGAACTTG
The DNA here is from genome assembly GCA_014851425.1 of Senna tora. Lineage (NCBI taxonomy): Eukaryota > Viridiplantae > Streptophyta > Magnoliopsida > Fabales > Fabaceae > Senna > Senna tora. The sequence continues at coordinate 11,908,653 of CM026271.1, forward strand.
ATCTAAGTTTTTTCCAATATATAATTGCATGCTATTGCATTATTGCTCTTACAGTTAGGATGGCCTATATATATAAACCTTGATTCTTCTTTGTCTTGGAGAGGCCACACTCAAAATATTTCTGAACTTGTTGATGGATGTATTTTAGAAGAAGATACAAATTATGGTAACTCATTGCCCATTGTTGTACAAACTGTTTCGGATCAAAATTGTTTCAAGAGAAAACTAGCCAATTAATGAAATAGATGCAAAACAAACATGTTTTGCACATGTACTATATATATAGTAGCAAATTAATATTTTGATTGTGGAGCAAATGTTTTCAATGGAGTACTAATAAAGATAGGTCCAAGTGGTAAACAGCTTGGTATTACTTAAGTAAGATCTTAGATTTGAGATATTGTGAATGCAGCTATTCTTGTTAGGAGACTCTTCTATTATAATCAGATACACGAAATGGATCGAGTCTAAATTAGTCGGGACAAAACCTTAAATATTGGAACGAGAAATAAAAGTGCAAGTGCATGGGCCTTTTAACAAGCTCATTCATCAGCAGTTGACATTCTAAGTGTACATTTCTGTTGAATATTTCAAGGGCTTGTTGATGGGGGACTAACTTGATAAAAATTTTAAATGTGGGGGATTAAAATGAGAACGAACAAATAAGATGGAGGGATTGACTTCATCACAATTTTAAATGTGACGACAAAATTGAGAACAAGGAAATAAGAAGGGCCAAAATTAAAAAATGCTAAACTTAAAGGACCAAAATGAAAAAATTGCAAAAACTTAAAGTATCAAAATGAAAATTTTATTTTAATAAAGAAATGCTTAAATCTTGTCTTCTATGAAAAAACATGACTAAATCTTTGGAATAAAAAGAAAAATAGGTATAATTTTTTAGGTTTAAATGAACATTTATTCCCTACTTTTACTCCTTTTACTCCCTTAATTTATTTTCAATTTTGAGCACAAGACCATATCCCTAAAAGTTTCTTTTATTTTTTAATAGAATTTCGTCACATCAACAAATATTTTTTTAGATCAGTATTTTTTAGCTAATTAAAAGATATTTCAATCATTTCACGAAAAAACTCCAATCAAAATCACTCCTATATTTATTTAGTTAGCACCAAAATAATCAAAATATCTTTCAATTAGTTAAAAATATTGCTAACATGATAAGGTGTTTGCTGACGTAGCGAAATTCTATTAAAAAATGAACAAAATTCTTAACAAAAAGTGTTCTGTATCCAAAATTAAAAATTCAAGAGAATTAAATGCAAGGTTTGAAAAGTTAAAAAGATTATGTGCTCATAACCTAAAATTCAAAATATTCCATGCATTTTAGTTTCTTCTTTATAAATTAAGGTATTTATCTTCGAATATAGTGATTAATTTTTTTATTGATTTCTAAGGGCCTGTTCCGTTGCTGGAAACCGAATGGATCCCACCTACTTTTACTTTTTTGTTTCCTCTAACACATTGAAAAAAAATATACAAAATGTTTATTATACCATTTGATTTGACACAATCCTAATCTTTATTTCTTTTTATTATTTTAATATAAAAGGTAAAGTGGTAATTTTAATACATTCTCATTCTCATTCCATTCCAAATTTTTACTACCATATCCATCAAACCTATTCCCTTTCCCTTTCTACCTATCAAACATACCCTAAATACTTTGAACAATGAAATAATTGATCCAAAGATTAAAAACTAATTTATACTCTAAACCATTGATCAAACGGTGATTGAACTTTTTAATATTTGATTAAGAGACAATGAATCGCTTCACTATGTAATTTAGTTAAAAGTAAAAAAAAAAAAAAAAAGGGACCAAGAAGAGTGTGAGCGTAAAATATTGAATTTCCCCACACAAAAACAAAGAAGTGGAGTCAACAAGATTGAAATTTGATTAAAAATGAGATTCCCGGTTTTCAAAACCAAACAGAGACAGAAGAAAAAGAAAGGGATGGCAAAAGCAGAGAAAGAGAGTGAAGTGTGTGAGTCCCCTCGAAATAAAGCGTGCCCACACATGGCAGCTGTCTCCAGCCCATTCATCTCCCTCCCAATCAAAACCCTCCTTCCTCATCAATGCCTATATGCGACACAGATGATAAGGGGTCTGTATTTTTTTTTTAAATTATTATCTCTCGAATTTAATTTACAAAGGAATTAAAATGGAATGTCATTCTTTAAAAAATAAAATTGGATCCGATACAATTTTTGTGTGTGTATTTTTTTATACAATTCCTTCAAAATGTACATTCTTGCATTAACTCTAATAAAGACCCACCACAAATGAATAAGGAACCGAATAGACTTTTAAAATCATTTGCTAATATTAATAACAATTTAATTCCTAAGTCATGACATTTGTTAATATTAATAATAATTTGGTCTCTAATCCATTTACAGTAAATTCTTATTAGTATGAGTTCTTATTATTACTTCACAAATGAAGCAAACGTATATTTTAAAAGAATTACTATGGTCACGTTCATTAGGCATAAATAGAAATGGAAAGGAAAAAACTTAGGTCCATTTCCTTATGTCCATTACATCAAGTTCTTCAATATAAATATGACACGTGGCAAAAAGTGTTTAAATGACCAATCACAGTAGAGAGAGAATATAAAAGACCACCTTTTATATAACCAATCATAAAAGAGATAGAGTGTAAATACAATATCTGATTGGTGGAACTTAATGTAATGGACATAAGGAAATGAACCTAAGTTTTTTTCAAAAATAGAAACAGAAACAGAAAATGAATGCATTTGATATGTTTAGTAGTAAAAATTTGATAATGGAAATTAAAATGAGAATGTATTAAAATGACCATTTTACCCCTTATATTTATATTTCTATAAATAAACAAATCCAATATTTAAAAGATTAATCACAAGGCACCCCTTCCTCCCTCCTCTGACACTTATATATCTTGCTCTCTTCTTCTCCACCCACATTCATTCACAAATCCCACACACAAAAAATTCAAAAAAATTCAAAAAAATGTCATCAATTTTTTGTATTCTCTTCTTCTTCCTCTCCTCCTCTTCCCTTCTGCTTCAGCTTGAAGCGAATGTGGAGCAAAATCCCCAATTTCAAACCCTAAATACCGATCCCAAATTCACCAAATTCAACCCCAAGCTTCCTCCTCGAACCCTATCTTCCTCCAAGCGATTCGAGGGCTCGTCGGACCTTGTTCGCCTCCGCTACCACATGGGTCCCGTCCTCTCCTCTCCCATCAACATCTACCTCATCTGGTACGGCAAATGGGCTCAATCCCAGAAGCTTCTAATCAAGGACTTCCTCAACTCCATCTCCACTCCCCACGCGCCGTCGCCCTCCGTCGCCGACTGGTGGAGCACGGTGGCCCTCTACACGGACCAGACCGGCGCCAACATCTCCCGCACGCTCACCATCGCCGGCGAGTACTCCGATCTGAGGTACTCCCACGGCAACCAGCTCACCCGCTTGTCCGTCCAGCAGGTCATCGCCTCCGCCGTCCGATCCGCGCCGTTCCCGGTGGATCACCGGAAGGGGATCTACCTCATCCTCACGGCGCCGGACGTCACGATGCAGGACTTCTGCCGCGCCGTGTGCGGGTTCCACTACTTCACATTCCCTTCCATGGTCGGGTACACGCTCCCCTACGCCTGGGTGGGGAACTCCGGCAAGCAGTGCCCGGAGGTGTGCGCGTACCCGTTCGCGGTCCCCGGGTACATGGCCGGCGGCGGCCCCGGCGAGCTGTCGCCGCCGAACGGCGACGTCGGGGTGGACGGGATGATCAGCGTGATCGGGCACGAGCTGGCGGAACTGTCGTCGAACCCGCTGGTGAATGCGTGGTACGCCGGGGAGGACCCGACGGCGCCGACGGAGATCGGAGACTTGTGCGAGGGGTTGTACGGCACCGGCGGCGGCGGAGGGTATATTGGTCAAGTGATGAAAGATGGGAAGGGAAGAACTTTTAATTTGAATGGAAGGAATGGAAGGAAGTTTCTGGTTCAGTGGATTTGGAGTCCTGTGTTGAAAGCTTGTGCTGGGCCTAATGCTTTGGATTAGATTATTAGAAATTCAAATTTTATTTTATTTTTTTAATTTAAAAAGAAAAAAGAAAAAAAAAGATTTAATTTGGTTCATTGATCTTTTTTTTAAAATCTTCTGTAATAGATTTCGATGTTATAGATTTGGAAAATCTCATTTCTGATGAGACACATCGGCGGTAGCGCGGCGGGCGGCGGAGAAAATGGCGGCGGGGGCGGTGGTGATGATGATGGGAAGAAGATATTTTCTTGGGAAATGGGAAGAAGTAATAGATATTTTTTTTGTTACTGTTTTGGCCTAATGTATAATATAATGTAATGGAAATTTTTTTTTTCTTACTTGAGGAATTTCATAAAGAAATTTGTATTTTTTTTTATAAAATAATACCACAAAATTAAACAAAAGAATCAAATTACCAAACACATATTTATATCTTATTCTAACCAGCTAAAACAATTCAGCATAGTAGAGTTTTTACAAATAATATATATTAAAACTAAGAAATGTATAATTATAAGTATTAGAACCATCTTGAAAGTCTTTTTGGATCATACGCATTTGATGATTAATTCAAGTTTTACAATCACCTTCTTCTTTCTATTGATTAATCTGGTTATAATTTTTTTACAAACTCTTAAGTGGCATTTGAAAGTAAAAAATAAAGTTATTTGATATAATATGACAAAAATAAAGAAGTAAAAGATAAAATTATAAAAGGATATTTTGACCCTTGTGTGAATTGTGTCACATGACAATATGATACTATTCAATTTCGAAGTGCAAAATAGTCTTATTTAACTCTCTTTCTATGTTCAACTTTCTTCTCATCTCACTGGAAAGGATTATTCCTTCTAGTCAGGGAATGTTTCATCCTCTTCCCTTTTCCTATTTCTTACCAAATACACTCCAAATATGTTTCTCTTTCCATGTTTTTTGTGCATACCAGACAGACTATTAGAATTATATAGAATTGAAGTTTACAAGTTACCACTTACTTCAACTTTCTATTAAAACACTCGCCTCCTACTAAACCCTGCCTTAAAAAATTTGTTAGCTGCTTGTAGAATTTTTTTTTTTTTCGTTTTCCAAAATTCTAATAATTTTGTAACTTCTTTAAAATATTGAATTCAGAGAAGAAAACTTTGGGTGTGTTTGTTAAGGAAAAAAGAAGAAGAAATGAGAATGTTTGAGGGAATAGAAACGTTATGTTAATATGATGTGAATTGAATTGAATAAAAGTGGATAAAATGACCACTTTACCCTTGCATTAAAAGTGAGAATAAAATAAAAATAAGTAAAAAAATAAGGACAAAAACATAATTTTATTACATTGTAAAAACTGGGGTTTGTTTGGTTGAGGAAAAAAAAGAAACTTCTTCTATCATACCCTTTAGATTTAAGACATATTTTACTTTTTAGACAAGAAATATAATGCAAGAAAATAGTTGTTTTTTTTAACATTAAGTTAGGAATCTCTTTGAACTTCGAAGAGTATGATGGGATATTGGGAACCACCGAATCACTAATATATTCTTTAATGTAAAACTTATTTTAATACTCATTTATAGTTTGAATTAATTATAAACTTTTTTCTGGCAAAAACAAATTCTAAACAAATTCTAAACTTTTTTAAATGCACACTTCTTAACTCTACCTTCTTCTAATTAAAATTTTGAAATGAGATAATTATAGGCCGTATTAACATTTTTACAATAAAAAATTTTCGAAACAAATGGACAATTAATTAAGAGCAAAAATTCAAGTATTATTTGAATTAGCATGTAATGAACTTATTTAACTATCACTAGCAAGAAAGAACAAATTGAACATTTTTTATTATTTTTTTTAAATTCTTAAACACCTAACTCCAATACTCCATGCTGAAGTTATGTCCATGCTTTTTAATAATTTTTAGGGTAAACTACAGTTTGTCCCCCTGTGGTTTGGCCTAATTCCAGTTTGTCCCCCTGTGGTTTAAAGTGTGACACTTAACTACCCTGTGGTTTGGCTTAAAATTAATGTGCCCCCTGTGGTTTAGAGTGTGACACTTGACCCCCCTGTGGTTTGTTATGTTAGCACTTAACTACCTTCACTTACCTTCTATCCAAATTTTAGTCAAATTAATCATCATTTTTATACTTTTAATGTTTAAAATTTGTTATTCAACACTCTATAATTATAAAATAATTCAAAAAATATATAATTAATATAAAAAAAATTATAATTTTAAAAAATCAATAAAATAATTTAATATTTATTGTTTACTCTATTGATTATTTATATTTAGTTATTTATTCATTTTATTTTTATTTTTTATCTTTAATATTTTAGAATTATTAAATCAATCAAAATAAAATTGTAAGAGAATAATATAATATAAATATATAACTAAATTTAAGTTTTTTTTATTGTTCAAGTTCGGAACATACATACCTGAATTGAATGTTAACGTTATTGAGCTTAGAAACTCTAACATTAAACAATAATTTTCTTAGAAAAGTATCCAATTTATCCAATCATATAACGTTAATAGTGTACCAAAATAAAGTGACAATCCAACTTCATATTAAGTATTAACATATTCAAATTATTGATTTTTTAAAATTATAATTTTTTTTATATTAAATATAATTTTTTTGAATTATTTTATAATTCTAGAGTGTTGAATAACAAATTTTAAACATTAAAAGTATAAAAATGATGATTAATTTGACTAAAATTTGGATAGAAGGTAGGTGAAGGTAGTTAAGTGATAACATAACAAACCACAGGGGGGTCAAGTGTCACACTCTAAACCACAGGGGGTCACATTAATTTTAAGCCAAACCACAGGGTAGTTAAGTGTCGCACTTTAAACCACAGGGGGGCAAACTGAAATTAGACCAAACTACAGGGGGGCAAACTGTAGTTTACCCTAATTATTATTTGTATCTTGTTATATCTTCTTTTATAATTGTATGCCTTTCTTTTATCAATGAACGTATTCCCTCTGAAAAAAAAAATAATGACTTACGACTATAAAAAGTGACATGTAACCCTCAAATTTTATAATTTGTGAAAAAAAAATCATTTCTTATTTTTTTCATTTAAAATTATAATGAATGATAAATATATCAAATTATTTTTTTAAAAAAATACACAAGTACTAATGTTAGGGGGTTTTATACACAAGTTAGTAGAGATTTTTTGTATAAAGCCTAAAGTTTAAGTGGGAATTGTGCATTTTGATATGGCATTATTTTGTACACTTGTCACTATTAAGATAAGGTTTTAAATTAAAAGGTTATCATATAGGTTTTTGTACAAATTACAAGGTCATTTTTTATAGTAGAGGCGGGTCATTTACACCTTATCTATAATTTAATTAAGGGAAATTTTTACATTCTAACCTAAAAAATTAATAAGAAACTTATCAAAATTAATGTATTAAAATAATAATGATAAAACTTTAGATTTATGAAATAGAGTAAATATATACTTTTTAATCTCTGAAAAATTATCATAACGTTATAGTTTATAAAAATTTTTAAAAATTAACTATTTCGTTCTTGAGCCGTTATTAACTATTAACAAACCCATCTTTATGTTATGATGCATTAGGTACTTTGCTGGATGTTAAACAAGCTTGCTTATATATAAAAAAATGTCATCTTAATATGCTGGCACCTTATAAACTCATTTTTATGTGATGTAAATGCTTTATTAGACACAAATTCGAAAAAGATTTATGAGGAGGGGTGTTAGGATGATGTCATATTTTTTACATAAATAAATTTATTTAACTCCCAATAATGCTTCACGATGCCACGTCATTAATTAACAAACGAGTAAAATATTATTTTGGTCCTTTTTAAATAGTACATTTCTCAATTTGGTCCTTCTTAGATGACCTTTTTCAATTTAATCCTTTTTAGATTAATTCATTATCAATTTGGTCCTTATCGTTAAAATTATTAACGGAGTTAGCTGAGGTGGATAATTTGAGGTAAATTTATAATTTTTAAATAATAATAGGGCTTTTTAATGTAATTATTTTGGGACAATTTTATAATTTTTCACAAATTGAAAAAGAAACATGGTACCATTTTCAATTTGTGAAAATTATAAATTTACCAAAATAATTACATTAAAAAACCCTCTTAATATTTAAAAATTATAAAGTTATCCCAAATTATCTACCTCAGCTAACTCCGTTAGTAATTTTAACGGTAAGGACCAAATTGATAACTGATTAATCTAAAAAGGATTAAATTGTGAGAAAGGCCATCTAAAAAGGACCAAATTGAAAAAAGTACTATCTAAAAAGGACCAAAGTAATATTTTACTCATTAACAAACCATATATACTTTGCTAACAACTAATGGCTCATGAACTAAAGAGTTAATTTTCATCACCAAATCAAAAAGCATATGATGATATTCTAATGACTAAATAAATATATTGCTAATCTTTCTGGAACAATAAACAAGTGGTGAACTATACCAAGGTAGATTAGAGAATAAATCCTATGAGAAAAAGACACCAGGTAAACCTATACGTGGATCTTATTTGATGTGAGATTGTGAGATTTACTTTTTTTGTATATTTATTTTTGTTTATTGTTGTTCTACGCTGTACAACATAGAATTTAATTTTTATTTTTTTTGTTTATGACCAGGGCATCCATTAGAGCAAGTCTGATGACTAATCTCTCGAGTACTGCAAGGCTCATTATTGGGATGACCCTCCTAACGGATGATGATACGACTATACGAGTCTCACATCTGGGAGGTTAATTTCAAGGAAATGCCTTATAAGGCCTTGGGCTCTCCAACTCCAACAGCTAGTTTTTGGGGTGTGGTTCTCTCAAAGTCTTATATGTTCGCATCAGATGACGCTCCATTCACATCCCTCCAGAGAATAAACCTGATTGGCGATATTTAAAAAAACACAAATTCTTTACCATCTATGTCACACTACGTTAGCAATAGAATAATTAATCTCTATAAAGGTATGATAGTGAGGTATTTAAATAAGATATTAATGTCACAACAAATGAAAATATTTGCCATACCACTAACCAACCACCATATGACTGAAAGCCACTTATAGCTGTGAGATATGTTAGACCATTGCCAACTAAGGCGGGGGGACCTTCAAGATTGCAACATTTTATACGAGTGAATTAATTATTTTTTTTATTTTGAAATATCATTATTATTATTTTTAATTTTCTTTTTAAGGATAAGGACTTTCAATTTAGTCTTAACCATTATTTTCTTCCATTCAAAATCTTCTCTCCATTCATTTATTATATTATTTCATATTGATATACAAAAACATTCACGTAGTGGTTATGTGTCTTTTTTTCTCCCAACAAGACGTTTTTGCTTATTTTTCAAAAGGGTAAAATATATTTGGTATCCTTAACGTATTTAATTTATTATGTCTCTAACGTTTGATATGGTCAATTATATCTCAAACCTGTTTTTTTTTTTAATTTTTGAACAATTTTTGTCTTTTTAACTAATACCGCTAAAATAAATAACAATTGTGGCTTACATAGCGCGATACTGTTAGAGAGAAACTTCTTCAGTTGATGATTCTCTGCAAAATTTGAGAGATAAAGAATTAGGGTAAACGGTAGTATTTTATGATAATATTAGGAATTCAAAAAAATATGGCGTGACATAAATGAACCAAATTATGTTTCCTTGTCACGTGTTACGCCACGTCACGTAAACTACAATTGATATCTATTTTAACAGTGTTAGTGAAAATAATAAGATTGTTCGAAAAATAAAATGTTAATGCATAATCAATCGCAATCAAATGTTATTAGCATATTTGACCAAAAGCTCAAACATTAGCTAACCCTTTTTCAAAATTTATATACATAATCCAATAAGATAATAGCTAAAACTAAATTAAAGTAAAACAATGCCTTTTGGGGGGAATAATAATGTATGGGTAAATCTAAATCATCAATTAATTAACACTTTTATTTTATGTTATATATTATCGATCTAATTATTCAATGATTATAAATTACATTGAGAGAGTTCATGTTTAAAGAAAAATTAAAAAAATTATTTTAAAGTATACTAGCTATAACCTAAAAAACTTAAGGGAATCTTAGACTACTTTTGTCTTGAGATTTCGTCTCAAACAATAAATTTCTATATGTTGACCTAGATATTTAGGTATAGAGCTCCTATTATTCTTGTGATATTTTTCTCTCTCCTTCTCTATCTCTCTCCCTCTTATAATCACTATTTTATGAATAAATAATCTTTACTTTTCTAAAGTATATTTTCAAGAATATATATATATATATATATATATATATATATCTATTTTTCTCAAAAATATTTTTTTTAATTTAATTTTAATTTTTTTATAAATATTCATTGCTCCTTGTTTTGTAAGATAAATATATCTTTTAGTTAATTTGTGCATCAATTGATATTATATTATTATTATTTTTTTTAGCTATGCAAACCCATATTAACCTAAGAATTAACTTTTTTTTTACAATATTTAAATATAAATAGTCAAAAAATGAAATACAATCTTTAAACACAAAAAAGTATGAAACACCATCAATATGATACAACATCATTGCCCTGACCAAAAAGGGGAAAACAAAAAGCAAAAAGTGTAACTAATTGACTAGCAATGTACAAATAGCTGACTATTGTGTTGAGTAGTGGACCATGCAAGTTGTTTTTATATATAGCAATGTTGTAAGAATCGGATCGGACCGGACGGTCTAATCGGTTCAACCGTCAACCGAATACAAAGGCGAGTCGGTTGGATCAAAAAAATATTTTTGTAGTTGGACCGGATTTAACCGGGATCCAACCGGTCAATCGGGTTGGACTGTCCAACCGGTCCAATTTTATTTTTTTAAAAAAAAATTTAAAAATAACATAAAAAAAGAAATTAGAGAAGTCTTAAAAATTAAAATTAGAAAAGCCTTGAAAATTAAAATTTAAAAAGTCATGATTATCAAGAATTTCATATTTTTGTTTGATTATGTTCTTTCAGAGTTTGACAAGTCTTGAAAATTAAAACTTTGAGAAGTCATGTAGTTTAAAATTTCAAAATTATGTATATTGAAACCTAAAATTTGAGTGATGTCATTTTATATATTAATAATTATTATTATTTATTGCGTCATCCGGTTCGACCGACGGTTCAACCGGTTAAACCGATCAAACCATGAACCAAACACTTGTCCGAGTCTTTGTCCGGTTCGATTCTTACAACATTGATATATAGTCAACGCAATCGTAGAACGTAATCCTTTTATATTCTTTTAATTAAATACATTTTATTTTTTGTAATGTGATAAACTTATATTTTTGTCCTTATTTTTTTTATCCACTTTATTCCATTCTCACTTTTAATATAAGGGTTAAATGGTCATTTTACTCATTTTTATTACATTTACATCACATCACTTTCATATTACTTTTTTCAATCCCTTCTGCAATCACATTAATGCTACGGGGGAGTTAGAGACCTTTGGTTTCATCAGTTCTTAGTTGTTGAATTTGTCTGTGTTAAAATATTTTTCTTTTTTAAATTTAAAGTGATGCAGATATCAAAAAAAATTCAACGACTGAGAACTAATGAACAAAACCTCACAAACTCTTCGTACACATATAAATATATAATTTTTTCTTGCAACCAAGTCATGCAATAAATTTACTTTGGATCTAGTGAAAAAGTAGTTAGTTCCTTACAAATAATGAAGCATAGTTAAAATGCATATATTTTTTGAATTATAAGTTATGTACACACAATTATCGTAATTAAAAAAAATTAACTTAAATTCCTTTCAAATTTGCAACTTGTGCAAAGAAGTGTCTTGTATGTTAACTTTTTTTATTCAAAAGCGAAACAAATGCTAGATATATCAAATTATTTAATAATTTAATTTTGTACAAGGCTATAAAGTTCACACATACGTTTTATGTACAAGATCTAAAGTTCTTGAAATTTTCTGTATTTTAATATAATTTGATTTTGTAGACGTATCATTGTTCTGTTAGGATTTTAAATGTAAAAGTTAACAGAAGAAATTTTTTATTTTAAAAAAAATATAAAAGTTGCCAATACTCCTATTTGTATACAAATGTCCTTTAATCAATAAAATATATCAAAGAATAAAATTCATAGATTAATATAACATATAAATTAATTTTCTCATTTATATTATATAAAAATTGATAATTTTTTTAGTTTAACTTTTATATGTGCACATAAATATTATTGTATTTGTATGCAGCAACTAATTGGCCAGCGGCAACCCCTTAAATGGAGCTCAGATCTGCGGAAGATTAGTCCTTGGCCTGTCGGGCTAGGGGATAACTTGGGAAACAAAAATAAATAAATATTATTGTATTTATAGCATTTTTCACAATCTACTTGGCTCGACTCGTTAAGTTCGCGAACCACTCAGTTAATTGAATAAGTCGAATTTGTTCATAATTTTTTGTTCGTTTTAAAGTTCATGCTCGGATTTTAGCTCGCTTGATTTTAAACGAGCCAAATTTGATCATGCTTAGATTCGCTTCGACTCGGCTCATTGACAACCCTAATTATCTCTAGTTGAAAACATTTGTGAAAAAAACAAATCATACATTAAACTTGGCCTAAAGATAATTAATATTGGTTAATTAGGATGATGATCATACAAACACCAAGTCAAGTAGTACAAAAAGAGTTGCTATTAGGCTAATACCAACAATGCCCACTAACCCACATGGTAATCATGACCATTTAGTAATGTTGTTTCAACTTTCTGTTTCTTGATGATGGGTTTTGGCATTACCACTTTTTCACTTTTTTTTATTTGGTTTTACGGAAAAGGGTAATGCTATAAATCAGCTATCAAACGCTCAAGTTCACCATTTGTGGAGATCTGTGTTAAAATATTTTTTCTTTTCAAAATTTAAGATGACATAGATATCAAGACAGATTCAACGACTTATAACTGGTGAACTTGAGCTCTTGATAGCTCCAAATACTACTCACCCTATGGAAAAGACATTGGCAAGAGAAGGCAAGGCAAGCCAAAGCAAATAAAAGCAAATTCTTGTGCCTTTTCTGATTGAATCATTGATGAGAAAAGGATGATGGGAGGGAAATGCTGCTTGATTGAATCAAATTAATTAACCCCCTACTTTTCTTTCTCCAATTTTAAAATGAAAATTTATGTAAAGACAATAAATTTTTTTTTTCTTGATCAGGGTATCATCATAGTGAAACTAATGACTAATTCTTTAGATATTGTCAAGTTCATGGCTGGACGCAAATCTCCCAACAAATGACGCTCTATTTTTATCCCTCCAAAATTTAACCCAAAAAGCGATGATTAAAGGAACCCAAACCCGTTATCGAGTGTGCAGGTGATAAATTTATATATTTTATGATATAGTTTATATGAAATTTCAAGTAAATAAAATTATACCAAGAAAATAGTTATTATATAATTGAAGAATGAATTAACTAGTCCATGATTAAAAAATTATTTAATCAAAATGGCATTTACTGAGTTTGAGTGAGAGAGGGTGCCATGTCATTTAAATATGATACGTAGGAGAGAGGGTGTGCCACATAAGCTTTCTACGTCAGCATTTAATGGCAAAACTAGACGGATGTTATGCTAGAGGGTCAACTTTGATAAAAAAAAATGTTGAGGACCTAAAATAACTTTTTGAAACGTTGAGAATCAATATTAAACTTCGTGCAAATGTTGAGGACGAAAAAAGTAATTTGATCATTAAAAAACATAAACAAAAATAGGTTGAATTTTTATACTTTTACTATCACGTTCTTAATATAAAAATAACATAAATAAATTTTCCAATCATTATCCCATAATTAGATATATTTAAATGATTTTTTTCATACATATTATTTTTATTAGAGAATTTAATAGTACAAATATAAAAAATATTTTTAAATATAGCCCTTAAAAAATTTGTCATTATTACATCAAATTAAATTAGCCTTTCCTAGTAACGAGGATTTGATCCAAGTGATAAATGACTTGGTATCACTTAAGTAAGGTGTCGGATTTAAAATTTTGTGAATATAACTATTCCCGTTGAAAGACTTTGCCACTATAATCAGGTACGCGACACGAGTCGAGTTCAGATTAATCGTGATCGACAAAACCTCCGGATAGGCAACGTAACAAAAAAAAAATAGCCTTTCAGTATTTTTGCCTTGTTAAATTTAACATCTTAATGATCTTATTTAGCATGTACTTATTTGTAATATATATTTTAATTGTTAGAACTTAGAACATTATGCATAACTAGTATAATAAGATATTACAAACTGGTACACCTAAACTAAAAAGACAATTACTTTTCCTTCTTAGGTTTTGAGGTGGATTTAGTTTTGTTTAATTAAATTTTTTTTGCTACTTTTATCCTATATATCTTTGTAAAAATTCCAATATGTTCCTAATGACTAGTTAATGGTCTTATAAAAATTTTAACAGAAGTTACTGATGTGCTATTAATGGACAATGAAGTTCTTATATGGTAAATTAGAAAGGAAAAATTCTTGTCTACACCACATGTATCTAGATGCAATAATTTAATATATATATATATATATATATATATATATATATATATATATATATTACAGATGATATTTATTTTGACTATTTCATGTAGGTTGATAATATAAAAATTGGATCTGTTTTAAAATGTGTGATATTTTAAATTTAAAAATAAAAAATATTTTGATATAAATTTTAAGGCATATTTAACGACTAATAGTAAGAAATTTGTGTTATGTTAATCATCGTCTTGTTAAAAAATAATTTGACTCAGTAAAAACTAATTAGTAAAATGAGAAAAAGAATTAATCATGCGAAGTGGTCAAATAGTAAGAAATTTGTGTTATGTTAATCATCGTCTTGTTAGAAAGATGAAAATGAAACATTATTCAATGGGAGGGTTACTCACAATAATTGATCCTGTAATATTCGAATAATTAGTCACCAAGCTTGAACTCTAATAGATACGTGGGCTTAAGGTCCAAAAATGATAAAATGATCTTATTTAATAATGAAAACTCAAAATATTCTTTAGTCACATTGAAGTTGAGATTAATACTCAATTATTTAGAGTGCATTAAGGTGGAACGCTGCCAAATAAATACATTTCTTGGGAGTTGGAGATTTACAAAATTGGATTGAGTATAATTTGTTTTTTTATAATTTGTATGTAGTTCATTCAAAATATATATTTTTCTTCATTTGTGAGATAATAATAGATAATTATATTAATAAGGACCCATCATAAATGTATTAAGGACCAAATTATTATTAATATTAACAAATAATATTATCACATTTAATTGGATTAGAGACCAGATTATAATTAACATTAACAAATAGCCTTGGTGACACAATTTATTAATATAATAATTTGATCCCAAATTCATTTATGGTGGGTTCCTATTAGTAAGAGTCTCTATTATTACATCACAAATGGAGCAAAAATGTGCATTTTGAACGAATTGCATAGGAATCGCAGGAAAACGAATTACACCGGATCCAATTTTCTAATATAATCTAAATTATTAACCGTAAATAATGATATGACATAACACATGTAATATTATTGCTAACTCATGACTCATGCCGTCAATATTTCTTCCTATTAATCTCAACTCATTATTTAAAACAATGCTTCTTTTTATTAAGAAGAAAAATATGAAAAAAATGATGTTGTTTTGAGTGATAAACTAACATTAATATTATATGCATGTGTAATATCATTTCATCATTTTTCGTTAGTAATTTGGATGAATTAGGTGTATTAAGTCAAAATTCGAATATTTTGAGACGAAATCATTTGTAATTTAGAACTTTTGAAAATAAAATTGTACAAAAAAATTTACGAAAAAACTTTAAAATAGGTGTAAAACGACGTCGTTTTGACTTTTGATTCATTTAAATGACCAAAAGAGAACATTTAAATGAATCAAAACGGCATCATTTTGCTGAGTTTGAGTGAGAGAGGGTGCCATGTCATTTAAATATGACACGTAGGAGAGAGTGTGTGCCACATAAGCCTTCCACGTCAGCATTTAATGGCAAAATCAGACAGATGTTACGCTAGAGGACAAATTTTGACAAAAAAAAACGTTGAGGACATAAAATAACTTTTTGAAACGTTGAGGATCAATATTAAACTTCATGCAAATGTTGAGGATCAAAAGAGTAATTTGGCCAATATTTTTGCCTAGATAGGATGCATATCTTATTTTTGTAAGTTTTGAAATTAATTTGAAGGTCAAATTTTTTTTACATAAATAAAACTTAAAATTCATGAAATTGTTGGGCCTACATCTAACTAACCCAGGACAAAACAAACATCAATTGGATTTTTGTTGGTGATCCACAGCTATTAAAGAGGTCCCACCTATAGTACATAAACATCATGTACATTATGGAATGCAAATTATATGCAATCATATTCACTTTCTTTAAAAATTAATAACATCAATCACTTTCACACTTCCACATGCTAAAATGGTTAAAAAAAAAAAAGAGTCTAAACCTATAGTTTTAACTCTCATGTGACCACAGGGTTGGTATGATTTGATTGGTAAGCAGTTTAATATTATTTAAGTAAGATTTTAGATTCAAAATTTTGTGAATGTAGTTATACTCGTTGAGAGACTTATCCATCATAATCAGATACACGACGCGGATTGAGTTTAAATTAGTTGAGGTAGTGCATTGGACACCGGACAGGCAAAAAAAAAAAAAAAACTCTTAAGTGACTAATAATATGGAAAACAAAAAGTTGAAGCTTTGATTAAGAAGGTCAATATTTTGTTAAACAAGATTAAATATTTTATTATTTTATCATATAATATTTTGATAAAAATATATATGCCATATAGAACAGTTTTGTTTTAAATACTCAAATGCTAAATATTAAAGCATAATCTTTATTTTTCTATTGGCATTTCGGGAATTGCGCAAATGGTCGACTGATCCCAAGTATGAGATTGACATCCACAACCAATGATCGTTAAAGATTCATAATCATTTCCCGCGCACTCTAAGGTGGCGTTTGGTTGTCGGAAAGATGTTTTGGCGAAAAAGAAAAATAGAAGTGGAAGTAAGTGAATGGAAAATGGATTAGGATTTAAAAAAAGTATGTTTGATACGTAGGGAAGTAGAATTAAATTGTAAGAGTAATTTTATTTGGTATAGTGAGATGAAGATAAGGAATGAAAAATACAAATTATGAAATGTCACATCTAGCCCTCACCTACTCCACATAAGGATAAAATAGTCATTTCACATGCACTTCTCTCTCCCTCAACGAGCTCTCCCAAGGCAAGGAACCTCCCTTCCCTGTCTAGATGGCACATAAGCTCCTTCTCCCTTTCCCTTTTTCTCTCCTTTTTACATACCAAACATGCTCTAACGGTTCAAAACTAGCATTTATAGAGAACCTCCCTTTCAAGGCCAAGGGGTCGGTACCCTCTCAATCTACTGCCCACTTTCAAATATCCAAATTGGATACGAGTACTTGATACGTATTCGGTATGAATCTAGCTTGATTTTAAAAGTACCGGTACTTCATAGCATTTGGTTTTGATTTACATGAGTCTGCTTATTTTGAATCAACTCGTGGAAGATTTTGATTTCACATTTTTATATGCCTTGTGTTAGCGTTGATCACTATTCTTAAAATTCTTCATGGCAGATACATTTTTTCTTGTATGAGACTATAACAAAATCAAAATTTGACTTGCTAGTGAGGTAATCCAAAAAACAATATTTTATTATATGTCAAATATTTATTTTACTCCCTTATCTTTTTCATTAGTTTCATATTGGTCTTTTATCTTTTAAAAGTTTTAAATAAGTCCTCTATCCTTGCAATTTATTCCAAATAAGTCATTTTGTATAACACTGCCTATTTTTTTCATTAAATAATGACGTGATATGCTGAAATTTTTTAAAATTTATATTTTCATTTCAATCCCAACTACGCACTCGGTGCTGGTTTCGTACCCAAATTTGTCATGTTAAAAACCATGATTGCTTTTGGTAACACTAAGATTCCGTGTAATTAACGTCATTTTAAAAAGTTTCAGCATGTCACGTTATCATTTAACGAAAAAATATATTGTGCTGCACAAAAGAATTAATTTAGAACAAATTACAAAGATAGATGACTAGTTTAAAACTTACTAGGACGAATAGATTATCTCTAAGTTTTGTAGCTATTATATTTAATAAATATTATTGATATTTTTTTGGTCGAAAATATTATTCTCATTGAGAAAATTGATACAAGACCAAAAGATATATAACTGTGGCATTAAAGCATGGCAAAGAGAAGAAAACAAACATCACAAGCTTGCAAGGCCACTGAACAAGAGTTGTAGCAACCCTGCACTCTTAGACTTAGATCCATTACCAACATGATAGGCGACACACCTCTCATCAGAATTTAAGAGCATTGCAAAGAAATAACGACACAATAAGAAATAAATACAACAACAAAAATTAAAGAAGTTTTAATGGAAGGAGAAAAAAACTTTCCTAATGGAGGGGAAAATCTTTCCTAATGGAAGGGAGAAACTAATAAAACCCAAAAAATAAGCAAGTGAAGTGGGGCTGTCGCTACATTTAGAATTATTTTATGTTTAAACCCTAGCAAAGAGAGTAGGGAAGTGGTGAACAAACATAGGCTATGTTTGGAAGCAAGAAATGGTTATCGAAAAAGGAAGGGAGAAGCCTTCTCTCTCATCTTTTCTTTCTACCAAACAAACCCCACTTTTTTGTAATGTGATGACACATTTATTTCATTCCCGCTTTTAATGAAAGGGTAAAATAGTCATTTTATCCATTTTTATTCACATCACATTGACATGACATTTTCATTCCCTCTAACATTTCCATTTCCATTTCCATTCTCATTCTCATTCTCTTTTATATTCTCCTAACCAAACCGAGTTTAAAATATCATTTTTGTAAGAAAAAAAGGGACTATACCAACCCAAAGTTGGATCGGGCTAAATAAATGTTGGCCCAATGTTAACAAATAAGTCAGCCCAATCCCACTCTAAAATATAACTTCAAATCAAGGTAGGGTCAATGGGTAGATCTCTAGGCACACCTACATAAATACTTCTACTAGATCCATAATCTAACAAGTTATAGTCATTAATTTTTATCAGTAATTTTGCATTCATATATTAATATTATTTAATTTTAAAAAAATAAAAATTAATCAATGGATACATCATTTATTAACACTAGATCCATAATAAAAACAAGTTGAATAGGAAAAAAAAAAATGGAACAAAATTGAGATGGATTTTCTATTTAGCTCCAAAATGATCAGATATAAATCCTCACAAGTTAAAGCATTTAATGACCATTTATATAATTGAGCACGTTTTTGGTTAAACGAAACTAATTAAATTACATATAATATTTTAACATATTAATACAAAAATCATAGATATATAATTTTATTTTACTATTCCACTTGTTTTATTATGGATCTAGTATTGGCAAAAACACTTGTTTCTTGCATTCACTATTTTTAAAAACTAGGATTCAAAACATCTTTTACAAATTTTGTATTTTTTTTCTCCTTAAGAATTTGTCTTATATTTTGGCTTTTAGTTAAAAGCAGCAATTTCAAATTTTTTAAAGTAATAGACTTATTTTGAGAATTTTGTACTTCCATTTTTTTTTTCTGTTTTTTTTTAAAAATTAAATTGCCCGAGACAATTTGTTATTTTATTTATTTTGGTTAAAATAAACTTGTATTGCATATTAATTTCATTAATATAAAGAAGTCACTTTTTAATATTTAAAATGAATTGAATTTACCTTATCAAAAAAAAAAAATGAATTTACTAGAGGCTTTAAAATTAATTGTTAAAATATAATATAAAATTATTATTATTGATTTTTAAAATAATAAATTAAAAATTATAAAATAACTTTCTTTTCTTCATTTTTTAATAGATTCCGCCTTTTCAAAAATAAAAATATAATACTGGCCATCATCTCTATTTTTTTTTCTCTCATTATTTTCTTATATTTTATATATTTATTCTTTTTAATGATTTAAAGAATTATTTGGGAAACTTAAAACTATAGATTATATTATTATAAGACTTAAGACTCAACATAGCTATATATATTTTTTCAAATAAATAATATAAAATTTAAAAAATTGAAGATATATTTTAAATAATAAATTAACATTATTGTTAAAACTTAAAAGTATTTTAAACAAAAGTAAGAAAATTATATAAGTTATTGACAAAAATTCAGAGAATAGAACTATCGAAGAAGCCATTAAAAAGGAAAAAGAAAAAGGAAGAAGCAGAAGAAGCGAGACTTTCACATCATACATAGCCATAGCCGAAGACGTGAAGGGGAGAGGAAGAAGAAGGAGTGAATAGCGATGCAGAAGAGAGAACAGGGCAAGTCGGGTGGAGCCGGCGGTGGCTCGGCGGCGCCACCGGCGAAGAGAGGCCGCCCCTTTGGTAGCAGTAACACCAGCGCCGCGGCGGCGGCGGCAGCAGCAGCGGCGGCGGCGGCTGATTCCGCCGCTCCGTCAGCTATGCTCGGCCCATCCCTACACGTTCATAGCACCTTCGCCGGTTAGTTTACAGAATATTATTATAGGTTTTTCCTCTGTTGGATTTTTTTTTTGTTCTCGCTCAAACCCTATTACGAGCTCCAAAATGAAAGATTTGTAAAAAGTAGTTCTGATTGAAAGCTCATTGTGAATTATAGAAGAAAGAACATGAATTTCTGCATTCATTGAGGGATTGTGATTCACCTTTTTTTTTTTGGGTTTCGTCATTGAAGATTTGGCTATATGTTATGATTTATGACCCAATTGCAATGTATAGAAGTTCCACATTGGAAGTATGGAATTATAATGTGGGGTTAATGATTCTGAACTAGGGCTCTCCAATATGACTCTTAATATAACGGTGGCAGGAAAACACCTCCTCTTATATATTTCTGTAAGTTGTCTTGATGACTAATATGTGATGTGTACTTTCAAGTTTCAAGTATGAAAGTATATTGTATTTCCTTTGGTAGAACCATGGATAAAGCATATGTTGGTAATTAAGTTAATAGACAGCAGTACAAAACTACTTAATGTAAGTATGAGTGCCTGTTAATAGTGTATAGCACGCTCGAAGTGATAATGGCTCTAAGTGCCGTAGTGCATAGTATTGTGCCATATTATTACATTAGAAATATCAATTGTGTTCACTAGAAGTTAGAAAATAGCAATATTAGTAACAAACAATTAGTACATGAGGAAAAATAAAACTTGCATATAAAACCTAATTCATGAAAACACAAAAGTCATTCAAAGTTTAACTTAATTGACCACAAAACATAATTTTAATCCCTTAAATCATAAATATGTCAATGTTAAAAGAGCTGGGAGCCTGAGCAATGACTATCATCCTAAGAGATCTAAACTCTTAGAACATAGTTTTGGAACTGGCAGCTAAAATGCTTTTAGGAACTGAAGAAAGTTTGGGGTAGTAAACAGGACCAAAAAATCATAAGGGTTTGGAAGGAATATATTAGAAATTCTTTAATTTCAGTTAGCTTCTCTTTGGAGAACAAAGGAATGGCCTATGGAAGAACAGAATGTCATTAATCAACACCTATCCCTTCCAGTGGAGCAAAGTGTCAACAAGGATGTTGATACTTGCTGACATTGAAAATCCCAGGAATACTGAGTCCTCGAATATGTAATTATAGAATTGTTGAAATTTAGCTGTTTATGCTTTTGTTGAAGTTTGTGAATGTTGTGCAGAACGGAGATCAACCAATCATGCCTGCATCTCATTTTGCATCAGTCACCAATTATAGATAATTTATTTAGTCCCGCCTTTCCCATTTTTGTCCTTTCTAGCACTTTAGACCTTGTTTTTGTCCTCTATATTAGGTTGAATTTTTAAACAGCTCATATGTTTTTGTTGTTGTCTTTGTTCAAAGTTTGAAATGGCTATTCTCCTTGAACTGTAGATTATATAAAATTGTTTGACTATTTACTGAAATTGGTTTGATACTTAATTTTAGTAATTGGTATGGACTTTCTCTTTTAAGTGGGACAATATATATAAATTAGTCTAAATTTTACTAAAAAATATTTCTTTACTGCTGAAACCTATACATAAAGAAATAAGGAGGTCAATTTTGACAAGATATTAGTTAATTATTTACATGATGGTCTACTTGGAAGGGGACTACTGTTGTATGCAGTATCACAAATTATTGCCAATACTTCAGAACAATGCTTTTTATCTATTCATGATAGATATCAGAATCATAGTTGTCAAATCGGGATTCAAATCGTGAATCGTTAAGCTAATTTTTAAATCGTGAATCGTGAATCGTATCGAATCGTAGGATTCAGGACCACAATGAAAAATAGTCTAAAGTATATTATATCAATGACAAAAAACTAGATAAGTCTCACATAAAGTCATAAATGACAAATCATAATAAAAAAAGCTCATAAGTAATAATTCATAACTCATAACTAACAAAACAAAGCTAAAATTAATTACCTCCTAGTCCTATTCTTCTAGATTAACATCACTACTATCACTAGTATCATCATTGTCTTCATCTAACATGACTATTGCATCATCTTCTTCCTCTTCATTACTCCCTTCATCATCTCCAATAATGTCTTGTTCATTAGTATTTTGAATTTGAATGCCTTTTCCTCTATCATTCTTGAAGTGACCAGAGAGATGAGAGAAGAAAAGCACTTGAGGTGTGTGAGTCTCTTTTTTAAGTGTATAAGTATAAGCTTCTGACTTGGTGAGAAAGAAAAAAAGTATGTGTGGGTATAGAGATTTGCAAGAAAAAGGGATTGTATGTTAGAGCATGAAATATGAAAGTATGCTCTGTTTTTACTGCTTTAGTTTGAACTTGAAATCTTTTTTTTTTAACACATAACACTACAATAGATAATATAGCAGGAGCAGCAATAAAGTCTGAATAGGAAGTCAACTATTTTATGTATTTTTGTTTAGATTTTATAGGCTCAGTCAGCAATAAAGTATGCTCTGTTCTGCTTTAGTTTAAACCTTGTTTTAATGTTGCAACACTATATAATGAAGCTTCATGAACACACAGCCCAATCAGCCTCTGTTTTAAGGTTGCTGTTCCGAATCGCCGGAATCGTTTGATTCGTGATTCCGAATCGAATCGTACGATTCCGGTGAGTATCGCATCGATTCAGGTCATCAAATGATTCGTCCAACGATACGTATCGTTTTGATGCTGAATCGAATCGAATCGTAGGATACTAATAACTATGATCAGAATAACAATACTGTTTTATTACCGCACTTCAAAATGTCATTATAAATGTCAGGACTCAGGATAACTATGATACCATGATTTTAGGCTTAGTTCGTTTCACGAAGGATGGTCATTTATAAGATCCTTGGAGGTTAAGACAAGATGTTACAGTGCATGCTATACAATATTTTTGAAATAAAATAGGAGGACAGCTAGCTTTTGTTAGTTTGTGGTTGTTATTACATTAGCTTACTTTGCTCTTTTCCATTTTATTTCTCTTTCTTTTTTAGACCAAAACAATAAAAGAATTGTTCTGGCTCTTCAAAGTGGCCTGAAGAGTGAGCTCACATGGGCACTGAATACCCTTACGCTGCTCTCTTTCAAAGAGAAGGATGACATGCGCAAAGAAGCAACTCCCCTTGCAAAAATTCCTGGTTTGCTTGATGCACTTCTCCAAGTTGTAAGTGCTACCAATCTTTCTTTCTTTTTTACTCTAGTGTTTGCATTGATTTTGTAACATACAACTTTTTGAAGAAGAGTTTTTCCTGGAAAAAAAAAAATAATTATTGAACTTCATATATTAATAATCTTGTCGTACTTTTTTGTTTATTCTATCACTGATGTTAGTTTATTTGTTCTTCGTATATTGAAACAGATAGATGATTGGCGTGATATAGCTCTCCCAAAAGAACTAATCAAGACACGTAGAGTAAGATCGTTAGGTGCAAATTCAGTTGTATCTGGATTTGGGAATGAGTATGAGGCATTGGGTGCAAATGGTACACTATCCCACACAGGGTAACCCTTTCATACTTTAATGTCTTATTGTGTCGAAGTTCCCTAATTTTGAATTGGTAATATGCTCTTAATGGGCAGAAACAAGAAAATGAATCTGAATGCTGAAAATTGCTCTTAATGCAGCCTTTTAACTGGTCCTACTGGTGCAGAATCAAGACAGCAGAGTGGCATGACAAAATCTCGTCTTTCAGAGTTATGGTTTGATGAAGACTCTCTGTTTAATTTAGAGGACGAGGGGAGAGCAGAAAAACAGCAATGTGCTGTTGCTGCTTCAAATATTATCAGGAACTTCTCCTTTATGCCAGACAATGAAGTTATCATGGCCCAACATCGGCATTGTTTGGAAACAGTCTTCCAGTGCATAGAAGATTACATAATAGGTGAGGTTTGTTGCAGGTTGAAGCCTAACTGATTGTTTTGATTCTTCTATATACAGTATAATGGTCCACTAATATCTTTGTTGTTTGAACTATTTACTTTTTGGTTGGTTTGCAAGGTTGTTCTAAAATTTTAGATCTCCTAATCTGTACTTGGTCAGGTGGATATGGATGTGATAGATTATGGTATCTGGATATAATAATAATGCATCTTTGGTGTAATAAGCTGCAAGCCCTTCAGAAAGGAATGTATAATAATACTACAACAACAACAATCAAAACCTTTTCCCACTAGAAATATATAATAATAATAATAATAAAAAGCATCTTTAATTGCTAAGGTATTTGTTAAGACTACTAAGTAGACTTAGTATATGAGAATCTTGACTGGGGGATAAGATGCTTCTCCAAAATACTTAAAGGCACAGCTTGGAGAACGAGTGCTCTAAATTTCTTATGAACATCAGAATTGTATGGTTATTAAATTCTTGAGTTTAAATCCTTCAGGAATAAAGTTAAGATGGAAGATATAATTAATTGGTGGCATCTTGGCCACAGCTTGAATATGGTTTACAGATGTTTATAGTAGCTGCAACAAAACTGGAGGCTGCTGATGATTTTACTTAGAAGCAGAATAGAGGAAAATTTTCTTCGGCCTTCACTTGGTTATTTTTTTTTGTTTGGACGGTTATTTCAGTTATATTTTATAAATATAACTGATACTGATCTATATTTGACCTGTATATAGAGCAAGTTTTCATATTAATCTGGATTCATGACTAGTAAGAAGTGGCGGGACAAGGCACAAATATACTCTAGAATGTATTAGGATTTTTTATGAAGTTTGTTGTGAATCTTGTAGAATCTTTTGCACAAATCTTGACAATCACCACCTCAAATCAGGGTGTTGTCTATTTAACCCCTCAAGCACTCTAACTAGTCAGGTGGGGGAGCCTTTGGTATCAGGTAAGATATTATTTGAGACTGAAGCAAAGGAATAGATGGCAAGGAATTACTGAAGGGAATATGGAACAGTGCTAGCCTCTTAAATGCTAGCTTTGTCGCCCCCCTCCCCTCTTTTCTGAGTGAGTGTATTGCTAGTGCTACAGTTCCTTGTCTTTCTTATTTTGCTACTGTCTGAGTGTTCTCTGTTTTCTGAATTTATGAGCTTATAGCTGTGGCTGTGTAACACAATCTAAAGTGGAGTTTCATAAAAAATGAAGCGCATTACTCAGTGTTATTACTAGGTTTTATAAAAAAGAAGTGGTTTGTAGTCAGATGGGACTAATTTAAAAACTTCAGCCTTAATGAATCTGTTTAGTTCTATTATAGACCATTACTAAAGAGTTCATAATGTTGATAGAGGATGAAGAACTTGTCACAAATGCACTAGAGACAATTGTTAATTTGGCTCCACTATTGGACCTTCGGATATTTAGCTCATCCAAGCCATCTTTTATCAAAATAACGTAAGTTATTTGGTCTACTTATTATTATTATTTTTGTTGTTATTAACTTATTATTATTATTATTATTTTTGTACCCTATTTTTATTCTGATTAATAATTTGTTGTATTCCTGTCAGAGAGAAACGAGCTGTTCAAGCCATAATGGGAATGCTCGAATCTACAGTCAAAGCATGGCATTGTGCTTCTGCTGAATTACTTGGGCGTTTGATCATTAATCCTGACAATGAGCCGTTCCTGCTTCCATTCTTTCCACAGGTTAAAATTCTTCAATATATGTGCCCTATTTTATTTATGTATTGCATGCACCCGAAAAACTAATCACCACTGATTGATCAACTGTAGATACACAAGCGTTTAGTTGATCTTTTAAGCTTACCAGCATTAGATGCACAGGCGGCTGCTGTAGGTGCACTCTATAACCTTGCTGAAGTTAATATGGACTGCCGGCTGAAGATTGCTAATGAAAGATGGTGATTTCCTTATCTCGTTTAGTCTAGTTTTTTTTTTGTTAAATTATTTTTTTGGTTTCTAGAGTTTCATTCAATTTTTAATTTGGTCCGTATAATCTTTAAGTTTGTAACTGAATCCTTATAGTCTTAAAACATTTTAGTTTAATCTCCTATCATTGAATGGCCATTAGTGTATTGTGAAAATTTGATGACTTGGCCAATAATTTTCCATTTTGATGCTTTGAATATATTTGATTCATGTACATAAATGGGGTAGAGGTAGATATGATAGTGTGAAATCATCTCGTGTGCTATGTCATGCTAAGTCATTGATTGGGTTGAGTTGGCAAGCATAATATAAATAGAGGATCAATATGAGTACATGACAAATTTAGTTTCACAGATAATATTTAATGGGGACCAAACTGAAAATTGAGTGAATGTAAGGAGATCAATAGAGCAATATAACCTGTGGCTCTGTCAAAACTCAGATATGTTCGTAAGTCACAAAGATGTCGTTTTCTTTGAGCTGTCACAATTCATAAGGTTTGTCATTTCATTGTCATAAAAAACCGACATGAAGGTTGTTGCCATGTGATTTGGAGCTCACATGTCCAAATCTTGAAAACAACCACTCTGCTTGCAGTTAAGACTGCATACATCTAACTCTCTCCAGATCTCGCCTGGTGGGAGTCTAATGCACTTGGCCATCCTTTTTTTTTATTGTTATAAAAAACGAGCCAAGACAAAACACATTGCCATTGCTTGATCCGTGTAGCTGATTTCACCTGGTGGAAAAAGGCTTTGTTTTTGTTGTTATAAAAATCTGATCAGTTAGAAATGTTGGAATGCAGGGCAATAGATCGGTTGCTTAAAGTGATAAAGACGCCGCATCCTCTGCCGGAAGTTTGCCGGAAAGCTGCCATGATATTGGAGAGCCTTGTTTCTGAGCCACAAAACAGAGGATTGCTGCTAGCCTATGAGAATGCTTTTGCAGAGGTTCTCTTCACAGACCACAGATATTCAGATACATTTGCTAGGATTCTGTATGAACTAACATCCAGACCCAACAACAAAGTAGCATCAGCTCGTGGCATATGGGGTATGTAACCCCATCTCCAAACAGTGGCAATTGGTAATCCGAAATATGCCTCTGGCTTCTTAAACATGTTTAGATCCTGAATGTACATGATTTATGTGTTTTTAGTGTAAATTAATCATCCTTCTGAGTGTAAAAGTTGCCTAAATACTACTGATCTTCTTCTGCTTTTGGCTTAAAAAAAGTGGTCTCTTCTGTTTAAGACTACAATTATTTCACTAGGAACATTATAATGTCATGTACTTGGGATGTATTTAGATTTTAGAACAGTATTTAATGTTCTGATGTTGTTGTTGTTTAATATATTTGTAGACTTATATGTAATATGTGCTCTTCTTTCAATTATGTGGGTACTTTCTTGTCTTTCTCTTTCTCATTTCTTTCTAAGAAAACAAAGAAGGGAAGTAACTAGCCTAGGTACTAGGTGGTGAATGGATCTTCCATACGGCAAGAGGGTGCGTGGAAAAGGATTCAATGAAGTGCAAAATGTGTAAAGTGTATGAAGTGCATAATCCAGACCGTTAAATAAAAATTGAGATTCGTGTCCGTACTGTAACAGTTTTGTCCAACGGTTCATATTGTGCACTTTATGCATTTTATCGGATCTGCACTTTAACAGATCCGGATCCGAGGGTGCGTGGCACCTCTCTCTCTTTCTCTCTTGAATTGCACCCTCTATATGTTAGAGAATCTACTCTCGGAACAGAAATGGCAGACATTTAGCCCTCTCATCACCCAGAAGAAAACTATAGGGCTGTAAATCAACCCAGCATCAACAAATTAAGTTTGTTTTAGTTGAATGAGTTGAGATTAAATATTCGATCAGCTCATTAAACTTGTGAACAATTCGATTAATGATAAAATAATTAAAAAAATTTATATAATTATATTAGGCAAAAGTATATTTTTAATTTTTGGTCTATTAATTTTGTCTCTAAATTTTGTTTGTTGTTAATCGCGTTCTTCAACCTCTAATTTATAATTAATTTTACTATCCACCCTAACTATATTTGGAGATGCAAATGTTTGTGACTTCCATGTGAATTTAATCCCAAAAAAAATGTATATAATCTTTGACAAAAGAGCGTGGCTATTGAAATTTTGTTCCAAAAAATTTATCATCAATATTCTGTGGCAACAATAACACATTTTCAACGACTTCTTTTTTTATAAAAAATAAAAAAAATTAAATTAAATTAAAACAACAGTTAAAGCATAGTATTGAAACCCGGACCGACCCGGACGGTCAGACCGGTGGGCCGTTGACCCGGAGCCAAAACCGGTCTGGGTCACTTCAAAGGACCGGAATTACATTGACCCGGTAGAGACCCGGGTTGACCCCGGGCGGGTCATTGGGACCCGGTGACCCGGTACAACTCGGGACCCGGTGCAATTTTTTTCTTTAAAAAAAAACTTTTTTTGTGCCTCAAATACGGTCGTTTAAGTTTAGGGTCAATTCATGTATTATATGGTAAACACAAAGGGATTTATGGGAGCCTTATTAACAAGAATTTGGACAGAGAAAGTAGTGTTATTAGGGATGCTGATACTCATAAACTGATCAATGTGCCGCTTAAGCAAATTGCAGAATTTGTTGGAGACCCAAGTATATTGGGATACTGTGATATTTGTATCAACTGCATTATTGCAATGTGAATGTAATACCTATTTTATGATCCTTTTAATTAATAATAAATTTTTCAAGTTAGAATTCTTAATTCAAAAGATATAACAATATGTATTTAGCGTAATCCTAATATTATTTATTTATTACATAACTAAATTTGGATAAGCTAGTTGATGATGAGGAGGAGGAAGAAGAGTAGAATGACATTAAAGCCGATAGATTACTAGTTGAAGACCATAGATCGTTAATTAATACTTTTGGTATCCCTTTTAATCAACTAAAGACAAAAAATTATTTATAAATTATGATAATTGTCTGGTTTAATTTCTATGTATTAGTGTGAAGTGTGGCTATTTAGTTTTGTTACAATCTCAAGTATGAATGTATTTGGTTGCTTGAATGGATTCGACTAATCATAAAATACGATGGTTGTTTTTTTAAAAAATTTCATGTATGAACTTATGCATTAATATATTTCAATATATATATATATATACACATTTTACCGTGCCAACCGGTTGGACCAGTAACCCGACGGTTGGACTAGGAACCCAGTGACCCGAACCTTTCACCGGGTCAATGACCGGTCTGGGTCCAATGACTATGAGTTAAAGTAACAGAGTTTTTACAATCAGCAATATTACAACAACTATTAATCAAACACTTACTAACAAAATGAACATTAAAATTACTAGAGCTACTACTAAAGTTGTGAATGATTTCCCCAGCAACTTAAGTTCTTCCTTTGCTTGGAAACCTGTTTGGATTAAAAGCAATCGATAAAGAATCAAGTTCCAAAGCCATTACCGGAAGTTTTCCTCCCCATTAGAAATAGACAAGGTAGAAAATAAACCGTTATAAACTATTATGATTTTCTATCAACGATCCTGATATTGATTCTAAATAAGTGTTTTCTTAATCTCAGTGACAGAGATTATAAATTTAAATTCACTGAAGTGCATGAAATATTCGATCTGAATGGTCATAGAAAGACGTGTACGAGACAAAAAAAACAACACTTCAGTAATTTTGCAATGTCAGAATTTCTAAATTTATATGTTTGTGACTCATTGTGTATTAGAATAGACATTACAATTGGAAAGAAAAGATAGAGTAAATAAATGCACTTTTATTAATTTTTGGTATGCAATAATTCACATCATTTGTTAGCCGAGTCTTTACAAACTCAGCTAATAATTTCATTACTAAATATTTACTACATGGTTACTTTCTCTCCTTTTGGTTCCTTATGCTTTTACAAGAAACATTCTTGTAGCACGTTCTCAAATAATTTTTACTCAACTTTTGTTAACTAATTAATTTCAATAGTATTACAAAGTGTAAACCAGATAAATTTTGAGGGATTTTCTAGTTTCCCATACCACTAGACTTAAAATTGAATTCGGTGTAATTCGCATTCCCGCAATTCTTTTAAAATGTATATTTTTGTTTCATTTAATTTGTGAGGCTATTTGTCAATATTAATAATAATTTAGTCATTAATTTATTTAAGGTGATACCATTTGTCAATATTAATAATAATTTGGTTTCTAATCCATTTATAGTGGGTCCATATTAGTGCGAGTCCCTATTATTACTTCATGAATTTGGATAATCTGTTGTTGCATATATTGCTGTCCAAATGCTGTTAAAAAAATGCCACCTGTTGTTTATAGGATGAGCCCCTGATTTGTGTTGTGATGGATTTAAAGGACAAAATTTGTATTTATTCATCAGGAACAACATTCCTCTTTCACTTTACTCCCAATATAATAATTTTCCAATAAAAATTATATTGCTATTACATATTTATTTTTTTCAGTTTAATCCCAAGCATGTGAATATAATTTTTTAATTGCCTGTAGTTTAGGTCTGTGCAGTAATTATTTAAATTGGGCCTTTGTTAGTCTCTTCAATATGTCACTAACACTCTGCCTAGTAATAATTGAGAGTATCTTCCCTTACTAAGATTTTTTAACAAAAAAAATTCAGACTGCTTGCGATTTAGGCTTGTACAGTAATCTTGCGATTCGTGCATTTACAGTAATCCTTTGGGTTTGATTAAAATGAAAGAGAAATATTATTTCTAATGCATAAGTATAATTTTCTCCTTAAATCTTTCTCAACACACTTGGAAGACTAAGAAAGAACAAAATGTCCTCGTTTTAACTCGACACCATGACAGCAAGCTTTGGTGGACAACAGCGAATCCCATCTCATTACTTCATAAATGAAATAAAATTTTGTATTTTGAAGAAATTGTTTAAAAATGATAGAAAAACGAATTACACCGGATCCCATTTCGACTATTAAACGTATAAACAAACTTTCTCTATTCTAGATAATTAACAATCACCAAATAATGATGCCAATAATAAAAACGCCTAAAGTGTCTCTTCATAAACAAACATGTGTGACACAAATTTTCACTAAAGTTTTTCCATTTTAAAACCTTTGTTTAGGGCTACCATGTAAAGCCAATAAAAATTAGTGGAGGGTGAATCAAGTCACATCTACTATCATCTTTTTATGAGACTTACTAAAGTTTTTGCTTGGTCATTTTAATTTTCAATTTTCAAGTGAATTTATGTTCACTTGATTGAAAATATTATTTTTGGGTTACAACTAAATTTATAGTAGTTATGTACCCATCATCCCTCCCCATAATAGTTTTCTTTTGCCAAATGCATTTGTATAAATTCTTGCATAATTCATCTTGAAAAAGAGGCAAAAAAACACACAATACAAAAGGAGGGAGATCAAAATGGATATGAATTTGAGTATCATAAATTTTACTTTGTTCTTATTGCTGGCTTCTTACACTAATGGTCAACAAGTGATCTTCGATATAAGAAAATATGGTGCATCACCCAATCGAGATATAACACAGGTAAAAACATTAGAGTTTAGATATAAAATTTTTTTTATCAAATTATAATTTCTACCGTTGAATTCATCGTTTGAAATGATTTTTTTTCCTAAGAATTTAACTTTCTTTGGTGTGGTTTGTTTTTAATTTGTTCTAAAGGCTTTGAAGAATGCTTGGAAAGATGCATGTGCATCGACAAGAGCAGCAAAAATTTTGTTTCCTGCTATTACATACAAATTAGCACAAGTGGATCTTAGAGGTCCTTGTAAAGCTCCTATCGAGGTGCAGGTCAATGGCGAACTTCGTGCACCTGCAAACCCAGATAAACTCGATGGAAATGCTCAATGGGTTAAATTTACGTACATTAACTTCTTCACGTTATCTGGTGGTGGAATCTTTGATGGCCAAGGCCCAACTGCGTGGAAACAAAATGATTGTGGGAAAAATAAGAATTGCAAGAAGCTTTCTATGGTAAAAAAAAATATGTTCATTTATTGTTCATATCTAGGTTTAAGTATGGAAAATAACTAGCAATTTGATTAAACATATCTATTAAAGAAAATCACTTATTACTTACACCTTGTTAATTAATTAACCTTTTGTAACCACTTATCTCAGAGAAATTGAAACTAAAGCATGAAGGTAAAATTAAATGAAATTAAAACAACCTAGGCACAAGATGTCTTTACATTTTTTTTTGGTTATAAAATTTCCTTCACAAATTTTCAATTGCATCAATTCCAAATCAAAGTGTTTGTAAAATAAAAACTTGCTTCCCTTTAGACCATAAAAATTTAAGTAGAATTTAAAATGGTAGGCTTTTCTTGAATAAGATATTTGTCAAAATAGGCATTTATTGTTTTGTAAAATGTCAATAATTGGATTTTTCTTTTTCTTTCTCTTTCTCCAAATTTAGAATTTTGGGTTTGGCTTCCTCAACAATTCAATCGTTAGGGACATAACTTCAAAAGACAGCAAAAATTTCCATGTAAATGTTTTGGGGTGCAATAATATGACATTTGTGAACTTCAAAATCACTGCTCCAGCTACAAGCCTAAACACCGATGGAATCCACATTGGAAGATCAAGTGATATCAAAGTTATCAGCTCTTCCATAGCCACCGGTGATGATTGCATCTCTTTGGGTGATGGTAGTAGACACATAAATATCTTCAATGTTACTTGTGGACCTGGACATGGAATCAGTGTCGGAAGCCTTGGAAAGTATACAAACGAAGATCCTGTTGAAGGTTTAATAGTTCGAAACTGCACTTTTAAAAACACTGACAATGGTGTGAGGATTAAGACATGGCCGGGCACCCCAGGAGCCACTACTGTGTCTGATTTGCATTACGAGGACATTACAATGGTCAACGTGAGAAACCCAATACTTATAGAACAAGATTATTGTCCATATAATCAATGTTCGAGGCAGGTCAGTACGTAACATATGCAAATCATATTTTTAATTATGGCATTTTTAATTAAGTACTATATACAATACTTTAATCATTTGATTTGCTAAACAAAATTCATTTTCTAATCAACATTCAAAATGAATCTTTTGTTTAAATTTTAACCATGGCCCATAATGTCTAAGATTTGAAATAGTGTATTCATTATTGTTATTTGCGGTTGCCTTCAATGGATGCAGACTCCATCAAAAGTAAAGATAAGTAAGGTCACGTTCAAGAAAATCAAGGGAACTTCTGCATCTCCAATTGGCGTCACTCTTGTCTGTAGTAGTGGTGTACCTTGTGAGCGTACACAACTTAGTGATATTGATCTGACATTCAACGGAGCTCCAACTACTGCTAAATGTGTTAACGTCAGGCCTATAATTGTCGGTAAAGCGCCAAAATGTATAGCTTAGATTTTCTCAAGGCCTAACGTAGATCTTCAATTTTTTTTAATTTCTATTGTATCTAACTTCTAGACAAACCATCCCATAATTTTAAAAAATAATGTCCTTTTCATATATATATTTCATTGCTAAATAGATTATAGCTACAAGTTCTAAACAATTGTATATATATATATATACATATATATTAATCCTTTAATCTTTCGCTTCCACATTAATATAGGGGTGTTTTAGCATAGAATATTCTTTAGTAATTAAAATGGTAATATACATTTTGGTAATTCCAAAAGCATGTTGAATTAAATTACACGTTATGAAACAATTTTAAAATGTTCAACAAAAAGAACAAGAACTAAATTAAAAAATTTTCACAAAAATTTGCACACAACCCCTAATCTTTGCCTCAAATTGCAAAGTCTCACTTGATATAAAAAAAGTTAATAATCAGTGACATATGATCTATTGCCTAATTTACATTAAAACAATTTTCATCTCAATTTGAAAAGTTCTAATTAAGAACCATTACTACAACACCCTACCGGTAACTTTATTTTAGGGTGGTCAAAGTAAGTTAACCTAGTTCATCTGAATTGATTTATCGTGGGTCGTAAGTTAAATAAATTGATTCACATAGGTTAAAATTTTATGAGCCAGAAAATGTCAACCCACCTAATTAACTCGCAAAACTTCAGGTGATAAGTCGTGTTAGTAGCTCACTTAATTCACTTAATTTTTTTTTAAGATTTTTGAATTATTAATTTAAAATGTATTTTTTTAATAAAAAATTGACAATAGATAATCTCACATGATACATTACAAATAATAATAATAATAATATATGTCCCAAATTAAATAAAGTAACAACCGGAATTGCATTAAATTTTTTAAAATCCAAGTGGAAGTTGTATTTGTATGTACTAAGTTTAGAAATTAAATGTAATATTTAGAATCACGGTCAAATACTCATTTTAGTTCCTTATATTTTTCATTAGTTTCAGATTGGTCCTTTATCTTTAAAAAATTCTCCTCTATATTTGCAATTTGTTCCAAATCAATCGTTTTGTGTAACACCGTCTATTTTTTTTGTTAAATAATGACATGACATATTGAAGCTTTTTAAAATTTATATTTTCACCCTTCTTCAACATCAAAATTTTTGTTTCAGTCCCAACTCTTTTCTATTAACATATTTGAAGAAAAAATCCAAATAATATAACAGAGAAGAAATTTGATGAAGAACAACAAAATGGGAGTGAATCTAATCACAGAGCAAGGAATTACGATACTTGTTTCTCCTTTAATTTGTTATAAAAGAGAAGAAAAATGATGAACAACAAAATCACAGAGCACTTAAAATATATCAAAGTAATTCAATATAAGCAAAAGGAATTAGAGGACACACAAAATAGGAATGAGTGAATCTATACCATATTATAAATGACTTCAGACTAAAATGAAAAATTTTAGGTTGAAATAAGGGTAAAAATATAATTTTTGAAAAGCTTTAATATGACACATAATCATTTAACGAAAAAAATAGCCACGGGTTGATCACCTCCCTTTATTATCATTTTAGTCATAAGAAAAAACTGATATCGGTTCATTACCAACGGGAGGATGTTTGGTAGTATATTGGAGTATTGAATTTGGTACTCTTTTTATTAGTTACATGTCATTTGTCAATATTAATAACAATTTGGTCCATAATCTATTTAGGATATATAGGTCTTTCTATTAGTATTGATCCCTATTAATATTGACAAATGACACTGAATAAATAGAAATGTACTAAAAATTAAAATATAATATATATATATATATATATATATATATATATATATATATATATATCCGTGTGTAGTTTTCTTGTAGTGATATTAAAATATTGTTTTATATTCTAAGACTCATGATGTCGGTATCGTGTCATGTGTTGAACAAGTGACACGTTCAAAGTTAGGCATGTCTGTGCTTTATAAATTTATATATATATATATATCCGTGTGTAGTTTTCTTGTAGTGATATTAAAATATTGTTTTATATTCTAAGACTCATGATGTCGGTATCGTGTCATGTGTTGAACAAGTGACACGTCCAAAGTTAGGCATGTCTGTGCTTTATAAATTTCATTACTAAAAAAGTTAGTCCCTCACAACGTGAACTGAGATTCAAATTCTTGCAGTTAGGATGCCTAATAGAACTTCAAACAAAATTGCGTAAAATAAAAAAATATATATATCCTATAAGAAAAAAAAAATGTAATTGGTTGACCTAATCAACCAATATGTTGAGACACATTAATTAAATTTATTCAATTCCACAAAAACAATCCATCTTTCTATATATATAGTTGTCATATGTTGACAATCTAATACATATAAAGTAAATCTTTATTATGAAAAATCATGTAACAAATAATCTTGTTCAATTGCAACAACAATTCTATACACACCTTAAAAAAAACTACAACAAAACCAATACAAGAAAAAAATGAAGAGTAGAGAGAATTTGAGAGTAAAATCTTCCATTTTCCATGCACGTACACACTGCCTAACCTTATACATCATTCTTAATACATTTATATCTATATATAAATATAGCACTATAATAAATAAATATATATATATCCTCATTAATTAACTAATTAGACTCCTCCCCTTTTTTAAAAAAAATGAGGTTTAATCAATTAATTAATTAAATCAAATCAAATTAAATCAATTGTTCTTGTTTATGGCAGCCACTTTCGGCACGTGCACAGGAAACTCATCAATCTCATCCATCCATGGATTCTTCTCCTTCTTCGGATCAACGGTCCTCAACGCTCGCCACACCGCGCTATTACACTTAAACCCCGAACCAAAGGCAATCTGCCACGTGCGATCCCCTTTCTTAATCCTCCCTTTCGCCTCCGTGTACGCCAACTCATACCATAACGAGCTACTAGAAGTATTCCCAAACCTATAAAGCGTCATTCTAGAAGGTTCCATATGCCACTCAGAAAGTTCTAGATTCTTCTCGAGCTCATCGAGGACCGCCCGCCCTCCCGCGTGGATACAGAAGTGCTCGAAGGCGAGCTTGAAATCGGGAATGTAGGGTTTTATATTCTTTATCTTCAACACTTTTCGCGCCACTAGGGTTGCGAAGAAGAGGAGTTGTTCGGACATCGGGAGGACGAGCGGGCCGAGGGTGGTGATGTTGGTCTTCAGGGCCTCGCCCGCGACGGACATGAGGTCCTTGGAGAGGGCGACGCCGACCTGTTTTGTCTCGTCCTCCTCTTGGAAGACACAGCCGTAGGACCTATCGTCCGCGCCTTTATGGGTGCGGACGGTGTGGACGAGCTGGTACTTGGCACGGCGGCGGTCCGAGGAGCGATTGGAGAGGAGGATGGCGGCACCGCCCATGCGGAAGAGGCAGTTGGAGACGAGCATGGAGCGGTTGTTGCCGAAGTACCAATTGAGAGTGATGTTCTCCATGCTTACTACTAGGGCATAAGAGTTGGGATGCACCTGTATACAAAAGATGGTAAGAGATTAATTAGATAACGGATAAATTAATTTGATTAATGAAATTTTTAAACATTAATATATATATATATATATGAGAGAATTATTAATTTGATTCATAAAAGATACAAATTATTTTAATTTAGTCTCGAAAAAATGTAAATGTTTAATTTAATTTTGTCCTTAAAAAGATTAAATTGGGACAAAAAAGCATCTTTTAAGAACTAATTAATTAGACATTTATATCTTTCAAAAACTAAATTAGAACGGTCAGTGTCTTTCAGGAATTAATTTTATATATATATATATATATATATATATATATATATATATATATAAATTAAACGCACTGACATTATATTAATATTGCATGTGTAATTAATCAAGTTCGAATGTATCTTAGAATTAATCTGTACAAAACTATCAGAAGATAATTAAGGTTTTGCCTATGACATAATTGGAAAGGAAACTAGTAAATAGTTATATATATAAATATATAATTGAAGTAAATGGAATAAGATTGATTGACCAGAAAAATTGTTGTATAGTAAATTTGGTCAACTAAAAGTATAGCCAGTCAAACTAATGTTAATTTTATGAATAAATATATTTGAAAATGTACTTAAGTAAGAATTATTATATTTTTGACATATTTATATACTTCTCCATAAAAGAAGACATGTTTATATAGTAAATTGGGATTGAAATTAGATCCACCGTTAAAGTGTATGAAATGCATCATTCAAAAAATTATGTTAATTGTTTCATCTAAAACTATAATAGAGAAGTGTTTTTTCTGTAATATAAGACTTAAGGGTGTGTTTGGATGAAATAGCATATCTCCCATTTGTTTGAAAAAATTGAGAATTGGAGGGAAAGATATTCTTTCCTTTCATAAATTTAAGATACTCTTATCTAACGATCGGATGATGTGCTTTATGAATCTGCACTTCATCAGATCCGTGTCCCCGAAAGAGTTTTAATTAGGGTTTTGGGGGATATGTACTATTGGGGGCTTCGGAGAAGGGTATTAATTAGGGTGGCTAACCTAACTGAACTGCCAGCAACCTGGACTTTGAATATT
Organism: Senna tora; assembly: GCA_014851425.1. Classification (NCBI taxonomy): domain Eukaryota; kingdom Viridiplantae; phylum Streptophyta; class Magnoliopsida; order Fabales; family Fabaceae; genus Senna; species Senna tora. The sequence continues at coordinate 11,947,206 of CM026271.1, forward strand.
ATGAGCTATGCATATATAGTTGGATGGACATGTGGACAACTAGCTGTTGTGATTCCCACCAAATTGTTCAAACTATTCTTGTTGGGCCCACATGTGGCTCAGGCCCACCACCATCTTTTGAACAGTCTGAATCATCTGTTGTTAACGATTGTACAGTCTGAATTAGTTACTGTTATTTGACTATTGATTGGTTAACCTACGATTATAAGTACGACTAATCAAACAGCATAACCGAACAATAACAGAAGATCCAGACTGGGCTCTGTTTTGGACCCTCTTGCCTCCTACCCCTACGTACCAGTCCCTTTCATTTTCTTGACAATTTTGCCAAAACCTTTCCCATACACAAATCCTTTATGGCCATCCCAATCTATGATAGTGAATCAATATACTATAAAATTAAGACAAAATCCAAATAAACTTGAAAATCTTTACCATCAAATTTTTCTATAAATGAAAAACATAACAAGTAAGAATTTCTACTAAAAAATATTATCATATAACATTAAATTATAAAAAATGATCCGCCTATCATTTTTATTTATTAATGTCTTTTACGGATCATGCATAAATTCCATAAATCCAATTTTTCTCGCAAAAATAATGTTTTCAAAATTCTACACTAACTTTTAATTCCCTGCTTAAATTTTTTTAAATTAATTTTGTCTCAAAACTTTTCAATTACATTTATATTACACATATAATATTAACGTGACTAATCATCATTAATATTATATGTGCCATACCACATTATTTATTTATCGTTAATAACTTGAACAACATTAATTTTTGTAACAAAATCAATTGTAATTCAAAACTTTTGAAATAGAATTAGTCATTAAAAACAACTTAATATTTAAATTTTAGTATAAAATTTAAGCACATGAAATAGATTTCACCTAATTTTTTAAAGACATTAATTAATTTCTTTTTTTCAAAACACTCTTACTCTTACATACTAAACCCCAACATATCCCTTTCAACACAAATTCAAACCATACTTAATTACTAGAATCAACGCTATTTCAATTCAATTAATCATTCCAAAAATTTTGATTTAGACCAAAGTATATTTAAAGCTATTGCACACTAAGACCAAAAATAGAACCCTCAATTAATCATCACAGCAATCATTCACTAATTTTTTTGCAGTTAATCTAAGAATTTAAAACTAGAGACAAAATACTATTTAGTCCTTAAATTGTTGGTCAAATTACTATTTAGCCCCCAAAATGTTTAACTATGTCAACTATTTAGTTCCCGAATTTGACAAAATACTATTTAGTCCCTGAATTTGTAACTGTGTCAACTATTTAGTCCTCAAACTTGGCAAAAATACGATTTAATCATCGAATTTGCAACTCTGTCAACTATTTAGTCTCCTGACTGTTACCTGTTATAGTTGACAGAGTTGCAAATTCGGTGATTAAATAGTATTTTCCCCAAGTTTGGGGACTAAACAGTTGACACGGTTACAAATTCAAGAACTAAATAGTATTTTACCTCTTAGAAACAGGACTCCTGACACTCTGTTTAAGAATATATGAGTCGCTTCCACTCGACGACACCGGGTAAAAATCAAACAAATAGTGTACAAATTCAAATTCAAAATTACCTGCAAGAGCTGTTTGGCGAGATCAATAGAGATGAGGCCAGCACTGCACCCCATCCCTCCAAGATTATAGCTCAGGACATTCCCTCTGAGCTTGTAATGATTCACGATCATCGCCGAGAGCGACGGCGTCGGATTGAACAAGCTGCAGTTCACCACCAGGATCCCGATCTCCTTCGCCTTCACTCCGGTCTTCTCGAGCAGCCCGTCGATGGCGCCGAACATCACCTCCTCCGCCTCCTTCCGCGCCTCCGCCATGCACGGGTTCGGCGGCACGCTCATCACCGCCGGCGGCAGGTACGTGTTCTGTCCCAATCCCGATCGCTCCAGGATCTTCTTCTGGAACGCCAGGTTCTCCGCCGTGAACGTCCCCGTCAGGTCCGACCGCTCCATGAAGACCTCGCGCGTGCACGTGTGGGCCGGGTCGGGCTTGTGGCAGTGGAAGTCGAGGAGGAAGACGGGCCGGGGGCGGCGCGTGAAGTAGAGCGTGAGGAGGAAGACGGCGAGGGCGGAGCCGAGCGTGAGGGAGAGGAGGTTGAGGGAATCGAGGCTCCGCCAGAGGTGGAGGAGGTCCGCCGCCGCCGAGAGCGTCGAGAGGTGCGCCGACGCCGCGCCGAGGAGGGGGATCAGGATCAGGTACATCGCGTTGGAGATTAGGTAGTGGTAGCCGAGTTTCACGTACTTGAGGCGGACCGAGAGGAGGAAGTCCGGAAGCTTCCTCCTTGCCGTCGTCGCTTCGACAGTGACCGTGTTGGTAATGGTGGTGATAGCGGGATCCGCCATGATACCAGGCGTCACAGTTGGCGACTCCACTGGGGACAATAAGAGAAGTTGATTTGAATTATTTGAATTTTGATTGAGGTATGGGAAAATGGAGAGTAATGATGAGATGGGAGGAAGTGGGAGAGGTATAAGGATTTAAAGGGAGAGAAGGGAGAAGGAAAGTGGATGCAACTACCCCAACGAACTTTTAATTGCGAACATGAAATAAATAAGGTAATGGCCTAATGGGTGTGCTACAGAAAGCAAGGACGCAAAGAAAAAGGGTATACGTATTACGTAATCAGTGATGATGCTATGGATTCAATTCAAATATGTATAAAGTATTAAATAATAATAATACAATATACACAGCCTATATGATAGCTTTTGGATATAGGGAAATTATTTTTATAAGAAAGAATTATCACTTTGGTTCTTAAAAAATATGGGGTGTTTTAATTTAATCTTTAAAAGATGCAAATGTCGAATTTAATTGATATTTTTTGTTCTATTTTGGCCTTTAAAAGAGGTCACAAATGCACTGACGAAGAAAAATTAAAAGACCAAATTGAAATAAAAAAGTATTTTTTAGGAATTAAATTGGGTAACGTCTCCGACACAGTTTTTATGGGAAAAATATGAGTAAAAAATCTGGTGTGAAAAAAAATATGCCAAGTCAAATATTTTTGCCGCATATAGGATGCCACGTAAGCAAAAATTATTAAATATTTGATGGTGCTAGTAAAAAGGGTGATATTGGTAGAAATGTAAAATGTTAGGGGTACAATTGACAGAAAAAAAAAACGTTTTGGCACATAGGATGCCACGTCAGCAAAAACTATTAAATATTTGACAGTGTTAGTGAAAATGGTAACATTGTCACAAATGTAAAACGTTAGGAGTATAATTGACAGCAAAAACACGTTAGGGGCGAAACTGACAGGATCCCCAAACGTTGAGAAGTGAAATCTATTTTTTATTTTTATTTCTCTCTAAATAAAAAAAATTATTTTAATTGTTCATACATAATATGCGCTAAATTAATCTGAACCGTTGGATGATATTTTTTATGGAGATTGTAGCCTTCAATCTTGTTAAACAGTTGGCCAACTTGGCCAAGGGTAATTTATTTTCCTTTTCCATTGCCCATGTCTCTTAAATTGCAAAATTAAATATTTTTATAGGGAAAAAATTATGAATTCCACTCCGTCAATTTAACTTGTATATAATTAAATTTGTTACTACATAAAGTAAATAATGATATAATTTTAAAAATAGTTTAATAATTTTTTATCAACGTTAAATTTTAGTTTAACTATATTATGTTGGATATTATTATAACTTAATTAAATAAATTAATGTTACAATTGAATTATAAAACGTTTTATTATTAATGATTGTTTTCAATCATAATAAAAGAGGAAAAGAAACGTTTCATCAGGCTAATGAATTTATATTCAATGATATGATTAAATGGCTTCATCAATTTCAAGTATATATATATGGGTTGGAAGAAGATCATAAAAAATAAGGGAATGGAAAATCTCTATGGGAGGTGTATAAAAAAGAAAGAATAAAATATTATTGTGTGTTATTTGGGTAGAGAAAGGTGTGTAAGACAGAATCCTGTCTACCTCCACGTGAAGAGGTTGTAGACAAACAGACGAGTACTGGGCTGTTGTATTCTGGAGGTAACGCGTCTGAGTACCTCTGCACCGGGTGATATAGCAAAATCAACATGTGGGAGGCATGAATTACCTTAAAGATAACGAGATACCCGTGCCTCAGTCCGGTACCACGCGTATTATAATTTCTCTAACAAATTTATATTTTTCTATTTTTTAATGTTTATTCTTATTTTCAGGTTGCTGCCCCAACATATTATTATATATTATGTTTTAGTTATATTGTTAGCATGTATAAATTTATAAATAATTTATATGAAATCGAGTTTATAAAATAATTAATTTAAACAAGAAAATTTTGATTTCTGAAAATAGTGTTATTGTTAATTTTATACTTTTTTAAAATATTTTCATTATTTTAATATGTGAGAATATACAATTTTTTTCCCTAACATCATATTATACTTGATAGAAAGAAATTATTAAAGAATGAAAATAGGAAAGGGTATGTATATATTATAATGATATTTGAATAATGGTAAAAAAATGTGAAGTATCATATAATCTTATAATATTTTAAAGTAAAAATAAATAAGATAAAATAAATGGCTCTAGTGACTAGTCACTTTGATCACCAAGGTGCTTATTAACGCATGTCAATTCTTACTTTAGTAATTTTAAAAAATAAAAAAATAAAAAAGTACTAATAATCAAACATCATATTTCATAAAAAAAATAAAAAATTATATTAAAATTATTTAATTTTTTGAATTAAACATCCAAAAATTCGAAAAATACAAGTGAATAAAAAATGGAATAAATTACATTTATCTTCCTTCAGAGATTGAAAAAAATAAAATAATATATATATATATATATATATATATATATATATATATATATATATATATCACTACATAGTTTCACTTGTTATAATCAAAATATCACTAAAAAAAAAGTATTATTTCAACAACCTATACATTAAAGGCCACTGCTAATTGTTAAAATTTATATTTGTTTATAATTAAATTTTGACTGTCAAAATAAATCAATAAAAATATTTTCAACAGTCAATAATTGTTATAATTGTTGATAATATAAATTTCAATAATAATATTGTTGAAAATTCTTGACATAGTTTTCTTTTTTTAAAAAAAAAAAGAAGAAGAAGGAATTATATATATATATATATATATAATAATAATAATTACATAAAACTCTTTTGTTTACTTCAAATAATCAAATCTACTCAAATAAATGACCGACAAAAATGTATGAGCAAAATTCATGCAAAATTTAAAAATATAACTATCAAATTATAAATTTTAATTATATATATATATATATATATATATAGAAGATATAGTAATTAAAGTATTTGTTACTCAATATGGTATACAAAAAGTTTCTATAGAATTCATTTAATGCTGCATGCGTTGTTTCTTAGAAGGCATTTTTCATTTCTAATAATTAGCGGAAGCACATGCAAGTTAGATCAATAAATAGACCACTTTTTGGATTAATATCACACCTAGCTAGTTTGGTGAACGATAAATAGCACTATTACTAACTAGCTAGACTCTAGAATATACTATACCCAACCTGGTCAACTTCTCTATCTCTCTATCGGACAAAAAGTTTAGTATTACCGTACTATTGAATTTCAGTGCATCCCTCCAATCATATAGTATCATTTGTTAATATTAATAAAAACTCACATTAATTAGAACTCATCTTGAATGGATTAGGGACCAAATTGATTAGAAGGATGTACTGAAGTTCAGTATTACCATACTACTCATAGGGAGATCCATATAGGTGTGCTCTTTAAAATATATAGCATCGAATTAAAGAATTCTTTGCAGATTAGTCCTATTCAACCCTAAAAAAAAAGTTTAAATTGAATTAAGGTCGATCAGGTTACGTTGAATATTTTTTATGTTCAAGTTAAGCTAGCCTATTTTTGTTTTTAAAATTTTTTGCTTGTATTTTCAACAGATGCAGTGAATTAATTATATGATTTTCAGCTTAATTAATTCGAATTGTATTAATTATTTTAAACTTTTATTTAATTTATCTTTAACTTTTATCAATTATTTTTTTATTTTGAATTTTAAATTAAAATAAATTCTTATATTAAAAAAGATTTTACAAAAAGTAGTGCAGTGATTTAATAATTTAAAGTGATAATATATATATTTTTAAAATAAAAATAAAAACAAGTCGGTGCACCTAGTCATTAATTAGTCCTAATTAATAGGATTGGATTAGGTTGGAGAAATTATAATTTATAGCACTTATTGAAAATATGTTAACTTAGTCAAATTCTAATAAAATAAAGTCTGTTTTTACTGCTCTAAAGAGTCAGATACTCAATGAATTATATTCTCATATATAACACTTTCATATTATTCTTAATTTCATATCAAAAGAATTTTGATCAACAATGGATTTAAAAATAGGAACTATAGCTTCTCACAATTTATTGAGTCAAGTTTAGATTTTGGAGAAGTTCTCATATATATATATATATATATGTTTTCTTTTTATTTTCTTTTTGTAGAATCATTTTTGGTTTAACAAAAATAGTTTGCAAGTATGTGGGTTTTTTCCCTTAAAATTGTTGTGCCAAATTAATTATAATATGGCACATAACCCCTCTATCTTTGAATTTAATTATATGTGAATTTTTTTTATTTAAATTTTGTCTTGAAGTCTTTGCTTTCTCATGCTCCTTTTAGGAATTAGGTTGATAAACCTGTTCCATCTACCTTCTGTATAAACTAAAAATAACAAAAATTTATATCTCATATATATTATAATTGTAGGATATTATTACTAATTAATAATAATGTCAAAATTTAAACTTTTCATATATATCATTTTCAATGACAACTTGAGAATTATATTGCAATTTAGAATATCTTTTAATTGCCACGTGCTTTGTTTCTAAAACATTTTTGTTTGTTTTCAATAAAAACATTATAATCAAACAAGTTTTTTATATTAAAAAATCAAAAATAGTTTTTAAAATATGGATTCAAATTAACATATGTGTACGTAATAATTATTTATGTTCTCATTATAGAATTTCTCCAACCAAATGTTAATGTGAAATATTTAAAATAAATGAAAAAAGTAGAAATTAAGTAGCATTATTATTGCAAAATATTTTATTTTTTCCTTCCAAAATTTTAAAATATCCCAAATATATTAAAAGAAGATTTTTTTAATTCTCTCCCTCTTCCTTTGTTCTATTTTTTTTCAATCCAAATATAAATATACTCTTAATGAAATGGGATATATATGGCCAAACAATTTTATAAAGTAATAAGAACTAACGGAATAAGCTATAATTAATGATATTTCTATATACAAAAAAATATATAATGAAAAGTACTGGGAGAGAGAACATATATATGATGGGTAGTTATTAGAAAAGTGAATAAGTACATAACTTCTCATGCATCATTTAATTTATTGTTTAAAATTATGATTTTATTCTAATTTAAAATTTTAAAAATTATCATATATCTAATTTGTTATTGCTTTAAAATATAATAATTACATTATAAAAAAATATATAATAATTATATTTTAAAAAATTATAAATAAATTGCATGCACGTACGTATATGTGAAACCTCTAATATATATACTAGAGAACCAAAAACATTAATCGATGGCGATGGGTAGAGTGATGAGTGGATATATATATATATAATTATATATAATGAACTTTTTTTTATCAATAAACTATATGAAAATGATATGCAATTTCCTACGTAATTAAACATAAAAAACTAAGGCTGTATTGTAGATGTATACATATATCAGTATCAATCTTTTTCATTAAAAAAAAACAAGGTATCAATCTTTCATTAATTACTTCTCGAAACTTCTAAAAAAGCAATCACTAATTAAACTCCACATACCATAAAATACCTAAATTGGCTAATATCCTCAAATACTTGAAAGATCGATCTATCTATCTAATAAGGTAATCTCCTAATCCAAGGCTTGAAAGATCAATTAATTATATATATATTTTAGTTACATTAAACTACTTAATTATGTTGGAAAAAAAACTACTTAATTATGATTTATGCCATTTCATTTTAATAATATGGATTGATGAATGATAGATTAGTTTTTTTTTCATTTAAATTTAATTGTGAAAATTTTAATACTCATAATATAATTTATTTAAGTAGAAAGAATTGCACCTAACTAACAATTATAACTTTTTTTTTGGTAAATTGGACAGTCCAAAAAGACTAGCAGACGCACAGGCGAGGTAACAACAAACCACTCAAGTCAGAAGATAAAATTGACCCTAACTCAGCATGTGGGGCATCAAAAGATTGCAAGCCCTCAGGAATAGAGTGACTCAACTTTGCCATAAGATCAGCTGCACGATTAGCTTCACGGTAGACATGTTGCAAATCAACGTTCCAGCAGCGATTGATACATTCCCGAATGCAGTGCACCAGGCGAGAACAAGGGTGGTTGTCAGCAGTGCCATTCTTGATCAGCTCCAAGGCTTCCTTTGATTTAATAGTAAGCGCTCGATCCATAGTAATAGACAGATATGAGATTAATTGGTAGATTAATTAATTAATATCTCAAATATCATGATATTTTTTATACTATAATTAAAACACTCTTCAATTAACCTCATATGTGTCTATTATAAGATTTTAGATAAAAAAAAAATTAGCAAAAGAGCTTTCTTGCACAAATTGTGAAAATTGAGAGGTTATAAATTAACTTTTATAATTGAAAAGAATTATTTGCATACACATAGTCTATAATTCAAGAAGTTACCTATATGCATCTTAGCTTAATTATAATATAATAATACTTTATTTAGAAAAGTATTTATATCGGTGTTTAAAAATTATTTGATTCCTATAACCCTAATCATGTATTAATTAGGTGTATTGGAAACAGCATTAGCCAGGATAAATTACATTTTCCTCTGTTTTTAAAATTATGTTATTTTTTAGAAATAAAAAACATATAATTTCATCCATTTAAATTAAAAAAATCCCTCAAAAGTTTTATTAACTAATTTATATTTTATTGGAAAACATATAAATAATTTCATTATGAAATTATTTATTTTTAATTTTTTTTTTGAGAAAGAAATTATTTATTTTTAATAATTATTTGCATATTAGTTAAATATATATTTAGTACTTATAATATATAAATTATATATATAAGAGTATTTTTCTAAAAATAGATAAAATTATAATATTTTTTTCTTATCTCTTTTTATTAAGTATTATTTTTTTCTTATCTTTGAATAGATGGAAGGGAAATATATTTTTAAATGGGATTAAATCAAATATAATTTACCCTAACTATATAATTTCAAAAAATAAAAAACACAAAATGTACGTGTAAGTGTAACATTTAAATTATATTATCCCAACTCTTAATTTAATATTTTGTAAGAAAAATATTTTCAGTTCATAAATTATCACAATATTGAGTACAGAAATCCCAATATTTTAATTATTTTTAAGTATTCTTAACATTTTTTAAATTTATCTATCTATCTTATTTTAATTTGATTGTTATTCGTTTAAAATTATATATTATTTTATGTAAAAAAATGTAATTAAAAAATAAGTTAAAATCATAATATAAGAGTAAAATTAAAAAAGTTAAATAAATTTTCTTACTTAATTTTGTTATTTTAAAATATTAAGAAAAGTTTATTTTATATATCATAACTAAAAAAATGGTGTGTATATATATATATATATATATATATATATATATATATATATATATATATATATATATGACTGTGACCCTTTCTGGTCATTGGGGTCACAAAATAGCCATATTTTCTAATTAAAAAATAACAAGAAAATATTTGATTGGAGGAAAGGTAAGTGAGAAAGTTGAAATATATAAAAATATAATGGAAGGTAGTGGGAGAGAGAAAACATATATGATGGTAGTTACTAAAAAAGTGGAAAGTAAATAACTTCCCATCATTTAATTCTAATTAATTATGATAATAATTCTTTAAAAACTATGAAATATATTATTTTAAAATATAATAATTATATTTTAAAAAATTAATGATAAATTGCATGCACGAAAGTGCATGCTAAGCCTCTAGTATATATATATATATTATTGTATCAAGAATTAAACAAAATTTCCGGCCAAAATAGAATTAAAAAAATTTTCTCACCAAAGAAAAAATATTTAAACAAATTTCTCCACAAAGAATCAAAATCATCTTCCTCAAAAAAAAAAAAAAGAGTCAAATTAAAATCATCTATATATTTCTAACATTCAATTGATCTGTTCAAATTGGAATCGACTTATCCCATGATGGTGGCATTTATTGGAAGTGATCAATCACTCTCAAGTAGTTGTTCGTTATGCATTTAATAGATTTATTAGAAAACAATTAATAGATCAAATTAACTGTTTTTTTGGTGCCCTATAAAATTAGGAGAAAATCTCACTATACTGAATTTTAGTACATCTATCTAATTATAGTATAGATGTTCTATCAGTAATACGATAGTACTAAACTTCAGTACACTTCTTCAATCAATTGGTCCTTAATCCATTCAAGGTGGGTCTTTATTAACAAATATCACTATATGATTGGAGAGATGCACTGAAGTTCAGTAATACTATAGTATCATTTGTTAATATTAATAAAAATTTACATTAAATAACAAAAAAATGAAAATTTATATTAATAAAGATCCACTTTATATAAATTAGAGACCAAATTATTAGAGAAATATACTAAAATTTAGTACTACTGAACATGCTCTCATAAAATTAACCATTTATAGATATACAAGTAGACTACAAGATATATAATAATAAATACATCCAATGCGTTGGAAACCATATTTAATTAACATAATTGCATGCTTAATTATTTATAGTTAATTTTATGCTTAATTACTTATATATATATATATATATATATATATATTGCTTCAATTAAAGAGATCACTTTCCCTAGTTGAAATACATAAGAAGGAGGATGGCCTTTTTCTTAATTAAGTAATCTAGAAGGACTTAGAGAATAATTAAGGCAGCATAATGTGGCTATTTAGTCTTCAAATTTAGCAAAAATATTAGTTAGTCTCCTGAATTTGCAACTTTGTCAACTATTTAGTCTCCTGACCATTACCAGTTAGATAACCAGGCACTAGCTGATGTGGCTATTAAATGCTAATGTGGCAACGTTAAGTGCCTGGGCACATGCCACATCAGCATTTAACGGCTACGTTAGCTGGTTATATATAACAATCAGGGGACTAAATAGTTGACAGAGTTACAAATTTGGGGACTAAATAATATTTTTGCCAAGTTCGAGGACTAAATAGTTGATAGAGTTACAAATTCGGGGATTAAATAATATTTTTGCCAAATTCGAGAACTAAATAGTTGACAGAGTTACAAATTTAGGGACTAAATAGTATTTTTACTAAATTCGATGACTAAATAATATTTTGCCCAAAAAAATCATGATGACGAGGAAGAGAAAGAAATAAAGCTAGATCGAAATGGGAATGAAATAAAGATTTGATAAATGAAGAATTTGTGGGGGAGAAAGGGAAGAATAAGCGATCGGTCCGGACCGGCCGGTTTTCTAGTCTGATCGATCGGTCCGGTCTGATTTTAAAAACCATGCATACAAACATTAACAAATGAGAAAAGTTGGTGTAAATTATTGACCATATCACATTCATTCACTCACTCACAAGTCACAAGGGTATGGGGAGTGTACATGTGTATGATAATAATTGAGTGGATGAAGTAAAAGATTGAAAATATGACAATTGTGAGGCTAAAATCTTCGTTGACCCAAAATTAAAGTAAATTAAAGGACTTACTATTGCGTGTACTATCAAATATTTAAGGCAATTTGGCTTCATCTACACCCACCAAACTCATATAATAACTCTTGCTTATTTCTTGTGTTAAAAATTTAAATGCTCAGACTTCCCACCAAACATCTACCTATATCAATATTTATATTACCAAAAAAATAGGATATAATTTGTTTATATATTTTTGTTAACACATTTTTTTAGTTAATTAGATTATACTATTTACCAACATGGATATTATTTTCAATAAATCATATATATACTCCCCTCCTCAATACCTTCTCACTTTAATGATATTTTTTAAAACTTATAATTTATTAGAAAATTTTATTTTGGTGGAATAGAAAAATATATTTTTAAAATATTATTTATTATTATTTATTTTGAGTTAAATATGATAAAGTAATTTTATTAAAAAAAAATTGAAAATGTTTATATTGCTTATAAAATACACATTTAATTATATAAATAATAAATATAAGTGTATTTTGATCAAAATGAGTTAAATTGTAAATTTGTTTGTAGCATTTAATTTTTTTAAAAAGAAGGAGATAAGTATAATTTCAACATCTTTTACAAAAAACAAATATAATTTACTCTACAACTTTTATAATTTACTCTATGATTGATTTTTTAAAAAAAAAATTAGTATATTTATTTTCATAAAAAAAATTATAAGTTTTTTTAAGTCTAATTATATATCTATATTGATAATATTTATTATTATTTTGGTCTTGACAATAGGTAGACGTAGATCCACCAAAAATAAATTTGAGATGACGCTCTATTATCTCTTCAGAGATCAAACTTAAGAAACGAGATGGCCTGATTAATAAAACACAAACTCCTTATTATATATGTTGTATCCTGTTGATTTATTCATTTCACGCGTAAACCTAAAATCAATCCAAAATCTATTCACCATTATTCTCATTTGTTTATGGGGTTCCAACTATGTATGAGTTACTTATATATGCATAACACGAAACAACCTACCCTTCACTTTCTCTCTTTAATTTCTAGGTGATCATAATGCAATATTTGGCTCTCTTCATGATCACAGTTTCCTTTTTGAAAGTTATTGATTAATTAGTTTGAATATTAAAGTGCATTTTAATCGATCTGCTCGTCTTTCTTCTTGGTTCATCCACTTTTTTTTTATTCTTTATTTTTTGGTTTTTCAATATACATGTCAATGGTTTGTCCTTTTGGTGAAAGTGAGAGATATATGCTATTTTATATTTATATATCTATATATATATGGCTTTGGAGTTTTTGGTGTCACACAAGCAAAGTGTGATACCAAAAAAAAACCTCTCCAATACTAAAAATAACTAATCAATAAATAACTTCTCATGAATAACTTCTCAATAAATAACTTCTCATGATTCAATATATTATTTAAAATATAATTATTATATTATATTTTAAAAGTTAAAAAATTATCAAATATTTAATATTTTATTATTTTAAATCATAATATTAATTTTATCTTATATTTTTAAAAATAAAAAATAAAAACAAATTACATGCACGGTACGTGCATGCGAAGCCTCTAGTATATATATATATATATATATTTCTTGCTTTAGTCTTCCTTCTTCATATATAGTAGGTAACATTTTCAGGTTGAATGAAATGTTGTGTTGAAACTTGAAAGAAACACTGATTAATATTACAATTACAATAGATATTCAACTTAAGCAAAAAAAAAAAGGGTTGAATTAATCTGTTGGTCCCTATAATTTACTCAAATTTTCAATGAAGTCCCTATAGTATAGCTAGCTAGTTTCATCTTTTGTAATTGAGTCCCTATCATTTGTAAATAAATCATTGCCATTAATCCTTGTTTAAATAGATTCAACACAACATCACTTACAAAATCAACGTTCCACTCAGATTTTCTTACTACAAAGAAATTAATTATTATTAGATGAGTGAACTTTATCGATTCATTAAAAAAAACATTGTACACTACCATTTTTTCAATTATTGTATAGATAAATTTTCAGCATTCATGCATGTATTATGTATGTGACGTGTTATTAGAATGTTAATGGTAGAGTATAATTATTAATCTTCAATCATATATATATATATACACACACATAGATACGAGTAAGTAACGACACCTGAGAATACGTTCAACAGTAATGTGTGTAACGTTCTCCTTTTTTTAAGCCCGGTGTCAGGTTTTATTTTCGAAGTCTGAAATAAGAATTTTAGGTAAACTTTAAAAACCCTTTAATAAAACCAGTAAACAATTAATATTTATTTATCAATAAAATAAACATAATATCGCATCTATTTCACGCGCAGGAGAAAATTGATAGTTTTTAACTCCGTTTCTCATCTCGTGACCAGTTGTTGTGTGCGTAAGAGTCACCTTCACTTGACCCATTTGTCTTCCATATATCACAGCTTATTATATATACACTTGTGTCTCCCTTGTTTTAAGTGATATAAGACTTTGTTTAATACACATACACGTGCACTCATATTTACAACAATTAAACAACAGTTAGTTATTTAAATTTTGGTAGGGATTTCATTGTAAAATATAGGTAAATATAAGGATCTAATTGCAAGAATTGAAACTAAAGGGACGTGATTAAAAATAAGAGTGAACTATACGGACCAATTGATTAATTTATATTTTAGTCTACCCAATTATTAGAGCTATCCCAATTAATAAAGGGAGAATTTAACGAAATTTACATTTAAAATTTCACTGAAAATTAAATATTTAATTATTTAAAAATCTATATGCATGGACGTACGTGGCCCTAATTAGTAATTATTGACAATTAGAGGTCAGAGGTGGAATATAAAAAATCAAACTAAAAAGAAAAAAAAAAGTTATTTAATTTGTGGACTGGCATCTTTTATAAAAAAAGATTGATCTGTTTATTGACTAGTAATTAAATATAATTTAATATATATAAAAAGATGGCTCACCAAAAACCATTTATATATTTGGAAATATAAAGTACATTGAAATTGACTTTGTCTTTGTCTTTGGTCCTCGCCTCACATATTTTAATTTATTTTTTTATGGAATATTTTAATGTGTTTTTAATATAGATTCATTTACCATTTTGAAAATGAAACAATATTTCAACATGAATGAATTGAATTTATAATATAAATAAATTTCAGAGTTTGTTTGACACTTAATTATTTGACTTAACTTTTGAGAAAGAGAATGTACTTGTATTAGTATAGTTGTTTTTAGCAGATTCACTTGTATTAAAATATATTATCATTTCTTACTCTTGAATTATCTATTATATATTTTTTACTAATTAATTTCATTTTCTCTCTTTCCTTTCTTCTTCTTCTCTTTCCTTAGATACTTACTATACAATTTTTTTTATATAACCAATTATGATAGAGAAAAAATATAAAAAATAAATTATATAACCAATTAAAATTAAGAGAGAGAAAGTAAAAATAAAATTTGTGATAGGAAAACTTCATAACAAGTATCAAATAAACTTTACTTTACTTTTTCTATTTTAAAATTAATAAGTAGAAGACCCTAAAATTATTATAATATAGATATAAATTATTGAATTTAGAAAATTTTTATTATATTTAAAAAATTATTTAACTTCCAACTTGTTACTTGTCTATTATATATTTTAAATTTTTATTCTCTCCACTTTTTCTTTTCACTCTTCTAACATAAAATTAAATCACATGTTTGTAAAATAATATGATTTAATTTTCAATGACAGATAACTAAAGTTTCCAAAGATATTATAATATAAAAACTATTAAAAAATAATGTCTTTAGCCAAACTTAATATTATTTTTAGGATTAAAAAATAAAAATACATTTAGAAAATTGATATTCCTATACAACATCATTAACACCTTAATATATTGACTCTATTTATTTATATATTTTTATATATAACACAATTAGTTAAGTTATCCTTTCACGTACGTATAAGGAAATTCCTATCATTATTTGTTTGGCACATTTTTTCAGTACTCTTTGGTGTTTTGTTAATTAATTCTAATATAATTACTTGAAGAAAGAAATCATGAGCGTAGGTGAAAGGTTTTCTTAATTTTAGATTTGCTATAGGGTGGCCTATAGTCAATGGAGAGAAACCTTTCCTTCCCTTAAGTTTAATAGGTTTTATTTTATTAGTTGACTCTTTAACTTTAAAAAAATAGAAAACTTGCGTTTTAATTAGTTCTTGATACTATATATATATTTAGAATAATGAAAAGTAGATGATTTGGTTCTTAAATTTTTACTTCTGTCAATTATTTAGTCTTTATCTACTCGAGTGATATGGCTGTTAAAAACTGACATATCACCATTTACTTACCATCAGTACGGCCATGTCACACTTAACATCATCTTGAGCATCAAAATAAATAAACGAAACAAAAGAATGCTTGAACAAAAATGTCTTTTGAACCGTTATGCTACGATAATGTGCCGCTTCTTCATTACATCATTCGTGCACCTTCACTGCCAACTGATATATGTTATTTTTTTCATTACAAAAAGATTATATTGATAATAATAACGAAGTTGCCTCAAGTCATTATGATTGCAAATAGAAACAGATATAACAACACAGACTCCTAGTTGGTCTGCCAAAATACACAATCTGATATCTGTCATTCAATTGGTTTCAATATAGCATAATTTATTACGGCCTTTCTATAGACTTCAATTCCATTGGTCAAGTCTACCTGTTGAACGGTAGAGATATAGGTTGGTGATGAAAATACACGAATGTTATATTGAAGACACGGCACATATCACAACATCATAGTTTAAAAAAAGTTTTTATCCAACCATTTTTGGTTTTTTTTTTTTTTTTAAATTTTGATGTTCAAGATAACGTGGAACTGTGAAAGTGTGACATGACAGTATATTGGTGACAAATATAAATGGTAATATATTAGTATTTAATAGTCACCTAACTATATTAGGTAACAGCTAATGTCCTAATGATTACATAGTTAACATAGATAAAAATTCAAGGGTCAAATAGTCTATTTTATTATTTACAGACTAAATAATTGACAAAAATAAAAATTCAAAAACGAAATAGTCTATTTTTATTATTCAAGGACTTTTAAATAGCAAGTTGACTAACAAAGATAAAAAGTATGTTTCCTCTTAAAAAAAACTAATCAATAAATAGAAATCTCCACTTAACTATTAACTTATAACCTAAATAATGTATCTACTATCTAGGTTGCAATTTTTCCAAGATAGTGACATTTAATTATTTAATGAGTATATATATGATCAAAATTACTCAAATTTGGATAAAAATTTGCTTAAACGATGACATTGGAGAAGGTGCCACCTACACAAGTGACTAAGTGAGTCTCAATAATTATAAATTAATGACTATATAAGTTTTTATCTACTAATTAATGTGTATATACACAATTTGATGTTTGAAAGGAGTATATGTTCAGTGGTACGGTTGTACTGAACTTCAGTACATCTCTCCAATCAGTTGGTCCCTAAACCATTCAAGGTGGGCTCTAATTAATGTGAATTTTTATTAATATTAACAAATGACACTACATAATTGGAAGGATCCACTGAAGTTCAGTGATACGGTACCATTGAACTTTTATCCCTTTGAAAGATGGGTCTATTGACAATTTGATCCCTAAAATATTGGAGGGAATGGGAATGGAAATGAGAATGGAATGTTAGAGAGAATGAGAATGTAATGTGAATGGAATAAAAGTGGGTAAAATGACTATTTTACTCTTATATTAAAGGTAGGAATAGAATAAAAGTATATAAAAAAGTAAGAGCAAAACATAATTTCATCAGATTGCAAAAAGCAAGGTATGCTTGGTATGAAAACTATTGGAAGAAACGTTGGATTACAACCAAAATTACGCCCTCATTTCCTGCAACCAAACGAGGCTTTAATAAAAATTTGGTTCTTAATCCATTCAGATAGATCTCTATTAGTGTGAGTCTCTGTTAATATTGACAAATCACATTGAATGAATTGATATATATATTGAAAATTCAGTACTCCCCTATTATTACTATATTTTTATCCGGTTTTGGTTTCTACAGGTACTCTTGTATTTGAGGCAATCCTGTTCGATGTACTGTCGGACACTAAATATATATGCCTCCCTCAACAGGGATTCAAACACGAATTCATCATATTACGAGAGATTACTCTTTTTACTAGATTCAACCTCCTTCCTTAAAAGAATTTTTATTTGATTATACATTGGCCCTTGAAAAGTCAACTTTTGAAGTACTACCTCTGTTGGCAACCCTATCTACTATTAATGCTTTACATTAATATTTAGACTTGTTAGTGCTTATCAATCTATTGCACTTATTATGACTTTCTCAGTCTTCTCTGTTTCACACATAAATAACACTTCATTGCATGCTAGCTGTCTTTGTGAGGATAATAAATTTGAGGGATGTCTCTCTGTTTTTCATTGGAAATTCAGAGATAAATATTCATGTTTTGCCCTTTTCTTTTCTTTTTCTTTTTCTGTTATATTCAATTTTTCATTTTTTTCCCTTTGTCTTGTTACAGATGATATGAAAAATGATGAAAAAAAATTAGTTATTTTAGACCGGTTTGGTCCTAAATCCTAATTAAAATCGACGGCCTAACTTAACTAACCCTAAAAAAAAATGTCAAACCAACTAGGATTAAGCCAAATTAACTCGTTTTTATTTTATTTTTAACATTTATACAATGAAATAATTGCATATTTTTACCTTAATTCAAATTATATAATTAATTATTTAATTACTTTAATTCGTATATATCTTATAATTTTGAATTGTAAATGCCCATGAATATTATGCTATAAAATTCTTACAAACAATAGTACAATTATTTAATAATTTAAATTTGTTTTTATGAAAAGAAAAAATAAAAACATAAAAAAGACTCTAATAAGGTTGAATTGGCCTAAAAGAATTCTATCCCACATTAAAAATGAATTAACCCATGATTGATTCACCGATTTCTTTAATTGAATCGTTCGGTTCGATCTAGTTTTTAAAATAATGGCTCGAACTCTCTCGAGTTTGAGCAGTCCAACAAAAAATCATTACTTAAAATTTTGTCCATATGTAATCCATTGATGCATAACACCATATTGCTTAGGCATTCATACCAAGTGTACCTCCATGTACCACTGAGTGTGAGTTCTTATGCAAGTGTTAAGAGAGTTGGTCCCAAAACTAAAGACTCACATTAATGGCAAAATAGAAGCTAGCTGGCATACATTCATACTTGATAATGGCCATATGTGGATTTTGTAGGGTAACAGTCAGGAGACTAAATAGTTGACAGAGTTGTAAATTCGATGATTAAATAGTATTTTTGCGAAGTTTGGAGATTAAATAGTTGACATAGTTAAAAATTCGGGGACTAAATAGTATTTTGTCAAATTCGAGGACTAAATAGTTGACATAGTTAAAAATTTCAGGGACTAAATAGTAGTTTGACCAACAATTCAGAGACTAAATAGTATTTTGTCTCTTTTTAAAACTGGAGCCGAGGGAAGTATGATTTCAACATTTGTCAGGGGAGGGAGTGTAGGACTTTTTATCTCTCGGGGACTGGAGTGTAATTTTTTAAACTGGAGAAAAAGGGGAATGTAATTTGAACATCTGTCAAGGGAGGAGAGTATAATTTCCTTTTAAATTAAATATATTTTTATATTAACAATTTGGTCACTTGAATGATTATTTTCTCTTTATTTTTAAAATTAGAACTGGATAGTTTAACTTTTGAAAGATTTTTTTTCCCTCTTCTTTTATTTGTGAGATTAGCGTTGTATAGTTTAGTACTTATAAATTTTAAACCCTAGACACATTAGAAAGAAGATGGTGGAGTTTTGGAATGAAGGAGAAGAAAGGAGGGAAGGAGCAGTGAAGCAAAGGAGAGATGGGCGGTTCGGGAATTTGTGTAGAGATTGAAATGAAAATTTTGAGGTTGAAGAATGGGTGAAAGTATAATCTTTAAAAAAAAAATTCATCAGGCCACGTCAGCACTTAATAGAGGAATTGGACAATGTTAGATTCGAGGACAAAAATTGAAAACGAGTTTTGAAACATCGAGGACCAATATGAAAAAAAAAATAACATACAAAGAGGATCAAAATTGAATTTCAGCCAAAAAAAATTTTCTCTTTCTTCTTTTGCTTATGAGATTAGCGTAGTTCGTATAATTTAATATGGATAAATGACGAAAAAGAACTAAATATATAGCCTATAGGGTTAACAAATTATAGGGAGTAAATTATACACTTGTACTTTTGGGAGATCAGACCAAAAACAGAAGGACTAAAAAACAAAGAGAGAAGAATCTCTTAGGGATCAAATTGTATAGTATTAATCTTTTATAGGCTAGACAAGAGAGATGAAGAATCTTCTATGGACCAAATTATTAATTTAGTCTAAAATCTAAATGGATCAAATTATATAGTATTAACCTTAGGTATGAACATGAGGAAGATGAGTGAGATTGGGAAAAGGATCAGCTGAAGTGTAGGTTGATGTGCAATTTTACAGTGCACATGTCAACCATTGATTTCATCAATTCTACAATGTAATTTTTGAAGCTTGATGAAATCAGTCGCTGAAATGTGCATTGTAGAATTGCACATCAACCACCACACTTCAAGTGATCATTTTCACTGAGATTGATGGAAGTGTTATTGCAAAAACAACCCTTTGCATTATTTGAGTATGTCATTTTCTTTTGTGGCTATTAGAAGTTGCCAGAAAAATTGTAGAAATGAGAGCAAATGAGACTTGCTAGAAAATGGGTGGCTCAAAAATGATCCTATGAATCACCGCGATGTGAAAGCAGTCTATATTTCTTTAATTATTGTCTTACCGATTTCATCCTTAGAGGGATGAGAATAGTGTCATTAGGTTAGAAGGTCGTCCTCAGCAATAGGTTTTACAGTATCTGAGAAATTAATCATTAGGTTTGTTATGGTAAATACTCTAGTATTGTCAAAATGGGGTTAAACCTGTGGACTGACCCAGTTTGCCCGCTGAATGAGCTGGGCCTGGAGAAGCTAAAATAAAATTGTTTAAAAATGGGCCTAAATAGACCGCCTTATTCGGGCTAAACAGATTGGGGCCTGTTAGTCCGCAGGTCAACCTGTTTATTTTTATTTATTTTTTAAAATTTTATGTTATAATATTAAAAACAATATACAATTACTATAATTATTTATATAAAAATGATAATATTGCTCATAATTTAAAAAATTGTTCTTTATGTAATTTTTTTATTATATAAAAAATATTTTATAAATTGTAATCAACATAAATATATATTTTTTTAAATTGTTGGCTTGGAGGCTGGCTCATTTAACTCAGAGTCCACCATGGGCGGGCGTGGGCATCAAGTAAGTGGCCCGTTTATAAACGGGCTAGACCGGACCGGACTTTTTAAAATGAAGCCCATCGCCAGCTCGGACCGGCCCGTTTGACAGTACTAAAATACTCTAATCCAAGACACAAGAAAAAAAAGGAATAATCCAATGAAAGGTATTAGCCCATTTTCTTTCTCTTCTTGATAAGTCCAACAACATACATAGAAATTGAGTGATACAATTATCATTTGATGGCAACTGAGTGATATATGAAGGTAACTATGTGTATTAACAATAACATGATGAATTAATTAACATCCAACATACAAGGAAAACTGAGTGATATATGAAAGGAAATTGGTATATGAACAAATTGAGAAAGGATCTTATACTGTACAGCATAGAAGAGTAAGGAGAGAAAGTGATACATAAGTAGGTCCCACATATAAGTGGGCCCATTATGTGTCACTCTCTCTCCTTATTTTTCTATGCTGTACAGCATAGGATCCTTTCTAGAACAAATTACCTAATGAATCAACAAACAAAGCAAGCAAGTACTCAATTGATCAAGCCAAACTTGTCCATGCCTAGAAATTTTCACTCCAAAACTCCTGAAATAGCCGAAGACGACGACTTCGAATAGCGTTCGAGCAACGACAATACCTTGGCAGCCTTCCTCCTGAGGTGGCCATCTCCATATATGTTCTTCCCAGTCAAGCTAATAAGCCGCAATCGAGCCGTCGTGCCGTAGTATTCCACCATTTCCTTGGACACAAAGATCTTCTCCAAGAGTCCTAAAGCCTCGGCCTTGAGAGATTCAGTCCCCCATGTCAAAATCTCCAGAAGTGGCTTTATCGCGTCGGATTCGTGCAAAACTCGAGCTCCCCTTTGAGGATAATCTTCCAAAACCAACGTAGAAAGTGTCTGTATCGCCTCGTAAGCAGCAGCATCGACCTCCCCGTGTAAGAGCCTCACCAAGCCAGGCAAAGCTTGGGCTTCAAGAAGACAAAACGTGTTACTCACGCTACAGATACTACCGTGTGCCGCGCATAGAGGGACTCTTGATGAACGAAAACACCACCAGCAGCCGCTTGATTCGGCCATGGTAAAAGTGAGGTTCGGAGTACTCAGAGAAAGATCACCAATGAATGCTGCTGCTCTAGCCTTTGCTGTTACTGAACCTGTGTTGAGGAAATTCACAAGCAAAGGGTATATCCCACGCTTCACTAGATCGCGCTGTGACTCAATGTTCGTGGGATCCGTGAACCGGAAGAGCGCGCTCAGAGCATTTTCTTTTGCTTCCATTGTGCCAGTTTCTAGAATACTAATGATTGCATCAAGGCCACCCAACTCAATCAGCTTCATAGTGAGCTCCTTTTCGGATTTCGGTAAGTTCGCCAGTAAACCGGCAGCAGCCATTCGTACATCATTATCATCATTCTCAAGAAACCCAACCAAAGCCTCTAGCCTTCTCGGCCTGAAGAGGTATTCCACTACTCCTTCCTGTTCATGCTGGGAGAAAAGGAAGAGGAGATTTATGGCAGTTTCCCTTATTTCCGAATCGGAATCATCAAGAAGGGGAAGTATAAGAGACACGCCATTCGCAGCCAGAACGGCCTTCTTGACTAATCCGGTCTCGAACTTGCAAATCCCGAGAAGCGCGCGCAATGCAGGCTTACGGACATTGTGAGCCGAGTTGGGATTCTGCTGAAGAGCAAGCAACTTGGTGATGATGGAGTCTAACTCTAGTTGTTTCCCTTCTCCATCAACAAAGAAACCGATTCCATCACCATCGGCGGAAAGCTTCTCGAGGATTTCGGAGCATTTAATGGTGATGAATGTTCGAATTCGAGGAGAGAACATTAGTTCTAGGATAAGAGGAACGCCTCCGGATGCAGCTATAATCCCTTTATTGGAATGACAACCTGATAGCTTAACAAGTGCAGATAATGACAATTCTTTTGATTCAATACTACCAGACAGCATTTCAAGCAAAGGAGGTATAGCTCCTTCTTGGCCAAGAAGTTCTAAATTTGTATCATTCAGTTCCATATTATGAATGGTTTTTGCCATTGATATTCTTGAAGATTCTGCTCCTGAGAAGAGGAAGATGGAGAAATTACTCCAATTGATCAACTATACAACTACTTAATTAGTATAGAAAAATTGTACATCAAGAAATAGAACAGGATCATGAGCAAGTCAAATTTGTCATAGATGATAGATTATATTACCTTACTTGAGGGTTTTGAACTAATATGATTTTAAAGTATGAGGCTTATGCCATCAAGGACAAAGAGTTTGAAAGAAAGTACATAATATTACTATGTTCAAAGAAACAAGGTTAACATTCCTTTTTGGCTGCTGAAAAAGATCAGAGTTTGGACTGGAAAATCAATTATTTTCGTTTTTTCCCGAATAAAATCGCATCCTGTTAAAGAAAACCTTGTATAATTCTTGCACAATCAAGTGGTTCAAAACTACAAAAAAATAATATAACCGACGTTAAAATGTTCACAACACTATCTCTAGCATAGGTTGTGGAACGGATGCTAATCCCTTTAGCGTCAGTCATAACCGACTTTAAAGATAATTTATAATTAATGCTAAAATTATATATATTTTTTTGGTAGTGAAAGAATTAATAGAACTTCACCAAAATGGATGTGTCAATGAACTCCACCACCACATATTTTAGTCATTTTTCTTTGCCTTATTATATGGTCATCTAGTACATTTTATATATTTATATATATATACCTAAGAATTTCTCTATTTTCTTCCCTAGCATTGGGAATAAACATAATCAAACTAGAAATCAATTCATCTTCTTACCTTGAACCATACGATCTACGAGTGGTTTATACCAGCCAACCTTAGCTGCAGTAGAGATATTTCCCTCGTCTATGTCGAAAAGCTCGATCAAAATCTTCTCTGCAACCTCAGCTGACTCCTGCACTGGACCCTTTTGGAGGGTAACAAGGAAGGAGATTGCACTGTGATGCTGAGAGAGTTTTCTACAAAGCGAGACATTCCAACAAGATCGATCTTGCAGTAACTCATACAGCAGAAAAATTGCTGCCTTTGAAATGCTAGAGTCACTTCCTAAGCAGCAAATTATGTGATCCCATCCTTGAGATTCGGCGAGTTTTTCCTAAAGAATTGTATGCAGAAGCAAGTTTTAGAATACTGGTATTCATGAAAATGGGTAGAGGAACAGAAATAAAGGAATCAGGAACAGAAATATCTCAAGGGTAAAAGTGACCTGCTTTCTAGATATGAACAAAAATTGAAAGTAGCTTCATAAAAATGGTAAGTATAATTAAGGCATTGATCCATAATGCTAGATGCAAACTTCTTTTGCAAATTTTATTTAAGAGGGTAAGTATAATTAAGTACATTTTTCCACACTCAGGTCTAATTAGAACTTTAGATCATCTTTTATTTGAGAGGTAAAATGTAGTTTTCCCTTGAAGAAGTTTTTCACACATATGGAGCAACTAAGTCTCAAACTATAAAGCACGGGCACATCTATCTTTAGGCATGTCAAGTGTTTGACATATGACACAACACCGACACACCATGACACATGTTCCATACATGCACAGATATGTCAGAATTAAAAGGAAAAAAAAAACTATTTTTTGAGCTCAAACATACACCAAATGCAAATTAGACACACGCCGATCCAAAAAAAGGACAATAGTACAATACCATAAAATAAGTGAATGAAAATCTATAGAACTCATTTTAATTAGATTATTCAAGTTCTTTTTAATTGTTTTTGTTGTATATGAGAATTAGTAACTTTTGATTTGTAATTCTGTAAATTTCTTAGAATATAAAACAATATTGGTATATCACTAAACGACAACATTATATATATATATATATGCCGTGTCGTGTCGTGTCATATTCTATATTTTTTTAAGTTTGATGTGTCACTACCAACGTGTCCGTGTTAGTATCTGTGCTTCATAGGTTTCAAATAATAAATTCCAAATTCTCAAGAAGGCAGAAATGAGGTAAACTAAAGCAAGCAAAAGAACAAGTTAAATCAGAAAAAAGTGCAGAATGATTTTTCCAGTTCACATGAAAATCAAAGCTTGCTTACCTTGTTTCTTGTATGCCCTGCTACTACATCCTTCAATGTATTCAAAATCTTGATCTTCACTTCTCTATTATTAGAGTTCCCAAGAATAGAGATAATTCTGTCTGTAACCTCTCCTACAGAAATCCAATCCTTGTTAATAGAGTTCTCTCTTATGAGATCCTGCACTTGACTCGAGGATTCTAGCACAGACAAGTTAGAATTCAACAAAAGGTTTTCCCTAATGGATCTGATTGTGAGACAGTAATTAAGTTCTCTCCACTCTTCAATGGATTGTCTTAGTGGAACATTCGATCTCAACTTCGTATCTTCGAGTACTTCTTTCGTTTCCGGGTCGGTCCTGTTGCCACTATCAAACCAAGCTTCAATTGCAGATCTCTCACACGTCGTGCCGGTGCATAGGCTTACTGGATCTACCATAACAGTTTCAGTTATACAACAAAGGAAGGACTTAAGCGGCATTATATACTTCTCCCTCGAGTCGTATCGTTCTATTACTTGAACTCTTTCGAAGTATTGCTTCTTAACTTCTTCATAGTCTCTTGCAGCATCGGCTCGAGACAGTAATTCAATGACCTGCTCCAAGAAGAACACTTCAGCTCTTTCCTTCCTGTTTGCTGCTTCTTCCTTTTCCCTTCTAAAGCTAGCAAGCTCTTTGCTTATCTCTGAGGGCTCGACCGGTACACCAACGGCTCTGGCTATTTCCTCAAGCATGTCATTAGCAAAAGCTTGATCTAGCTTTTGTTCCTTGAGGCCTTGATTCAACTTGTCCACAATTTGAAGCTGGGATTGTGATGCCTCAAACTCCACTCTTTGCATCTCGTTTTGCAACCTATGGACTTGATCGGAGATTCGTGATAGGACTTCGGTGTTTGCAAATGAAAGTACAGCCAGGGACTTGCCAATTCTTCTTGTGACTTCCTCAACTTCATGAACTATGTGTCTGCACTTAACCAGCAAGTAGAACCGGCCACGGTTCCTGTACTTATCAACCACTTTATTCGCCCTCTTAACATCTTCTTCGAGAGACTCCAACGCAGTTCTTGCAGCTTGAGACTCATTCAGTTCTTGAAGCTGTAATTCCTTCAGGACCGGTTCAATATCGTACAAGTGTTGTGAAAGGACCTTGAAAATTTCTTTTTCCACAAGAACTTCTGCTGCTGCATTGGCTGTTTTCAAAACCTGGTTTGTAAGCACAGCCAAAATTGTACCCACTGGTATGAGTTCCAATCCTACCATTGCTTAAATTTCTATAATGAATTCTCTAGGAGAACCGTAAACCAGATTGATGCTGTCTATTGGGGAGAGGTTGAGACTAGTGAATGTACAAAGAGCATCTCTTTCTTCCTGCAATGAAATTCCTCTCCATTAATCTTCTTATAGAGCATCAAGAATATTGTGCATTAGTTTATTAAACTATTTTACTGAAAGAAGAAAAGGGAAAAAAATCATCAATGAAACTATAATTATGGGATATCCCTACTGTAGTATGGGCTAACCCAAGTCTTACATCAGTTAGTATGGGATGCTCGATGGGGTACTTAAGGGACTCGGTTCTTCCCTCTTAACAAGGGGTTTTTGAGAGATGATTCCCCAAGTCACTTGGGTTCCATTAGAACTATCTGTTTTATAGTCTAAGCAAAGACTAATCCAATTTGTGCCGGCCAAGACCACAAGGAAAATTTTGACACAGCTGCATTCCCTGGGCTTGAACCTGTTAAGCTGGATCAACCTCTTGCCAGTTGATCCATATACTTGGTGGTACTTTTAGACAGATCTACATGCAAAAGAAAAAGAACAATATATGCTATCTATGTCTATGTATCAAACTCAAACATTTATCAGGCCAAAAAAAACTCAAACATTTATGATTTGAAGTTATAGTATCAAATTCAACTGAAACTTTTTGTATAAAAAAAAGATTGGAAATATCACTGCATGCTTATAATGTCAGTAGTCTCAGTTCTTAGTACATCTTATGTTATATGATTTATAATAGGAAGCATCAATTTCCCTTAATAGTACACAGATTCTCACTTATGAGTTTTGAGCACTTAATAATTTTAACCCATATAAGACATAAAATTACAAAAAGGGCAGCCCAATACATGAAGCTCCTACCAGGTGGGGTCTGGAGACGGTTTGGAGTTAAATCTAAGCAGCCTTACCCCTACAAGCATAAAAACTGTTTCTAAAATTTAAACCCGTAAACTAAAAATCACATGGCAACATGCTCCAAGGCTCGCCACATAAAACTAAAAAAACATACCTATCCAAGCTGCACCAACCATAAATTGGATTCAAAGACTAAGGAAGAAACATTACTAATATACAAAACACTATATATATATATATACAGCCTTTCAATTGGAAATTTTTGTGAAGCAAGAACAAAATAGTACACAACATTGAAAAAATTACTGGGTTTCCTCTACTTTTTATAAGTTAGGGAAGGCAAAGAAAGAAAAGGCGTAAATTTCACGTCTTTCATCAATTCAAAGTCTCTCCATTAAAGAAGCTTACCTCTGTGTCTCGCAGAAGCAGCATCTCACTGACGTGAAGGCTGAGAAGTGAGAAGAAGCAGTCAAGCAGAGAAGAATATGCGAGAGAGGCGACTTTGGGTGGTTAAGTCAATGTTTTCCCGGGAAAATGCCACGAAAGCAAGAACATAGCCAGAGAAAGATTTGAACTTTATAAAGTTTTCATTTTTCAAAACACACGGTTTAGAAAAAAGTTGGAAATTTTCTAGGAAAGTAAAATGCAGTAGTGGACTGGACCGGTAGAGTAGAATTTTCTTTTCCACATAAATTTGGTTTTAATAATAGAATAGGATTGGCTGATCTCTCAATTTCTTTTGGATATAAAAATATAATTAACAAGGGGAAATAAGTTTTAAATTGGTTCTCTATCTTTTAAAAAGTTTTATATTAGTCTTTTATATTTTCAAAAAGTTTTATATTTGTCCTTCAGTTTCATTCAAGTTCTGTATTGGTTCTTTATGTTTCATTCAAGTTTTATATTGGTCCTTTATGTTTCATTGAAGTTTTATATTAGTCCTTTATGTTTCATTAAAGTTTCATATTGGTCCTCTCAGCATAGTTTTATTTTTGGCTTAAACGATGTCGTTTGGGTGTTTTTGGTGTGTCTAAGGTCACGTCAGCTATCTGATACACATAGGAGAGATTATGTGTCCACCTCAGCATGTCACGTCAACAATTAACTTAAGAAATTGACGGATTTTGACGGAAGGACCAATTTAGAATTTATGGGAAACATAAAGAACTAATTTAAAACTTTTGAAACATAAAGGACTAATTTAAAACTTGAGTGAAATATAGAAGACCAAAATGAAACTTTGACCAATAGAAGTAAAAAAAAAAGGGGACAAAAGCCCATTTTAATCTCTTATGTTGTACTCAAGTTTCATATTGGTCCTGTTTCAAAAGGTTTAAATTGGTTCTTTATGTTGCACAAAAGTTTCAAATTGGTCTAATTCCGTCCATATCTTTCGTTAAGTATTGACGTGAATTGCTGAGGTAAAGATATCATCTCTCTACGTGTCCATTTAAGCTAACTTGTCATGTCATGTCACGTCATCTTATATTTCATTATTTGTGATGATGTGGCGATGATGTGACATGACACATCAGCTTAAATGGACACGTCAGCACGCCACGTCAGCAATTAACTTAAGAAATTGACGGAATTGGACGGAAGGACCAATTTAAAACTTCTGTGCAACATAATAGACCAAAATAGTTTTTGACAAAAAAAAAACTCAAGCTCCAGGTTAAATTTTATATAGTCTCACCCTTAATAATAGGTGTTGAGTTCACCGTTGTTAGTCTTTTTTTTCCCAACAAGTTCACGGATTTGAATTAAGTGAAGTGTAAGTGTATAAAGTGTACGATTCATATCGTCAAATAAAAATTAAGATTCATGTCCGCATTGTAACAGTCTCATCTAATGACTCAGATTGCAATTTATGCACTTTAGCTGATCTGAATTCTAAGTTTACAAGGATAAAACTTTGTTTTTTTCTTCCTTCATTTGACAGTTACAAGTTACAACAAAAGAGTACGATTTGGTGGATCATACCAGTATTAATACATCGTATCTCATCATAACTCTGCAATTAAGCTTGTTCGAACGAGAATAACATTAGAATGATAACCTCTTGAAATGTTCTCGTGTCCCTTTCTTTTTAATCCATAAAAAAAAAAAAGAGTACAATCCATTAATTTTATCTAGATTTTAATAAGGTCAATATGAACAATTTATTAATTTATATGTTTAAAAAATCAAATCTCTAAATTTTTTCAAAATATTTCTTTCTACTTTGCAATTAGTCTTTCTAACAATGGCATATGCAAGGTAAATCTTTGTGTAAATTAAAGTTGGGTTCAATTAGATTGGTATTAAAAAATAGAGAAGTTTTCTAATTTTCAATTTTATTTCTTGAATTTGGGTTTTCAACAATATTCTTCAAGAGGATGATGGCAAAACAAAGCTTTCTCTTTTGGAGGTGCAAGTGGTCTCATGGAAATCATGGGAGGGAATGGATATAGGTTTCTCAAATCCCCAGTTTTACACTTGAAAAAGACTAAAATAACCCTCCCAAATCAAATTTATCCATTCCCATATGACATTACCTAGGCCAACGTGCATGAGAGAGAATAAAAGAAAAGAAAATGATTATTTTTAATTTTTTTAATGAATGATAAAATTGTCATTTGACTCCAATCTCATTCCTTTCTCACCTTCCATTTTATCTTATACCAAACATAACTCATATCATTCTCATTTCTATTTTCATTCTATCAAAATAAATTCACTAACCAAACGGACAGAGGAGTGCAAAGAGATAGAAAAATCTCAATGTTTTCTTAAAAAAAAAATTATGAATTTTTAGAACTTATTTTATTAAAAAAAATTGAAACAGGTTCTTAATCTCTTTGTCTGCCTTTTACCTTCATAACCTTTTTCTAATCATCTATCTACTCCCCAATCCTATCAAATTTTCTCACTTTTACAACCAATACTCCTAAAATTATTGAAACTACTTTAAAAACACACTCACACACAGGTCCATATGTTCAAAGATCTCTTCATAAGGAGCTTAAATGTACGATATACAACATATAAATTAAGTTTTTCATCTCCAAAACAACTACTACATTTATTTACATTAACAAAAAAGAAAATGACCCATAAAGGGAACTAGATTACCTGGCAACCAAAGTATTAGTCACCTCTATATGATGTTATTTGGGCTCTTGATGCTATATTTTCATAAAGGGATTGGGTGTTTTCCCAAATCCCCAACTTAACCCAATAAATAACATCCTATTCTCTACCATATAGTAGAAATAAGAACCGTGGACTCATTTTTCAGATGCATTCAATTTTATTTAGATAAATTCTCAAGTTCTCATTGCATGCACATTACTTACTAAACAGTACAAACATAATTACTATAACACAACCACTCATAACCAAACCACAAGAAGAGCTTCAGCGGCTGCTGTTTTTCCGAGCCAGCTCCCGAGCCATTTCCCTGAGCTCCTCCGGTGACGGAGGCCTTGGTGCCTCTGGGGGATATACAACATAAGAACGCTGCGACATCAAAAGGCAAACATTATTGAAACAATCCTAGCCATCTCAGAATAAGAATTCAAAGTCACCAAAAGCTAGCCTGTATGAGTATGAGTGTATGACCAAGGCAAGAATTAGATAAAATTCTTCAAATGTTTTCTATAAGGCTCTCCAATAAAAACATGACATGACATTTTTTTTTCCCAATAACCATCATATTATTGTTTTCATAACAAAAATTTATAGGTGGACTCAGCTTACAGAAAATAACTAGACCAAGATGGAAATGTAAGTAGGTCAAATGAGACCCATCTTTGACAAGTTTTCAAGTTAGTTCATGATTATCTTAGTCTACTTATCTCATGTAGCCCTTGTCTGCTGAAGAATCTCTCATGCAACGAAAGTATCAATTAGTATAGCTTGTCCTTGTTCCACAGTTTTGAGAGAGAATATAAGTGAAAATGCCTGATGGAACACCAGAATCCACGTTTGATCTTTTTTTGAATTTGAGCAAATAGTGTTCACGACTACAGAAGTTTTAAATGTTTAATCCTAATGATTTTCATGAAAAAGCAATACATCCCTTACTATAGATATTTCAACTCTAAAGTTCTTTAGAAGCTCAATATTTTACCATTCCTTGTCACACCACTATAGCTATTTAAGGGATCAATAAGGCAACAACGTATTTGTCCATCATCCACTGACAATATCAAATTATTCATTATAACAAAGCAAGATACAATATGCAACGCATATTGACAGTACACAACACAGATTTATTGACAAAAGTATTCAATAATACTATATTAGCTCAGGATAGATATTTTTAAACTTGAACTGCAAAAAATCTTTGAAAGTGCATCCCTAGATCAACTGAACTTCCTCAGAAGTCAGAACTCATTGACACAAAAATTATGAACATTCATTGCAGATGACAGAAAGGCAATCAATTTAATTCCAAAAGTCCACTTCAATCTCATAGCAAGCAAATCTCCAAAGCAGGTTTAGAAAAAGGAAATTTGGAGAAATTAGCTCTAAAACTAGGATATTTATGCTTTTTTCTCAAACAATTTAGCCAAGGAAACGGTTTGAAAGTAAGTTGAAGGTTGAGCAACAAGTAATTCCTTACGTAGCTGTTCAGTGAGAATGACTCTGCAGGTGTCATTACATGGCATATGGCTATGCAATTTTACTTGAATTAAATATTTTGCGTAACCAAGGATTCTACATTGAGCCTACAGTGTTTACTAACGTTATGGTGAATTTCAACTTCACAATAGCTTCAAAATGAAAGTCTTGAGCAGAGCACAATGAAATAACTCATATATATATATATATATATATATATATATATATATAAACATGTTTTCTTCTTCATTTTCCTTTCAGGAGGACATGCTTGTAGCACAGGATGAAATATTTGGGCCTGTGATGGCATTGATGAAGTTCACGTAAGTTATAGTGTTTTTGGTCCCTAAACTATAGTGTTTTTGTTAATTATAACCCTAAACTTTTAATTTAAAGCAATTTTTTCATTCATCCAAATTTCATCTAAATACTTAACGGCAAATGCAAATGTGAATGTGCTCATGGCCTCCAATGATAATTGTGATGCCAAATTATATATTTAACAACTTTGTTTTATCAATTTAGCCAAGATCACCACTGTTATCATAGCTAAATTAACGAAAAACTATAGCTAAATCTATGATTTGAATTTGACGATATCATAGTTAGCATTAAAGCTCACAAATCACAACATAAGTAACATTTGCATTTGCCTTCAATTATTCAGACACAATTTGAGTAAAGGGCAAAATTGCTAGTCAATTGAAAGTTTAGGAACGCAGTTGATAGCAAACAAAGTTTAGGAACAAAATTAACAAAAGCCCTTACCAGATGCTTTTGCCTATATATATATACTTGTCATTTTCCTAGTCTTTCTTAACTGCGTTATTACCAGTTCATTATTAATGAATTCTGCAATGTATTAATGAAGTAAACTATAGTGTCAAGTTCAGTTCGTTCAGGCATTATTTGGATCAATTGCTATTTTGCGTTTGGAGATGAGTTTAGAACCTCCAAGTTAAATCGAGAGTGCAGAGTGAGTTTAGAAGCGGTGCGTTCATCAAGCGGAAATATAGACAGTAAAATTCCATAAGGTATTAACAAGTTAAAAGGAAAACAAAAGAAGGAAAACTACTTACATTTCCCATGAATTTCTGGAGGTTCTTCGTATTGTTGGCAAAAGCGTACATGAGAACGATGGGAACAGTCACGTAGATCCCAAACTTTGCGATCTCCAGAATCCCCTTCGAAGTTCCAAGGGAAGACATATTTTCTCGGGAAAATTGAATTGGATGATCGAAGATTTTCTAATTTCGATGAAGAAAATTCGTAAAATGTATAAATCCTATGAAATCTGGAGATCAGATTGATAAAAGGAAGAAGGGCTTGTGTTATGGGTAAGAGAATTTGGAGGTGCCACGTATGAACTAATTAATTGGGCCCAGCCCACAAAAGCCCAAACTTAATTTTTGGACAAACGTAAGCCCAACTATTCCGTCCAAAAACCTAAGCCCAACTTTCTTAGGCCTGTTTAAAGTTAGACTTTAATGCTTTTATTTTAGGGTCAATGGCTTCACGGCTCAAAGCCACTAAGAAAATAATTATTTTGGAAAAAAATATTTGGCAACCATTATCTAAATTATAAATTACATTTTTTTATCATTCTATTTGTTTTTTTTTATGAAACTATTTCTTTTTTTTTTTTACAGAGGTATTCTCCTATTGGACGCAATCCTGTTCAAGCTAGCTGAGATCCCATAACGGGGATAGAGCTCTTCCAACATAGGTTTTTTCATAACCCGGAACCTTGCTTAAGGGGAATAGAAAGAGAGAGGTTGTCATATCATTTAAATATGATACGTAGGAAAGAGGGTCTGTCACCTTCCACGTTAGCATTTAATGGCAAAATTAGACAGATGTTACGCTAAAGGACCAATTTTGACAAAATAAAACGTTGAGGACCTAAAATAACTTTTTAAAATGTTGAGGACCAATATTAAACTCCGTACAAACATTAAAGACCAAAAGCGTAATTAAAAGGGTTTTAATGGCAATGATTTATTATAAAAATTATATATAAATATAGGAACTCAATTATAAAAATTAAAACTATAGGAAATTGATCGAAAATTAGAGTAAATTGTAACAACCAATTAATTTATTTAACCTTAATTTTATATCGTATATAACATATAATATATAATTTTTTAGACCAATAAACTAAAAAACTCATAACCATTATATATAATTTTATAATAGCTAGAGATATAAATGAACGTTATATGAGGACCACTCACTGAAAGTGCCTTTGCTTAGTTTTCTTCAAATGGCCCTTTCAGTTTCACTTTCACAATAAATTCCTCGCGTCTGGGATAAAAGTTCAGTACTACAATACTATTAAATTTTAGTGTGTCCTTTTAATTATCTAATGATATTTGTTAATATTAATAAAAACTCATATTAATAAGGATCTACCTTGAATAGATAAAGAATTAACTGATTAGAGAGATATATTAAAGTTCAATATTACCGTACTATTAAACATCTACTCCACTCTTGATGTTAATAATAAAGCCTAATATATTAGTAATACATTATAATTATGAAGTATCTAATTCTCTACTCTTAATGGTGGTAGCCATCTAATATTGTCCTCTTATTGGTCCAACTAAACAAATTAAATGGATCCACCAATATAATCATTCCAAGCAAAGAATGGCATTGCATGTCCATATATATATATATATATATTAAAATGTACGGAAGATTTTTAAATTTTAGGTCAGAGATACATAAGACACTTGAGCTTTAAAATCTTATATTCAACCTACCTGACCGTTTAATTTTGAGCACTCAATCTCCTTCCGTCAGGTTTCTGTTTATTTTTTTTTAACACTTTTCAACCATGTTTGTATTTTAATTCATATTAGTTAATAGTGTTTTGATAATTTTACTTAAAACACTAAGTAAAATATTGATGAGACTGAAAAAGTTTTTAAAAAAATTACTAAAACAATCTTCACCGATCTGAATAAAAATAATAATGTAACTTAAAAGTGTTAAAAAATTATATGAAAACTTGACGGATCGGAAGAGGATTGATTGTCCAAAGTTGAAAAGTTAAGAGAGTTGCATTGAATACAAAGATTTTAAAACTCACGAGAGATATTATACATATAGATCACAATCAACGAAAAAGATAACCCAATTAATTGATTATGCTCATCATGAATTTTTTTATACATGGCTAAAATTAGCACAAATAATCCCTTTTATTTAATCAAGAGATATTTGTTCATCATCACCTTCATGAGTCCTTCATGATGTGGTTGATTAAAAATATTCAACTTCCAATAATGACAAGGGACATTTCACCTTGTTAATTAATTATTTAATTAGATATTGGGAGCTAGCTAGATTTATTAATGTGCTAAATTAATTACTTTTCAAATTAAATTAAGCTTGTTCTTTCATTTAACTTGAGTAAATTGGCATCTAGTGAAGAATGAATCAGAATCATACATTAGAAAAACACAAAGTTGAGTGGGTGTGACAATGTTTTTGTATTGGGTGTGAAGTCAATTTCATAAGCCTTGAATGTTTAGAATTAAGATCATGTTAATTAAATAGTTATTAATAAAATAATAACTTTGTGGAGTTAAATTTTATGAATTTGATCCACCAATCCACCATAGATATTTATTCTATTATTCAAACTTTACAAAAAAAAAAAAATTAATGGTATAATTGTTAATGATTTATTTTACACTTCATAACTAATATTTATTTCTTCTACCTATGTATTATAGGGGCAATCATTTTCTTTAAGTACTTGATTAATTATCATTTGAATCTCGTTAAAAAATATGATTATAATTAGTGAAAAAAAAAATCTTTAGATACATATATCTTGTCATTTTATTTGTATATTAACTTGATATATAACTTCTAATTTGTTGAATATTATTGGTTAATATATAAATTAAATAAAGCGATATATAATGTATGCATTAATTGAGAATCTCTTGTATTTTATATCTCATAGTAATTAGGGGTGTCCATTGGTTGGATTGATTTTGAGTTTGAAGGATGAATGGAGCAAATTCAATTAAATAGGAGCAGACTTTTTTTCTTTTTAATTTTTTACATGTTGTTTCTTAGTATATTTGCATTAGTTATTAAATATTAATTATTTTTAAGCTAAATGTTATACATAATACAAAATTGAATTATATAATTATTCCTATTAATGAATTATAATGTATTTAAATAAAAAATATTTAAAAGTTATAATATAACTATATAATAAGAAATCTAAAAATCATATTAATAATTAGTTAAGCATCAATTATATTGTATATATAAATTAAATAAAAACAAGATACTGCATCATATTTTATAAGTTATAAGTAAATAACTAATTGTATAATAAAAAATCATCTTAAACACTATTAAACTTAACAAAACTTTACTTTTTCTTATAATGTGGCGGGTTCATTCGTGGGTTAGTTCAGGTTGAACAAGTTCAAAAATTCTCAAACTCGTTACCTGAATTAATAACATAATGTACTAAAAATTTCAACCAATTGACTCGAATTAAACCAGCCCAATTTGACAAGTTGACGGATAATGTTTCAAATAAAATTGATTATAATTGATAATATCTAGCTATGAGAAAAAAAAATTAAAATATACAGCTGCCCATATGTATAATATATATATATATATATAAAAGACCAGGTAAAAGGCAACTTATTTATTATTTTTTTTTGTAAGAACAAGTAGATTAAATAATAAGAACAAACCAAAAGGATTAAATAAAAAAAGCAAAACAATATTTAAAGAAAACAAATAGACAAGTAGATGATATTCAGTTATTATATCTGCCATAAAATATAAATATAAAAATATTTATTCATATCAAAACAAGATAATAGAAAAACAAAACAAAAACAAAGTTAGTGATCTGATGTGAGGAAATGATATCACATAGGATGAAAACACCTTTTGGTTAAGTGATCATAAAATAAAATTTACAATATATAGTTTAATAATGGTCTTATAAACATTTATGTTAAGAACATTTTGGAATAAAATTTTAAATATTATACCGGATTAATGTGAATGAGAGGAGACTTAATTATATAGTGGGCAAAGTATGGAATGCAATGTTTTTAAGACGGTTTGGATAGATTTTTTTTAATAAAAATATTTTTATTTTAAATATAAGTAATTTTAATATTAAAAAAACACTTTAAAAAATTCATCTAATATGTGCTCTTAGAATAAATTAAATATTAAAATTTCATCTCACTTGTAAGTAAAGATTTAGATTTATTTTTTTAATTGAGCATGCATATAGATTTCAAGTTAATAAATTCTTTATTAATCAATCAGGAGAAATTAATATATGTGCCTTAAGACACACATTAGATAAAGTTTTAAAAAAATCAACTTTTTTAATGTTTTTAGCGGGATTATTTTCACACACATGACTCAAATTCAAAATCTTTTTTATTTAAAAAAAACTATCTACCACAATTAATAAAAGGAAAAAACTTATGTCCATTTCCTTATGTCCATTTCATCCAATTCCATCAATCATATATTGTATTTACACTCTCTTTCTTTAATGATTGGTCAAATAAAAGGTGGTCTTCTATATTTTCTCTCTACTGTGATTGGTCATTTAAACACTTTTTGCCACATGTCATAATTATATTGGGTGATTGGATGAAATGGACATAAGGAAATGGACCTAAGTTTTTTCCTTAATAAAAATATATCTAGCTAGCTATATCATAAGAAATTGGATTCAGTGCAATTTCCTTCCGTACAATCTCAGTGCAATTCCTTCAAAATATATATTTTTAATTCATAATAATTCTTGGAGTCGTCTTCTAATCTTTCATATCTCCATAATTATTTATATATTATATATATGAAAATAAAATATCTGATGTGAATTGAAGAGAAAAAAAGATAAGGATATAATACAATTCAGAAAAGTTTTAAATTATTATTTTAAAATATATAATTAGTTTTTAATTATATAATTCAAATAAAACTTTTGAAAAAAACATGCAATCCTAGGCATGAAAAACCTCTTTTATATATATATATATATATATATATATATATATATAATTAAGGCCTAATTGCAGAAGTTAATAGTTGTTTTAGCATTAGCTAGTTTACAATACCTTATCAGTACATAGTATTACAAGTCTCCTTTAGGTCTCATTCAAAGAAAATAAGTAAATAAATAAAGATAATTTGTGATGGATCGATATCATATATATATATATATATATATATATATATATATATATATATATATATATATATATATTGTTTTAAAAGTATAACAAATCCTTCCCAAATTGTTTCTGTCCACATATTTCTCTTCTCACCGTTCAATTAATGTATGATTAGTCCAAAAAAATCTTCTTGTCACATTCATAAACAAACAAGTTTACGATTCAGTATTATATATAATATTGAATTTCAGTATATATCTCTTGAATCAGTTAATCCCTGATCCATTCAAAACGGGTACTTTGTAATGTGAATTTCTATTAATATTAACAAATGACATTACATAATTAAAGAAATATACCGAAATTCAATAGTACTGTACGTAGTACTAAATTTTTATCCCAAGTTTACCATTGAGGATTAGTCTCTTCATAAAAAAGCTTTAAATAATTTTCAATATACTAAATATCTTTCATCTCAATCATTATTAATGACACTGGCTTTATCTTCTAAAACAAGACATTGTAATATCTTCTTTGTATAAATCAATCCAGAAATTATATTTTTTTTCAGAACAAACCAATGTACGTACGATCATATCCATATGAAAAAAATATCTATACATGAATATATTTTAAGATAATTAAATAAATTTCTATTACTATATTTTTATAATGTTTATTATATCATTTATATATCTTAATGACGTACTAGGTGTGAAGAAATTGCTATTTTTTTAAGAAAAAAAATTGAGAATTAATTAACAATGTCATCTTGTATTATTGTATGTATCAATTAAAATATTATGACTAAAATATACATATAACGTAACCCTTCAATTATAGGTTAATAATTAATGTGCAAACAATTAAACCACCTAAACTAAACTATAAAACTTGACCTAAAACTTTCCCGTAAAATTTTGTAATTTTTGCAACAAAAATAAATTAAACTTATATATATAGGTCAAATACCTATTTTGGTCCTTTATCTTTCAAAAGTTTTATATTGATTCTTTATGTTTCCCAAAAATTTTATATTTGTCCTTCATGTTTCATTAAAATTTTACATTGGTCTTTTTGTTTCATTGAAGTTCTATATTGATCATTTATGTTTCATAGAAGTTTGATATTGATCATTTATGTTTCATTGAAGTTTTATATTAGTCCTTTATATTTCATTAAAATTTCATATTGGTCTTTTCAGCATGGTTTTATTTTTTACTTAAACAACGTCGTTTGGGGTGTTTTTGGTGTGTTTAAGGCCTCGTTAGCTATCTTATACACGTAGGAGAGATTATGTGTCCACCTCGGCATGTCACGTCAGCAGTTAACTTAAGAAATTGACGGATTTGGACGGAATGACCAATTTAGAACTTCTGGGAAACATAAAGGACTAATTTAAACTTTTTGAAATATAAAGGACCAATATAAAACTTTGTGTAAACATACGGGACCAATTTGAGGTTTTGACCTATATATATATATTTTTTATTTTTTTATATATAATATAAATACGCTAAAACTGGATTTGTTCATGAAAAAAAGTAATAAAGCTAGCTAGTGTATAAATTAAAATCTTTCTAGAACATTATAATTAATTAATAAGAATATATATATACCAACGGCTAGGAGAGAACGAGAGGGTCTTAATCAAAAGTATTAATCATGGCTTTTGACTCTTATAAGTTATATAAGTTATATCTCAGATTATATTAATCATATCATACCAAACTTTTATTATTATTTATAATTAATTATATATAACAAGAGGGACATTAATTAATGATGCTGATATGAAAATTCTGTCACCTTATAGTCGTCTATTTTTAGTGGCCTAATCGACCAAATTAGCATCGAAATTACTGAAAGTAATGTCTTATAATTAATTAGCATGGTACAAAACATTAATCAGCTCAAATTTAGAAATATATTAAGATTACAGAATCCACTAAAGTAATCTTTATATATATATATATATATATATATATATATATATATATATATATATATATATATATATATATTGCAAAATGGCTAACATAATGTTTCTCTCTTTTTTTTCTCCTTTATTTTGTAATTAAGATTCCATTTATAATTTGGTATCTTAAGGATACCAAAATAATGATAACGGATACTCTGAATTATAGTTCTAATAAAATGTATGAAGTACAATATTTTTATACATTAAATCTTACGTGAATTAATGTATACAATAAAACTAACACACACTAATCATCAACAAAATTAAAGTAGAATCAGCAATATCTAGATTAAATTCCTCGAGTATATATCACATAATAAATAACTTAAGGAATATCTTTGAGTGGAAGCTAAGTAACTTATTTATTCTTAATTAAGTGTTAGTGATTCGATCTTTAACCTTAAATATAGAACAATTTTAAATTAGTAGATCAATTGTCCCTTCATTCGAGGTATCTATGTATTCATTTAATCCTTCTGTTATTTTGTCAGGATTATTGGGTTAGGTTTAACG
The DNA here is from genome assembly GCA_014851425.1 of Senna tora. NCBI lineage: Eukaryota > Viridiplantae > Streptophyta > Magnoliopsida > Fabales > Fabaceae > Senna > Senna tora. Next base: position 11,988,005 of record CM026271.1, read on the forward strand.
AAAGAAGTTACTCCCGCACAAAAATGTGAACTATAAAATTTAAATTTAATTTGGTCATGAAATGTGTTTATATTTATTATTTGATGGTGTTTCAAATTAACATGATTCACTCCTATTAATGAAAAAAGATACATGCATGTGAGAAACTAATAAAATTCTTATATATATAAATATATATATATGGTTTTGCTAACCAGTGCCCTTATGCACTGGTTAAGAATGCATTTAATGAGGCGAGATTGTGAAAATAATGCATAGAAATCACAACTTGTAATAAATGCGTTTTTTACTTTTTTTAAAGACATAAATGCCCTTCACCTATTTTCTCCATGGAAAAAACTAAGGTAAAGTTGTTTAGGTGCTTGCTATAAAGTTCACCAATCATAAACCTTATTTATATTCTCTCTCCTATTTGATTGGTTATGTAATTTATTTCTTTTCATTTTCTCTCTCTACCATGATTGGTTATAAAAAAAATTTTTGCCACGTGTTTTAATTATATTGGTGAACTTTATAGCAAGCACCTAAGTAACTTTACCTCAGTTTAGTCCTTTCTCCATCTCTCTCTTTTTAATTTATTACAATATTTTTTTATTTTGTATTCATATTTATTATTTTAATAATTCTTTATTTTTATTTTGTGTTTATATTTATTATTTGATGGTGTCTCAAATTAACATGATTCACTCCTATTAATGAAAAAAGATACATGCATGTGAGAAACTAATAAAATTCTTATATATATATATATATATATATATATCATTTTTTAAAAATTTTCAAATAAAAAAGAAATTAATTATTTCTATATCATCCATGCATTTTATAATTAAGTGCACACAATTAATCCATCCGTCATACTCCACGTGCCAATTAGAAAACTTGACTGTGAATATGACACTATATATATATATATATAAGCAATTATTATAGTAAACGGAAGAATATATTTTTCTGTTCATTTTTTAAATATTTTATTTTGCATGATGCCTTGGATCATCAATTTTATGATATGATTCGCTTTAAACAATGTGGGGTGGTCACGTTGACAACTTTCAAGTACAAAATGCTATTAAGTTATTTGAGATTCTGTGTGCTGTTGAGACATTACAAGCTAAGAGAAATATAATTATAAGAAGCACACAATTACATTATATTATATTATTATTTTCATTTTATGTCATACGGGCTTAATTACATTATATATATATATATATATATATATATATATATATATATAGGTTTACATACAATTTAAAAAATATATTATCATGGATGCTTCTATGACATATTATATAAGTGCACCGAGATCATGTATATAATCAAACCAAATCGATTTACCTGATTTGGCAACCCTCTGCTTAGATTTTTTTTTTTTTTAATGAAAAAAATGTTGTGAAAGATAAAGAATTTATATTTGATAAATTGAGTTAAAAAATATTTTTGCACTTCAAAAAAAAATTGTACAAAAAAAGTGCTCTTGAGTATAAAGAATAAATTAGGATTTGTTTGGCAATTAGCTAGGAGCGGGAAAGAAGGGCAGAGATTGAAGGAGAGGGGAAGGGAATCGAGGTTAATCTTCTTTTACTCTTCCCTTGTTTAGATGTTGGTAGAGATTAGGATCCAGTGAAGTACAAGTGTATAAAGTGCACAATTCAGATCATCAAATGAAAAATCAAGATTCGTGTCTGTACTGTAACATTCTTATCCAACGGCTGAAATTGTGCAATTTATACACTTAATTGAATCTACACTTTAACAGATCTATTCCTTGTTGATAGCTCTCTTTAAAATATTTCAATTTAAGGTATGTTTGGATTGGATATCTTCTCATCTAAAATGATTCAAATTCGTGGCACACACATTTATATATGAGTTAATAATAATTTTTGGTTTGGCCACTCATAATAGTGTCAAAACAAGCTGGCCCGCACCGGCTCGTGACGGGCCGGCCCATTTAGTTGGCGGGCTTGGGAAGTGATGCCCAAGCCCGCCTGTATTGACTCGCGGGCCACTTTTTATTTTTTAAAAAATAATTATAAAATTATATATTTACTTAAAAATTAGTATTTTATTATTTTAAATTAATATTATATTAATTTTAATTATTATTTAAATTATTTATACAACATTATTAGAATAAAATTATTATCTAACACATAAAATTACAAAAACATATATATTTATACATATTTTAAACAAATAAATACTAATGTTTCATTTTTTTTTAAATTTTAACGGGCCGACCCGCAGGTTTAAACGGGTCAAATCGTTTGGCCCGTTTTTAAATGGGCCTACTTTTCAATGCCCAAGTTCGCTAATTTAGTGGGCGGACTGAGCTAGCTGGCGGACTCAGGTCCGTTTTAACAGTACTAGCGACCATATGTATAAGGGTACATTATTGTCCAAGTAGCATTTAGTAAGAAGATAGAAAGAATTGACTATTTAATGAAGATGAATGAAAGTGTGTGTTTAATTAACATTAATAAAGAATAGTAATTTTTAATGTATTACTATTATTAGTGTTATTATTTAATTTTGAGCTAACAAAATTGGCCAAACAGCAATCGTTTTGGGAGTCTGCCCTATTAGAATAGCCAACGTCACTTGCCTTGTCAATTCCCATTTCTTAATTAGTCGCACTATAATAGTAAAAGTCCACTTAATAATATTTTAAATATTTTTCGTATTAAAATATTTTTGTTTTGGAAACTTATTTAAGAACGAGCATATATATATATATATATATAAAAGAAAGTGTACTGAAGGGTAGGATGACCAAAATACTAATATCTAATGAGTACTCTGAAATTTTATTTTGTCTATTTAAAATGAGTTCGGGTACAAAGTTAACGAGTAATGAGATACTATACTCGTACCATACCTGCAATAGTAATTATATATATATATATATATATATAAGCTGAAATATTATATTTTTAGATTTTTTGTGTTGAAAAAATATATAAATAATGGTAAGAAAAATTTTAAATATCTTATACATAATAAAGTAATTTAATAGTACATTCATATTTATATTTAATTATTTTTTTGAGGTTATATATAGATGAAAAATTGATAAAAATAAAAATTTTTATATTAATGAAATAATAATTTACTTCAATATTTCTACTGAATTTGAGTTTGGAGATTCAACTATTCGAGGTTCAAAGTGAGGATTAATTTTGATACCTGTTCAAGTCCAAGTCTAAAAAATATAATATTTTACCCAAACTTTATTCATGATCATCCTTATTAGAGAGTTATGAAAATATTGATTTTGAATATTTAATTACAAGAGATTAGACATGAGAATTTTCGTTTATATTTAAAATTACTTTTTTTCTAAAAGAAATGAAATAGAATAAAAATTTTTTTACGAGGAAATTCACAAAACACACACACACACATATATATATATATTCACACAAGACTAGCTATATATATATATCTAGGTAGCACTTGAAGATAGGGATGATCAGAATACTCATATCTAATGGATATTTTAAAATTTTATTATGTGAGTATGGGTATGGGTCCGGGTACAAAGTTAATGGATTCGGATCTGGGTAAGAAAGCACCTTACCCGCAGTAGTAATTATTTATTTTATATATAAAAAATGACATTTTAAAATTTTTTGTGTTGAGAAAATATAATTTTAAGAAATTTTTTAAATATTTTATAAATATTAAAGTAATTTAATAATATATTTATATTTATGATTTATTTTTTTTTAATATTTTGTGATTAAAGATGAAAAAATGATAAAAACAAATTTTATATTAATAAAATAATAATTTATTTAAAATTTTTATGGGTCTGGGTTTGGGTCCGGGTATGAGAATTTGACTATCCATAAGGTATAGGGATGGAGATTAATTTTAATACCCGCTCAAATCCAGATCCGGGTCCGAAAAATATAGTACCCTATCCATGATCATCCCTACTTAACTTGAAGAAAACAATCTTGACGATTTAATAATCCGCTTTGTGATTAACTTCCTCAAGAATATGATCAGAAAGTTTAGACTCAATTCTTCAATCCAAATGTCTCTAATTAATCCACAATTAGTGGGATAAAAGTTGAATACAACAGTACTAAACTTTGGTATATCCTTTCAATTAATCATATATACATATAGTATCATTTATTAATATTAATAGAAATTCACATTAATAAAGACCCACATTAAATATATTAGAGACCAACTAATTAAAAAGATATATTAAAATTTAATACTACTATACTACTCAATATGTGTACTGTGGGTTGGTAAGTAGTGGTAAATTGATTAAATTTAATTTGTGTTATTTAATATTTAGATAATTTTAAAGTTTACTATCTTAGTTTAATATTTGGATAGTTAAGCCATAGATTTGAACTTGAATAATAATTATCATGGGTTACCTAGCATGAACATGTCTAGTCATAAGCCATTGAGAGATCTTCTGATAGCACTCAACTCAGCTTGCATATAAGTAAATTATACTTTTCTCTTTTAATAAATTTTTAAAATTACACTCTTTTTTATTTATTTTGAAAAATTGTACTCCCTTCCCTTAAAAGATAAAAAAAAATTTACAATTTTATCTAATTTTGACTAAAATACCCTTATATTTTTTTATTTATATAATTTATTAATATATTTTTTTAAAAAGATAAAAATAAGATAAAATAATTATTTTTAATTCAAAATAAATAATAGTTAAATGATATATTTAAAAAATATTTTAATTTTATAATAATTTGAGTTCTTTTAAATCATTAATAATGTTATTAAGGGAATTTTACAAAAAAAAAAGTTTGCAATTATAGTTTTTTTTCTTTTAAGAAAGTTTCCAAATTAAAAAAAAAAGGAAATGTATTTTTGACATCTTCCAAAAGAGAGAAGCGTAATTTTCTATAGTTATAAAGCCTAATACACAGAAAAACCTTTTTTTGTACTTAAAATATTAGTAAGAGAAGACATACTCCTAATATTGCTGTCAAAAGAATTCGAATTCTCACACATAAAAAAAATTTAAAAAAAAAAAATTATTCTCCGAATTCTCTACCATTGCATCAATTCACATTGTCCACAAAAGATCTTTCACCTAATTAAATTGTGGACTTGTGGTTAATAATTTAAGTAATGTTTTGAATTCAAGTTTTATGTATAAAAATATTTCACTAAAAAGAGTTTTATTCTTTTAAACAAAATATATATATACATAGTTTGTTACTTCAAGTCAATTTAATTCGAATTCAATAATTTTTTTTTTTAATTTCAATGATTTCAATTAAAATAATATATCAATTCACATGTACATTTATGGTCCATGGATGACAAATTTTATTTGCACACTTATAGTGATAAAATTGATAAAATTATTGAACTTTATTTGAAAGGAATTTATGAGAAAAAATGTGGTGTAAGAATAATTGGGAGGGGAGAAGGATGTTTGAGGCAAACGATGAATAAGTATTAAGTACGATGTGATTTATTGCCGTTTGATGGGTGCGTTATTGTCGTTTATAGGCGACGCGTGTCATGGCTTTGGTCGTCAAATGCAAAACCGAGCATTGGTTACATAACACGTAGCAACATTCGTTTTATTAGTTTGTACTATGTAGCAGACAAAAAACGACACCTCTTGTCTTGCCACTCATGAGTCATGATTGGAGTTAGGGGTGAGGATAATCCGAAAATGGACCGAACCAACCCGATCGAACCCGATGAAATTATCATCTTCGATTGGATCGGGTTATATAACCCGATGAATTAAGGGATAAGTTTTTTTTTAAAAAAATTTTAGGTACTCTTTCTTATATACATCTTTGGCACAAAGTTACCAACATGGTATGGCACAGATGGTAAGAGCCCTGTGTTCCTTTAACTATTGTCTCTCGAGTTCGATCCTTGGAGATGGGAGTGGTGCGTCATCTGTTGGGAGGATTGCTTCCAGTAATGAGCCCTGCATTACTCGATGGATTAGTCACCACGTCCGCTCTGGTGAATACTCCAATCATAGATCTTTGACATAAAGTTATCTAATCATATACTTCATTTATTCTATGATTTGTTATATAAAAGTTGGTTTCTATACTCTTTCTCTATTATAATTGGTCATGCATAATTTTTTAGTCATATTTTTTCTTTGTATTAAAGAAATTGTTTTTGTTTCTCATAGGTATCTTCCTATTGGATACAATTTTGTTCGAGTTAATTGAGGCCCCACAACAAGAGTAGAGCTCTCCTAACAAAGTTTTTGCATACGCGATACTCGAATCCGAGACATTTTTTAAGGGGAATGGAGTACTTACAACTCCAACCAACCACCTGTTAATTGTATTAAAGAACCTTGTAACAAAGATATAAGGAACCTTATATCTAAGTTTAATCCTTTTTTTAGGCTTATCTAATTGATAATAAAAAAATTTAATGTCTTAAACTTGATAAAAAAAATCAATCAAAATAGATTTTTTATCAATTAAAATGAATTATTAGGCAGTATCTTAATTAACAAAACCCCTTTAATTAACAAAACTCCTCTTTTTGTGCGTCGAATGATTGAAATATTGGCTGAGAATTTGTATTCATTTTCAATGTTTTTTTAAGAATAAATAGCATCGAGGTCTCTTGATCATTTGATTTAAGAGCACATACATTTTATGAATTTTAAAGTATTACAGATAGACTCTTTAACCTTTCAATTAGGGCACTGCTCATAACAAACTAAACATTGAAGTAAGAATTCAACCTATCCACTTTTCCATTTCTATTTTCACATTCCAATCATTAGGTCTTTTAGGGAAGGTTTGGTTGCAATGAAGTTATTTTGATGAGAAAATAAAGTGAAAGTCATAGTGAAATTAGTGAGGGAAGTGGAATAAGATTTAAAAAAGTGTATTTAGTATATAGAGAAATGAAATTTTTTTTTTTGGTGGAATAGAGAAATGGAATTTGATTATAATAAAAAGTAAAATTAGAAATGACAATTTTTTTCCTTACACAAAAGATAAAAGGTAATTTCTCTTTTCTTAATAACTGCAGGGACAAAATTTTGTTAAGGACAAAACTGACATTGTATAAATATTTTTCTACTCAACATACAGCTTCCGTCCCCTTTCACATGTAATTAATCTTTTTTTTTTAAACAAACAACCAAAATTCTCAGACAACAAATTTTAATTCACTGCAACCAAGCTTGCTCAATAATGCTCATAATAAAAAAAATCAAACTTAATTACCTGCTTAATTTTTCTGCTGCAACCAAATATATTAAGACAAAAAAAAAAAATAAACTTTCTTACCACTAATTAATTTCTTCCAACCAAACTATACCTTGATATAATGTTAGAGAATTGTATTTGTATGGTAGTAAGATCCAATTAATTAATTAATGTGTTTCTACCAGATTCCCCAAACCTATACGACCTAACAAAAGAGTCGGAGATATTCAGTGGTACTATAGTACTGAATTTCAGTACATCCTTTCAATTATCAGTTGGTCCCTAAAGCATTTAAGATGGCCCTTATTAATGTGAATTTATTTCAATATTAACAAATAACTTTATATGATTGGAGGGATATACTGAACTTTAATAATACGGTACCACTGAACTTTTATCCGCAAAAAAAACATTGAGAGGGACATGCATTATATATTGTTTATTTCTCTTGCATGCGATATTGCTGCCTTCACGGCTTCACCTACCAACGCCCACCTCACAATTCACACCTCATCATTATCAGAATATACTCTCTTTCTTTCTGCTTCCACATAACTCTATTTGACTCTTTTAATACAAAGTTTTGCTAACTAGGCAGTGCATTTAGAGAATATTCCTTTCACCTAATAATAGACCTCTTCGTGGGTCAGGTCAGGCTGAGCTTTGGCTCAAATTTATGAACTTTGTATATGATTGACTGCTCATTAACTCGGCTTAGCTCATTATTGTATTTATTTATAAAAATAAATATATTGCTATAACAAATTCTTAATAATATTTTACAATTCAGAAACTATGACAATATCAAATAAGAGAATCAGATTCTCTTTATTTTCATTGTCCTTATCATCCTCATCACTGCTCGTCATATCTGATTCATCATCATCTCGGGTGTCAATTGCAATCATAAACAAAAAATGTATAAGGCTAATAAGTAGATGGGTGCACGTGTGCAAGTTGGATCGGGTTGAGATGATGAGTGAAACTAATCCAATCAAACATTGGCAGGTTGAGTTAATTCAGGTTCAGAGAAAAAATAGAATGCCAAATTTGAACCAACCCTACTCAAATGACCAATAGAACGACGGTTTAAAATTCAACTCAAACTAATCCGTTGAGCGGATCAACCCAACCCAATATGACGGATCGGTTGGGGTTGAGCGGGTTGACCCAATAAGAAAAATCCTAACAAGTATCATAAAATACTTGTTAGATAAACCCTTTAATATATTCTTCACGAATCACAAGTCATTACTGTCAACACGTTGTATCCAAATTACCATAATACCCTCCTCTTAAATTGGTGGAAATGAAAAAGTGAGTAAATGAGATTCTCACTCTCATATTTGATTTCTTATGTATAAATATAATTATGACATTTTCTTTCTCACGATAATCATATCATTCCTATCTCAGATGGAAAGAAAGAGGATACACTCATGAGAATGATATATATATATATATATATATATTTGGTGAATAATATATTTTTATATTTTTACCACTATTACCATTATCGTTGCCATCAAAATTTAATTGCAAGGGTAAATTAATTATTATACTTATTTCTCATTCTTATTTCATATTCTAATCAAATTCCTACCTTTTCATGTAATATACAAAACGTAACAATTAATATTTATTTATATTTCATTTTATTCTTAGTTTTATCCCTACTCTATCGAAATTTAATCCACCCACTAAATGGACCATAAATAAAGAAAACTTAGATAAATATCTTTATATTTTTGCTAAAGGATTCCTCCAAATCACACAAGTTAAGCTTTTTTAAAATTAAATTATACATGATGAATATTTATATATTCTCACCTTGATTATTATAGACCTTTCACATAGTTTTTGTTTGGCTTTAATTTTAAATTAAAGCTAAGCGAGAGTATGGTGTGTGCATAAAATTTTGATTCATATTTCTTTATTCTGCAGCACGGGGCTCTTCTCTATGATTATAAAATTGCATATATAAATATAACAAACATGCATTTTGGTGGACTTTATATATATTTTATATCTTGTTTAAAGATTAAAAAAGTTACATAATTATTATAAGTCCAAAATATTAAAAATAAATATCAATTTATTAAGGAGTTATATAATTTACTTTATTTAACTTTAAAAACTGATAAAAGACTCTTTTATACTTCTAGTTTTCTGTAATATTTTCCCATTATTTAATTTGTTAAAAATTATTGATAGAATTTTATTTTATAAATTAAATTTGGAGAGCTTCAATTTCAAAATGAAGGACTTGAATAAGTGGGATGGTCTAAGTGATAATCAGTTTGATATCGTTTAAATAAGGACTCAAATTCGAAATCTTAGAATGCGTGCAGTTATTTCTATTGGAAGACTCTCCCACTATAATCACGCGTGCGACGTGGGTCGAATCTAAATTAGTCGGATAGTGCTTCTGAGACTGAATAGGCAAAAAAAATCTAGATGAATTTTAATTAAATACTTATTCATATATATATATATATATATATATGTTTATTATACTGACATATTAATTACAAAGTCAATCAACGAATTAAATAATTCCTTGACTAGGACCAACATATTTTATTTAATTAAGGCATACACTTGCATGCTAGCTAGCGAAACTCAATTAACAAAGTATGAATTATAATAATTAATAATGATTGATTGGCACTTACCAATATATGCGCTTGTGCATATTTGATTCCAGATTGTCACACGTTTAAAGGAAATTAATTAACAAAATCAACAACCCAAAAGAGAACAAAAAGCAAAATCAAACACATAAATAGATCCCAACTTAATTGAGTTTAATAGAAGAGATTAATCTTTCACATGTCACAAGTTACTATATGAATAATGAATTTAGGTTTAAATTTTCGTTGAGAGAGATTAAAAATTTGAGTGTAAGATTTTAAAATTCAGAAGTGTTATGTGACATTGGTCTAAAACTTAAAAACCTTATGTATTGACACATGATAAGTATTGTATTTTAAATCATCTCGTAGTATCGAACATATTACCTTTCATATTTTTATTTATTTATTTAATAAGCTCTTGTTAGTATCGGATGTGATCCTTACATATAGTTCGCACATCTCACACTAATATACTTTAGAACACTCATATTTGAAGAGGACTCGCAACCCATTTGACACATTTTAAGTCCTGTACGGAACCCTAGACAGACTTATTCTGCCTCCCCTCTCAAAAGAGTTTATCTCCCATTCTATTAACTCTCACCGAGATACTCTCCCTATATTCACCACGTTTCCTTTTCCCTCTCTCACCAATCACCATCAACCTCATGTTGAACCAGCTTCTCAAGAATCACAGCCTTCACCTCGTGAGTACTCCCTCGTTTATAGCTCTTTCACATGACCTCAGTAGTCCCATCTTCGATGGCCTTGTTCACCCATCAATGTCCTAGCCACCTACAGCTCGCACACAAGTAAATCCAATGTCTAATGGTCATCATGGACATTTCTTTGTTGAACTACGTGAACCTAACTTTGATATCTTATTAGGATACATAGGCATGCATCTAAGTCTTCACGTACTTAGAACAAATCTTTCAAAATTTAGACCCATTACGATCTTTTTATATTGACTACAGATATTCACTACAAGGAAAAACAGGATTAGCTAGGGAAAAATCCGTAGCTAGCTAATATTTGGACGCTAATTGCTAGGGATTTTTTTCGTAGCTAATCCGTAGCTAATCCCTAGCTAAAATTCCCTAGCTAATCCCTAGCTAACTCACCCCCTCCAAAAATTGTCGCCGGCGACCTCCTCCACCGGCCTCTTTATATTTTTGAAAAATGGTCCTAGGAGGCCTCGAAGACGGAACATCATGGATGGTAACATTTAGACCAACCACTAGGCCATTTATCACTTTTTGATTTATTAATGTAAAACATTTTATATATACACATATAATAAATTAGCTAGGGATTTTTTCCCTAGCTAATTAGCTAGGGAAATTCGTAGCAAATCCCTAGCTAATTAGCTAGGGATTTTTTCCCTAGTTAATTAGCTAGGGATTAGCTACGGTTTTTTTCCCTAGCTAAATTCTGTAGCAAATCCCTAGCTAAATTTTCCCGCCTTTTCGCGCCAAATTTTTTTACCAAATTAGCTAGGGATTTTATCCCTAGCTAATCCGTAGCTAATTAGCTAGGGATTAGCTAGGGAAATTTTCCCTAGCTAATTTCCTTAGCTAACTCAGTTTTTTTTGTAGTGATTCCACCTAACATAAATGAATCGAACGGCTCTTAACATATATGATATGTTCATGATCTTATATGGAATTGAGCTATAAAATCAGCCCTCTAATAAAATACCCATAAGAAATAATAAAACACAAAAATAAAAGAACCAATGGTAATGAAAGTGCGTGTGCTTTTTTTTTTTATAGGTATTTTTTAATTTGAGGCAATCCTGCTCAAACTAGTTGAGGTCTCATAATGGGAGTAAAGCTTTCACACTAGAAGTTTTTTCGTACTCAAAATTCGAACTCGAAACCTTGTTCAGAAAAAATAGAGTACCTACCACTTAAACTAATCATCTATTGGCGTGATTTTTATTATTAAGGTTAATGTTGTCGCCGCTCTAAGCATATAATAATAAATAAATGAATCAAACGAGTTTGCTTTTGAAAAATAGTTAGCTTAAACATTATTGTTGTCCATTTCTACCCTTTCCGGTGAGCTAGAATTTTTTAGGACCAACTTGCATTGCGTGTAAAAGTGAAAGCCTACTTGGTGAATTATACCTTTTTATCTTTGAATTATTTGTTTAACATACTATTTAATTCATCAATAATAGAAATAAACTATTTGATCTATAGAATTTTTATCAATTATTTAATCTTTGAAATTTTAACTATTATCTAATCAGGTAACGTGGTTGTTAAATACTGATGTGTCACCGTTAATATGTCATCTGTGATACTATGTCACATTACCACATTATTTTAAGGTGGAAAATTTATAAAAATAAAAGAAATACAATACAAATGGGACAAAAGTATCACTTTCAAATTGATAGTAAATACAAAATTTCCTTCAAAATAATGTGACATGATAGCACATGTAGTAAGTTAAGGGTGAAACGTCAATATATTAACGGTCACATCCCGTGATTAGATAATGGCCAACATCCAATGACTAAATAATTGATAGAGAAAAAATTTATGAACTAATTAAATAGTTGACAAGATGAAAATCTAGAGATTAAATAATCTATTTTTATTATTCAAAAATTAAATAATAATTTGACCAAAATAATAACCAATTTTAGGCATGAAAATTCTGTACGGTACAATATTAGACCAAAAAAAATGAAAGATAAATAATACAAAATAGAGTTATCTATTTCTCTCCTCTACTATTTGATATTATTGTACTACACCAAATATCGATGTGTTCTCCAATTTTATCTTTAATATCTAACTCTCCTTCTTATCACTCTCTTGATTACCTCCAAACATACATTGATACATGTCACTTTTTTTGCTTAGATATTTTCTTTGACCAGATTATAATAGTCTATTTTTATTTTAATTTAATTTTCTAAGAGTGCCTTTTTTTAAAATGTATTCATCTAAAAAAATTTCAGTTAATTTTTTGCATGAAATATTTGTAGTTCTATGATGCAATGACTAATTTATAACAATTTATTAAACTAATTAAAATTTTATATTATTTGTGTAATAAAACTTAACAATAATAAATATTTATATAATTTATCTATTTAATAATATATATATATATTACCTTCTTAGTAATTTTGTATTTTTCAATGAGAAATCATTTACACAACACATCTTGATTGGAAACTTTTTACCTACCTAACTAAATTCAGGTGATTCTTTGTGAAACACTTCAACATGAATTTGTAATTTATTTTTTAATTAAAAAAGTGAATAGAAAAGACAAATCTATTGTATTTGACAGAAAATATCTTAGTAGATATAAAAGTTTATTTTTAAAATAATATTAAATTCTGATACATCTTTTCAATTAAATAAATGTATTAAAATTTAATATTATGATACTATTAAATATGCCTTTCTAATCTAGAAAAATCAGCATGTTTAATTCCTCAAATTTATACACGATTTTAGTTTTTCAAAGACGTAATCACAGCTAGAAAACGAACATACTAGTCGGATCTGCCGACTTAGTAAAACAACAACACAATTAAATTAACTTTCGTTACAAATTAATAAATACATACAATATAAGAAAATAAATAACTAAATGACAATTTTAAAGTTAATACTAAATGAAGTTAAAAAAAAAAAAATTAATACTAAACTTGTGAAATTATCACAAAAATTTAGAAATTGACAGTAGAATTTTAATTTAAGTTGTACCATGCAATGCAATTTCAGCCAATAAAATTATAATACTTATTTGTATCATGTAATGTCATTGAATCATATCAATCAATGACTACAATTGTGACATATAATCTATTGCATGATACAATAAATTACATTATAGACTCACCCAACTTCATGGTCTACTTGCCATTTTTGAGTTATTTCAATAAAAAAAAAATGGCGGTGATCAATAGATCAAATCATCAAACGATCAAGTGGTGGAAGGATGGACTCATAGGTCCAAAAGACAAAACATAAGGGCATTATAGTAATTCGCAAGATCGGACGAAGACCACTCGCTTTTAACAAATTGAAGTGGAAGCCAACTAGTATTCATTCATTCTTGTGCCCATAGAAATTGGCTATTTATAACCATTTCTCCCCAAACACACCTTTTGTCCCGTGACACTCTGTGGGTTGCTATCTCCACTTCCACCTTCTCCCTTCCCAACCCACTCTCCCATGGAATCACGGACCCCTCCGCCGCCGTCTCCGCCGTCCCCCGCCGCCACCACCGGCGCCACCATCCTCGGCAAGTATCAGCTAACTCGTTTTTTAGGTCGAGGTAGCTTCGCGAAGGTCTATCAAGCACGATCCTTAATCGATGGAAGCACCGTGGCCGTTAAGATCATCGACAAGTCCAAAACCGACGCCGCCATGGAGCCTCGAATCATCCGCGAAGTGGACGCTATGCGTCGCCTTCAGGATCACCCGAACATCCTCCGAATCCAAGAAGTGATGGCGACGAAGACCAAGATCTACCTCATCGTGGAGTTCGCCGCCGGCGGAGAGCTCTTCTCGAGGATCTCGCGCAAGGGGAAGATGACGGAGCCGGTGGCGAGGCGATACTTCCAGCAATTGGTCTCCGCGATGTGTTTCTGCCACCGAAACGGCGTCGCACACCGCGACGTCAAGCCTCAGAATCTCCTGCTAGACAGCGACGGAAATCTCAAGGTCTCCGACTTCGGGCTCTCCGCCTTGCCCGAGCAGCTCAAAAACGGCTTGCTCCACACGGCTTGCGGCACGCCGGCTTACACGGCGCCGGAGATCCTCTGCCGGCGCAGCTACGACGGCTCCAAAGCCGACGCGTGGTCCTGCGGCCTCATCCTCTACGTCTTACTCGCCGGATACCTCCCCTTCTCCGACGCCAACATCCCGGACATGTGCAAAAAGATCAGCCGCCGGGATTACCAGTTCCCGGAGTGGATCTCCAAGCCGGCGCGACTCGTGATCCACCGGTTACTCGACCCGAACCCAAAGACCCGGATGAGCCTCGAATCCCTCTCTCAAAACTCGTGGTTCAAGAAATCGCTGAAGATCCGACCCGAGGAGAGCGTATTCGAGTCGGGCCCGAACGCGAAGTGGTACAAGAAAGCGGAGACAATGGGTTCGGGTGTGAACGCGTTTGACATAATATCGATGTCGTCGGGTTTGGATTTGAGCGGGTTGTTCGAAACGACGTCGGATGGGAAGGGGATGAGGGAGAAGAGGTTCACATCTCAGGCGTCGTTGGAAGTAGTGGAAGAGAGAGTGAAGGAGATAGGTGGGGTTTTGGGGTTCAGAGTTGAGATGGCAAAGAATGGAGCAATTGGGTTAGGGAAAGGGAAGGTCATTTTGGTCATTGAAGTCTTGGAGATTGTTCCTCAATTGCTATGGGTGGCAGTGAAAGTGATGGATGGTGGTTTGGAGTTTGAACAATTTCATTGGCAAGATTGGAAACTTGGCCTTCAAGATATTGTTGTGTCATGGCACAACAATAATGAATCACTCTGAATATAATGAATGACCAGATTTACCAATGAGAAGCGCGTCGACCGATCAGAGAATGGATCTTCTGAAGTACAAAAATTTTATAGAGCGTTGAATTTTGTTAATGTATAAAAACAACGTAGTTCAATATTTTACGAAATTTGTACTTCAGAGGATCTGAAGTACTTGATGGTGTGTGTATGTATATATATATATATATATATGTTCTTCTTAAATGAAGGATCTGCATGTGACTGATGAAGGTACTAATTTAGGCAAAAGGCTAACAAGAAAGAAATCCAGAGATGGTGAAGAAGAAGAAGATAGCATGCAGGTTATGAAACTCATATACAAAGAGACTCTGTGTCAAATAGCTGAATACATACAGGAAATTGAGTTCTATTGTGTGTAAATTGCTTAAGTTGCATTTTGTATAAAATGTACCATTTTGATCATTAGATAAAAATTAAAATATGTGTTTGCATTACAACACTTCCCTTGATTTGACATAATGCAAGAAGAATTTTGGCTCATTTTCTTCTTAGTTCATACATAACTCTTCGTGTAATTCTCTCTTTTCTCTTTAAGGCATTGTGGGTGTTAGCGTAAACTCTTAATGAAAATTCAAATTTAAGGGTACGCTTGGTATAGATGCACAGATGTAAAGTACTGTAAAGAAAGTATTGTAGAGTAAAGTATTGTAGAGTAAAAGAAAGTACTGTAGAGAAAAGTGAGGAGAGAGATAGAGAGAAAAATTAGGAAAGAGAAAAAGTATGATAAAAAGTGTGTTTAGTATGTATAAAATATGATGTAAAATTTTTTTGGGAATCGTGAAATATTACGATTTTACTGTTTGGTGTTTGTACCAAACATACCCTAAGTTCATTATGATGTGACGAGTGAGGGATTAATTCCTTCTGGTTATAATTCTTATTAATTTAATTATCAATTAATTGTGATAATTAATCTTATTTTTTTCAATTCACTTAATTTGAGCGATGATCTGACTATCGTTAGCGTTTGGCAGGAAGTGAGTGATTTGTTGAGAAGTGAAAATAGAAGTAGAAAGTAATAAAAAGTGTGTTTAGTATGAAAAAAAATTTGAGTGGAATGAAAGAGTAATGTTATTTGATATGGGTGAGAAAAAAATGAGGAAATAGAATATAAAAATATAAAATACCTTTTTGCCTTTACTTTTGTTATTTACCACATATTTCTAAGAATATTTTACCTACACTTTCTTTTCTCTTTCCCACACAAAGAACAAATGTTCCTTATCTATATGGAGCAAAGGTTTATTTTTCTTATTCTCAAATTTATGCTAAATATAATGAGCCACACTTCCCTTTCTCTATAAATTTTGCATACCAAACATGACCTTAAGGTAATTATATTAAACATATTGTTGATATAAAAAATTTATTTTGTTTAAAAATAATTCTCATAAACTTGGTTTTTTTCCAAAAGTAGTTGCCAAAATCCAAATACATACACTGCATGTATTTTAATTTAAGATTTAATATGATTCTTTTAAATGCATGTGTATTTCTTTTTTTAATTCTTTTTATGAAATTAATAGAACAATATTTTCAAGTCATTCATGTATGTATACACTATATATAGTATTGTATAGTGTGTAAAACATTAAATTGATTTGTGTTCATAAAGTTAATTATATATAAATCAAAATCGGACACAAGTATTTCCAACAAAAGTTATGGGAAAAAAAGAAGAAGCAAATAATGGCAATTTCTTTTGCGGCTCTATCTCAATCAAAGGGCCAACCGTTAAGGGGACATTTTGAGGTTTGGAAGTATTAAGAATGATGGGTGGGTCTATAATATAATTTATTGTATACATGCAATGTAATTTTCGATCGATAGGATTATGATGTGTGGGTAAAATTATTTGAGATGCAATATAATCTTTCATATGTCACAATCCTATCGACAGAAATTATATTACATGCATGCAATAAGTTGCATTATAAATTTAATAATGATTTATTTCAAGTGATCCCTCCGGTTCCTAATTGATAATTCTCTATAAAATTAACATTAATAAGTATATATATGAAAAACACACGTATCCTATATATATATATATATATATATATATATATATATATATATATATATATATATATATATATATATATATATATTCTTTCTTTTAGTTATTATTTATTATATATACAAGTTATTATTTTAATGGAATATATCAGTATTTGACTTTAACAAATATATTATGTTGTGTATTTAGTTATATTAAATATATAGCCTCTGTTCTTATGGTTTTTAAACTTAAATTGATCATTATAAAATTTTAAAAATAATCATAGAATAAATTTAATAGTTAATTTACTCAAATTTATAAGAGTAAATTTAAAAGATACAAAAATAAATAACAGGGTATATAAAATAACACTATTATATACTAAATACTTGCATCTTATATCATTGTGATATCAAACACTTAACATGGTATCTAAGATGACATCATACCAAACGCTTTCTAAATTGTGACGATTCGTATCTTTAAGGACCAAATTGATAATTCTCTCAAATTAACACTAATAATGGTTGATTTAAACTACTCTCTCCGGTTCACAATATCTGCTTCGCTGGGTAGGTACGTACAGACAAAAAAATGAGATAAAAAGACTAAATTATCCTTACTAATTACTCCTAATAATTACTCTTTTTCTATTAATCTTATCTTAGGAATAAGTATTAAATAAAGACAAAATTATAAAAAAATAATTAATATTCTCTTATTTGTAAAATAACAAACATTTTTAAAAAATTCTAACAAAATAAATATTATAAACCGGAGAAAATAAATTTCATCAAATGTCCCTTTCAGTTTCACTTTCACAATAAATTTCTTGGGCGTCTTCATGTCAATCATGGAGTCTTAATATTAAGAATATATTATAATTATGAAAGTATCTAATTCTCTACTCTTAATGGTGAAAGCCATCTAAAACTGTCCTCTTATTGGTCCAACTTCACCAATAGAATCATTCCAAGCAAAAATATGACATTGTGTCCATATATATTTTAATTTCACATCACAATCAATGATAAAGATAACCCATTTGCTTGCTTTTATATATAAATATTTTTTTGAAAAAGAATGGTAGGAAGGGAAAGCACTCCTAAGTACTATTGGGTAGGATGCTAGTAGCATGTTGAGGAGACCAACAGAGGCTCAACCCAAAAGATTACTACACAGGCCTAAACCGCAAGTAGTTTTATCTAGTCGCAGTTATTCAACTAACCCTTAGGTACCAGAGGATCTCCCTGAAGAGGGATATATATATATATATGCTCTCTCATGATTTTTTAAAATGAAGTAACGTGATTGAGTGAAAGGAATTATTTATTTAATTTTAATCGAGTGTTAGATATTTGATCTTTGATTTTAAGTATTGAACAACTTAAAATTTTTAGACCAACTGTATCATCTTTCGAAGTGTTTACGAATCAAGGAGAGAGTTAATTATTGTGCTCGATAATGAATACATGACATAGACAAAAAAAAAATCTCATGATTTTTTATATATGGCTTAGCACAAACCCTTCTTCTTTAATCAAGATATTTAATTTGTTCACCCTCCATGATTGTGATTGCTTAAAATATTGAACTTCCAATCAGAAGGGACATTTCACCTTGTTAATTTAATTGATTAATTACTAAATTATTTAGCTTGTTAAATTAATTAATTACTATTGAAATTAATTAAACTTGCTCTATCATTTAACTTTGAGTGAATTGGCATCTAGTGGAGACGGATGAATCAAAACCAGACATTAGAAAAGCATACAATTCAGTGGGTTGTGACCATGTTTTTGTATTGGGTATCAAGTCAATTCATAAGCCTTGATTGTTTAAAAGATCTTGTTAAGGTGATTAACGATTACGTGGCGCGTTTGTATTAGTTCAATTGTACAAATATTTGTTTGAAAAAATTATATTTTTATAACTGGAGCAATACAAACGTGTCACATAGGCGTTTGTATGAGTTTGTACCCTAAGTCATTTACATCCTAGAAAAGTCCATCTTGTTATATAATTACGATGTAATGCAATTATTATAAGAAGAATGTGTATTTTTAACAATTTATGTTTCAAGAATATTACTATATATAAAAAGGTTTTTTTTAACAATTAAATTTTGACCTTCGAAATATAAATGGTTGAAAATACTTATTTTTCTTGTACTGAATGTAATAGAATGTAAAGAAATGTAATGTAATGAAACATCTTAGAGGCAAAAGAATATGTTTGATATTCAAATTAAATGAACGAAATGTAAGAGCTGAAAAGTAAAATGAGTTTAATGTTTAAAATAATTTTAATGTCTAAAGTGGTGGTGACGGCTGCAACAATAGCGGCATCGATGGTGGAAATGTGGTAGTAGATGGTGCAAAATATTATCAATTACATTGAAAAAGAGTCTTTAAATATCCATATGAAAATAAAATCATATTACTATCATCAAATACATATCAAACATTATAATCTATTGGATAATTTATGCAATTACAATTACATTAACCCAATTGTAGCTAGCATATCAAAGAGGAGCCAATAGTTATTAACAAAATAACTTTGTGGAGTTAAATTTTATGAATTTGATATTTATTATATTATTCATTTTTTTTTGGCATGACCCAAATCTTCATTTTGTTGTAGATTTTTATAGGGGCAGTAATTTTCTTAACTACGTACAACAAGATATAAAGTTAAAACATATATATGGATATGCCAATGTGGATTGAGTAGCTAGATATTTAATATCTAGTTCAAAAAAAAAGATATTTAATATTATGAGAAAAAAAATCAAAACATTGAGAAAAAAAACATTTATGATGAGTAGATATTTAATATATATATATATATAAATACTTATTTAGATGTTTAGCATTAGTTTAAGATACATAAGTACGGATAAAATTTCAGTACTACAGTATTATTGAAGTTCAGACTACCAAACATCTACTCTATCAGTAGGTAGTATTGGAAGTTTCGTTTAGGGTCTGATCTGAAATTAAATAAATAATAATAATAATAATAGTAATAGTAATTTGTGATGGATATCACTGTTTTAAAAGTAAAATAAATCTAACCCAAATTGTTCTGTCCACATATTTCTCTTCTCACCGTTCAATTAAAGTATGATTAGTCAAAAAAAAAAAATCTTCTTGTCACATTCATATAAACAATAAATTAAGTTTACCTTTGGGGATTGTTCTTCATAAAAAAAATTAAGTATTATTGATTATACTAAATATCTTTCATCTCTGTCATTAATGCCATTGGCTTTATCTTCCAAAACAAGCATGCATGACATTGTAATTTCTTATAAATTAGTCCATTATTATTATTAATATATTTTTCCCCAACAATTAAACCGATATATGAAAGAATGTTCAGTAATACGGTAGAATTAAATTTTAATATATATTTCTTCAATTATTTGGTCCCTAGCTAGCTAATTTGTTAAAGGTGAGTTCTTAATTATTATTGTGAATTTCTATTAATATTAAAAATGATATTAAATAATAAAAAAAATATACTGAAATTCTGTATAGTATAATACAAAAGTTTTATGTGCAAATTGAGCACTTTTTAATGAATATATCAAACAGATGAGATATGTATGAATATATTTTAAAAAAATCAAATAAAATTTTTTTACTACTTTTTTTTATAATGTTTGCTATAATTAGCTTTAATAAATTAGTCCCTGTAATGTAGTCTATAATATCATTTAGTTTAGAGACCTTCATAAATGGGTTGCAAGATGCATGTTATGATGAAGGAATTAATTAATTTCTCTTCTTTTTCTGAATGCTTTTCTTAAAAAGAAATTAATAATGGATAATATATATCATGAGAGTGAAATGATATATTATATTTAGTTATGTTTGGTATATATGTTTTGAGCAGTGGAATGAAATATATGTGAAAGAGTAAAAAAGCAAAATAATTATTGAAAGTTGATGTTACCATATATAGATGATAGGAAACACAATCTGATCAGGAAGTTATAGGAATTGGATATCCTTATATGTAGTATAGACGTGCAATTATAGTGCACATCTCAATAAAAATAAAATATTTATACTTTGTTCAATAAAAATTAATAATAATAAATATTTATAATCATAATTGTCTATTCATTTTTTTTTTATAATTTACCATATTTTTTATACAATTTTTTAAACACGGAATTATTTATCAACCATTGATAAAAATATTTTTAATCAAACTTTTCAAATACAAATTACTTCTCTCTCTCTTAATATTTCTTCTCCAATTCCATTTTATTTGGCTAAAGTATTATTTTGGTCCTCAATATTTACATGAAGTTTAATGTTGGTCCTCAAAGTTTTTTTTTGGTCGATTTTGGTCCTCGAACGTAACACCGTTAACTTTTTGCCGTTAAATGATGACGTGGCATGCTTATATGGCATACCCTCTCGCCTCCTATGTGTCATATTTTAATGACGTAGCATGACAGATCACTGCCGCGTCACCTCAGATGATGATGATGATAAAAGAGAGAAGATGATGATGCGGTAATATGGGGTGACGTGGCAGTGATCTGTCATGCCACGTCATTAAAATATGACACGTAGGAGAGAGGGTGTGCCACAGAAGCATGTCACGTCATCATTTAACGACAAAAAGTTAACGGTGTTACGTTCGAGGACCAAAATCGACCCAAAAAAAAACTTTGAGGACCAACATTAAACTTTTGAAACATTGAGGACCAACATTAAACTTCATGTAAACATTGAGGACCAAAATAGTACTTTAGCCATTTTATTTTTACCTTATTCTTAGTAGTTTTTAGACAATTAACACATCATTTTTTTTTGCCCAAACAATTAACACATCATTTATCTTCTTCTTCTTCTCTTCTTTCACCCAAATGATAAAAGGAAAAACTTATATCAAGTTTCTTATGTCCTTTTCATCAAGTTTCTCAATATAAATATGAGACGTGACAAAAAGAATTTAAATGACTAATCACAGTAGAGAGAGAATATAGAATACCACATTTTATATGATCAATCATAGAAGAAAGAGAGTGTAAATACAACATATGATTAGTGGAACTTGATGAAAAGGACATAAGAAACTTGACCTAAGTTTTTTCCCATGATAAACTGGGCCATTAAAAGGATTTCAGTAAAAAATATAGATATATACCAAGTATTACTCTAATTTCTAGGCCAATTTAAGATAATTTGGGAGAATAAAATGATACCTTCCATAAAGTCCAATTTTTTTTTTTATATTTCTGTTTACAAACTCATATGGGCCGTAAAGCCCATTAACTAAATTTCTGTTGTAAGCAAAACAATGTACATTTATTAAAAGCCCAAATATCACGTCTCAAGAATTTTTCTTTTTCATCTTGTTGAAAATAAAAAGGTATCTTGCTTGCTTTGTATCAAGAGTGAATTGCAAAAATTTGAGTCAAGATATCAAAATTACACTCTTTCCTATAATTTTTTATAGACAAAAAATTATAGTACAGTTCTAAGAGAAGACACTATCAAGTCTCAAGTATTATCGGATAGGGCGTTTAGTGATATATTGAAAAGATCAATAGAGATCCAACCTAAAAGATTACTGCGCATAGTCTAAATCGCAAATAGTTCTATCTAGTTTCAGCCACTCAAATAATCCTTGGGTGCTAAAAAATTGCTTATCAAATAAAATTTTTTATAGCCTTAAGGAAATTTAAATCCTCGCCTACAGATAAAAGTTAGATCCTTGATCAATTGTACTATCTCACATAAACTTTTTTTTCCTCTGTTACAATCGCCTCCTTAAAAACATTTAAAAAACCCACAATTTCATTTTTCAATTAAATATTAAAAATATTAGAAAAGAAAGTTTTCAAAAAAATATCTAAAATAAAAGTTAGTGTTTTTTTGGTGGGTGGGTAAAAATAAAAATTAGTTAAAATAACTAACCCTATCAATTTTTTTTGGTAAAGTATTCTTGCTACCCAATTATTTCTAATTAAATTTTGGGTACTAAGAGTGTTAGTGGTTGCCTAGTTATTTTTGGTTGAAATCTCTTTTCTAAGTACTTAAATCGATTGTGCTAACTATGTTTTGGTGTCTTCTCTTATATGTGTTCGGTCCTTATTTAGATATCCTGAAAGTTGGCTTTAAATTTGACATAAATTCACAACCTTTGGTGGCGACTCCTAAGGCCCGCCCAATTTTTGGGGCAGTTGTCGTAATTGGTCATACAAAAATTTTTTGTCACGTGTTTTATTTATTCTGAAGAACCTTATATTAAATATATAAACAACCTTACTAAGTTTAATCTTTGATAATATGGTCTCGGTTACTCTTGACCATCCATATTTTGTTGTATAGCTTAATTTCACTCATATACTTTTTGTTAAGAGAAAGAAAAAAACACACACTAGGATATGAACTTATTGAAAAAAAGCATATTTTTCTTTGACTTTTTTGCCCTCAAATTTATACCTTATTGTGAAATATTTTGAAGTCTAAGCATTTCAATATTGTATACATATTTTCTTAAAAACTTGAATTGATGAAGTTTGAATGAAAATATCAAGTACAATAATATTTAATTGAATTTCATAAACACTAATATTACTTTCCTTTTATTGGCCAAAAAAAAAATATTACTTTTGTAATTTTTGAGTGTATAAGAATTTTAATGTGAACACTGTATTTAGAAGAAAAAAAAGAAAGAATCTCATCTAAGCCCATCTTGATAAGTTTTGATACACATCCCATTGTTTTTGGTAAATGATACACAGTGCATTTTGATTTCTCCTCTTTTATTTCCTCTTATTTCAAAAAAGTCTCAATGAAAGAAACATAATTGCCTATTAGTTTTTTTCCCCGGAAAATGAAATAATTAAATAACTAAATACAACACAAGTAAAACAAGGAAAAAAAAAGGTCAAAACCCCAAATTGGTCCTTTATGTTTGCATGAAGTTTCATATTGGTCCTTTATGTTTCAAAAAGTCCAAATTGGTCCTTTATATTTGCAAGAAGTTTCAAATTGGTCCTTCCGTCCAAGTCCGTTTATTTTTTAAGTTAAGTGCTGACGTGGCATGCTGACTTGGACACACCATCTCTCCTACGTGTCCATCTAAGCTAACGTGGCATGCCACGTCACCATCCAATATCATATGTGATGATGTGGCAGTGACGTGGCGCTGACGTGGCATGACACGTCAGCTTAGATGGACACGTCAGCACTTAACTTAAAAAATTGACGAAAGGACCAATTTGGAACTTCTTACAAACATAAAGGACCAATTTAGACTTTTTGAAACATAAAGGACCAATATGAAACTTCGTGCAAACATAAAGGACCAATTTGGGGTTTTGACAAAAAAAAAATGTAAAAGTACCTTTCCTGCCCCCAACGTT
This sequence comes from Senna tora, assembly GCA_014851425.1. Taxonomy (NCBI): domain Eukaryota; kingdom Viridiplantae; phylum Streptophyta; class Magnoliopsida; order Fabales; family Fabaceae; genus Senna; species Senna tora. The sequence goes on from CM026271.1 coordinate 12,012,804, forward strand.
TGGGGGTTCTGTCACTTTTGTCCTTAATGTTTTTTCGCTGTCAATTGTACTCCTAATGTTTTGTGTTTCTCCCAATGTCAGGCTTTTAGCTAACACAGTCAATTTTTGGTTTTTTTCACATCAGCAATATATTTTAGGGGTACAATACACCCTAAAAACTCGGTATATTAGTAAATCCAGTACACCAAAATACTCATCACATCATTATAATAGACCCCAAAAACTCAGTACTATTGACTGCTGATGTGTAAAAAATTAAGTCTAGTCAGAATTGTTGGCTATATAGGATGTCACGTCATAAAAAACCGTTCAAAAATTGACGGTGTTAGCCAAAAGTCTGACATTGAGAGAAACACAAAACGTTAGGGGTACAATTGACAGCGAAAATACGTTATGGGCGAAAGTGACAAGACCTTCAAACGTTGCGAGCATGAAAGATACTTTTGCCAAAAAGAAAAAGAAAGACGAGGGAGAGGTAGGATTCGGATTTGCTTAAGTGCAGATTTGATAAAGTGCGTAAATTGTACCGTTTGAATTGTTGGATGAGACTATTAATACGAATCTTGAGTTTTATATGACAGTTTGAATTGTGTATTTTATGCCTGTAGGTATATGTATTTGGCTATTTGCAGTCTTGCAATATATTGGAACACGAGCATTGTAAGACATGTTAAGCAAATAGAATAGAAGCCAAGTCTTGCAAGCCGCACTATGTACAGAAGAGGAAGGTGCAAAATAGAGGGAAAGAAATTGTGAATTCGAAAATCTTCATTTCATCTAATTCTACAAAATGGGTAGAGGCAGAGACAAAAGGGAGGAGGCAGAGAAGTCCAAAGTTGTGACGCAGAGAAGGCGAATTGCGAGGTAGCGAACCAAGTAGCACCATCGCCGTTCACCTTCCACCGCCGCCGCTGTCGGAGAACGTAGCTCTTCTGTTCATTCGTGGATTTCTCCTCTCGGTTTGGCCGAGAGGTGAGTTTTCGTTTTTCTTTTTTCAATTCTTTTGTTATTCCTCGTTGATTCAGGATTTCTGTTTGGGGTGTTGTTTCTACCCCCAATTATGTTATCCCTTTCGATTCTATTTGGTAAGTAAGGTTTTTTTTGGGCCTAAATTTGGTAGGTAAGGTTGAGTGTTGGTAAATCATGTTTGCTCTTTGATGATTGTAAACCCTTCAAAAATGCTACATCATGTTCTACTCTTCTTTGAGCAGATAAATGATGATTTGAAACGATGGGAATGCTAGGTTGGATCTTTCTGTTATTTCTTATTTGAAACATGTCATTGAAAGTTTGCGTGTCATCTTATGTGCTTTAATCAATCAATATGTTTAGCAGAAATTTGACAACAAAATCACTCTTTAATCAATCAACAAACAAAATAGTTTTATGTAAGTTCACAAATTTAGGCTAAAACATATGTTGTTTAGTGTTTTTACAAACTAAAACACACCAATCAATCTTTCAAATTGTTTTGTTTGTGAATCTATGTCAATCATCTCTTCTCTCTTTTCACAAAAAGTACAACATTCCAACCATTTGACTTGGTTGCGTTTCGAACTACTTGACTTTGATTCCAACCACTGGGTATGTAGGCTCATGGCTATTATCCTAGTTCAAGTCCCCTTGTAAATAATTTCATTCTCTTTCGTTTACTTTTCTTATTTACTTTTATTTTTCTTCTTGCATATCAATGTTATTTAAGGAGAACTTCTTGCATTGGGATTGTTCCCAAGCTTTTCCTTTGTTTTCTATGTGTGTTTTATGTCTTCGTTTTTTTTTAGTCCATCTTGATGAAGAGCCATCTATTTTGCATGCTGAAATTCTGATTTGTTTAAAGCTGAAAATGTGCTTGCAGACTTTGTGCTTTAATCCATATGTTTAGTTGCAAATGGAATGAAAATCACTCTTTTCATATGCTGGAATTCTGGTCTGATGTATAGTTAAACAAAGGCTGTTTTGGTTTTCCATCGAGTTAAAAACCACTTTGAGATTATAAAAATTTAGCTTTGATGTAAGGCTGTTTTGCTTTTGCTTTTAGTTTTCATGGGATAAATCCACTTTGAAGTGCGAAAATTTAGTTTTGATGTGTGGATAAATAACTGCTGCTTTGACATTTGTCTTTTCATGGGTTAAAAGCCAATTTGTAAATGAAAAAAATTCTGATTTGATGAAATGCTGTTTTGGCTTTATTTTCTATGGGATATAATCACTTTGAATGTTAACATTTTCAGATTTGTTTTGTGAATAAATAATCACTGTTTAGCCCATGATTTTCATGGATTACAAGGGTACTTTGGATGCTAAAAAATCATATTTGTTATGTAGATGAATTAGTGCTGTTTTAGCTACAGTTTTCATGGGTAAAAGGTGTGTTCTCTTGTCAAAGCGATGGTTTGATGTTGCTGTTATGGTCCTTACTTTCTACTGTAATTTTCATGGAGAATCTTTCATTTAAGTGCTGAAATCATGTTTTCAAATGTTATCTCTAGTTTCATCATTAGTTCTTGATCAACAATTTACTAACTCCTTCAAGTGACATGCAGGTTGCAAAGCAGAGTTGAGAACTAAATGATAGCATCTCATACAAAATTCAATTACACTCATCTCTATCTATTCACCCAGAAAATCATATCCATTCCTCTCGCATTTCGGTGTGCAAGCACCTCTTCATTTGTGGAACAGTGGAAACCTGATGCTAGATACGATGACAAAGACCCAGATGAAAGCATCTCTAATAGGACTTACTGGACCAAAAAAATTCACAGACTCTGCGTCAAGGACCGCAAGGTTGATGACGCGCTTCGCCTACTTCACCGCCTCACCCTTCACGGTTTCCATCCTGACTCCCTCAATCTTAGCAGCATCATTCATGCGCTATGCGATTCCAATCGCTTCTCCGAAGCCCATCACCGGCTCTCTCTGTTCATCACTTCCAATTGTGTTCCTGATGAGCGGACTTGCAATGTGCTTGTTGCTAGGTTACTCGATTCTCGAAGCCCACATAGCACGTTGCTTGTGATTTATCATTTGATTGGTGCCAAGCCCGAGTTTGTACCCTCTTTGGTTAATTATAATCGTTTGATGGATCAGCTTTGCTCTATTTCACAACCAAGTCGAGCTCACAGATTGTTTTTTGATATGAAGGGTAGAGGGCACATGCCAAATACTGTTTCGTACACCACACTCATTAATGGGTATTGCAGGATCGGAGAACTTAAGGATGCACAGAAGGTGTTTGATGAAATGAGTGAGGATGGTGTGGCACCAAATTCTCTGACGTACAGTGTCATGATTCGTGGCATTCTTCAGAAGCGAGATCTTGAAGGTGGGAGGGAAATGATGTCCAAGTTGTGGGAGAGAATGAGTAATGATAAAGACCAGGCAGTGAAGAGTGCTGCCTTTGCGAATCTCATTGATTCTTTGTGTAGAGAAGGGTTTTTTAATGAAGTGTTTAGCATTGCAGAAGATTTGCCACAAGGGAATGGTGTATGCGAGGAAGTTGCTTATGGCCAGATGATAGATTCCCTTTGTAAAGTGGGAAGATATCATGGTGCCTCTAGGATTGTTTATATAATGAAGGGGAGAGGTTTTGTTCCAAGCAAGGCATCATATAATTATATCATACATGGCCTTAGCAAGGAAGGTGGTTGCATGAGGGCTTATCAATTGGTAGAAGAAGGAACTGAATTTGGGTTCTTGCTATCTGAGTATACTTATAAGGTATTAGTGGAAGCTCTTTGCCAGGAGTTGGATATAGAAAAGGCAAGGGTAGTTCTTAGATTAATGCTGAATCGAGATGGTGTGGACAAAACCAGAATTTACAACATATATTTAAGGGCTCTTTGTCTTGTGGATAATCCAACTGAACTTTTGAATGTACTCGTATATATGCTTGAGAGTCAATGTCAGGTAGATGTTATCACTCTCAACACAGTTATCAATGGGTTTTGCAAGATGGGGAGGATCGATGAAGCTTTGAAGGTATTGCATGACATGTTGATGGGTAAATTTTCTGCTCCTGATGTTGTGACCTTCACTACAATAATATCTGGTTTATTGAATGTTGGAAAAGTTGATGAAGCTTTTGATCTATTGGAAAGATTAATGCCTGAAAGAGGTTTAAGGCCTGAAGTTGTGACATATAATGCTGTTCTTCGAGCCTTATTCAAACATCATAGAGCGAATGATGCATTAAGGATTTTTAATACTATGTTAAGTGATGGAATTGCTGCCAACCATGCCACTTATGCAATCATAGTAGACGGCCTATGTGAATCTAACCAAATAGATGAGGCAAAGAGTTTTTGGCACAATGTTATCTGGCCGTCACAGATTCATGATGATTTTGTTTATTCAGCAATTTTGAAAGGGCTCTGCCGCTCTGGCCATTTTAATGAGGCTTGTCATTTTTTGTATGAACTGGTGGATTCTGGAGTCTCTCCAAATATATTTAGCTATAATATACTGATTGACAGTGCTTGCAACCTAGGATTGAAGAAAGAAGCTTACCAAATTGTAGGGGAGATGAAAAAGAATGGATTGACCCCTGATCCTGTAACATGGAGGATTCTTAACAAGTTACATGGCCAAGTGAAGAAGCACAATTATCCTGAAGATTCTACCGAAGTTACGGACGAGGAAGTACAGTCAAGAGCAGGAGCAAATCTGAATTAGCTATTGGTCAAAGGATATATCCTGTATAATAGAAAAGCACTAAACAGGTAAAACCAGAGATAACCATGAAGATTGTTGATTAAACACTGCCAATAAAGGATCTGCATATCTGATGAGATAATGTTACCTTTGACACACAGTTGAAAGAGATTGTGAAAATTCGAAGTGGAATTTGTTTAATGTTACTTGCATGACAGGCTTTATGTGCTATGAGAACACAAGCAAAGCAACCATTTCATATTTTGAATTCTGCAAAATTGGTAGTCTACCTGATAATCCTTTGACGGTAAATTTTAATGGTATAAACTTTGAGGAAATTAAAATTTACTTTGATGTATTGTGCCTACATTTAATTATATTGCGTTGAAGCTTCGATGGTATTATGTTGAAATTTAATGGAGTTTTGCTGAAATTGATGGTACTGTGTTGAAACTTTGATGATATTGTGCATTATTTTAATGGTTGTGTGCTGAAATTTTAATGGTATAAACTTTGATGAAATTGTGATTTACTTTGATGTATTGTGCTTGAATTTAATCATATTGTGTTAAAGTTTTGATTTTGATGGTATTTTGTTCAAAACGAGAGTATATGACCCCATTTGCAAGCAAGATGGATAAGAAGATGGCCTTTTGAATTCTATTCTAGAGCAGCTGGAGTAGATTTGGAGCTGCATAATGAAGTGGAGTTCCTCCATACCCATCTTTTAAATACATCATTAGATATTATGATATTTTCTTCACCATCTCTTTCAATAAAATTTGTAAATAAAAGAATAAAAAGAGATGTCATGAACATGTATAATGTATGACTCTTCACCATCATTAGACTTGATCACTTGTTAGGTTCATTAAAAAAATGTATGTTTTTGTTGCAACTTTTTCACTTGCTGAATTGAGCCTTTGTGTCGACAATTTTATTTATTCAGTTTCAGTGACATGTTTTTGTTGTCACTAAAGGTAAATCAGTCATAAGACTTTCAGTGACGATAGGTGACAGCTTTTTGTTGCCATTAAAGACCTCTTATGGTAACATTGTAACTTTTGGTGATAACTTCAAAATCGGCATTATTAAAAAAAAAAAAATTTGTAGTGGGTGGGAACAAACTTGAGTTTCAAAATTCTAACTCACGAAGTAGCTAAAAATAACACCAAAAGTATCAACTATTGATCGATTGTTTTTGGTGTTATCTTCTTCCTTATCCTCATCGTCATCAACAAAGCATTAATAGAAAAGAGGGTTATAACATTAGTTTAGACGGTTCTAAAAGTACTAAAAACTGTTAGTAATATTTATATTAACAATTATATCAATTGTTAGTATACATTTATTTTATAGCAGCAAATTCCATAACTGCTATTATAGAATCAATATAATTGCTAGTATAGAAGAAATTTGTAGTAACAAATAAAACATTGTTGGTATAAGTTTTAAGAAAACTGTTGCTATAAACCCAAAAAAGCTCCTGCTATCTTATAATATTCTAATAATCATAATATATACAAATATTAATATAAATACAATGAGATTGTAAGGAAGCAAAAAAAAAAAAAAAGAGTAAGATATATCAAAATTGATATTGCAAATTTTCAAATCTATTTAGTATAAGAATAAATCAAAGTTTTGTAATCACAACTATCCATTTCACATTATTTCTAATATATCCAAAAAAACAGATAGACACGTGATATAGAAATATTAAGTAAAATGTCTATTGAGATTGACCTTTTCTACAAATCTCTAAGTCTCCAATTCTTGTGCCTTCTCTTCAAATTTTTAGTTTTGCACCTATTAAGATTTAAGAAGGCAAAAAAATATGAATCCATTATAATCAATCACTAGGGAATAAATTTGGTATATTAAGAAAGAGAAGTCAAAATCACGACAATAGTCATTATAGGAATTAGAAAATTCTAAAGTGCCTCGAGACCAAAACCAAGGCCATAAGCATACATACATACATACATATCAATCCTACTAGTACTCAAAGGACTAGGACCTCTAACCTTTTATGAGATAAAACAAAAGCAAAAGTTGGGGGACGAAATAAATCTAACAATTTACTTATTTTCAAAACTACAATAACATTACAAATTAACATTAGGGAGGGGTTGTCAAATTTATCAAATCTAACAACGCTTCCGCTTAAATTTGGAGAAAGAAAAATCAACTGCGAGGGAGAGAAAGAAAAGTGAAGAGCAATTCCAAAGAGAGACAACGACTCTTCCTGATTTGTCTAAATTAACTTGGACGAATTATTTATGTTAATTTCTTAATTACAGAGAATTTAATTCAGTATTCAATAGTTTGTTAGCTTAAATTAACAATATCGTCTATTAACTTTTTATAATTCTATTAATTAAAAAACTAAATTGATTGAAAATTGACTTTTCAAAAATCAAATTGGGATATACATTTTATCTTTTGGAATTAAATGAAAAAAAAGCATTTTTTTAAGAATTAAATGGTTAATTTTCTCATATTTCTATAATATCATACTGAAGTTATCATTTTCTTGACTCTTGACCAACGTTTCTATCATAAATGTCGCTTACTTGACCTAGCTCAAGTGATGAACAATGAATCTAACCATAATTTTAATCTTGGAATACATTCAAAACTATTTCTCTATAAATTATATTCCTCTTGAAAGATTAAAAATCTAACCTTGAGTAAATTATATCTATGTCAAAATTATAGTCCTCTACCTTCTTAGATTAAAAATATACAGTAATACGACCAACGAGGGTTAGGTCTAATAAAAGTGACTAATTCCTCGTAATGTGATGAGCTTAAGTTCAAATTTTTGTTGACGGAGGTGTTCACATTTAGTGTTCAACAGTACCTCAAACAAGATTGTTTCTAATAAAAAGATACCTATAAGAAACCAATAAAAATCTATGCCATTTATTTGATTATGATATCATTAATGTTAATATTAATCTTTCTAATAATTTTATAATTTACTGGAATTATAATTTTTGTTCAATTTACTACTCCATTATAATTTATTTTGATAAAAAATAATAATAAATTCATTTCATATTAAATTTAAAAATACATATTAATTAAATAAATAATAGAAATAAAATTATTTTAGTGGGAGATTAATTTTTTTATTTCTTAAAAAATGAAATGTAAAGTTTTAAAATAAATGAAAAAAAATGTAATTTCTCATATGACTCTGCTAATAAAATTATCAAATTATCAATGGTCAGGTAGCTCACAATGATACCTACCGACCCACTTTGGAAGGATTGAAATGAGTTTCAAATAAACAAAGCCATTTTCCATTTTCTCTTGAACCTATTTTACTTTGAAGACTCTATTTTTTAAATATTAAAAAAGATCCAAAGCTATTTTCCATTTTCTCTAATAAGTGATTACCAAGGAAGAAGACACTGAATTTCCTAAACAATAATAAAATTAATATTTATCTCTTATTCTCATGTACAACAATAAAATTCTCCAAAACAAATCAAGATTTAAAAACCAACACAAATAAATCAAAACACCTATGTATATATATATATCACAACTAGATCTCTAACTAAACCAACTTCATCATCAACCTCCACTTCTCCATCTAGATTTCTTCTTGTTAGCCTTTACCCAAATCAATACTTTCATCACAGTCACAATCACAATATCAGTGTGTGAGAGTGATCTCACTCTCACATGCAGATCCTTCATCTGAGAAAACCATTCGAGTTCAGATCCTCTGAAGTACAAATTTTGTAAAATATCGAACTACGTTGTTTTTATACATTATCAAACTTAAATGCTTTATAAAATTTGAACTTTAGAAGATCTGTTCTCTGATCGATCGATTGCTTCTCATCGGTAAATCTGGTGATTCATTCATCATATTCAGAGTGATTCATTATTGTTGTGCCATGACACAACAATATCTTGAAGCCCAAGCTTCCAATCTTGCCAATGAAATTGTTCAAACTCCAAACCACCATCCATCACTTTCACTGCCACCAAAAGCAATTTAGGAACAATCTCCAAGACTTCAATGACCAAAATGACCTTCCCTTTCCCTAACCCAATTGCTCCATTCTTTGCAATCTCAACTCTGAACCCCAAAACCCCACCTATCTCCTTCACTCTCTCTTCCACTACTTCCAACGACGCCTGAGATGTGAACCTCTTCTCACTCATCCTCTTCCCATCCGACGTCGTTTCAAACAACCCGCTCAAATCCAAACCCGACGACATCGATATTATGTCAAACGCGTTCACACCCGAACCCATTGTCTCCTCTTTCTTGTACCACTTCGCGTTCGGACCCGACTCGAATACGCTCTCCTCGGGTCGGATCTTCAGCGATTTCTTGAACCACGAGTTTTGGAAGAGGGATTCGAGGCTCATCCGGGTCTTCGGGTTCGGGTCGAGTAACCGGTGGATCACGAATCGCGCCGGCTTGGAGATCCACTCCGGGAACTGGTAATCCCGGCGGCTGATCTTTTTGCACATGTCCGGGATGTTGGCGTCGGAGAAGGGGAGGTATCCGGCGAGTAGAACGTAGAGGATGAGGCCGCAGGACCACGCGTCGGCTTTGGAGCCGTCGTAGCTGCGCCGGCAGAGGATCTCCGGCGCCGTGTAAGCCGGCGTGCCGCAAGCCGTGTGGAGCAAGCCGTTTTTGAGCTGCTCGGGCAAGGCGGAGAGCCCGAAGTCGGAGACCTTGAGATTCCCCTCGCTGTCCAGCAGGAGATTCTGCGGCTTGACGTCGCGGTGAGCGACGCCGTTTCGGTGGCAGAAGCACATCGCGGAGACCAATTGCTGGAAGTAGCGCCTCGCCACCGGCTCCGTCATCTTCCCCTTGCGCGAGATCCTCGAGAAGAGCTCTCCGCCGGCGGCGAACTCCACGATGAGGTAGATCTTGGTCTTCGTCGCCATCACTTCTTGGATTCGGAGGATGTTCGGGTGATCCTGAAGGCGACGCATAGCGTCCACTTCGCGGATGATTCGAGGCTCCATGGCGGCGTCGGTTTTGGACTTGTCGATGATCTTAACGGCCACGGTGCTTCCATCGATTAACGATCGAGCTTGATAAACCTTCGCGAAGCTACCTCGACCTAAAAAACGAGTTAGGTGATACTTGCCGAGGATGGTGGTGCCGGTGGTGGCGGCGGCGGGGGACGGCGGAGGGGTCCGTGATTCCATGGGAGAGTGGGTTGGGAAGGGAGAAGGTGGAAGTGGAGATAGCAACCCACAGAGTGTCACGGGACAAAAGGTGTGTTTGGGGAGAAATGGTTATAAATAGCCAATTTCTATGGGCACAAGAATGAATGAATACTAGTTGGCTTCCACTTCAATTTGTTAAAAGCGAGTGGTCTTCGTCCGATCTTGCGAATTACTATAATGCCCTTATGTTTTGTCTTTTGGACCTATAAGTCCATCCTATTCCTCCCACCACTTGATCTTTTGATCTGTTGATCACTGCCATTTTCTATAATTAATTCACATTTTCAAATGTATTATTTTTTTTCTTAAATTACTATAAAAAAATATAATAATTGACATACATTTTTTTTTTATATTTAGAATAAAATAAATAATCCTACCATTTATTACCTTCCTTTTTTTTTTGAATTGTAGTGGTAATTTAAAATTTTTAGTTATTCCTATCTTATATTGTCTGTAATTTTTTTTAACGAAAAATAGTTTAATTGTGTTGTTGTTTTACTAAGTCGGCGGAACCTACTAGCATGTTCCTTTTTCTAGCTGTGATTACGCATTCAAAAACAAAATCGCTTAAAATACTGTTTTAAGAATATTTAAATAAAATATTAAAAATACTATTTTAAGAATCCGAAGTAAAAATACTGGGTTCACTCGTGAGTGAGAATTTGAATTTTTCATGAATTTATTCAAAATTTCATATGGTAAACATCCTTTTCTAACACTTAAGGTTTATTTGAGTATTTGTGAATGAGTAAAATTATTTACGATTTAAATTTGTACAGTAATTCTTTAAATTAGATCCTGTTAATCTCTAATATATTATTGATGTTTTACTCGATAATATTTAGAAATACCTTTCTACTATGTGTTAACCGAAAAGAAAAGTAGGAATTTATATTTAAGTATTTGAAGAAAAAAATCACCTGAGTGTAGTTAGTTAGGTAAAAAGTTTCCAATCGAGATGCGTTGTGTGTAAACGATTTCTTGTTGAAGAATAGGTTTAACAAAAGGAATCTAAATGGGATCTTCCATTTTATTAAGAAAAAGTATTATTTGTAGTAACTACTAAGATTTTGCTCTTATACCAATTTTGCCCTTCATTAAGAAAAATGTGGTGAAGATCCCCAAAGAGAGGCATGATTCATTCCACTGAATCGGTAGTATAGTTTATAAACAAGGGTTTTTGTTATGGTAGTGTTTGGTAGCCGGTAAGTGTTTTAATGAGAAATGAAAGTAGAAATAACTGATAAAAAACATGTTTGGTATGCAGGGAAATAGAGGTGGAATGCAAAAGTAATATTGTTTGGTATGGTGAAAAGAAGATAGGGAAATAGAATATAAAAGTATGAAAAATCTTTTTTGCCCTTACTTTTTTAAAAGCTATAAATTTAAGGAAACAAAATATTATATAATTAGAGAATTAAAATTAAAAAACCTGTATTCTTAGAAAATTAAACTAAAAATAGAGTATTAATCTAGTCAAAGAAATTATTTAGAATAAATTATCTTTTTGGTCATTAAAAATATGTATTTATCTCAGTTTAATCCTCGAAAGTTTAAAATGTCAAATTTAATCTCTAAAAGATGTAATTTGTCTTGATTTAGTCCATAAAAGATAAAAATATCAAATTAGTCACGGAAAGAAGTAATTGATCTCAATTTAGCCCCTATAAAACATTATTAGCATAACAGAATATTTTTTAAGGACTAAATTAAAACAAATTATATTTTTCTTGAACTAAATTTGATGTTTTTATTTTTAAGAACTAAATTGAGATAAACTCTACTTAAAATAGTAATTTACTACTTATAAAAAAATAGTAATTTACTAAAAAAATCTAAGCAAAAAAAGTGACATGTATATGCAAGTAATAAAGAGGGTGATAAGGAGAGTTAGATCTTAAATTAAAGAGAGCCTACATATCATCATATCAATTCATTCATTCGTCAAAGTAGCCTTTCACTTTTACACGCAAAGCAAGTTGGTCCTAAAATATCTATATAGCTCACCAAAAACGTAAAAAGGGTAGAAATGGACAATAATAAAAGTTTGGTCAGATTATTATTTTAGTCTTCAACGTTTGCACGAAGTTTAATATTGGTCCTCAATGTTTCAAAAAGTTACTTTGGATCCTCAACATTTTTTTTTTGTCAAAATTAGTCCTCTAGCGTAACTCCGTCTGGTTTTGTCGTTAAATGCTGACGTGGAAGGCTTATGTGGCACACTCTCTCTCCTACATGCCATATTTAAATGACATGAAAAACGACACTGTTTTGATTCATCTTCCATTCCCTCACATATAACAAAATAACGTCGTTTTGCTAAGTTGAAGTGATAGAGGGTGCAATGTCATTTAAATATTACACTTAGTAGAGAAGGTGTGCCATATAAGGCTTCCACGTCAGCATTTAACGACAAAACCAGACGAAGTTACGCTAGAGGACCAATTTTGATAAAAAAAATGTTGAGGACCTAAAATAACTTTTTGAAACGTTGAGGATCAATATCAAACTTCGTGCAAACGTTGAGGATCAAAATAGTAATTTGGCCACAAAAGTTTAAGCTAACTTTTTGGGATAAAAGTTCAATGGTACCGTACCACTGAATCCCTCCAATCATGTAATGCCATTTGTTAATATTAATAAAAACTCAAATTAATTATGGTTCACCTTGAATGGTTTAGGGACCAACTGATTGAAAGGATGTACTGAAGTTCAGTATTACCGTACCATTGAACATCTCCTCAACTTTTTGTAAAAGCATTTTAAGAATTAATTAAAGATGGGTGATTAATGATATTATTATATGCTTTAAGTGGCGACAACACTAACCTTAAACGTAAAAGTCACACTCACACGCCTTCTTTCATTACCGTTCGTTGCTTTATTATAATTTTGTGTTTTCTATTTATGTATTTCTTTTATTAAAGAAAAAACTTCTATTGGACTATTGAGTATTAGTTATCAATATCACACTCCTAACAATAATTCAAATCTTAATTCATGTGAAATAGTACTAACTCCTTTTATTGTACTTAAGTAAATTAATAATTTAGTAAGATGTATAATCTTTCAATTTATATCTAGAATATAAAATGTCTAAATTAATAGTTTCTGAAAAATTAATTCCTAATAATAAATTTGGTCATTTGATTAATACGAAAAATAACTCCGCTTATGTTTGCATAGCCGGTCCCAAGCCCGGATAAAGGAGGAGGATTGTGTTAGGTAGTCGACAGCCAACGTAAAAACTCTGTCGAATCTTCATGAATATGAATCAACGACGTAAACATGTTATAGCCGACCCTACCTAGTAGGAAAAGGCTTTGATTGTTGTTGTTGTTGATTAATACAAAAATAAAAAAAAATTAATTGACAGTATTATTAATGAATGTTAACTTAATTGATTGTTTAATAATAAATTAGATTTTAGTCAATAATATATAAATAAATAAAACAAATTTCATTTACAAATTAAACACTATAAAAAAATACACTCCTTGTATTTTTTGTGTAGTTAATTAGTAAATCTAATGTGTTTTATTTTACACATTAACAAAAATATTCTTAATAAATCATTATTGGAATGATAAATCCATATAGAGAATAGATTTGACCTAACTAGGTAAATAACTAAGAACTTACATACTCTTGTAGATGGATTAAAGTGATCAGCGTAGTTCGAGATGTTTACATCCACAGTGACCATAGTTGAGAGAGATCTACCTAAGTAGATTCATCGTGCGTAGCTAAGACGATTGTCTGTGCTATGTCACAAAGAAGGAGAGTTGCGAGAGCTAAGGGACAATTAGACGACCTAGTAATATTAAGTGTGTCAAGTGTCAACTAGTTGCTTGTACGTAATATAATATACCTAACGTATGTACCTAGGGTACGGTTAGACAAGAAGGCATATTTATTATTGGTTGTGGGGACAGCCTTAGGCCGTTGGCTTAGTCCAGATTAGCATCTTGTAATCCATATGAGACTGTCTAAATTCCTTGGTGAGCAAGGCCCACAATGAGCGTTACGTTGACCCATTTTACAGTTGGAGTCAACTGTGATATTATCAATTTTGTTTATATTTTTTATTTGAACAAAATTTAATATTTAACTATTAGTTAGCATACATGTCCATTTTTTTTTGATTTTTTTTCCTCAAAAAAAAAAAATATTACCATCAGTTAACTTTTTATACATCAGTCATATTAATTAAAGGCAATGTTTTTAAAATCGGACCGGTCATTGAACCGGTCGAGGCACTGGTTCACGGTTCAATGGTCGAACCGTGGTCGAACCGGTGGCATTTAAAATATATATTTTTAATTAAATATTCTAAAATATATCATAAAAAATTATATACTTCATAATTATATGTTTCCATCTCGATCTAAACATGATAAGAAATGGAACAAGTTTTAAATTATCACAATATCATATTAAACTCTTCAAATAAGTTCAAGGATCAACATATTTAAGTCTCAAGTCTTATCACAAACCAAACAATAAATATTAAAATAGAACAATCCTTACAACTACAAGTCACAACAAATTCTCAATAAATACTAAATCATAAACCAAAAAAAAAATTAAAAAAAAAGGGAAAACCGGTCAAACCGTTTAAACCACCGGTTCTGACCGGTTTGGACGGTTCTTGACCGATTTTTCCGGTTATTGACCAGTTTTATATCTGACCGGTTCTTTGGTTATTCCGGACCGGACTGGCAGCCGGTTTTCCGGTTTTCCGGTCCGGTTCTGAGAACAGTGATTAAAGGATCAAAATGTTGGGAGTTGAACTAACGTGTGGCTAGTCCAAGTGGTAAGCGACTTAGTATCGGTTAAGCAATGTCCTGAGTTTAGGACCTTGTGAATGCAGCTATTATCATCGTTGGGAGACTCTCCTACCATAGCCAGATGCGCGATGCAGGTTGGATCCAGATTAGTCGAGACACTGCTTCGAACATCGGACAGACAAAAAAAATATTGGGAATTGATATTTCAAAGACTAATCTCATAAAACATCATTTTTCAGATATTAAATCATTAATTTACTTGTGTTTTTGGGTTTGATTTTGCTTTTTGTTCTCATTTGGGTTGTTGATTTGGTTAAGAACGAAATCCCAAGGATCTTTCCTTTAAACGTGTGACAATCTGGAATCACATATATATTGGTGAGTGCTAATCATTATTAATTATTATAATTCATACATTGTTACTTTTAGTTTTGCTAGCTAGCATGCAAGTGGGTCCTTAAATTAGATGTTGGTACTAGTCAAGGAATATATTTAATTCACTAATTGACTTTGTAATAAGTACGTTAGTGTCCTAGAGATTAAAATAATTAAACAAGTGTGTATATATATATATGATAATTATTTAATGTTCATTTATCTAACTATGCATAAAATAGAGTGGTTAGTTAGCATTATTTTTGCTATTTCATTTTTTCAATTTGAAAATTGAAGCTCTTAAAATTTAATTTATAAAAAAAAAAGCACAATTCTAATGATAAATGTGAAAAAAGCAATGTTTTTAAAACTGGACCGGTCATTGAACCGGTCGAGGCACTGGTTCACGGTTCAATGGTCGAACCGTGGTCGAACCGGTGGCATTTAAAATATATATTGTTAATTAAATATACTAAAATATATCATAAAAAAATTATATACTTCATAATTATATGTTTCCATCTCGATCTAAACATGATAAGAAATAGAACAAGTTGCAAATTACTACAGTATCATATTAAACTCTTCAAGTAAGTTTAAGGATCAACATATTTAAGTCTCAAATCTTATCACAAACCAAACAATAAATACTAAAATAGAACAATCCTTACAACTACAAGTCACAACAAATTTTCAATAAATATTAAATCATAAACAACACAATTTTTTTTTTTTTAAAAAAACCGGTCGAACCGTCTAAACCATCGGTTCTGACCGATTTTATACCTGACCGGTTCATTGGTTATTCCGGACCGGACTGGCAGCCGGTTTTCCGGTCCAACCGGCCGGTCCGGTTCGGTTTTCAAAACAATGGAAAAAAGGGGAAAATATAGTAACAACAACAATTAATTAGAAATATCAATTAAGATTCTTTAATGTAAAAGAATAAAAAAAAATAAACACACAATCCAAATATACTACATATTATATTATATTTCATTAGTACTAACAACATATTTATTAGTACGGTAATATTATTAAACTTAGTATATTTTTTCAATCAGTTAGTTCCTCTAATTTATTTTGTCTATATTAATGTAAGTTTATATTAATAATAACAAATGATATTATATAATTGGGAGAAAGATGTATCGAAGTTCAGTGTTATTGCAATAATATTAAACTTTTATTCTATATGTTAGATTTTGGGGCCAAATATCTGTCCATGGGGGAGTCTGATTGAGTCGTGTGATGAGCCGTTGGAAAGATCACGAAGAGACGCCGAGAAGAAATGCTGCCAGCTCTCCTGATAGTGGGACAAAAATTTTTAGAGGTGGGCCCACCCTTTTCCTCCTCTTTTCCCTCTTATAAGAAGCCTACCAAACGTACCCTTATTCTCATTCACTCCTCTTTTCTCCTTACTAAACACAACAATAGTATTATTTCTCTATCTCTCTCTCTTTAATTTGAGTCGTCATTTTTCTACGCATCCGTCGTGGATATGACTCCATCTCTTGTAGAAAAAGTCTTCTGTTTGATATGATCATTTTCGGAGTTCGTTGTTTGGTGGTCATGGTGGAGCAGACTGACAAGATTCGAAGTTTTAATAATAATGTTCAAGTTAGTAGCTTCCACAATATTTTATATTTGTCTGAATTTATTTTAGTGTTTTTTTTTCGGATCCCTATGTTCACTATATATATATATATATATATAGTTAATAAATTTTCCTTTGGCCATCAACCATGTGTGTGGGTGTACGTAGCATTTAGTAAGAAGATGGAAAGAATTGACTATTTAATGAACGTGAATGAAAATATGTGTTTAAAAATAATAATGTAGTAATTTTCATAGACTTCTATTTGGCAATGCATTACTATTATTATTAGTGTTACGTTATTATTCAAAATTGGCCAATCAGCTATCGCTTTTGTGAGCTGCCTTGTCAATTCCCACTTCTTAATTAGTCGCACTAAAAGTATAAAAGTCCACTTAATATTTTAAATTTTTTTCGTATTAAAATATTTTTTTGGCAACTTAATTAAGCACGAGCATATATATATATATATATATATATATATATATATATATATATATATATATCTTCTCAGAAATTTTTTATACGATGCATGTGTGCATTTCAGCCAGGTTTATTAAAAAAGAATACTAATATAAATGTCACATACTAGCTAGCTAATACTCATCACTTGTAAAAATTAATCATTTTAATTTATAATTAACCTTTTTAAATTTTTATTATTATCTAATTATTTATTTATATTGTAAGAATAAAATTTATTATTTACCACATAAAATTATTCAAAATATATGTATTTATATTAATTTTTTATATATTTTTTAATGTTTGACGAAGTGACCTATATACCAACAACCTACCCTTAACATGTACACACTAAATAGACCAACTCGTTTAATCTCATTTTTAAATAATCATATTTTTCAATTTCTAGCAGTCCAATTAATGGATAAAAACATTTCAACTCGATCGAGCGATGTTTAAATACTTAAACTCGATTTATTTACTTAAATAAACTTTTCCTTATATTAAAACTCGTTCATTTAATAAATAAATCGGACCTACTAAACTAACTCAAACCGGTTTTAAAAGAATTTATGAAAAATTGACAACATTGCACACGTATTCTTATAAAATTGACAAATTTATAGTACTTATTTTAAAAGAATTTATGAAAAAGAAAATGTTGTGTTTAAAATTTGAATAATTGAGAAGGGAGGATGTTAGTTAGAGGCAAGAGCGTTAGTTGTCTTCTCTTATGCGTTTGATGGCTTCGTTATTGTCGTTTTTAGGCGACGCGTGGCATGGCTTTGGCCGTCAAACACAAAACCAACTGTTCGTTCCATAGACAAAAACGACACTCATGATTGGAATGTTTTAGAATCAATAAGCTTTTTTTTTTTCTCGATTTTTTAGACATTGTTTCGATTAATTTGAATTTAATTTGTATTGTGTATTTGGATATAATAAAAAAAATCTTTTTACAAAAATAATTGCATGTATATACAAGATTTTGAATTCGAAATTTTACTCAAATAATACAAAATTATTTACCACTTAGAACAACTTATTAATAAGTATAAATGAGGGAATTAGGGGGGAGAATTTAGAAGGAGATCCATTGAGAAAGAAATGTATGGTATAGTAAGATCCAATGTATATATGAAATGTCTCCATCATATTCCCCAAACGTATAGGAGCCAAAGAGACAGTGAAGAAGACATGGTTGGAAATTAGGCATATATCTATATATATATATAATTTTATTGATTGGTTGAAGTGGTAGATACTTCATTCTCATTAGGTAAAGTCTTAAGTTCGAGTCTTGTATATAGAAAAATCTCTGCTGAGAGAGCTCTACTCTCGTTTTGAGACCTCAGCTAGCTCGAACAAGATTGTCTCCAATGAAAAAATATCTGTGAGAAACAAAATATATATATATATATATATATATATATATATATATATATATATATATTGGCAACGCTTACTTCTCTCTCTTCTATGTATCTTGGAGAATGGATCATATGCTGTACACTATAAAAAAATAAGGAGAGAGAGTGCGATACATAGTAAGTCCTATATATGGGTCCTACTTATGTGTCGCTCTCTCTTCTTACTTTTTTATATTGTACAGCGTATGATCCATTTTTTTTTTTTTTGTATCTTTTGCTGCTTTCACCTACCAATCCACCTCTCGTCACACCTCACACCTCACATCTCATATCATACTTGGCTGGCGCAGCCTACCATTTCAGAATCTACTCTTTTTTCTTCTTCCTACTTCATATATATATATATATAATTTTGGCCAATGACGACTATATATATATTTGACCATTTTCATATATTCTTCACTACTACCACGCTTTATTCAAATTACTATAATGCCCACCACGCCTTCTTTGATCCATGAAAAAAATTTATTTTTTAGTCTTTGAAATATTGATTAACTTATGATTTAAATTTTTAAAAATTAAAATAAACGATTTGATTTTTGAAAAGTTATTATCATCAATTATTTAGTCTTCGAGAAGTTAGCTGATAATTTCTTAGATGATATGGCCATTAAATATTGTTGTGGTATTGTTAAATGTCACGTTTTTGTTGTAAAGTTGAATTGTCTTATTATCTTATAATAATAATTAAAAGATGAGAAAAATTTTATTATTTTTTGTACAATTACGTACTCATTGAATCGTTTTAGGGTTTCAAGATGATGCGGACAAGTGAAGAAGATTGAGGGAGAACCATCTAGATGCTGAAGAAAACATAGCTTTCAACCCCAAAAAATCGAAATTTTGACTTGCCCTAATTGTGCCTCTCTATCACCAAAATGGGCATAGTCTTCTGATCTGGGTTGTTTTGTGCGCATTCTGATCGATTTGTTCAGAAGCAAAATGCTTATGTGAAAACGGTGCCATATCAACATTTTTAATCGTCTATTTCGATTTTTTTAGAGATAAAATCATAGGTTGATCAATACTTCAAAATCAAAAATTAAGTTTTTTCCTCTATTAACCTTTTGCCTTGTGCATGACTTTGACCACCATTATTATGTAATAAATAATAGAATAAATTAATAATTTAGTCATTAAAAATGGATATTCTCCTATAAGAAAAAGCATATTCTCTCTTAGTTTAATCTCTTAATTAAAAATAGAATGTGTCAATTTAATTTTTAAAAGATTAATTCTCAACCAATTTAGTCATTTTGATTTATGATGGATAAAAAGTTAACTAATAGTAGCTAGTATTAATGAAGACTAACTAACTATAAAATTTTGAATTGAATTTTATGCAACTAAAAATGTAAATAATACAGTGGTCATCATAGACAAAAAAAAAGATGGAGGCATTTCATTCAATAAGTAATCTATAAAAGAATACATTAGATTTACAAACTATACATAAAAATACAAATAATGCTTTTTCACTGTGTTTGATTTGTAAATTTAATGTGTTTTATTTTTTTATTAAATAAAATCTAATTTATTATTTAACAATCAGTAAATTAGCATACACTAATAATGCTATTAGTTAACTTTTAATCAACCATTTTAATAGATCATAAAAGCAAACTAACACTACAGCAAAACAGTAGATTAACCACGGAATGTAAAAATTCGTGATAAATTAATTAATTTAGCCACGGTTTAGTCATAGAAGAGTTTGTGACAAATATGTGTATGGCTAAATTAAATTAAATATTGGCCACAAATTTGCCACAGAAAAGTTTCGTGGCTAATATTTATGTAACTAATCCGTTCTAAAGTAAGAAAAGTTTGTAAAATTTTATTATTTTGATAGGTATGTTAAATAGTTTGTAACATAAGGATAAGGATGTAAAAAAAGTTTCACATCAAACAAAAAGAAGAAACTTTTTAATATGTTAATAGAATCTGAATAATATATGATTAATTAAATAAAATTAATATATATTAATACGAGAGGTTTATACACACGCAAAAGTATAATATTTAAGTATGATCAAAATATATATCAAGACTTTAGCTTGGAGCTTCAGGCTAGGTTGAAATATCCAATCAAATTTGTCTCAATCCACATTGTTTGATTATTATATTTTTATTAAAATCTCTCAATAATCTTTGATGGACACCACTGGACTAGTCGATTCCTCAAAGGCGGTCGTTCGGTCATCACCTAGCACGACACGCCATATAATATTGTACACTATTCGATTACACTATACACTGCTCGAAAATACTGTACAATCCCCAATGACACTATACACCCGGTAGCTTTAAGCCCCCAATACATCCATCACCATCACTTTAGTCTCCTCATGCACCTCTATATAAACCCATAACCCACCGGAAGTTCCACACGACTTTGCTAACTGAGAAATTCTCTGACTTATATATATACTTGTAACCGAAGACCCTTCCCTTTTATTTGATGTACTACTATTTTGTTGGAACATTGAATTATTTTGCACAAAATAAAAAAGTCTTTGGAAACGCTGAGTCAAATTTCATAGCTGAAATTGTATACATTGAATGCAATGGAGTTTTCACAATTATACGATAAATTACATGTGCAATAACACACATATATATAGAACCTAATTGCACGTATTCACATTAATTAGGAGGAACCCAATTTTATCTTCATTTTTTTAATTTGTTCTAATAAAAATATTATTAATGACATGTTTTAAAATCTTGCTTTCTATTTTAGTTATTGGCAATATATATATATATATATATATATATATATATATATATTTTAATTTGAAAAATTGCAATGATATTCATTTATGCATCACATATCTTATAACTTATATATATCTTATCGTTTCACTATTGTGACTGCATGCTCATCGACTAGTTTAATAATATAATAAGTTGTTAATGTTATAATAATCAAGAAGATACGTAGGCCCACTTGGAAATGAAAAATATTATTTTCACACCTACTTTTTTTCCCATTATTATTTTAATATAAAATTAAAAGATAAAGATGAATGACTAAAAATAGTTAAACATGATTATATTATAAATATATAAAATTAGAAAGTGTTAAAGATGAACATGTGAAATGAAAGTAGTGTGAAGAACAATATTCCAGAAGATATTATTGCTTTAATTTTTGTTTTTCGAAACTTTTTATGTTGTAGCTAGTTGTTATATCAATTTTTTTTAAGAAATGAGAGAGAAATTAAGAAAAAAAGTCATAAATTTTACGTATTGATAAAATATTGTAATTGCGGGGAGATGTGTTTAAAATCGAACCAAATCAATTAAATCGATTTAAATCGAATCAAATCGATGAGAAACCGAATCAAATTGAAAATGATTGATTTGATTAAAATTCTTGAAATTTTTGGTTGGTTTTAATCGAACTATTTTTTTTATATATATTTCTTAATACTTCTACGTCTTAATAATATAAAAATTAAAACATTTCTTATATATTAGTTAGATAGAAGTTATAAGTTAATATTAGAATATATTCATAATTTGTAGATAAAATATTTGATATGATTTTATTAGATTATATAATTAATTGTAAATTTTTTGTAGTATTTATTAATATTTTTATAATCTTGATTAAGCAATATAAAATTAGTTATATAGTATAATATTATAAATATAAACTTTTTAATATTATTATTTTTATGTCATATAAATGTACAAAATGTAAAAAAGTTAACATTATATTTAGTATATGTAAACATTAAAAAAATTAAGTTAGCATCAACCAAAATGATCTAAAAATCGAATCAAATCAACCTTAAAATCGAACCAAACTGACCTTAAAACTTAACCAAACCGACAAGATCCACCAATATTTAAGTAAAGTCGAACCAAATTAGACCTTTAAACATGTCTTAATATATAAATTAAATATGAAAAGAATTAATAACCTTATACAACATATTGCAGCCATATATATATATATATATGTCAGGCGTGAAATTAAAAGTTTTATCTTTGTTTAAGTACGACTGAAATCACTTACGAAGTTAAAAAAAAAATACTTGATTTATTTTAATATATATTCATATAATCATGTTTTTTTTTTTTGTCAATTAGATTACTTCAACCTTATCATCTATGATGCATACGTGTTATTTAATGACAATCGCATTGCTTGAAATTTGAATATAAGTTGCCATTTGTTGTGCAAAGAACATAATATTACATTACCATTATTATTTTTATTTATGACCGGAGTATTTATCAAAGTGAACTTGATGACAAATTCTTTGAGTACTGTAGGATTTACTAATGAAGGCGATCCTCCTAACAAATGACGCACCATTCCATCCCTCCAAAAATCAAATCAGGAAGACGACGATAATTAACAATTACAAATCTTTTACTATTTATGTCATAATGGTATATTACCTTTATTCTGGCTCATTAAATAATATTTATAATTTTATACTCAACCTCATTTTAACTTATTTTTGGTCGACAAAAAAATAAATATTATAATTTTATGTATGATTAATAAAAGACTATTTCATAAAAAAATATGTATAATTTTTGCCTTGAGGACTTGCCAATTTGCCATGGTCTTGGACAAGAATTTAATCTAATCACCTAAATTTTTTTGTAAAATCAAATTTATAAATAGAATTCTTTAAAAAAAATGAGAACATTAATTATAGTGTGTAATTTAAATCTTTTATATATATAACTCTATAGGTTGTAAAGTCCAAATCAATTAGTTTGATTTATACATAATCTCAGTGCATATATATAATGTATATCTCGTGGAAGCATATGAGATAATATATTTTATTTGTACAAAAATCTATTATATAAAATATATATCTTAAGCATATGATACAAAATGAAAATAATTAAATATAATTGTGCTTATTATATTTCTCTTGTAATTAATATCTCAACGCACACAGAATCTCAAATAAAATAATAGCATTTGGTACTTGAAAGTTGTCAACGTGACCACCCCACATTGTTTAAAGCGAATCATAGCAAATTAATAATTAGAATAATATGCACAAGAAATGCAAGAATTGATGATCAAGGCAAAATAATTTTTAATTAAAAAGGAAAAAAAAAGAAAAATATATATTCCGTACGTTTACTATATAATTATTTATACAAGAATTGATGCATGCATGGATCATTATATAACAAAAAAAGAAGTTCTTATTAATTATTTGAAAAATTTTATATGATCTACCAAATTAATGAAATTATAAATGTAATATTAATTACAAAATAAAGGGAAAAAAAATAAAGAAACATCATGTTAGCCAATAGCCATTTTGATTTTTGCAACATTTATGGCACCTTTGGTATCTATTATTCCTTGGCTTTCCGCCTGATCTCTGAGGCACTGTCTCGATTAATTTGAACACGACTCGTATTTTGCATTTGATTATGGTAAGAGAGTCTCCCACCTTTGATATCGATTTTTGATAGATAAACAAATCATCTTATTTCCCTTTTCATTGTGTAAGGGTAAATATGATATTTTATATTTTCATCTTCCATTCTCCTATTTTCTTCTTATCATAAACATTACTCTTGTTACGTTTTAATTTATTTCTCTACATACCAAACACATTTTTTTTATCTTATTGCATTGTCCAATCACTTACTTCATTTTTAACTTTTACTTTCTCTTTCTATCAAACTTACTTTTTTTCCTATCAAATGCTACCTTAATTAGCGCTCTATAATTTTTTTTTTTTTATATATATATATATATATATATATATATATATAATATAAGGTTACATTAATGTATCTAAATTTGAGCTGATTAATGTTTTGGATCATGCTTATTATAAGACATTACCTTTAATAATTTCAATGGTAATGGGGTCGATTAGGCCACTAAATAGAAGGCTATAAGGTGACAGAATTTTCATATCAACATCATTAATTAATGCCCCTCTTGTTTATATATAATAATTATTATAAATAATATATTAAAAGTTTGGTACAAACACTGTTTATATTATATGGTTAATATAATCTAAGATAAGAGTCAAAAGCCATGATTAATACTTTTGATCAAGACCCTCTTGGCTCTCTTTCTCTCCTAGCCGTTAGTATATTTTCATATTAATTAATTACAATGGCTTTATTATTATTTTAATAAACAATTAAATGTATTATAATGGCTATGGCTTTGCTCTAACAAAATATTATATTTTAAACTCGAAAGTGTAATTGAACGGTGGAAACTCATTTATCTCTTTAATTAAATATTAAGAGTTTGATTATTATTTTTAGATATGCGGAGCACTTTTAATTTTTCTGATCAGTCACTCCACTTTTTGAGGTGCATGCAAGTCAATGAATAGATCATCGGTCACTGTGTTTGATGGTAGATACTCTAGTTTCGACGCAAAAAAATAATAATATTTTATAATATAAAATATATGATGTGATCAGGAGATTGAAGAGAAAAAAAAATAGAGATAATAATTAATAAAAAAAGTAGAAAAAAAATTTTCTTATTATTTAATTTAGAGTAAGTAAATTAATAATTTACTCATGTTCTTTGAATTTTATCCCTCAAAATATAAAATATTTCAATTTGGTTCATGAAAATTTCTAGTCAATTTGGTCCTTTCTTGATTAATAAGACAGATGAAATTAAAAATTTATAAACAATTGTATTAATGAAAGTTAACTGACTATTAAGTATTGAATTCAACTAAAAAATATAAACATAATTCATTTTGACAATGTGTGTAAATAAAATATATTAGATTTACAAACTACATATAAAAAAATAAGAACATTATTGCATTTTTTTACCATTTTTAATTTGTAAATATATAATGTGTTTTATTTTTTTAACTATTGAATAAGATCCAATTTATTATTTAAAAATCAATCAACACTCATTAATACTCATGTTAATGAACTTTCCATCATATTAGTCCAATGAGTTAGAAATTGATTTTTTCATGGACTAAATATGGATATTTCATATCTTTCAAGTACTAAATTGAGATATCATACATATTTGAGGAACCAAATCATTAATTTACACTTTAATTTATTATTTTAAAATATGTAATAATTCTTTTATATTATAATTCAAAAAAAAAGATATTAATATTTGTGCATACGAAACCTAATATATATATATGTGTGTGATTCATATAAAATTCTTTGAAAAAAAATTATGACTCACAAATAATATTTGGCTAAAATGTAAAAAAATTTCCTAAATTATAAGTTAGGTGTAGATAATAATTAACCTAGAAATCCTTTGCAATTTGTGCAGAATGACATTATATTCTCCATTAACTTTTCATTCAAAAACTTCAATAGAACAATAATAACATGGTAATAAATTTAAGTTATAGCAAAATATAAAAACTCACTTAAACTTTAGGTCTTGCATGAAAAACAATTCAAATAATTTGATTCATCCGTTAGAGTTTTGGATGAAAAATTTAAGAGAGAGATATAGGTCAATTTCTATAGTTTAAGTAGATTATTTATACATGATATATATATATATATATATATATATATATATATATATATATATATATATATATATATATTCTCAATTTTTTTCAAAAATCAATTTCTTCACCGTAATTTTTGAGAAAATGTGGTTTGACGGATTTGAATTTGTCTAATTTTGTGTGAACACATGTTAACAATTAAGTGACTAAAATTAAAAATAATATAGTTTTTAAAATATTTAAATAATATGATTTTATTTTTTATAAGTGTTCATAAAATTTTTTTATAACTGTTAATTATAATTACACCGACATTTTTATTATTTTTATTAAATTCTTAATATATAAAAAATTCATATATAGATATAAAAAAAAACAAATTCATATATGGATATACCATACCATTTTCTGTGAGTGGACTTATTTAACCCTTAAAAAAGAAGTAAGATTATGCTTTGGATTAATGAGCCTAATCCAATTCTTAACTACAAAAAAATTGAAAGTTTGACACGTTGAATATAAAAAAGTTTGAAGGCAACTTATTTAGTTAAATAAATTTAATATATTAATTAAGGGAAACATATGAAGTGAGATGATTTAAGTTACATAGAGATGTGACTTCCTTTAAATCCTTAGATTAAATTGAATAGATAAGGATTAAAACATTATTTAAAATGTTATGATTCTTACATAATACATTTTAAATTTTACGTAATTATCTGTTACATGTTGAATTTAAAATAAAATTTTAATCTCAACTGTGTTTAATTTAATTTAAATGATTAAATTGATTATTCTTTCATATCTCACATAACTATAGAGTCCTCTCAATTGATATGCTCCATTTGCAAATCAAATCTAAGAACAATCATATATTTTCTACATGAATAAATCTATTTTTTGGTCCTAAAAGATTAACAATTTAAAATTTAGTCATTGAAATATTATAATATACCTTTTAATTTTTTAAAGATGATAGTGAAGCTGTTAATCTTTGTGTCGTTAACTGATAACAGTCTAGATAATGTAGCTTGTTAAATGATTATGTGGTGCCATTAAAATATACTTTGTTAAACGGGAAATAAGTTTTGCTTATTGAAAAAAAAAAGACATCTAAATATTGATTAGTTATATCTTTGCCATTTTTTATTTCCTTTCTTATTCATTATTAAAGTGCTCAGATGATATTTTTTTTGCAACATATATATGTAAGTTAATTTGACATTCAACAAAGTATTTAACGATATTAGATCATCATTTAATATGTCACATCATCATTTAATAGGTTATATTATCTGGGCCGTTAACAATTAATGGCTAAAAAACTCATGCATTCAAAGTTGTTAGGATTTCAATTTTATTAGTAAGATCTTACAATTTTTCTTTATTTATAAAAGTCGATCCCAATCTTAAATAAAATAAAAATCTATTGCACAATATGATGTCAATCTTATATGTCCGATCCAACAATCTAACATATTACATATCTTACAATCTTACTATCCTATATTAAAAACTTACAATTTTTTTAAAATAAAATCAAATATCACAATAATAGTACACACTAATAAAAATAGTTACTAAAATTATCAATATATGGGTCACTATCTTCTTGCAATATGTAGCATTTGAAGTGGGGACAAACATATCTGAAAGCTGGGAGCAAAAAGTGAAGCATATCTCTACCAAAAAAAGAAAAGAAAAAGATGAGCATATTGATATGGCAGAGTTTTTGTCACTTTACCAACCTCTTGAATCTAGTAGAAGGGATTAGTCTCTCACAACGTGATGAACTCAGATTCAAATCTCTATTGGGAGAGGTGTCCATATTTAGTACCGACAGTGCATCAAACAGGATTACTTTCAATAAAAAGATACATGTGAAAAAAAGGGTGAGTCTATGATACAACTTGTTGCATGCATGCAATGTAATTTCCATGTGTCACAATCCTATTAACCGAAATTGCATTGCATGCATGCAACAAGTTACATCATATAAAAAAAAAGAGTTTGTCACTTTTTGAGTTAAAGAGATTCAACATGTAATGCCAGCTGCTTCACTAAAAGCTACAACAACAAAAGATGAACAAAATATCTAATTTCATATCCTTAAGCCAATCCTTCTCTTTTCATTTTTTTAATCTCTAATCCTTTGGATTATATGTGAAGTTTTCTTGGCTTTTCCTCTATTTTCTTTCTCAACGATAAGTAAGGCTTTGTCACGTTCAAACATGGACAAAAAAAAAAAATCTCCAAGTTGAAAGATTTTATGATAAAATATCCTTTCTTATTACTACTATTAAATAGTACGTACCTAAACGTATACATTTTAAAAAGTATATATAATTTTATAATAACTCTTGTAACATAGAAGCAATTAGTGATTGCCAAAATTATTTAGTAAGGACCTTTATCAGTATAGTTTTTTTTTATATATAAATGACTTTGTACTCAATATTATTTAAATGGACAAATAATTTGAAATATTACCATTGTTAATTTTAATTAAATATTTCATTTTTATTTAATTAAATATACAAATATACAACCACGAAAATATCTATGAAATTCCAACATATATATATATATATATATATATATATATATATATATATATATATATATATATATATATATATATATAAAATTTAAAATTACTATATCCAAATACATCAAAATTTCCTAAAAACTTAATTCAGAGTGTGGATTAATTTTGAAAATACATATAGGAAATCAGAAACTCTCCATTGCACTTACAAAGGGCGAAGGTAATTAACGTAATATATTACAGATAATAAAAAGTTTGTGTTAATTCAATTATTATTTATTCGATTTCATTTCTTATCTTTTTGGTTTATGATAAGGATATTTATTAAAATGGATCTGATAATTAATTTTTCGGCTACTACAAGACTTAGGACTTATTTGGTAGGTGAAATGAGTGAATGAATAGGAATGGGAATCAGAATGAGAATGAGAATGTTATGTTAATGTGATGTAAAGGGAATAAAAGTGGATAAAATGACCATTTTATCCTAACATTAAAAGTAGAAATAGAATAAAAGTGGGTAAAAAATTAAGGGCAAAAACATAATTTTATCACATTGCAAAAAGTAAGGTTTGTTTGGTAGAAAGAATATATGAAGGAATGTTAAATTACTAGTTTTTTCCTTCACCAATTATACCAAACAAACACAGCTTTATTATTATTAGAGACTTTTTAGCATACTTTTTCTATGTCTAGTAAAATAAGGTGTTTCATGATTTTCAAAAATATTTTACATTATATTTTATACATACTAAATACACTTTTTATAATTTTTCTCTCTATCTCTCTTCTCACTTTTTTCTATAATACTTTCTTTTATTCTACAGTACTTTATATCCGTGTATTTATATCAAGCGTACCCTAAGTTAGCGATAAATATCTTGATAAGGACAAAAGAAGAAGAGAGCTAGGAAGGTAAGATTGTAGACAACTTGTGGTCGCCACGCCCACATCTTCAATCAAATATCCTTTGACCCCCTTTTAACTTTAAGCCTTCAAGTAGAGTTACAAAAGGATCATCACTGGCAGTATAATGTCAATTTCAGCTTTTCATAGTGCAATTTGAACTTTCAATTGTGACAACCTAACTCACATCTATTACAAGTCCTATTAACATTTCGGCAAATTATATATATACAATATTATTCACAGCTAGCTGAACTTTTGGGAGAATTTGAGTAGTCATGTCTGGTCGGAGGAAAGAATAGGGAAGTGAAGATAATTGTTTGTGATATAAAAAAGAGTGAGATAGAAAAGTTTTATTGCACGTAGATAAAAAGTTTTGTTACTTGATGCAAAAACGAATACTAGTGAGGTGTGAGAAGGTTAAAAATAAATGTTTATTCCATCATTGACAAATTATCAAAAGTAAAACTTTTAAAAGTGAGAACAAAAGTAACATTTTTAACTTATCTTTCATATAATCTAATTCTTTTTTCCTAAATACCAACCCCACTTTCTTTAAATTCTATTCCATTTTTCTCTCGTTTACTTTCACTTCCAATTCACTTTCTTACCAAAACAATTTTTCTTTCAACTAAACGCCACCTAAGTTTTCATTTTTTTTAAAAAATAAAATCTTCACTATACATATGTAATAAAATCTTTGTGGGACAAAAATACCTGTGCTTCACTTGGATTTAATGAAAATAAAATGATTGGTTTTCTTGGAAGTCACTTATCACCTGAAGTTATGAAGCATTCCCAGAAAACTCAAATGACAATATGCTAACATATCTTTAGCGATAATAAGATGGTGTGGTAAATACTCTCTAAGTCTTAAATTCAAGTCTTGCTCTTGTATAAGGAAAAAAAGACTTGTTGGGAGAGCTTTACCTCCACTTTAACGAGCACGAATTAGATTAGGCAAAGTTCATGAACTTTTGAATACTGATGATTTCAAAAAAAAACTTGTATGAGTTTTTTTATTTAATTATTCTTGTTAATTTTTTATTCAATGTCGCGCCAATAACCAGTTACTTTTGCTAGAACAAAGTTATCTTCATAATGTAAGATCAAGAGATAAATAATAGAGCTAAATTGAGGAGGCATTTGGTAATGCTTGCTTATCTTATTTACAATACTTCTTGAACCACACCCCAATGTTAAGGAAGCTTTCAAAATCAGTTTGTGGCCTGCAGAAACGTTCAACCAAACTATATTATTAATTGTTTATGATTTGGTTTGGTGAGGGAAACAAGTTTATGAAGAACTTCTCTACCTGTCAAGTGAATGGACATCATTGGGAAACATTAGGATTTTGGTCTCAACTCCTTTGAACTTCAAAGCCCTTGCATACTGCAGATTAATACATTAAAAACTTAGCACAATTCTAAATAAGGCATCAATTACCTCTAGGCTATGTTTGGAAGGGAGATAATGGAGGTTTCATGATAAAAGCCTTTTCCTTGTTTGGGAGTATTTAATAAGGAGTAGAAGATAATAGAAGACTTTTAATTAACCTTCCAATGTCTCTGGACTCTTTCCCTTCCCCCCTCATCTCAACTCCGAAAAATGCGCTTAGTGTCTGTTTGGGAATGAGGAGAGGAAGGGAAAGGAAAGAAAGGTTAAATTATGGTTTCTCTTCCTCTTTTTTGGATCTTCCAAAATCCTCCAATTTAGTGATAATTAAAACTAACAAAGGGAGAAGGTTAATGATGGTTAACATAAAGTCCTTTCCCTTCCGCTCTATTCTCTCCCTCCCAAACAGACCTTTGGAGTGTAAGCAATTGATAAATAAATCTCACAGATTGATGATAGTAGAACAGAACTACTTACTTGCAATCCAGTATAAACTGGAACACGAAGATCTTTAGCACCTAATAGGAAAAGTGTTGGCGTTTTTACCTGCAGAAGTAATCAAAATACAACCTGTAATGGCAGATAAGAGAAAGGAAAAGGAAAGAAAAGAAAGATGATGAAAATCCATGCTAAAGAAGACTCATTGCAGATAAAAAATATATCAGCTATGGCAGTTTGCACAAAAATTTAAGCTTCAACCAGCTTCATGAGGAACACAAGTGCATATTTTTTTTATAACTCAATATCACATAATTAGAATTTAGAAAAAAAATCGGTCACATGTGCTTTTATCAGAAAACTTGATAGCAAATATTTAAAAAACTCCATTGAAATGCTGTCCATTGTTCAGACCTTCTAGAATTAGGCATTTATCTTGCTTTCATTGGTCAATCTTAAGTTTAAACTACTCGTCCATTGGAACATGCTTCAAAGCTCTGAGCAATACTGGTGCAATTTAAGAATAAAAATGGTCATTTTGATGTACAAACCTTTGAGATATGTGAAATAGGAGACTTGCTATAAAATAAAGCTAGATCCTCCTCTGAAGGTGCTTCTGTAAACCTATCTCTGCCAGTGGTTCCATAGGATTCCACATAGCACCATTCAGGGATATCAGTTACACCAACCATCAGTGGAAGACTACACACAGGATTTCTCACAGCTGCTACAGCAAACTTTTCTGGTGCCTGTAGTAATTAGTAAGGCAAAACAACACCTTGTGCAATGTTAAACAAAAGCCATCATCTATATTATATACATAAAATTGTGGAAGACAACCTTTCACTTGATGAAGTTACCCTCATTGTGAAAGCCAAAATTCATGACTTTATGTGATACATAACTAAAGATTTTCTTGAAACCTTTTTTACCATTAACCATGTTCATCTGAATCATGATTTTAATAAATTCATGTGACATTTGCCAATTACTTTAGGGTTTAAAAGCCCCTTCCCCTAGTGCAATTGCAACAATTATTATTTTTTTAATATTAACAAATAACAATAATATATTATCTATATGCTCAAATATATTTTTTATCCCTTTAATTTCATAAGAGTTTCAATTTCATTTCCTACTTTAAAAGTGGGCAATGTTGTTTTTGTACTTTCCAGAGCAATCCAATTGACCTCTCTTTCACATCATCCATCCAAAATTTAAAGCAATACTGTTAACTCACACGGCTTAAATTCATTAAACAATCAAATCCAAGGCTCAAATTTTGCAGAAAAAGTTCATAATTAAATTTTAAAAAAAAACACGAGAAAAGAATTCTCAGAAAATTTTACTTATCAGAAATGATAGAATGCAGGGCTTATTGCACCTGGCCAATCAAGTGGGTTGTCAAAAAGCCACCATGAGAACCACCCAGTACTGCTATCTTTGACGGACTGGCAAGTCCTAAGTTAATGACATGATCTATGGCGGTGAGTACATCGTTGACATCCTGGACATGATAAACAAAGATCAGGATCTAACTCCAAAAAGAAAAGGGTCCTTAGTAGCCATAGAACTAGCTTTGACAATGCCAGCCTATTTTACGAAGCAAGAGAACATCATACCTGAGACCCAGCTTTTCCTGGAAGAGATTGTAATGCTTCCTCGCCAAATCCTATTGAACCTCTGACAAATAGGATAAAGTAAAAAGCCTTCAGAAGAACTAATACTAGACATTTCTTCAACTATAATGAAATATGCATGGCTTGTGTTATGTGTGATCATTCAGGTTTCTCATAGAGGTGAAATATTCTTATCTAAAGGAATTCAGCAGAGCACAAAACTATAACATGAATAAAAGGAGGGTTCCGAGAATGATGCCCAAATTACGCATCCATTCCCTCTTATTTGAAAATATAAACAAGCCTATCTTGAAGCTAGATGATGACCCAAATACCCTCTAGGATAATATTGATTTCTTTTATTAAAAATATAAGGTATTAGATATTGAAAATTATAATTTAATTTATTCAAGATTAAAAAAAACTACTTTATGTTGGTCAAATGCATATTTCATAATGTTATATTATATAAGTAAATATTATAAGGATATTTTGATTAAAATATGTGTAATTATAACTTATTTTTTGTCTAGCATGACACATCTTTTGATTTCAAAAAAAGATAGTGTAATTTTTTAAAATAAAGATGATTCTGTAATCTGGAGTCTGGACATCTTTCAACGAAGGGAAGAGTAATTTACCCATAAAAGAAATTAGCTTGAGTTATTGAACATAATGGTAACTTGAGAAAAAATAGTGAGTAATTGCTAATCCAATCAAGCATTTTTTTAACCAAAAACTCAACATAGAACGCAATCTTAACAAGATCAATTAGTAAACCATACGTATTCTCTCACACAACCTTGTTCTGAGATGCCCAACCAAGTAAGCAATCACAAAACCCATTAGAAACATAGAAATAGAAATTCTCTTGCAATTGTGTTCAGTTGATAAACTGACTAAAACTTACATATAATACATAAATAGAAGTAATTAATTAAGAAATCTTAGCTATTCAAATGATGTACCAATTGAAAACAAAGTATCAAAAGAAACCCTAATTTTGCTTCAGCCAACACAGTTCATACAATTAATTTCTTGCCATTCAAGTAAAAGCTCCATGAGCTTTCTCATGCATCATCAAGCCCCAACATTGACGTGAATTTATAAGGTTTCCAAATCTGTTATATATTATATATATAATATAAAGGGCAGGTTAGTGCACGAGGCTCCTCCAACAAGGATCTGGAGAGGGTTAGATGTATGCAGCCTTACTCCTGCAAGCAGAGGGGCTGCTTCCAAAATATGTTCTATAGTATATAATTAGGATATTTCTGACTTCAGATGATGTGATTGATTTAGCTGAGGTTAGAACTGTAAATAAGTTATTATCATTCATTTGATCACACAAGACATAAAGATTTTTTTTGCTTTAATCTTTTTTCAAATGTTCTTTATCTCCTGTTATCCCAATCTCATTCCTTTCTACATTTATTTCCTCTCTTTCTATGTATACCTTTTACAAAGGACATTTGTGTTTTACTTTTTCTTAAACTTTAACCTGCTCTTCCTACATTCTAGCTCAAGCTCTATCTGTTGGCTGCCGTATCTCTAGCTGTCTTATTTATGATTGTATATATGTTTTCTATGTATAGGCTGTAAGGTAGATGTAGTTTTTTCTTTGTTGGTGGCTGCACTGTTACATTGTTGGTGGCTGAGTTGTTAGCATTTAATATAGGATCAGCTACTAGCAATTAATGTGGGTGGCTGGGTAGATGATTTCATGTGTAAATATACCTTGTTTTGATTCACAATGAAATGCAAGGAAGATACATTCTCATCAAATCTTCACTATCCCAGTATCCCACATCAATTTATAGTCTTATGTCTATGATACTAGTGTATATTAAACTCCTGAGAACAGACCCGCATCATTTATTTTTTCAGGGATTCTATCGGTTCTGTTTTCTTATTCTCCTAACCAGCACTCCCCCAAGCTAACTGAAAAGCTATCCTCATTGTGGGGATGAGAATCCATCTCTTGATCAAACTCAACGAAGATCAACAATGAAACACGTTGTACATAGAATGAGTTTGAAATGCTTGGCCATAATTAATGATTGAAGACCAAGAGGGATATCATTTACCTGTAATTTACAATCAACAAGCTATATCCAAGTGAAGATAAAAAAGCCAATGACTTTGAAAAGCTTGACAGTGAGACAGAGTGGGGTCCCCCATGAAGGATGGCAATTAGTGGATCAGAGTCACCATTTTTCTTGGATTTTGCTGACATAAATATAGCTTCAAAAGGTTTACTAGCACCTGAAATTGAATTACAAATAAAAAAATTAAGGCAAATATGAAAATTACACTAGCAAAACTTCAGTATATCCTTTGATTTTAAAATAACAAGGAAAATAAATAAAATCGTATGTTAAAGCGAAATTTATTGTTAATTTTACAATATGGTATGACCAAGATCCTCCAAATGATTTCTTTGCTAACAAAACAAGTTCTCCATGAAGTATTTTCCATGTTCACTGTTCTCTCGCAAATGTAATCATACTGAAGCTCATATTTTTTTAACAGAAAGAGATTCTCAACACTACTCTAGTTTTTTGCTCTTCACCGGTCTTTAGCTTTCCTCCTAAAAGTTTGCTTTTTATAAATTTTCTATTTCAACCCCATTCCAGAACTGTTCCTTTATTTAGCATTTACTATTGTCATTCTCATGCAACAAACAAGGGCTCTGTAAGACTTTGCTAAGTTTTTTATGTGAATAGTGGAGATGGAGTGCAATAATTTAACCATAGAAATTAGCCAAGATAAAACACGTCGGCATCACTTAATCCATGTAACCAACCCCACCTAGTGGAAAAAGGCTTTGTTTGTTGTTGGTGTTGTGGAGATGGGGTGCAGAAGGATAAGAAATAAGGACACTAAGCAACTGGATGACTCCTACTAACAACATTTTCTACTTCTAGGGTTTCTTTTAGTACTGCCATAAATCTGTTTGCCATATGCATTCAATGTTAGAAGATGCCATCAGTTTGTGGTAAACTGGTAATCAATTCATGATAATATGTCTATTCAACACTATCCAAAGAACTCAAGTCACTCAAATACCTTTTGTTAGGCTATCAGAGGCATCTTTGACTGAGATCTTCATTACACTGAACTGAAGAGAGGACAGCAAGGATCTGACCTGTCTCCAAATTCCAACAATTCACCTTTTTAGCATATTGTCTATCAGCAAATATGAATACTATAATTTCAAAAGGAAAATAAACTAACCTTGTCAGAGCATTGGAATATGGGACTTGATACATCTGACCAACTCCATGCTTTACCATCAGTTTCCTTGTCAACATTGGTTCCATACATGAGTTTAGGAACATCTACTGGACTACTTGAAACTGCAAGAAGTTGGGCATTGAAGAAAGTTCAATAGCAAGGTAACAAAATTAAATAAAATAAAGCAGAGCAATTAATGTTACCAGCAAGAATATTGTTCCCATCCAATGTAAGAAGACTCCATGAGAAACTTGAGTCGGCAGGGGTGATACGAGATATTTCTCCGCTATATGTGACGAAAATATATGGAGCAGATCATAAAAATTGCATGAGGATTTGTATAGGGGGAGCAAAAATGCCTTCCTACTTTATAGTTACCTCAATATATTCACAGAAAGTATAACTTGACTACTGTGCCAGATAGATGGTATAATCATAGTGCAGCCATCAGAAAGCCATGGATTGCAAAGGATACTTGGACAGTAAAGCCCAGGGAAGCAACCATCCTCAGCACACATGACAACAGGAATCTTTAAAATTGATAGAAGAAAACAATTATGTGTTAGAAAGTTAAAAAAAAAAATCTGACTTTGTATCAAACAAAATTGAAAGGGTAAAATCTTAAAACTTACTGTGTAGCAAACATGGTTAAAAAGGTGAATTACATTTTTCTATAAACATTGTTTCTAGAGCAAAGACTTGTTAATGCCTTTGGGAAACCAGCTGGATTCTTGAAACTAAGATGCTAAATTAGCCTAATCCAGGAACATAAAACCAAATATTTCCTGTAATTTATGAACTTTCTACTGTAGCATAGCTTATAGAGTTACTGTAAGAAATCTTTTATCAACTCATTGCAACACTTCTTAACTAATTTTCCAATAAAGAAACGTTTATGGAAATTATAAGAATCAATCATTGCACTCCAAGAGAAATTTTTTATTATATTATATAACAACGAAGACTCGAGATTTTTCACAAGACTTACCTTTTATTGTAACTTA
This sequence comes from Senna tora, assembly GCA_014851425.1. NCBI lineage: Eukaryota > Viridiplantae > Streptophyta > Magnoliopsida > Fabales > Fabaceae > Senna > Senna tora. The sequence continues at coordinate 12,049,962 of CM026271.1, forward strand.
AATTTACTTATGAAACTTGAGCGTCCTTGGAATCAAGTTGTACCACTACACATTACCGATACTTTTAGGTACTTCAAAATATGTATTATGAAATTTTTGTTAAAGTTTGGTTTAGAAAAATACTGAGTAAATTGTAAATACACTGAACTCTGAATTTTAGAGACTTTGAATTAAATCTTACTAAGACAAAGTTGCATGCATAAATTTGACATCATCATACTTTGATTTACTTTTAATAAAGTTATATGAGCTTGGAGACCGTATTAGGAACTTGGATTACTATTTTGATTGATTATATATAATAAAAGGTTTCTTATCTGTTTTATTGTTGTGAGAAATGTTCTATTTAGTCAAACATACTATACATAGTATATATGGGCATGCTAGTATGCTACTACAGTATTTCATTAAAAAAAATGTATCTCATATCTATACCGATATTGGGTATGATAATTGAATCTGTGCTTGTGCAACATAGCTGTCTACTTAATTTTGTTTTAGAACAAAGGTGCACTATTACACTGAACAATGACTAAGCTAAAGAGCAATCTTTTTCAAGTTAACTAGCAGTCTATGTTTTGAAACATTGCTTAGAGGCAGAATTCCTTGATGGGTGAGACGACAACAAACAATATCATGAAATTACCTCTAGACAAGGCAATATAAGATGCACATCAAATGCCATTTCAGAAAAAATTAAACCAGGATTTAAATATGCTGGAAATCTGGGATTTTATATCCTTGTTTAGGTTGTGAATGTCAGCATTTATTGGCAGGATTTGTATTTGAAATATAGGAGATTAGGCTTCAATTAATTCCCTGATTTATGGGTTCCAAATTTCAAAATGTTTCCTTTCTAGATTAGTCAACTTCCTAGACTGTATTCGGTGTCTAATACTCTAATGTATATATAGCCTTGTATCTAGGTCAGTTGTGCAATGAGAAAAATGATTCAGCAATTGTTTTTCAAAATTCAAGAACATGCTAAAGCTAGTGTATAGAATTCGACCAGACCAATCCATGAACCATTAAAGAGAAGAAAAAACTTAGGCACTTCATTTACACTCAAAATGCTTTCTAACATCAAAATTATCACCTGTGAAACCGTAAAAGAGTAGAATACAGAACTTATTGTAGTTTTCACCTAGTACGAGCAACATTCTATAATCTTTTAGTCATGTTCTTTAGCATATAGTAGATAAGAAGCTAATATTCAGGCCTAAAATGAGAAAATTAAAAAGACAAGGGATGCAATAAATCATAAAACTCATGTTAATTGAATCAATGAAATTCAGATTATACTGGTCAGAATGAAGAGCTTACCACATCATAAATTTTTGCAGATTCGTACACCTTCATATCAGTAGACCAATCAATTTTATGAAGTGAATTTGTTGCAGAGTGCGCTCCAGAATCCACTGAACTTCTTGAAGATAAAAACACAAGGAATTTCCCATCTGGGCTGGTAGAATATTCATGTATAGTCAGGATCTGATAAAATTCAATAAAAAAATTATTACTGATTACTACTTGCTTTAACATCTATGGAGGAGGAACAAGTGCTGTTACATAAAATTAGATGACAAGGTGGTTTAGCATTTTGACCTACTTATCTATCTCAGGAAAAAGTAAAAGAATTTTAGAATTCAGAAAGATTTTAACCAACAGGACACAGGTTATCAGATACTTAATTGAAGAAAAATGAAATTTGAAATTTATGCTTTGTTTCAGGGAAAATAGCTCCACAAGATAAATTATATATTTCATTTGTTGGCACAACAGACCATAAATTTTTATCCCAAAAAAAAAAAGGACCATAAATTCTTTTAAAACTTCATAAATGACTTCTTAAAATGAAAATCCATTTGTTCTTCCTTCTACTACAAGTCTTCTACTCATAGCTGTTGTCTGCCACTTTCCGAAGGTCATTGGAGACCAAACTGGTTGTCACCTTCATCATTATACTAAGTTATTTTTCCTATCATCTTGTTATTGACTTAATAAAACCCAAGAATAGTATATAAATGTATTCTAAGAAAAAATCCCACCTTGCTCCAGAATATGAAACAAAGAGAGACTAAGAAAAATAAAATAAATAAATAAATGAAGCCTGATATGAATAGGTCAAAATTTCTTAAACCAGGCATTTGACTAGACCAGCTTACCTGAACCTCGGAAAGAAGGCGCTACTAATAGCTGGAGTTAGGTTAAGTGCCTGAACTTTTTCTGTTGAGCTGCATTATCATAATTTCACAATTTGGTTCAGCATCATGACAAAACTTCAGCAATAATCATTCTCTTTCAAAAAGGATACTTACTCAATCTTAGTTTCATTAGCTTTTGACTCGTGGTGTGGGGCTCTAACAGCATATAATGCACAAGGCCTGTTATAGCAATACTTAATACCAAGTTTCCTATTCTCATATGTCCATCCAACAAAAACCAAATACTGCGTCAAGCCTTCAGTAGATGGAGCCCACACAACTTGTCCAACACTCAAAGATTTGTCAATTCCTTTGACAGGTTGTACCTCTCCACTGTAAAAACACTATTTCAGTAAGAAACATTTATCCAAAATGTATCCCTTGATATTTGAATAAAATATAAATGATGTATAACCTTTTGATGCTTATAACAAAAAGTGCCGGTTGCCTCTTTCCTGCATATGTTTCTCCCCAATCCTCCTCCCATTCCCCTTGACCTTTCCAGCTACCAATATCCTTGTCTGTCAAACCATCTTTCTTGTATCCCTGATCATTGAATGTAGGCTTTGCTGGGGAGGGCTCTTCAGCCACATATGCTACACGAGTCTCATCAGAGTTCCAAGAGATTCCCTCAAACCTATATCATAGAAGAGGACATGACACTTTTAATTCATTAGTGTTGGAAACCTTCTAAAATTATTGCTGCTTTGCAGAGGCTGTTGCTTTATTTCTACCATAAAAATGGCAGAAAAATAACTTGAAAACAGTTTGACTATAAAGAGCGTAAAATATCCCAAGAGTGGAAAAAAGGAAATATGATGATTTACCATCCATCAGTATATATTGAACCATGCATTGACTGGGGGATGTGGAACTCCTTTTCCAAATGAGATGAACTCCAAATTTCAAAGTGAGAAGGACCTTCATTTTCTGGATTTCGAACTACTAGAAGTTTTGAGCCAGTAGGTGATGGAACAACTTTAGATACTCCCGACATCTCTATGGGAAATGGAGCCCACTGAAATTTTACAGAACTGTCACTTCCTTTAAATATTGTAGAAGATAGTATGAACTTCTTTCTCTTGTTTGCCAGAAGATTTGGTTGGCTAATACAAAACATCCCCTGGGAGACCAGTGCTGCAGCAAAAACAAATAGATGTATTGTAAAAGAAACAATAAAAGCTACATACAGAGAAACAAAATGTAAAAGACAGCATGCTTGCTTACCACTGTCAGAGTTAAAAATCCATGCATTGTCTATATTGGAGATACTATTGAATTCTTGTAGTAAATTAGACTGATAAGCATATTCTTCCTCAGTAGTATCATCTAATCCCAATGGCATTTCCTTGGATAAACCAGCTTTTGGACCATCCATAGGTAGAACCACCAACAATCTTCTACTGGAAATTACAAGACCAAAAAAATGGATAATAAGCATACAAGAAGGCATATATTATGACTAACGCACATTTTAGGGCTTCGCAGAATAAAGGCAATACACAATGACAAAATGCAAAAAAAAAAAAACTCTTAAATTTGAAGACATTCATTTTTTCGCCAAATAAAACTTCAGATGAATATATTACATCAAATTAGCATAAATAAAAGACTACATAACAGAAACAAGAGAAAGGATAATATACACAGAAAAACAAAGCAAAATATTATATCAAATGGCCCTATGCCCCTATCACTTCACACTTTCGTTACAGAAACAGACAAATTAACCATGAATCGAACATCAAAGTGAGGTTGAAGAACAACTCCATACCCGAGTTAAGTCCAGTTTAAAAATACTAGATTCCTTCTCAATCCACTACACATAGAGATTGTAAGAATCGAAGCTTAAGAAATTCAATGTCTAGTTCATAGATGCCGATTACAAAGTACAAAACTATACTCCTAACATTAACTAAAATGAAATACTTACTAGCTCACTTGGCTCAGTGAAATCAACGAGACTCCAATAACCAAAACTCTATTCACTCCTAAGTCCTACTAACTATTGCTAGTGATAGTTCAATCGATGAAAGAGCTTTATAATAGATTAGCCGAAAACTCAGAAATCTCTTCCAGATGCCGATATCCATTATCGGAATCTAACCGTGCAGATCAGACTATTGAGGCAATCCATTCATCAAATTAACCATAGAAATGAAATTGAAAACACGAGACACACACATCATCTAGCAGCGTAGGAGTAGAAAATTTTAGCTTCCACGAGAGTCAACGAAGTGTGAATAATATAAGTCGAGAGCAAGAGAGAGAGAGAGAGACTTACGGTAAGGGAGAGATGCGTCTGAAAGAAAATGGGCGACGAGAAAAATTAGAAGGGAATGGTGGTGGTTTTGGGTAAGGCAAAATCTCGCACAAATTCCTGGTGTTGCTGAATTGTAGCGTGAGCGTGCCTGCCATTTAGTACATTTAAAAATCAAAAAACTGTTTTGTATTTATATAACTTTGAAGTTGGAACCTTTTGAAAAAAGAACAAAAATCAGGTAATACACAAATTTTTAAGGCATTTGGACGTTAAAAAAATATATACACAAATTCAGTCACTTTTAAAAATTATTTACAGATATATACCATTTTTTAATGTGTACGAGCAAAAATGTCATCAATAAGGACATTTTTTTAAAACTTTAACAAGAAAAACGCTCTCAAGGAGGGCGTTTATAGGGTCAAATATCATCCTAAAAACGCCTTCAGTGAGGATTTTTTTAACACTAATTTTTACATGAAAATAAGTGTGATAGAAATTGTAAAACCGCCCTTAGTAAGAGCGTTTATAGTGTTGACCATTTGATTCTATAAACGCTATTCTTGAGGACATTTTTCTTGTCAAAATTTTAGAAAAACGCCCTCACTGGCAGCGAAAACGCTCATGCACAATAAAAGTGGTATATATTTGTAGATAGTTTTTAAAGGTGGCTGAATTTGTGTATATATTTTTTAATGTGTATATACTTGTGCAAAAGCCAATTTTTAATTTGGTTTTTTAATTTTTTTTACGAAAAAAGTTTTGAATTCCAATTGATTTTATTAATAATCTAAATTATTGAAAGTAAATAATGACATAATATCAAATATGTAATATTAATGTTAACTTGTTATTCAAGACGATATTACTTCTTTACATTAAGCAGTAAAGTGCATGAGAGAGTAAGAGAAAAAAAATCGAGAGGAAAATTTTGGTAAGACGAGACCTATAATTTTTTTCCTTACTCTTTCCTCACTTCACCGTCTCCACTTTTTTTTTTTTTTTGTATTAGAAAGAAGGGTTTATCTAACAAGTGCCCTAAGGCACTTATTAAGATTTTCTCTCATTGGTTGAAAGGAAATGTATTATCTTGAACTTAATGAAAATTCAATAGGAATAATTTTTTAAGCTCTTTCATTGATTGAAATGAATTCTTAAATAATGGCCTAAGGGTCATATTTGGTTGGAGGGACGTATAGGTGAGGGAAAATTTCGTGCATTCTTGCCTATGTTATTGTGTTTGGTTGGAAAGAAAAAGGGAGATAGGAAAATTTTGTTGCTTGTGGATAAAGAAACATGTTGTGAGAAGAAATTATTTATTTATTTATTTGTAATCGGTTAAAATACTATTTTGGTCCTCAATGTTTGTATGAAGTTTAATGTTGGTCTTCAAAGTTTTTTTTTGGTTGATTTTGGTCCTCGAGCGTAACACCGTTAACTTTTTGCCGTTAAATGATGACGTGGCATACTTATGTGGCACACCATCTCTCCTACGTGTCATATTTTAATGACGTGGCATAACACATCACTGCCACGTCACCCCAGATGATGATGATGAAGGAGAGAAGATGATGATGTGGCAATGTGGGATGACGTGGCAGTGATATTTCATATCACGTCATTAAAATATGACACGTAGGAGAGAGAGTGTGCCATATAAGCATGTCACATCATCATTTAATGATAAAAAGTTAATGGTGTTATGCTCGAGGACCAAAATCGACCAAAGAAAAAATTTTGAGGACTAACATTGAACTTTTGAAACATTAATAACCAACATTAAATTTCATACAAACATTGAGGACCAAAATAGTATTTTAACCATTTGTAATCTATTGCAACTTCCTCCAACACTCATCATTAATGGCTCCCTCGCATATTCTCTTCGTCTTCCTCTATCAAGGTAGATCATTCAATTTCTTCTCTCCTCAAATGCTTCATCTCTACTCAAATCTCCTCCACTACACCTTACCTTATGTTCCTCTCTCTGGCTCGCTCCCTCCCTCTTCTCACTCTTAATCACGGTTATATTCTATGCATTTCACCAATTTCATGTTGTTCAATTTGTTTTTCTCACATTTTTACTTTCATTTTCATTGCTTGGAATTGACCATATGACTAAAACATAATTATTCTTAACTTCCACACTTGCAAACTTAGTACTCTGATGTTATAGTTTTACACATATCTTAACTGAGAGATTATAAAGAGGGATTGATTCATTAATGAACGAGAATTAATTCATTAATCACTATAATTTTGTACAATATAAATATATAGGTGTGTCATGATCAACTAAGCTAATTGCATGACTAATTCTATTAATTGACTTTAATAGTTCATGATAACTTTACTCTAATAAGCAAGGAAAGTAAAAAAAAAAAAAAAAAAAAACTTGTTGACTATCTGAACAATGTTATCTTTGTTTAATATCTACTTTTTATATCTATGGAATGAGTTAAATTTATTTTGATTCCATCTCATATATATTTACTAGTTCAATTTCCCAAATAGTTTTTTACATAATTTTATTTTTTTAATTATATTTACTCCTTATTTGATTAATTTATGATAAATGTGTTACCAACTATTGCGACTATTTTGTCCCATTTATTAAATCTTCGCGAGGTATATTCTTTCATCACCTTCACCACATTTCACGAGACTTGATTTGCTTCTCTTCACATTTTCACTTTACCCAAGTTCCTTCATTCCACTCATTTCCCATGTCCTACTGTAAGCCATTTTATATAAGCACTTCTACCTACCCAAAATTGCAACAAGTGAAACTTTAGAATGGTAAAATGTGACCCTCTAGAATTGCAACAAGTAAAGCTTTAGATTTTTTTTGTTCACCATAATTTAATAACTATTTAATAAACATAAATGCATAAAAATATTTGAATCATTATAAACATTCGGTTTAGTAAAAAAAATTAAACTAATTCTTCCCACCAAAAATAAAAAATAAACTAACTCAATCTTAAATGTCTAAGGATTTTGGATCTAATAATGTACTATTTATCTTAAATTTTTTAATTAGTATAAAAAATCTTAAATTTATTAAAAATATACATATTCATAATAAAAGCAATTACAAATTATAATATTTTATATAATTTTTTTACTTAGGGTAAATTATATTTTGATGGCATATAGTTTGGTTCGATTTTCATTAGATGACCTGTGAGTCTGTGACTTCATTTTTGTCAATCAAGTGATCTAAAGTTTGCATCGTTAATAATTTAGTATCCCGCGATTTAGTCCGTTAATTTTATAATAGAAAGGATTAAACTCCAAATCTTTCTCCCTCCTCTATTTTTCGAATCTAAACCCACTATTTTAAACTTATCCCTCAAAACCTAATTGAGAAACATTTGTACTGTTACATTAAAACTAAGTGACAAAATTCAGTCTAAACATTATTAATTCATTTTGAATAAAATGATAAGGCAAAATCGTAAAAGCATATTCCTAGCCATAGCCATAGGTTCCTCAACTGGTTGTCTTAATTGACTTCGTTTCTGTATGGGTTTTAATTGAAAGAAGAAAAAACAGAGGTTATTAGGAATTAGTTGCCGCTAAAATGTTTTAGTAAAAGTTTTCTTTAGAAGGCAAAAAATGATTTGACTTTAATTTCAAGGAAAAAACTTATGTCCATTTTCTTATGTCCATTTCCTTCATTTCCACCAATCATATATTGTATTTACACTCTCTTTCTTCTATGATTGGTCATATAAAAGGTGGTCTTCTATATTCTCTCTCTACTGTGATTGGTCATTTAAACACTTTTTGCCACGTGTCATAATTATATTGGGGAAATGGAGGAAATGGACACAAGGAAATGGACATAAGTTTTCTCCTAATTTCAATTTTGATTTTTGACAGCCAAAGCGGTTGTTAAAATCATTGTTAAAGTTCGATTTATAATTTTGTCCATGAACAATTTTTTGGATGCTTATTCTCTCTATGATATCGTGTTCCTCTCATATTAGCTTAGATTTTAAAATATAAGTTTAAAATGGTGAGTTTAGATTTGAAAAATAGAGAAGGGAGAATAATTTGAAGGTATTTTAGGAGTCACGTGTACGGCACATGGGATACTTTTGTTAGAAAATTAATGAAGCTACCCCTCGGCTCAATCTCGAGTGACTTGCTCACCCCATTTACGTCCTAACCAATCACAACAATTTGTCAAAGGTAACTTCTTAACCCGATGGCTACCACAGACGTTCTCTCTACAAACTACGTGAACTTTATCCTTTCATAGGGCACGCAGGCACTTGGATCTTCACCCAAGGACAAGTCCCCAAGGCCACCGTCCTTTGTTGTCCTACAATTTTAATTTATAAATCCCCTATAACAAAAACAAATTTAACATTAGCGCCCATCACGGTCCTACCAACCATAAACGCCTCGCTCCTTGTGCAACGGCTGCCATCAAGTAGCACTCCTTTTTCGAGGAATAGGGAGTACAATGTTTTACAGACCTTGTCACCTACTGTTTATAGGATAATCATTTTCACACACTTCAAACGGTTTTCATAACAATTGTACTCGCCAATAAAGATCACCCCTTTACAAAAACGATACCTCACCGGGTGAAAACTAACATCTCTCCTTTTGTGCTACCACAGAAAATAGATGGTAGACAAGACTAATAACATAGGCACGGTTGATTCGAGAGAGTGCCAAATGAGGAGCCAAAGGAACAAAACAATCCGAGCACCAGACAGCATCACGGGCACCACTGCCAACACTAAGGTCGTCGTTGTAGCACCCAATGAAACGGGCACCTCAGCTGAGAACCAAAACCTTGGAACCACCGACGTAGAGATAGGTATATCCAATGAAGGAGAAGTCCAGGAATGCCAGGCTCAGGAAACTCTGTGCCTTCAACATTCATTCGAAATGCCACGTGCCTAGTGCCCTATCGATGGAAATCAAGGGCATACCAGCCAACGCCCTAACAACGAAATTGATCAACTTCATGAGGAGCTGACTGCCTGACTCGACTCAAGATGGACCTAGCTTAGTTTTATCGACATTCGATGTATCAAGTCTATTAATCGCCCACTCAAGTTCCAATTGTCCAGCCCCAAATGGCGATCCTTTACCCGGTGCAATGCCAGACCAATTCGCTACTAAACTTTTAAGGGTATCCACCTCTACTGGGCATGTCCTGAATCTCACAGGAACCACAGACACCCTTTTTTGTAGGTATACAACAAGTCTCTCAAATGGTACTACCCCCTCAGGTGACGCTGCTTTTAAGTGTATCACAAATACCTTAGGCGATTCAATTTGGAACCATCCCCCTCACTACATGCGGGCTTGCCATATTCGTCCCTTCCACAATCCTAACCTAGATCTCTCAACAAGAAACACAAGTAACCCCGACCATAGTTCGCCTAGCAGTCTCGCAAACAATGTATCCCCACCTTCCGCCTCTAAAGGGATATTCCTTCGGCACCACCCCTTATTAACCATGGCTTGCTGGACCTCTCCTTTACTCCCTCTTCGAAACCACACCTGCTTAGTCCACTTAGTTCCCCTGGCGAGGGATAGATTTTGCAGCCAAAGGATGCCACTCGTTGTCTAAGCGATCATGAGCGAGTACGTCTCAGTAGAATTTCAGATGCCTTTAAAAATCAAGTCGTATAAAGGAAAAACGGACCCATAAGACCACGTAAACACCTTTAACTCCGCAATGTCCATATTGGGCATGACCGTTGGACAGTAATGCATAATATTTTCATCGACGCTGAAGGGAGCAGCCTTGAGAGGGTTCTCGCTTCTCCCCCTAACTCCATCCATACCTTTGAACAGTTGGCTCAACTCTTTTTTACTCAGTTCACCAGTAGTAAGGAAAAAGGCGAGACCCTCCAAGCTTTAATAACGTCTACTTAGGTGATAAGTCAGCATTAATATTATATATTTGATGTCATGTTATTATTTGCCATTAGTAATTTGGATAAATGTAATTGTTAGGACAAAATTCAAAACTTTGAGGACAAAACCGATTGTAAATTGTAATTTAAAATTTTGAGGACAAAACTGACTGCAAACAATAGGGAAATTGAAACTTGGTATGAAATTTGAGGACATAAAATATATTTTGCCAATATATATATATACAAACAATTATATAAAATTATGTATTATGATTTTATGTTGAAAGAATTAAATACAATGTATTTTTAGTTTGTTAGTTCTCTTTTTTTTTTTTTTTGCTCGTCTGGTCTTTAAAACTTTGTCCCAACTGATTTGGACTCTATCTAAGGAAGAATTTTTCAATGAAGATAATTGCATTTGCAAGGTCTTAAATTCAGAATCTTACTTAAACAATGAAGTTTATAATTTGTAGATATTGTACAATACTTTACTTATGTTAAATTAAAAAAAAATACTTTTTAGTGGTTTTTAAATTCCGGTTAGGGTTTAGGCCGACCTTTTTTATTGGGTAATCGAATGAATGATGCCAATAAGTGAATCATAGGCATACTTTAATAATGGACAAAAATTTTATTTTGGTCCCTAATGTTTAACACTTTTTTTAATTTGACTCTTAACATTTATTCAATCTCAATTTGGTTTCTCACGTTTATAAATAGTACCAATTTGCTTTCTAATCTTTGTTCATTTTTAATTTGATCCCTCACATTTCCTTCTTTACCCTTCAATTTTGTTAATTACCTTTAATATTTGAATAATGAAGGAACTAAATTTGTATCAATTACAAACATGAAAGACCAAATTGAAACTAAGCAAACATTAGGGACCGAATTGATATTAATCGAAAACATGGGGACCAAATTAAAACTGAACAACCGTTAGGGACCAAATTAAAATAAGTGCTAAATGTTAATGACTAAAATAAAGTTTTTGTCTTTAATAATCATCTAATCATACATTTAATAAATCAATTTTATTAATAATTTAAATGCAATTGGTAAATTAGAATGGCAATATAATAATGATCATTTTAAAGAACTTTTAAGATAAAATTGACATAAAAGATAAACTTATGACTTCTGAGACAAAAATGACATAATTGAAATTAAAAAAGCTAAAATACACATACACCCCCTGAGTTTTGAGTCAGAGGCACATACATTTCTTGAGTTTTAAAGCGTTGCACATAGACCCTTTGAGTTTTCACTTTGGGGTAGAGACACCCCTTCTGTTAGGGTTCCGTGAAAATTAGGCGTTAAGTGCCACGTCAGCAAACATGTGTGAGGGTAATTTAGTATTTTCAAACCCCCTGAGTATTCACTTTAGGGGCACATACTCCCCATGAATTTTCACTTTAAGGGCACATACACCCCTTGAGTTTTCACTTTGGGGCAGAGACACCCCTCACATATGTTTGCTGACGTGGCACTTAACACCTAATTTTCACGGAACCTTAACAGAAAGGGTGTCTCTGCCCCAAAGTAAAAATTCAGAGGGTCTATGTGCAACGTTTTAAAACTCAGAAGGTTTATGTGCCCCTGACCCAAAATTCAGGAAGTGTATGTACATTTTAACAATTAAAAATGACCAAAACTTATTCATTGATTTGTTTGTCCCTGCTTTAAGAAATAACCATGAAATGACTTTTTTTTTTTTTTTTAATATCAACCCTATAATATAAACATACACGGTTCGACCCCTAAAAAATGTAACAAAATACAAATTATAATTCCCGAGAACATAATTACTTTTGAATAGTAAAGTGTTAAAATTTACTAGAGGCATGTGATTTATTTTTGACCATATTTAAATCTTTGATAGTTTTTTAATATTTAAAATAAAAATAAGAAATAAAATAATTATTGTTACATTCTAAAATAATAAATTAAATCATAGAAAGTTATTGGTTTCTCCACTTTTATAATAATTACCCACCCTATCTACTTTTTCTCTCCCACATCTTCCTATCATATATTTTTATTGTATTTTTTAATTAAAAAATAAGTATTTTGTGAGTTCAATGATCAGAAGACTCCCTATAAAAAAAAATGACCAAAAGACTCAATAACCATATTAATATAAATTATATTTTTTTGTTATAAAACTTAAATGTCAAAGGATGTTTCCAAATGACTCAAAATTTTAAAGTGGTATTTGTATTTTTCTCAGGTGCAAAATTACATTCTCATTTTGCTTTTTTATTTTTTGTTGCAGAAATTCTTAGGGAGAATAGAGAGTAGCATGAAATTTCGAAGGTTTTTAAGTATACAAAGCACCTCTCTTCCTAAATTGCTTATTGAATTATTCAAGATTTTATGGAATTGTCTGGAAATGAATGAAAGATCTCTTTTCAGTCCTCCAATACCTTTTTCATTTGCAAAACTTCTTGAACCACACCCCAATGTTAAGGAAGCATTCGAAGTCAGATTGTGGTCTGCACATAAAACTTAAAATATCAGACTATATTAAAAATGGACAAAACTTGGCTACAATTTTTTTAAAACAATATTATTTATTAGGTTGTTGAATAAAAGCATGATAAAAACGAATTTTTCTTGTAGTTCAGCTCCTTAGATCTTTTAAAATTTACACCCACGCCTTATTTGGTTCATTACAAAAATAGAGTTAACTACACTAGCTTCTCTTAAAATTTGACATACATTGTGAAAACATCCTGTCCAATTTAGAAGTTATTTTTGTGCACAGTGTAAGACTATGAGTTTTATTTTTTTAATATATTTTGTCAAGGTATTTAAGTTGATATTGAATTCTAACATGAGACTTTGATTTTATTTTCAGAGAAGTAAAGACAATTAATAAAGTTAATCTTTTGAAGGATATACACATTGTATAGAAAGTTAATTTCATCAACGAAAAAAATTAGAAAAATAGGAAAAATTACGATTTTGCTATACAACTAAAGAGAGAATTATCAATTTGGTCCCTAAAAAACATGGATTATTCTAACTTAGTCCCTGAAAGATGAAAATGTTTAATTTAGTCCCTACGAAAAAAATTAAAAGGACCAAATTATGACAAAAAAAAACATCTTTCAGAGACTAAATTAAAACAATATGTATTTTCCAGGGACCAAATTGGCAATTCTCTCTAAAAAAGTTCTTTATAAATTCTATTTATACTGATTGGTCATATAAAATAAATTATTAGAGGTAAGGGTTTGTGAGGGATTTATGTACCTTTCGAGTCCATGAACATCATTGGGGAACATAATGACTTTAACCTCAACTCCTTTCTCCTTTAAAGCCCGGGCATACTGCACATTTGAACATTAAAAGTCTTACTCCTTTTACAATTCCAACCAACAAGGCAATTTTTTTTTCAAATAAACCAACAAGGCAATTAACAGAGGGCTTTTTGGTATTTTACATATATCTTTGTATTGGAGGCAATTCTACCCGAGATACTATTAGGCATTAAATGTGAGCTTTTCTTCTAACGGGGATTCAAATCTTAATTTACTATCTTGTGAGGAATTAGTCACTTCCACCAAATTCAATCCCCGTTGGTGGGCATATCTGGGATTCAAAAAGAAAGGAATTCAAAAAAAAAATGTAATGAGAAAATAGTTAAATGGTAATATTCCTTTCCCTTGTTCACAAAATCTTTCTCATCTAAAATTACTACATTTTTTCTTTTATGAACTAAGGGTGCGTGCATACGGATTGATTTTTTATTCTCGAAAATCCTAGTCCTGGGAATAGGATTCTTGAGAATATTAAAAAAGTTGTTTGTTTCAACTTTCACATTTCCGGGACTATTTTACAAGATTCTCATTCTATAGTTGAAAATAATCTCATCCCATAGGATTAGAATAATATCAACCCTTAGATGGAATTAAAAAAGTGAAGAAACATGGGATTACAAAATTCTCAGGCTTATTTTTTAATCTGTGTACCAAACGCAAGATTATAAGATGCCAAAGCTCATAATCTCAATTTATTTTTTTTAACTCTTGTACCAAAATGCCTCCCAACACTTTGATCTCAAAACACGTCCACTGACTTTTGGACTAAAATATAACCGTCAAATCCTAGTCAATTTTGGAACTAGAAAAGAAACTTTTTGCAAATCCAACATTCAGTACAGCCAAGCATTGCCATAACATTAAAATTACATAGCCTCTAGCTTCTAATTTTATCTAGAATTTAACTGCTTTTATTTTAGTCAAAGTTAAGAAGGATATTTTCTAGCTTATGTACCCATTTCATAACTCAGTCTCAGTTCATAGTGTAAATATAATTTCCCTATCAATAATTCCCAAACAAGAAGACACCTGAGTTTCGATTATGGTTAAAGCTGTTATGTAACTTACTTGCAATCCGTCAGGAATTGGAACACGGACATCTTGAACACCCAATAAGAAAAGCGTTGGAGTTTTTACCTGCAGAGAAATTATCAGAAAACAAGCTTTGATCCCAGAATTCAACTGTATGCATTTGGATATTTCATGATAACTATTCTGCAATATTAGTGGTTCTTGTCCAAGTTGACTGTTCTTACAACATTCAGACTGGAATTCAGTACATATTAGTATATTACATCCCATCATGAAATGGATTTAACCCAAATGAAAGGAAATGGAACAATGTAAATAGAGGAATGAAAAGGATGAAACGAGATGAAAATCCAAGCTGTCCTATTTTGGTCCCTCATATGTAAGTGTATTTTTAATCTGGTCTTCCACAGACTATATCTTTAATTTAATCCCTCCTTCACCAAACCTAATAATTTGCTAATTTAGATATTATTGTCTACTCAAAGCGGTTGAGTGGTCACACTAGAAATGACTGCATTATAGAGAAAGTTGACGTAGAACCTATCATAGAAAAAAGATATTTTTTCTTTTGTTAGAAAAAGAAGTATTATTAAGGAAGAAAGAGAGTACAAATATTGTCATGGAATAATTAGTAGAAACATGATTTAGGTGGTATTAGGTGGTGTGGCCTTATACAAAGAAGACTGTAGAGACTCTTGTACATAGAGTTGACCAGATGGAAAGAGGCATGGAAAGACTAAAAAACAATAAGAGAAACTATTATGATAGATTTAACTATTAATAACCTATCTATAGAAATGAGCAAAGACAGATCCGACTCCACCAAGAAAAGGCTTTGTTTTTTGTATTGTTTACTCAAATGCCATTAACTTAGAAATTAGATTTTACATGTCATTGGACTAATAAATTTAATGATTGAGAGAGTAAATTGAAAGAAATGATCTGTGTACCAAAATAGGATTTTTCTCCACAAAGAAGTCCATGCAGTTTTCTAAGGTTATATAATGAAGCTATATTTCCATTGACAGCAAATGGATCGAGGGGTTAGCTTAAGGAAAGACCTTCGAGAGGTGTGAAATAGGAGACTTGCTATAAAAGAGAGCCAAATCTTCTGCTGAAGGTGCCTTAGTATAATGGTTTTTTGCAATGGTTCCATAGGCTTCAACATAGCACCAATCAGGAATATCAGTTGTACCAATCATCAGCGCTAAGTTACAAACAGGATTGATCGCAGCAGCTGCAGCAAACTTCTCAGGTGCCTGTAGCAATTAGAAAGGCATTTAACTATATTCAATGCAGATCAACAAAAGCCACCATCTACACTACACAAAAAGTTCTTAAGCCAGATCCTTCGACTTGAAAAAATTGCAATTTTTGTTGAAGTGAGATATTGTTATTTTGTAAAATATTGATTTAAACACAAGATACTTTAAAACTCTTTTGTCTCCCATGTCAAGGATCACTTCAACCAAAATCTTAAGATTCATAAGGATTAAGGAAAGACCCATAAATGATTTTTATTATGATTTCTAGCATGTTTGCTCACAAAAAAACCACTCATACTTAAAGTGTGGTTTAAAGCGCATGCCAACCATACCTTATGCTTGAAACTTAATTTTAATTAAAGAGAATGAAACTTCAACCCGAAAGTTTAATCTCTTCCAGTGAAGGCCATGAATAGTTTTTATTTTAGTATAAAAATAGCATTGATAAGTGAAATCTAGAACTAATTTAGACTCCACATTGCTTTCATATTGGTAATAAAGGGTTCACATAACTCGCAAAGCATATGACAACTAATTGCTAATGTTCCTACTACTTCATGAAACAAAAAATACAATATCCCTGACCCAATTGCATGCATGTATCTATAACTTCTGGGTTCAAAACCCCTGGAAGCATGTTATCATAATAACAACAGCTATAATATTAATTATTGGTGAAGAGATGAATGAGAAAGAAATCCAAGGTTCATATATTACAATTAATTGGCATAGCAAAAAGGTTATGCAGAAATATAGATGTTCCGGATGCCACAGTGCAGGTTTATTCACCTGGCCAATCAAGTGGGTTGTCAGAAAGCCGCCATGTGAAATACCCGTCGCTGTAATCTTAGATGGACTAGCAAGACCCAAGTTAATGATATGATCTATGGCAGAGAGAACATCATTGACATCCTACAAAAAAGACAAGAGAGATTCAACAGACACATCAGAAAAATCCAGAATAGTTAAGTGATAGAACCTCAAGTTAAAAGATACGGGGCTGTTAAATGGGAATTGGGTTTGGGCAGCAAGGACTGACTGACTTGATTCAATAACTACTAGGGAATTATGATGTTGAGTGATGTAAATGTTGAGGGCAACAAGAGAACTTCTCAAAGAAGTTGGTTAGGCTAGAAGAAGTGAACAGTGGCACGGGCAGAGGGAGAGAGAGGCAGAATTTGGTTATCCATGTGGGTGGTCTAGCCCTTCAAAGTTCTAGGAACATTTTTCTTTCTCATTATCCATTATCGGTATTGTTTTTCTGGTCTGGTTTAAGCTATTTTTCTACCGTTTCTTGTTCCTTTGAAACCATAGTTAGGACAGTTGATTCCTAAACATTATGAAACCAACTTAAAAAGTAAAGGTCCCTTTAGATAACATTACCAACCTAAATATTTAGATTTAGATAACTAATTATATTACCTGAGACCCAACTTTGCCTGGAAGAGATTGTAATGCTTCCTCACCAAATCCTAATGAACCTCTGAGAAACAATTCATGTAAGACGCCTTTAAAAAGACTAACTATAGACATTTCTTATAAATATTTTCATATCCAAAAGTCCTCTTTTCCTGTGTGGTCATATTGGGCCTTTCTTAATAGTATTGGCAATACCATTCATTTCTAGAGGAAAACCAGAATGAATATCAGAATCTTACAAACCATATAAATGTAATTCAGATTATGCTTGATGATTTTAAATATAATGACAACAGTGCAAATGAGAGGTAACTGCTCTTTCTTAGGAAAATTAACCGAACATGAAACATTCTGCAAAAAATTCATTCTTTAAAAGAGAAGTCAGATTTATTTTTGCTCGCATTTTACAAGCACATGGAATCCCTTTCTGAGATATTGCACAAAGGGGGTAAGCTTTTGAAAAGTCAAAATGTATAGAAGCTTAAATTTCTTCGTTCTATTAAAGGAAAAAGTTCCAAGCCTTCTGAAGATTTTTGAACAGAAGTTGGATTTCTTGTATTTCTCAGTGTTGCTATTACTCACTGAATTTATACACAGGGTTTCTAATCTGATTTAGGAAATAAATTAAATCAATAATAAGGTTAATAAAATTAAAGCTTCCTAAAATAACGTCAATCAGTTTAGCAACTAATTAGGACAGTCAACACCTTGACATGTGCTTTTGACAGATAGAGTGATAAAAACAACATATAATAAATTGTAAGCAAATTAACTTAAAAATGTTTTACACAGTTAAACTGTTAAAGTACCTATTGAGAATCATCATAGCACAGAAGACTAAAAAGGTAAATTTAAGTTCTGTTGTTGCCCAAAAAAACAACTCAAGCAATCCATATCTTGAAAATTAACCACCCCTCAACCTTTCTCTGCTGTGCCACATCAATATAGATCATGTACAGTGTACACACTTCATCTCAAAAAGCCAAAGCGCTATTGGCTTCGAATTTTAAAGCTCTCATACATCATCTATCAACAGGTTCCCAAATCTGTCCATATTCAGTGGTCAGGATTAATCTGACTTCAAGGAATAGGCAAGATATTGACCAATAAAATAGGATAGGCTAAACAGCTAGTGATATACACTGTATAAAACCTAAGTTCGCTGAAAAGTGAATTGTATGTTTAAGTGTACTGCATATAGTCTTCTTGTTCTCTATCTCTCCTCTCATTCTCTTCTTTTTCCATGTAGGCTTTTCAGTTTCTGAGGGATTTTGATACACTAGATTCTTACCAAACCTCCTAATCAACTATTCACTCTAGCTAGTCCGATTAGGCCTATTTCACATCGAAGTGTAGTAATTAATTCCTTAATACTGGAGTCAATTTAATATCCCTGGTACTAAGAGAGTGAGAATCATTCCCTCTCTATCTAATGCTTGGAAATTCAAGGGCATATTGGCTACCTGTAATTTACAATCAGTAAGCTGAATCCAACTGAACATAGAAAAGCCCAAGACTTTGAAAAGGATGACAATGAGACATCATGTGGCCCCCCATGAAGGATCACAATTAATGGATCACGTACATCCTCTTTCTTCGTTTTAGATGACACAAAGAAAGCTTCATAAGGTTTCCTAGCTCCTGAAAATGAAATGAAATTAGCCAGATACGAAAATCAAATCTTTAGGCCAAAAATTGGAGTAGGCTCTATCAAAGTGAACAAACAAAACAATATATGTTAGATTTGTCACAGAAGTTCCGAATGCCAAAATTGGTAGGAATGATTGCATCAAGTAGGCAGACAATCTTGATCAATTTAATTCATTCAATGCTTTCAAATGATGACACGATGAAAATGTCAGTTTTTGCTACTATTTCCTAGTTTAAGTGCTCTTAGACTTAAGCTCCCTAGATTAACTAAACCAATACAATCTCGGTTCTCTAAAACCCTGTTCCTTCTCTTGCTTCTTTCATTCATCTTAAAATAGACTTTTCTAAGCTTTTTTTGCTGCCGACGCATTGTCAGCCACCTTCTTGGTTGTTAGTTATTGTCTAGTTTCGTCAACTTTAATTAATGTTTTGCTTCGGGCAGCAGACATGAGACTAGCATGTGTCCAGTGTCTACGTACATTCACACACATAAACATACAAATATATATACATTAATAATATCATACACATATTTATTAGTTCCAACAATGAATTTTACAAATACTATGAATTATGATTATTCAAACAAAGATTTTAAAATGCAAGAAATTCGGCAATTCAAATTTCTTGCCTTTTACAATCCATGGAATTTAAAATTACAAAAACACAACCTAAGTCATTCCACTTATGTTAAATGTCCAAGTTCTTTTTTTTTTTTTGTGATAGAAGTTAAATGGCCAAGTATCAAAAACTAAAATAACTCAAATACCTTTTGATAGGCTATCATCAACATTCTTGACTGGAATCTTCAATATATTGAATTGAAGTGACGAAAGCAAGGATCCAACCTAAAGCCAAAATCCAATAATTCATTTCTAGACATTTCTATAAGTGAAGTGAAGCTGATTCATATTGTTACTGCTAATGAAAATAAAACAAACCTTGTCAGAACATCTAAATATGGGACTTAATATAGTTTCCCAACTCCATACACTGCTTTTAGTTGCCTTCTCGATGATCATTCCATAATTGATTTGAGGAATATCAACCGGACTACTGGAAACTGTAAAAGACAAAACAAATTAAAAGGACATCATGTGTTTTTTCACTTGTTAGCCAGATTATTAAGAAATTAAGCAGTTGTTACCAGCAACTACATTGTTCCCATCCAACATAAGAAGATTCCATGAGAAATTTGAGTCTGCAGGACTGATACGTAATATTTCCCCACTATAATATGGAGAAAGTAGAGTAAATAAGCTTTTCATAAATGAAATAAAGATGCATTCCTACCATTATAGTTACCTCAATACATTCACAGAAAGTAAAACTTGACGGCTGTGCCAGATAGATGATAAGATCATAGTGCACCCATCAGAAAGCCACGGGTTACTGTGGATAGTTGTACAGTAAAGCCCAGGAAAGCAATCATCCTCAGCACACATCACAACTGGAATCTTCAATAATCGATTATTTATTAAAAAAAACAGAAGTTATATACTGACAACTAAATGAACTTCGATAATTTCAAGCTTACAACAACTAATTCAAAGAAATTAAGACTAGAAGAATTTCAGAAGGTTTCTATTTTAGTATATCTTAAAATGTAATTATGGAAACAGATTATAGGTCATTTACTTTATTAAAATAGAGAAAATTTAAGTAAACCACACACAATCTAGAAGAGACAGTCATATTTTTAGGTAAATTTATAAGTATACCTTTCAAATGCACCACTAATACCACCATTTACTATAACTGAAACTAGGTCTGATAACTGAATGAAAGATCTCAGTAAGAAAGCAAAAGAGGTTATTGAATATAATACCTAAATTAAATACTATGGAACAATTATGTTCCTCAGCTACGATAATTAATACATTTGTCTTACCATTCATTTTTTTTTTCTCTTGTTCATTAGAAGTAAAAATTACAGCAGCAGGTAAGACTTTCCAGCAGATCAATATCCCAAACCTTCACAAATGAAAAACCCTTGGAGGGAAAAGGCTTTGCATTTAGTTCTATCACTAAAGATGCAACAAACAAACAAAGCCTTTCCTACTAGGTAGGGTTGGCTATATGGATCAAACGACGCCAACATGTTTATCTTTGCTCATTTGCACTGTACTCGAGTCATACAATTGCGTTGCTTTTGGACAACAACCTAGCAATAACATATTCACGCTGTTGATCCATATTCATAAAGATTCAACAAAATTTTATGCTAGCTATCGACTACTTAACGCAACCCTCCTCTTTTATCCGGGCTTGGGACCGGCTATGAAAGCAGAAACTTAGCATAGGCAGAGTTTCTATCACCAAAGATGCATTCTAACAAAAACAACACCATCATCGCCTGTAATGCTCATATAGAGTAGCAACGAGCAACAAGGTAGTATTAGTATATAATCAAGCAACAACCATGACAGAAAAGAGAACAGAACAAATCATATATATCATCTTCTATACTATTGCAATATATAAGCATTCAATGTTTAATTAAATATTTCCAAGGTTAGTTCTTAAACATATGACAACCAAGAAGCTCATGTACATAACTAATATGAACAAATTAAAATCTCAAAGCCTATATTATATAATATATAAGAGGAAAAAAATTGAACTTAATGCAATCAAACCAATCAGATTCAAATTTAAAGGTCACATATGAAGAGCTTACGACATCATAAATTTTCATAGATTGGTAAAGTTTTCCATCAGTTGGCCAATCAATTCTATGTAATGAATTTGTTGCAAGGTGGACTCCAGAATCTACAGAACTTCTTGCAGATAAAAACACAAGGAACTTCCCGTTCGAGCTGGTAGAAAATTCATGAACAATGGTCAAGATTATAGGGGTGAGTTCATATAATAATATTTCTTAACAACTAGAAAGGCTTATTGTAGCATGCAGCTATGATAGAAGGAAGCAAAAATAAAATTTAAGGTGAAGATAAACTTTCATGATCTTTGCAAAAATAATAAACATAGAAATAGCCATTTTAACTTCTATAAAAAAAAGAAGAAGAAGCCATTTTAACATTTATAACTAGCAAATATTGTGTGGAAACATTTACGCATGTATTAGCATGATGCAGTTAACTATTAGAAACATAGTGTTGAGGCAAAAGCCGAAAAAGATCCATTTACTTGAATCATGGACAGAGATTCTTGGCAAGAACTTCTGGTGTCTTGATCCTACTTTAGTATTTAGTTATAGAAGAAATGAAAAGATAATTATGATTAATGACTATCGTCAAACTAGCTTCCTGATTAAGTAAGCAACACTCTTAGTTTTATAAAAGAAGGGCAAGTGTTGTGTGAACAACTAAACTCACAAGATGGTCTAGCATTTTTTGAACTTGTCTCTCACATGAAAAAAGGGAGGCTCATTGATGTCTTTTAGTAAGTGTAAGTCATCATAAACCTTAAGAAACAACAACAAAAATCAAAGTCTATTCCTACTAGGTGAGATCAGCTAATTCATCATAAACCTTACAACAACAACAACAAACAAACAAAGTCTTTTTTGCACTAGGTGGGGTCGACTAAATGAATCAAGCGATGCTAACATGTTCTGTCTTTGCTCATTTTTATAATTAGGTTATTAATAGTTAAATCTATCATAATAGTTTCTCCTATTGTTTTCTTTGGTCTTCATAATTCATCATAAACCTTATTGAAAAACTTGATATTCACAAGTCTATGTTACATTAAACAATAGGAGAAACTATAAGGATAGATTTAAGTCATTTAACTATTAATAACCTAACTATAGAAATAAGCAAAGACATAACATATTGCCGTCGCTTGATCCATATAGCCAACCCCACCTAGTGGGAAAAGGCTTTGCTTGTTGTTGTATAAGTCTATGTTACATTCAAGGAAATAGCTCTTCAATGATATTCTTTCATATCTTCCAATACTTGGTGCCTTAGTCAATGAATCATTTTAAAAATTCAAATATAAAGGACTTCTCTTTAGAACCTACAACCACCATCCATCAAACCCTACAATTTAGAACCTACAACCCAACACTAGCTGCTGGCTTGACATTCATTCTTCATTGGAGAACAACCACCCGAGTCCAGTAGAAGATTATCTTCATCTTTGGCTATATTTTAAATTTCCATGCCATTATCTTAAATTAGTGGTGCAAATAAGAAACTGGAAAGTTGAGCAAATTTTCCATTTTCAAAGAAAATAAATCATTTGTCATCTACAGGCATATAAAACAAATGGAGACGACTAGACGAAGTAATAAATGAATATATTAAAACTAATACATATTGAGCAACAAATCCTATGGACAAGTATCTGACTCCAACAGCTTACCTGAATCGAGGAAAGAGGGCACTGCTTATGCTTTGGGTAAGATTAAGAGCATGCATCTCCCCAGTTGTTCTAGTGCACCATTTGTTTCATAATTCAGTTGAGCGAGAAAAAAGTAGTAAATAAATATTCACTTTGTATTGTATTTAAACAAAGGGAGTTATGAACATCTAGCTAAAGTGACTTACTGAAGCTCTAATTCATTAGTTTTTGACTCATGATATGGGGCTTTAACAGCATATAATGCACAAGGCCTGTTAGAGCAGTACTTCATACCAAGTTTTCTTGTCCCAGATGACCATCCAACAAAAACCAGATATTGTTCTGAGCCTTCAGTTGAAGGTGCCCACACAACTTGGCCAACACTCAAAGATTTGTCAATTCCTTTGACAGCTTGTACCTCTCCACTGTAAAAACACTACTAAAATGAGATTTGCTAAAAAAGACATTCCCATACTATTTTGGCATTCAAAGATGAAAACCTTGTTACGTTGATAACAAAAAGTGCAGGCTGCCTCTTTCCAGCATAAGTTTCTCCCCAATCATCTTTCCAATCCCCTTGACCCTTCCAGCTACCACAATCCTTGTCTAAAAGGCCACCTTTCTTATAGCCCATATCATTAAATGTGGGTTTTGAAGGAGATGGCTCTTCGGCTACATATGCGATAGAAGTTTCATCCAAGTTCCAAGAGATTCCTTCAAACCTATGCCATAGAAAAATAATGATCTTTTATGCTTAAAATGTTGCAATATCTGTTCATAATAGCACTGCATGCAGAAGCAACTACTTTACCTTTACAGCTTCCAAATGGAAGAACAATTTAAATCAAACAAACGACATCAATGTATTAAAGAGTCTGCCAGTTTAACACTGAATAATATAAAAAGAAAAATAGTAGAAATGTTAGTTACACATTACAACTTACCATCCATCAGTGTATACTGAACCATGCACTGCTGGGGAGATATGGAATTCCTTCTCCATGTGAGATGAACTCCAAATTTCAAAGCGAGAAGGACCTTCATTCTCAGGATTTCGAACTACTAGAAGTTTTGCACCAGAAGGCGATGGAGCGATTATAGAAACTCCATACAGCTCTATGGGAAATGGCGCCCATTGAAATTTAACAGAACTGTTACTTTCTTTGAAAATGGTAGAAGATAAAATGAATTTTCTTCTTTTGTTTTCCAGAAGATTTGGTTGGCTAATGCAAAACATTCCCTGAGAGCTCAGTGCTGTAAGAAAAATTATTAAAGAAATATGGTCATGAACAAAACTATCATGAATGATGTTAGGAAAGTGAAGGGAGCCCAAAAACAGAGACTAAAAAAGTACACTTACATTTGTCTGACTTAAAAATCCATGCCCTGTCAATGTTGGAGATTTTACTGAATTCATGAAGTAAGTTTGATTGATAAGCATATTCTTCCTCAACTGTTGCATCTATCCCCAATTGCATATCCATATGTAAACAGGTTCTGAATCATCCATGGCAAAAATAACTGAGAAGCTTCTACGGCTTATTATATGACCAAAAGCATATTAAGAATAAACAAAGGATAAGGTGAATATTTGTTAGCATTGAAATCACTAAAATCATCTTGCTGCACAAAATCCACTTCCTCGCAACACTATAGCGTGCCGTCCCCTCTAGAAGAAAATATCGTTTTTTTCCTGTATAATTCAAATTTCATTGCATATATGAATTTAGATATGATGCATACTTCAGGCTTCATCATAATAGAAGCAAATTTTTTTAAAAAAAAATGGTGGCTGATAATTATCAATATAAATGCTTCCAATAATAAACTTTGTAAGATGATATGAAAAGAAACTTTACCCCATAGCCAAGTTTTAAAAAAGGACTTAATACTATCTACACCAAGTAATTAAAAATTTTGCAACTTTCTATTCTTTACATCATTAAGGAAAAACAATCAAAACACAAGGAATCACTTTAATTTCAGTTCATAAAAACTTAAGGAGTTCAAAGATCTATTCGTTGATGCCAACTACATAGGCTTGTTCACAAGTATACTATATCCAATCCCTAGTTTCCAAAATTTACTCTTCCCTAGTCATCCTTAACATAATAAAACATTCAGAACCTCCTTGCCATTGACCTAAACTCCGAATCGCATTGTCTGATGCATAGGAAGCACAGATACGTCTAAATACAGATGTATCGAAATCGTTTGAGAAAATTACCTAATACGACTTCGAATCGACTACGGCTAACTTCAGAACAGCTTCAGCATGCTGAAATGGATGGAAACTGGAAAGACTGTGAAGAACTTGAGTTGCTTCAGTTTTATCGATTTCTAGTTTGTGACTTGTTAGATTTTGATTTTGATTTCGGTTTCACAATTCGTAGTTTCTTCTTTTCTGTGGAAAACGAACACTCTGAATTGCTTTCTGTTTGAGCTTTGGTTTCTTCTTCTTGGCGCTAGACTCAAAAGGCAGTGTGTATCAGTATAACCACTTCCCGGAAATCGAGTAAACGAGAAGTAGCTTTATCCGTTTTTTTTAAAGAAAAAATATTATTTAGTCTCTGAATTGTTGATCAAACTATTATTTAGTCCTCAAATTTATCATCAATACTATTTAGTCCCCAAAATTTGTAATTATGTCAACTATTTAGTCCTCAAATTTGACAAAAATACTATTTAGTCCCCAAAATTGGCAAAAATACTATTTAATTCCCAAATTTGCAACTCTATCAACTCTAACGGGTAACAGTCAGGAGACTAAATAGTTAACAGAGTTGCAAATTCGGGAATTAAATAGTATTTTTGCCAAGTTTAAGGACTAAATAGTTGATATAGTTATAAATTCGGAGACTAAATAGTTGACATAGTCACAAATTTCGGGGACTAAATAATATTTTTGATAAATTTAAATACTAAATAGTAGTTTGACCAACAATTTAGGGACTAAATAGTATTTTGCCTCTTTTTTTTCTTCTTTTTCTAGACAAGAGTATCTACCGTCGAGCACCGCTGAGTTGTAGGCACCTCGAACGTTGCGACAGTTGGCCCAAGGATTTAAAGCTACTTCATATACAAAACAGGAATCGAACCACTAACACTTGGTTAAGGATGAATGAGTCCCTTCCACTCAACCATACCCCTTGGATAGCTTTATGCTTTCACCGTTTATATAGCGGTGGTCTCTCAAAAATAATTATTTAAATAATTTAAAAAGACAATAAAAATATGAGGCAAGAAAATAATAAGAGAAAGAAAATAAAAATAGTAGCAATAATAATTTTTTAAAAAAATCATGATAATGGTAGTTATTAAAGAAAATAATTTTATAATTTTTAATTCATTGTTTTAAAATTAATAACGATAATTTATATTATATTTAATAAATTAAAGAAAATTTTGACATGTATGTAGGTGAATATGAAAATTAATATGCTATAGTATCTTTTGGTCAATGATCTTTTAAAATAACTATTTAAATAATTAAAAAAATAAAAATGTAATGTCAAAAGATAATGAAAAAAAAAGAAAATAGGAATATGAATAGTGATAGTGGTTTTTTTTAAGAAAATAATAATTACAACGATAGTTATTAAAAAAATTAACTTTTTTAATTTTTAATTATCTTTTTAAATTTAATTATAATTTATATATATTTTTAAAATTAAAATAATTTAATATGTACGTACATAAATATAAAGCATCTAGTGTAAAATATGTATGCCAGTTGAAAAAGAGAGGTTATTATTAATTAGACAAAATAATAAGGTCAATGCAATTTCACAATGCATCAGATTAAATTTATATACGTTGTAACGTTAGAAGTACAGTTAATTATTGAAATTGGATCTAGTGTAATTCTTTTTTTTGCAATTCTTTTAAAATATACATTATGATTTTTTTTTATGGAATACACATTATGAATTAATTTGTGAAGTAATAGTAAACACTCACACTGATAAAAATCCACCATGAATGAATTAGAAATCAAATTATTATTAATATTAACAAATAATATCAATTTGAATGGATTATGGACCAAATAGTTACTAGTATTGATAAATAATTTCACAAGGCTATTTGGTGATGTTTTGTCAACATTAAGGGCACGTTTATTAGGTATAAATAGAAATGGAAATGAAAATGGAAACGAAAATGGAATGCATTTGATGTGTTTAGTAGTAAAAGTTTGGTAATGAAAATGGAATGGAAATGTATTAAAATGACTATTTTACCCCTTTATTAAAATAATAAAAAAAAATTATAATTGTGTCAAATCATGTCAAATCAAAAGGGTCCCACTTATTTTTTCATTTTCATTGCTATTTCTATAGTCTCATTTCAATGTAATGAACACACCCTAATAATAATTTGGTCTTTA
Source organism: Senna tora (assembly GCA_014851425.1). Lineage (NCBI taxonomy): Eukaryota > Viridiplantae > Streptophyta > Magnoliopsida > Fabales > Fabaceae > Senna > Senna tora. Next base: position 12,077,716 of record CM026271.1, read on the forward strand.
ATCCATTTATAGTATATTTTTATTAGTGTGAGTCATATTATTACTTTACATATAAAATAAAAATGTGTATTTCAAAGGAATTAAATAAAAATTAAAAAAAAAAAGAATTGCACCAGATAAGAAACGTATGATTGAAAAGAAACATGTTAGCTGGAGTTTGGTGTTTTACTGTAAGTTAATATATGGTTTTGAAAATTGGATCGGACTAGCCAGTCGAACTAAAAAATCAGTGAATCAATTATGGTATGGATCTAGAATATTTTTAAAATTGGTGTGATAAATAACCTCAAAGGTTGAAATAATTGGTCAAAACCCGCTACTTAAACCTGTAAAACTAAATTGTTGAAGTCGAAAAAAGTGTCTAATTGATGGCCATTTTACTGTCGTAAAGCGTCAACAAAAATGTTGCCAAAAGAGATATTACCAACAATCACTGGCACATCGATAAAAATATTCAAGTAATTTCAACATTTATCGACCGATTAATAATATCTTATTAAAATTAAAATACAAATATTGACAGCCAATTTTTTATCAACCATTAACAGCGTCAAAAATATTCTAACAAAATTACATTTTCAATATAAAGGATCGTCAAAAAACATTAATATAATTTTTAATCCGTAATATTTATCTAGTTTCCTGCATTGTTTCTTTTTGTAGATCATTTTCTTTTTGATCAATTATAATAATTTGATGCCTTCCTGTGAAGGATTTAAAAAAAGAAGAAGACAAAAACAGAGGCAAAATAGGCAAATTGATTTAACCTGATAGGATTAATTATGAGTGACGTTCATTAGGTAGAAATAAAAATGGAAACGGAATGAGAATGTATTTAGTAATAAAATTTTGATAATGGAAATGAATGAGAATGTATTAAAATAACTATTTTACCCTTTATATTAAAATAATAGAAAAAAGTTATAATTATGTCAAATCATATCAAATAAAAAAAGTATAATAGATATTTTGTATTTTGTTCTTTTTTCTTTTTTTTTAAAGTTGATGAAAATAAAAAATAAAAAAGCAAGTAGGACCCAGTGAACCCCACTTACTTTTTTATTTTCCAATTCTATTTCCATAGTGCCATTTCTATGTAATAACATACCCAATGTACTTTTTCCTACATTATTTTCCATACTTTTTTCCTACGGTAGTGAGTTTAGAAAGCTCCCTATATAAAAAATAGAAAGAACACTATAGAGTACAATGTTTAACATTGGTTGATTCTATGTTAACCTAAGCATGAAGAATAATTGAGACAACATACAAAAATGCTCTCTCCAAAATCCAAGTGATTTGGTCGTTCTTGTTCACTTTATAATCTACAATAAGGAAAAAAAAAGGTTGGATTAGATACTAGAACAATAAAACAAGAAAGTATATATATATCTGGAGATTTACCAAAGTTCTCCAAAAAATCATTTATTAGCTAGTGCAGGTTATAAAAAATATATCTTCACATGTTGGCATTATTGTTTGCCAAATTAAAGAGATTGAAAAGAACAGAGAATACATACAGGCGAATGGAAGAACAAACGGGGTGAATCTCAATTTCATCGTAATAAATAGACAAACTTATTATGTTACCCGAAAGTAGAGAAATCAAAATGAGTCGGTCTAAAGGGCCGTGGCCTAATCCATTATGGACTTTCATTAAGATGGACTGAACTAGACTTGACCCACTCTAAAAGGGTGAGCCTAATATATTGGTCCAACCCAGTTCTTAATAAGCCAAAGGCCCGTCCATGGGCCATTTATTTATTTTATTTTATTTTTTATTAATATTCTATTTTATCAAATATCAATATAATATGTAAATATTACAAGTTGACTTGCAATAAAGGTTATTTAGTATAATTTATTTTATTAATCAACATATTATGAATGAATATTACAAATTGGCCTATAAAAATACAATTTATTTTACATATTAGCATATTAGGGATGAATGTTACATATCAATATAGACTATAATATTTTATATAATATAAAATACTTGTAATATATTTAAAAAATTAGGACAAAAAAAAATCTATTGGGCCGGCCTAGCCCAACCTTTGAAAGCCCACCATGGGTCGTAGGCCAAAATGGGCCAGGAGCTAAAAGCCCGTCCTTAAAATGGGCCACAATTTTCTTGGCACAGCCCTTGCTATTCTAAGAGCTGGGTTGGGCTGACCTCCTGGATCAAGCCCATTTTGACATCCCTACCTGAAAGTAATCAAAATAAGAAAGTGATAAAGGTTCAGCTTTAATCCTACATTGAACAAACCCAATAAACTCATAATCAACATTGAAAACTTAAAACTTACTATATTAATTAGAAGAAGATACACCAACATCAGAAGTAGCTTGAGCTGCAGAACACACTTTTTGTCTAAGAAGACGCGTCAATAAATCTTCCATCCTATTCATTTTTCTCTTCAAGTAAACTTACTTTTGCATTGGACTCTTCGCGACATCTCTCAGATTCTTGAAGTTGTCTCTGAACTTGTAAGATTATAAATATAAAGCTAAATGTAGTATACAAGTGATATGTTTTAGGTAGAGAGTTGATTGGTAGATGATATTTAAACATGCAAAGCTAAAAGTAGCAATTATAGTACTTGTAGAAACTAAAAAATTATTCTGCATTAATTTACATATACGAACTCAAGGATGCTAGAAATACTAAAATATACACATTTGTGCATTCACTAACTTCACAAGATACTTCCAACTATTTGAATTCCACAAATTCACAAGATACTTCCAATCTTCTTCTACCATGACATGTGGTATATTAGCAAGAGCCTCCTCAGGGTCTTCGGACGAATCATAATACTTTTTTTTAGTGCGTGGCGATAATTCTTGTATAACCTATTCATTTGTGTTCGTACAAGTCCTTGGCAACCTTCCACTTTAAAATGAGTCTACAAAAGTCCAGATTTCAGATACATATCAATCATAGTATTTCCGGATGGCACCACAAGCCTTGAAGAGAGCCGAGGGTGCCATCCTTGATGTGAATTTGGGGTCATATTGATAGGTGGCTTTGTGTCTGATGTGTTTGTTGAAAATACTATGATTGATATGTATCTGGAATTCGGACTTTTGTAGATTCATTTTAAAGTGGAAGGTTGCCAACAACTTGTATGGACACAAATGAATAGCTATCACTTTGACCTGTTCAAAGTGTGAAAAAAATGGCAGAATTGTATTGGATTATAAAAATATATAATACAAATATGAAGGCTGAATAATTCTTAGATTAATATACTCAAACAGTAAAAGTCACTGTCATAGAATATATATTCAGGCTCGAAATCAAAATAGGAAGTCAAAGAGCAACAATAACGGGAAATAAGATAACCCTAACGTTCGAGAGGTCAGGTACTCTCCCAAATTCCACCAAAATCTAGCCTACCCTCCACAAAAATAGTCATTGTTGATCTACTATATCTATATCAAGAGCATTTTCAAGTTCAAATCTAGTCCATGATACAAGAATTTCCATGTCATTAGATAATATTATATGAAGGCTCATTAAAACCTTGAGACAATATATATATAGGCTTTGTAGAGCAGCAAACAGATCTAAATTGATCACTATGAATTTGCTAATCATGACCAGTTAATCTAACAATAACTCTCTTAATTAGCTTTGACAACTTCACTCTGAAAGTAAGGAAAACTTGTCGTTGATTGTATGAAAAATGTAATCTTTGTTTGATATCTAATTTATATATTCATGTAATTTGTTACATTTCTTTCTCTTTGTATCCATATTCTCTATTTTGCTTATTTAACTTCCCAAATAAGTCTCTATAACTTTCTTCTTCTAATTAGGTGTTTGCTGGGCTTTTGCAATCCTGACATAAATGGAGTCAGTGTATTTTAATCAAAATAATGTCTCAAAATTATTCTCGGCACAAGATTATAAGACAAGAAAACAAGTGCAAAGAGACATTGGAGGCAGACGACAAAGGAGATTATCCGCCAGTTATGTGTCAACTCCTTCATTGGTTGATGAAAAAAGGATGCGTTTTAGAAACAACCTGTCCTTATGTTGGAAAAAGGCAAGATGAAAATCCAAATAAACATGTATTTTAATTTTTTAAAATTATTCATCCATTTACCTTGTTTATTTTGTTATTTTTTTAATAAAATCAATATATGTTTTTAAAATGTTTCTTATTTTTCAGTTTGAGTTCAATCTAGGAGGATCTAAGCCTGTCAAAGAGAAAAAATATATTAGAAATGGTAACCAAACAACCACTTTTACCTGAAATAGTATGGACACCAAATTTTGATCAACTTGAAAACATTTGTAGTTTATACTAATTTAACTTTATAATACAATCTACTCTGAGAAAAAATAATTTGACATTAGACCAACAAGTCCCGTGGTGCTTGAGGTTGGATATAGTCATATGGTTTTAATTATAGGATACGGAAAAGAAATTAGAAATGGTTAAAAGATCGATTATTGGATTATCCAAAATTCTTGAGGGACAGATTAAACTGATGCCGGTTAGGGGAAAGTCAACAGAAGTTATTATTATAACAAACTAAATATTAAAGTTTTTCCTCTACTGCATAATGCACACTATCTAATATGTGTATCTGAAGGTTTTTCAAGTGACTCCGACTCATAAACAGATAGAACTTGTTTACTGAATATGAGATATCAAGCCAGGTAAAAGTAGAATAGAAAAGTTTGGCTTGATATCTCATATTTAGTGAATAAATTCTATCAATTTATGAATCAGAATCGCTTGAAGAACATTCGGATACACATAGATATATAGTGTGCATGCTGCAGTAGAGGAAAAATTTTATTATCTAGTTTGTTATAATAATAGTTTTTGTTGAATAATCCAATAATCGATATTTTCACCATTTTTTATTTCTTTTCCATATACTATAATTAAAGCCACATGACCATATCCACCCTCAAACATTCCAGAGCATATTTCGTCCTATAAAAATAAAATGTCAAATTAACTTTTCTCAAAGTAGATTGTGTTAAAAAGTTAAATTAGTACAAACTACAAACCCAAGTTGATCAAAATCTGGTGTCCATACTATTTCAGTCAAAAGTGGCTATTTGGTTACCATTTCTAACCTTTCTTCCTCTCTGGCAGGCTTAGATCCTCCTAACTTTAATTCAAACTGAAAAATAAGAAACATTTTAAAAACATATATTTATTTTATTAGAAAAACAACAATCAACTAATAAACAAGATAAATGTATGAATAATTTTAAAAGAATTAAAATATATGTCTATTTGTATTTTCATCTTGCCGGATAACCTCCATATTTGTCCACCTCCCATGTCTCTTGCACTTCTTGTCTTATAATTATCCATAAGGTCTTCTGGCGAGATTAATATTGAGACATTATTTTGAAGAAAATACATTGATTCTATTTGTGTCAAGATTGCAAAATCCCAGCAAATATCTAAATATAAAGTAGAATAAATATAAGTTAATTAATTAGAAAAAAAAGTTAGAGAGACCTATTTGGGAAGTTAAACAAGCAAAATTGAGAACATGAAAACAAAAGGAAAGAACTAAATGTAACTCATTCCATGGTTAAATAAATTAGATATTAAATAAAGATAACATTTTCCACATAATCGACGACAAGTTTTCCTTAATTTCAGTGTAAAGTGTATCATAGTGAAATTATCAGAAGTTGTTAAAGCCAATTAAGAGAGTTATTGTTAGATTTGCTGGTCGCCTATATATGAACTTTACCAAGGTCACCTTGATCTCTGACGGGAGATTGAGAACGCCAGGAATTTCTCTCCAGCCCCATTCTTACAAAAATGAAGAAATTATACTTGATTAACAAACTCATTGCTTTTGAAAGCTTCTAACACCTAGCAACACAAAAGTTAAAAAAAAAAAAGACAAATAAGGTTATGACATGTTGAGAAAGAGGAAGTTACTTTGACTAAAAAGTTTTATGAAAATTTTAAATGCCAAATAGACTAATTATTTTTGTCTGGAAACTCATGAGGTATATTAAAATTAAGAATGAAACTTTTACTTCTTCAACAATAACTTTTTACAATTTATTAAGCTTGAAATGAACTTCATCATATATCCTAAGTGACTGTGGTCATGTCAATCAAAAGAAGCGGATGTATTCTGATTACAGCAAAATAATAACAACAAAAACTTAAGTTGACTGTTTTTGTGTCACAGTAAATCTGTCAATAGTTTTCTATGTAATTCCTTTTAAAGTGACAAACTGACAAAAAAAAAATTCAAAGCTGCACCTCCGCCGTCTCAGACGCATTACCGCCATCTCCGACGCCACATTTCTGCCATCTCCGATGCCACATTTCCACCATCTCTGACGCCGTATCTCGGAGAGTGGAACGAATTGCTAAGGTCGAACGAACAACTGAAGGAGAGTCTCCAACACGGAGCGGGCCATTCATACAATAGCCGCCGCACCTCCGCTGTCGTCATATTTCCGCCGACTCTGCTGCATTTTCGCCATCTCCGACGCCGCATCTCTGAGAGTGGAACGAATTGCTAGGGTCGAACGAATAGCTGAAGGAGAGTCTCCAACACGGAACGGACCATTAATACAATAACCGCCGCATTTCCGCCGTCTCCGACCCATTTCTCTGAGGGTGGAATGAATAGCTAGGGTTGAACAAATAGCTGAAGAAGAGTCTACAACACGGAACGGGCCATTAATACAATAGCCGCCGAACCTCTGCCGTCTCCGCTGCATTTTTGCCGTCTCGGCAGCAGCATCTCTGAGGTTGGAACAAATAGCTGAAAGATAGTTTATTACACGGAACGGACCATTCATACAATAGTCGCCGAACCTCTGCCATCTCCGGTGCATTTCCGTCGTCTCGGCCGCATTTCTGCCGTCTCCGACACAACATCTCTGAGTTTGAAACGAATAGTTGAAGGAGAGTCTACTACACGGAACAAGCCATTCATACAATAGCCGCCGCTCCTCCGCTGCATTTCCATCGTCTCTGTTGCATTTCTACTGTCTCTGACGCAGCATCTCTGAGGTTGGAACGAATAGCTGAAGGAGAGTCTATTACACGGAACGGGCCATTCATACAATAGCCGCTGCACCTTCGCCGTCTCCCCTGCATTTTTGTCATCTCCGACGCCGTATCTTCGCCATCTCCGAGGCCGCATCTCCCCTGTCTCTGTCGCTGGCGCCATTTCCTTCAGGTTTCATTAAGCATCCCACTCGTTTGGCACATGTCAAAGAAGGCAAAAAAAAAAATACCCGAGGTATGAGCTGAATACTCTTAATTGGAAGCATATGTAGAGATGATTACAAATAGTGTAAGTATAGATTAAAAGACATAACTGATCTCCTAACAGTGTGCAACTAATATAAGAGTGAATATCCTCTGTTAAAAAAAGACATGCTCGTTTGGCACATGTCAAACAATGACATATCTATCTTTCTATTTGTTTTTATGGTCTTTTTTCAAAAAAAAAAATCTTTTCTTATCTATTGATTTTCGATTCTGAACATCATATAAAATTTATTTTGTTTGGCCACTTTCCTGTGGAGGTTTTCGATGTGTAATAGGTTTTTTTATGTTTCAAAACGTTATTTTTATTCTATTTTTTAGTTGATTCCTTCATATATTTTGAAAAAAAAAAGAAAAAGTAAAAAAAAAAGAGAAGGTTTAAGTAAAAGAGAAAAAAAGAAAAAAAAGAGAGAGAAAAAGTGACAAAAAAAATTCAAACCCTTTTTTGGTGACCAAATGTTTTTTCTATGGGATTTGGCTGTTACCTCACCCTTTTTTGGTGATCAAACCCTTCTATAATGGCTTTCTAATGCGGTTAATGTTAATTGCTAATTTGCTATCTAACTACTTACTACTTTAGTTTTATAATTTTAAGTAAAACTTTTACTATCTATGCTTAATGCAAGTCTTGTGTACAAATATTGGAATGTAAGATTTTTTTTTGAAATCTTCTAAAATAGATGAATGTTGTGTCATGCCACGTCATTAAAATATGACACGTAGAAGAGAGGGTGTGCCACATAAGCATACCACGTCATCATTTAACGGTGTTACGCTCGAGGACCAAAATCGACCAAAAAAGAAACTTTGAGGACCAACATTAAACTTCATGCAAACATTGAGGACCAAAATAGTACTTTAGCCTTTTAAAAAATTTAAAAACCTATTAAGAAAGAGAAATGTGTCTGCAATTGTTTGGAGCTCAAGCAACTTTTGGAAGACCTGCACACTACAACACTAACAGGTACGATTACGAATGGAAGAAGGAAAAGCGTTTTCCACGGTCGAACGAATTACTAGGGCCGCAGAAAGAGAGTGACCATTCTTAAAATAGCAGCTGCACCTCTGCCGTCTCAGACGAATTACCGTCATCTCCCACGCCACATTTCTGCCATCTCCGACGCCACATTTCCGCCATCTCCGACGCCGTATCTCGGAGAGTGGAACGAATTGCTAAGGTCGAACGAACAACTGAAGGAGAGTCCCCAACATGCAGCGGGCCATTCCTACAATACCCGCCGCACCTCCGCTGTCGTCATATTTCCGACGACTCCGCTGCATTTCCGCCATCTCCGACGCCGCATCTCTGAGAGTGGAACGAATTGCTAGGGTCGAACGAATAGCTGAAGGAAAGTCTCCAACACGGAACGGACCATTAATACAATAGCCGCCGCATTTCCGCCGTCTCCAACCCATTTCTCTGAAGGTGGAACGAATAGCTAGGGTCCAATGAATAGCTGAAGGAGAGCCTACAACACGGAACAGGCCATTCATACAATAGTCGTCGCACCTCCGCCGTGTCCGCTGCATTTCCGCCGTCTCGGCCTCATTTCTGTCGTCTTCGATGCAACATCTCTGAGGTTGGAACGAATAGCTGAAGGAGAATCTACTCACAGAACGACCATTCATACAATAGCCGCCGCACCTCCGGCGTCTCGGCCGCATTTCTGCCATCTCCGACGCAACATCTCTGAGGTTGGAACGAATAGCTGAAGGAGAGTCTACTACACGGAACAAGCCATTCATACAATAGCCGCCGCTCCTCCGCCGTCTCTGCTGCATTTCTGTTGTCTCCGACGCAGCATCTCTGAGGTTGGAACGAATAGCTGAAGGAGAGTCTATTACATGGAACAGGCCATTCATACAATAGCCGCTGCACCTTCACCGTCTCCCCTGCATTTTCGTCATCTCCGACACGGTATCTCCGCCATCTTCGAGGTCGCATCTCCCCCGTCTCTGTCGCTGCCACCATTTCCTTCAGGTTTCGTTAAGCATCCCACTCGTTTGGCACATGTCAAAGAAGGCAAAAAAAAAACCCGAGGTATGAACTGAATACTCTTAATTGGAAGCATATTTAGAGATGATTACAAATAGTGTACGTATAGATTAAAAGACATAACCGATCTCCAAACAATGTGCAACTAATAACAGAGTGAATATCCTCTTTTAAAAAAAGGCATACTCGTTTGGCACATGTCAAACAAGGACATATCTATCTTTCTACTTGTTTGTATTGTCTTTTTTTGAAAAAAAAAATCTTAAAAAAATCTTTTCTTATCTATTGATTTTCGATTCTGAAAATCATATAAAATCCTTTTTTTTTGCCACTTTCCTGTGGAGGTTTTCGACGTATAATAGGTTCTTTTATGGTTCAAAACGTTATTTTTATTCTGTTTTTAGTTGATAACTTGATGTATTTTGAAAAAAAAATAAAAAAAAGAAAAGAAAAAGTTAAAAATAAAGAAAGTTTAAGTAAAAGAGAAAAAAAGAAAAATAAAAAGAGAGAGAAAAAGTGACAAAAAAAATTCAAACCCTTTTTTTATGACCAAATGTTTTTTCTATGGGATTTGGCTGTTACCTCACCCTTTTTTGGTGATCAAACCCTTTTATAACGGCTTTCTAATGCGGTTAATGTTAATTGCTAATTTGCTATCTGACTACTTACTACTTTAGTTTTATAATTTTAAGTAAAACTTTTACTATCTATGCTTAATGCAAGTCTTGTGTACAAATATTGGACTGTAAGTTTTTTTTTTTGTTGAAATCTTCTAAGATGGATGAATGTTGTGTCATGCCACCTCATTAAAATATGACACGTAGGAGAGAGGGTGTGCCACATAAGCATGCCACGTCATCATTTAACGGCAAAAGTTAACGGTGTTACGCTTGAGGACCAAAATCAACCAAAAAAGAAACTTTGAGGACCAACATTAAACTTTTGAAACATTGAGAACCAACATTAAACTTCATGCAAACATTGAGGACCAAAATAGTACTTTAGCCTTTTAAAAAATTTAAAAAACTATTAGGAAAGAGAAATGTGTCTGTAATTGTTTGGAGCTCAAGCAACTTTTGGAAGACCTGCACACTACAACACTAACAGGTACGATTACGAATGGAAGAAAGAAAAGCTTTTTCCAGGGTGGAAAGAATAGCAGAGAGTGGAACGAATAGCTAGGGTCGCTGAAGGAGAGTGGCCATTCTTACAATAGCAGATGCACCTTCGTCGTCTCAGACGCATTACCGCCATCTCCGACGCCACATTTCCGCCATCTCCGACGCCGTATCTCGGAGAGTCGAACGGACAACTGAAGGAGAGTCTTCAACACGGAGCGGGCCATTCATACCATAGCCGCCGCACCTCCGATGTCGTCATATTTCCGCCGACTCCGCTGCATTTCCGCCATCTCCGACGCCGCATCTCTGAGAGTGGAACGAATTGCTAGGGTCGAACGAATAGCTGAAGGAGAGTCTCCAACACGGAACGGACCATTAATACAATGACCACCGTATTTCCGCCGTCTCCGACCCATTTCTCTGAGGGTGGAACAAATAGCTAGAGTCGAATGAATAGTTGAAGAAGAGTCTACAACACGGAACGGGCCATTCATACAATAGCCGCCACACCTCTGTCGTATCCGCTGCATTTCCGCCGTCTAAGCCGCATTTCTGCCGTCTCCGACGCAGCATCTCGGAGGTTGGAACGAATAGCTGAAGGAGAGTCTACTACATGGAACGGGCCATTCATACAATAGTCGATGCACCTTCTCCGTCTCCCCTGCATTTTCGTCATCTCTGACGCCGTATCTCCGCCATCTCCGAGGCCGCATCTCCCCCGTCTCTGTCGCTGCCACCATTTCCTTCAGGTTTAGTTAAGTATCCCACTCGTTTGGCACATGTCAAAGAAGGAAAAAAAACCCTCGAGGTATGAACTGAATACTCTTAATTGGAAGCATATGTATAGATGATTACAAATAGTGTACGTATAGATTAAAAGACATAATCGATCTCCTAACAATGTGCAACTAATATCAGAGTGAATATCCTCTGTTAAAAAAAGGCATACTCGTTTGGCACATGTCAAACAAGGACATATATATCTTTCTACTTGTTTTTATCGTCTTTTTTTGAAAAAAAAATTCTTAAAAGAAACTTTTCTTATCTATTGATTTTCGATTCTGAAAATCATATAAAATCCATTTTTTTGGCCACTTTCCTGTGGAGGTTGTCGACGTGTAATAGGTTCTTTTATGGTTCAAAACGTTATTTTTATTCTGTTTTTAGTTGATAACTTGATATATTTTGAAAAAAAAACAAAAAAAGAAAAGAAAAAGTTAAAAAAACAAGAAGGTTTAAGTAAAAGAGAAAAAAAGAAAAATAAAAAGAGAGAGAAAAAGTGACAAAAAAAATTCAAACCCTTTTTTGGTGATCAAACCCTTCTATAATGGCTTTCTAATGCGGTTAATGTTAATTGCTAATTTGCTATCTGACTACTTACTACTTTAGTTTTATAATTTTAAGTAAAACTTTTACTATCTATTCTTAATGCAAGTCTTGTGTACAAATATTGGACTGTAAGATTTTTTTTGTTGAAATCTTCTAAGATGGATGAATGTTGTGTCATGCCACCTCATTAAAATATGATACGTAGGAGAGAGGGTGTGCCACATAAGCAAGCCACGTTATCATTTAACGGCAAAAGTCAACGGTGTTACGCTCGAGCACCAAAATCGACCAAAAAAGAAACTTTGAGGACCAACATTAAACTTTTGAAACATTGAGGACCAATATTAAACTTCATGCAAACATTGAGGACCAAAATAGTACTTTAGCCTTTTAAAAAATTTAAAAACCTATTAGGAAAGAGAAATGTGTCTGCAATTGTTTGGAGCTCAAGCAACTTTTGGAAGACCTACACACTACAACACTAACAAGTACGATTACGAATGGAAGAAGCAAAAGCTTTTTCCAGGGTCGAACGAATAGCAGAGAGTGGAACGAATAGCTAGGGTCGCTGAAGGAGAGTGGCCATTCTTACAATAGCAGCTGCACCTCCGCCGTCTCAGACGCATTACCGCCATCTCCGACGCCGTATCTCGGAGAGTGGAACGAGTTGCTAAGGTCGAACGGACAACTGAAGGAGAGTCTCCAACACGGAGCGGGCCATTCATACCATAGTCGCCGCACCTCCGTTGTCTTCATATTTCCGCCGACTCCGCTGCATTTCCGTCATCTCCGACGCCGCATCTCTGAGAGTGGAACGAATTGCTAGGGTCGAACGAATAGCTGAAGGAGAGTCTCCAACACGGAACGGACCATTAATACAATAGCCGCCGTCTTTCCGCCGTCTCCGACCCATTTCTCTGAGGGTGGAACAAATAGCTAGGGTCGAACGAATAGTTGAAGGAGAGTCTACAACACGGAACGGGCCATTCATACAATAGCCGCCACACCTCCGCTGTATCCGCTGCATTTCCGTCGTCTCGGTCGCATTTCTGCCGTCTCCGACGTAGCATCTCTGAGGTTGGAACAAATAGTTGAAAGAGAGTTTACTACACGGAACGGACCATTCTTACAATAGCCGTCGCACCTCCGCCATCTCCGATGCATTTCTGCCATCTCGGTCGCATTTCTGCCGTCTCCGACGCAGCATCTCTGAGGTTGGAACGAATAGCTGAAGGAGAGTCTACTACACGGAACAAGCCATTCATACAATAGCCGCCGCTCCTCCGCCATCTCCGCTGCATTTCCGTCGTCTCCGCTGCATTTCTGCCGTCTCCGACGCAGCATCTCTGAGGTTGGAACGAATAGCTGAAGGAGATTCTATTACACGGAACGGGCCATTCATACAATAGTCACTGCACCTTCGCCGTCTCCCCTGCATTTTCAACATCTCCGACGCCGTATCTCCGCCATCTCCGAGGCCGCATCTCCCCCGTCTCTGTCGTTGCCGCCATTTCCTTCAGGTTTCGTTAAGCATCCCACTCGTTTGGCACATGTCAAAGAAGGAAAAAAAAATACCCGAGGTATGAACTGAATACTCTTAATTGGAAGCATATGTAGAGATGATTACAAATAGTGTACGTATAGATTAAAAGACATAATTGATCTCCTAACAGTGTGCAACTAATATCAGAGTGAATATCCTCTGTTATTCAATATTCAAACCCAAAGGAAATCCCAAGAAAATAGGAACAGAAAAATAAATCAGCTACATGACAATAAATTAACGTAAATAAATAAACACAGTAATATGCGCTGATTTGTGATACTCCCCCTTAGACCTTAGTGCATGTTTACTGTCAACGACTCCAAGAAAAGCAGTTCTAAACTTTTCAAAATCAGGCTTGGCTAGCGCCTTCGAAAATGCTACTTGAGTTGCAAGTGTTGTCTCAGCTCTTGAAATCTCCCCACCTGTAGGAGCAAATGTAGAGCTGAAAACTTCTTAAGGCTTGCACTTGGCAAATGAGTTATGATCGGCAACCTGTTTAATCCCTAACATTGTTGATACAACAGAAATGCAGGGATTGAGAACACTATCCTCCAAGACAATAGAAATACATGAACCCCATTTACCTTTCCAGCTAAGGATCAATGTGTGATTGTGCTTAATCACCTCACATTTTCCTTTCCCCACTGAGTCAAACTTTTCATAATTTGCATTAGACATGTGTTCAAGCATCATGCCACTTGAAAATATAATAATTCTACATTTTCCCAAATAGGTTTGAACTTGATTTACCATTTGGGCATAGTCATAAGGATCTATAAATTAGATTCCATAAGTGGCTTTATCAAGGTACCTCATCATCGATCATCATTGGGTGTTCTTCTTGATTATCCACGTCTTCCATGAATTGCGATATTTGAAGACAAGCGGAGCAAGTTTGAGAGTCGCTCGCCACAACTGATTTATCCCCTTCTAGCGCATGAACAATTTCTGTATCAGCTACTGATTTTGGCTCCATAACGACTTCTATTGTAGGTGTGACTTTCATCTCTTCTGATTCTTGTCCAAATTTGTCTCGCAAGAATTGCCGCATCATAGCTTCCAAGTTGGCCATTCGTTCCTCAGTTCTAGTTATTCGGCCTTTCAATGCTTTTTGGCTTTTCTACAGCTCCGAAACATCAAGTTTCAACTAAGATTGATGAGTCTCAATCATGATTCTCTCATTGAAAGCACTAATTGATATGATCTCAAAATCTCAGCATAAAATAACAATAAAAAATGGAAAGCAATAGAGATGAATTAATGGAGGTAGATGTATCAAATCTCTAAAGAAAGTGGGAAGTATACAAGGCTCAATTTCGAGTAGGAGCAACTCCAAGTCACAAGACTTGTCAAAATACACTCTAAAGAAACAATGCATTCCCCTTAGTGGTTAATATACTCGTTGCTCATTGCAAGAAGTCACGCCAATTGTGCTCTCTGTTTCTGTTTGTAGTGGGCCTACCATATATTCATATTAGGGGCCCATAAAGCATTAGATAGAAAATAAACACCACAATTTTACTGTCTGGATTCTTTACCAAACATACCCCTAGTAATTAGTAGCTTACATAAATTAATATTTGGATATTACATTAAAAAGTAACATCAAGTATTAATCAAGCACCACAAATAAATTCCAAGTGGCCTAAATAACATCACATTATTTGAGTTACTCTTATATTTAAGAGAAAGAGAACAAGAAAATGAGAGGAAAGATAGAGGCAATTTTACTTTAAAACCCTGTTAAAAAAAATTAAACCCCAAAATTCCTATTCTCAAAAAAGTATTTCTTCAAGCCCAGACGGATTGCAATTTTTTTAAAAAAATTTATAGCATTGCAATCTGTCTGAGAGGCAGAACATATATATATATATATCCAAGTGGCCTAAATAACATCACATTATTTGAGTTACTCTTATATTTAAGAGAAAGAGAGATCAAGAAAATGAGAGGAAAGATAGAAGCTGACCTGTTTTAATGATGTTGAATACCTGAGGAATGAAACATAGAACAAGTAATTCACAATCTTTAGCCATATCACAACCATGACTCCTAGAAGCCCCTAGTTCTTGCAAGTAAAGCTTCCTTTCAATTTGAAGTTCTTCAATCTACAGTACCAATAAAACGAAAGCAAGAGCTAGAGACAAAACAATCAATCTGCAATGTAAAAATATAATCACTGCGGATGATTCACCTACTACAATGGGGAACAGAATAACTGAAGAAGTCAATAAAGCCTTGGAGAAGGTGGTCAACAAGAGGATAGACGCTATGGGACTCCGAGAAAAGGTAGACTTAAAGGATGACTTGCATCTGTTTACCTTCCCAAAGGTAGAGGCACCCCCAAATTCAAGATACCCAACTTCGAGAAGTATGGTGGCAACAACAATCCTAACCACCACCTCCGGGGATACTGCGCCACAATGGCGATATATAGCTCTTAACCATCATTCCTGCTCACTCACTTCCACAATAGCTTGACAAGGATGGCATACAAATGGTACATGAGACAGGATGATGATACCTTGAGCTCCTAAGCATCAGTGGTAAAAGCATTCAGAGAATATTTTAAGCACAATATCGACAGCGACCTGACTCGCGAAAGTATGATAGTATTTCAACGCAAGCCCAATGAATCGTTCCGAGACTACGCTTCTAGATGGAGAGAAGCTTCCATGGAGGTCCAGCCGCCCATGAGTGCCAAGGAGATTTGTCGGTATTTCGTTAAGTCACTATTAGACCCTGCATATGATATGCTTTCCCTCCTTCCATACCATGACTTTTCGTAACTCATCACCGTGGGGGAAGAAATTGACAATAGAAAAAAGACTCTTCCCTCAACAAAGAAGAACTTCTCCTCTAGTTATGGCGAAGTCAAGAAGAAAGAGGACAACGTACACTATGCAAAATCTTGCAGCTTTACAGTGAATGCTATGGGGACACGGATTCGGATCTGCTAAAGTGCAGATCTGCTAAAGTGTATAAAGTGCACAATATGAACCGTTGGATGAAACTATTACAGTACGGACATGAATCTCGATTTTTATTTAATGGTCTGGATGATGCACTTCATACACTTTACACATTTTGCACTTCATTGGAACGCTCAATTCAACCACCCCCAAACAAGCAACAATAGGAAAGAAAATAGGGAGTTGCGAGACCTGATATACGAGGCCCTGGCACCAATAGGATACGTCTTGTCACCACCAAAGAGGCTAGAAAATTTTTGCTACTACCATCAGTGCCAAGGACACCACACGAACAATTGTCACCATTAGAAAGCTAAAATCCAGCAATTTATAAACTTGGGCGTTCTAGCTATGGGGAGAAAAACCAAGGAGCATGACATGTGTGTCGTATCATAGGAAGAGAAAAAGGTCCCCTTCACTATTAATTTACCTATCATGCCTTTTAATACCATATCTGTTGACTTACCTAGGCGGGAGCAAAACCCTCACCCGAGAGTCACTATCTATGCGCTTGGACCGATGCCCTAATCCTCAAACAAAGTGGTGCCCTGGATATATGGCCCATTGGGGGTTGAGAATGGGAAGAAGGTCAATTTGAAAGAGGTTTTCCTAAATACCAGTGTGACTCACCAACAAGGGGTCACATGTAGCGGACGTATATTTGCAAGGCCTGCAGAACTATTAATCTAAAAGGCAAGAGAGGCTGTTAATCTCGATAAAGAAAAAGATGAGTGAAATTATAAGGGGTGAAATTATAATTTTTATAAAGTTACATCATATCAAATCATCATTCAATGACGTGCCCCAGCTACAAAGCAGGCCAAAGAAACTGAGGTATATATAATTATATATATATATATATATATATATATATATATATATATATATATCTATTTATCTTTGAAGCCACAGTTTTATAATCTGATGATTTATGAGTTTCTCTTTCTGAATAATTGGGGATTAGTTAGGGTTTGTTTCTCATGTCAACTATTTAGTGCCTTGACTGTTACCAGCTACATAGCTAGCTGACGTGCCCGTTAAATGCTGATTTGGTATGTGTTGGAAAAATTCCTCCGAATACATAAAACTTAATTTACTCACATGCAGTTTCATCATGTCAAATCATCAAGAAAATAAACTTGAAAGCAGAAGCGGAAGCGTACCTGAATTCATAAGAGCTCTTCAGTCTTGCGGCTATAGGTCTTCCAAATTAGTAAGCATGATTTTAAGAGACTAGGGTTCCTCTCTTTTCAGGTGATGGGATTACAGAAAAGAATCACGCTTATAATTTGGGGACCATAATCCTAATTGGAGTAGGAGTTCCAATTTCTAATTCAGCCCATCATTGAATTAGAAATCATATGAGAATATCTACACATATAGGCTCATACTTTACCACATGATTTAAGCCCAATAATACTTAACCAAATTAGATCACTTTTAATTTGGGCCAGGCACTTTCTAATAATAGCATTTGACATACAATCTCTTATTTAATATATATAAGTCCATAATACCTAACAATCTCCCACTTGGACTATATATATAAATATTACTTTATAATTGTATGTCACATTATAACCTTATGAGCTCAATCTTTTGCTATCATAATCAAAAGTATTGCGAACAATCTCGTCCATCAAATATGCCAACATAGAACCAAGGCGACTTTTGTTACATATATCGTAACTAAGCCCTCCCTGATCACGTATATCAGCATAATCAAATGACATAAATCAAGTATGGATGTGTAGCATGGAAAATTACATGCAGTGTGATCTATACATGTCTATTTCCAACTGGTCCACCTTAAACCTTATCAAACCATACCAAAATCAAAGTGTGAATAATCCAAAATAAATTTTATTTCTGCAGAACCTCAAAATATCCATAAACCGAAACAACTGAAAACCGTCTCTATAACCGAAAAGCGTAATTACAAACTCCCACTGAAACTGAATATCTTTAATTGACATAAAACACATATGAGCAATATGCTCATGAAAGACCTTTGGTGTTATGTCCCTTAGTAAGCGGATCCGCAATCATGGAGTTTGTCCCAATATGCCTTTTAGACAACTGTCCACTTTGAACTCTTTCTTTAACAACTAGGAACTTTATATATATGTGTTTAGACTTTGTTAAGCTCCTATTGTTATTGAAATACAAGACTGCTGTTTATTGTCACTAAATGTCCTAACTCCTAAGTGGTCTTTCAATTCCATCCAGAATTAGCAGCCCAGCGACAAACTTTCGCAGTTATATTCCATAATTTGATGCCTCAAAAATGCTATCAACTTAGTTGCTATTGTGGAAGGAGTTACAAGTACCTTTTTAGCACTCTTTAAAGACACTGCTTCTCTAACCAGCAGATAAATATAGCCTAAATTAGATTTCATACTATCTTGGCATCCAACAAAGTCAGAGTCTTAATATCCAATACTCTCTAACTTATCTGATCTTCTAAACGTGAGCATGTGATGCTTTGTTCACTATAAATAACATATGGATCACTAAGCTGCTTTCCAATGATCCATACTCGAATTGCTTAAATAACTTCATAACATGCCAACAATATATGCGATTTTGGCCGCATACAAAACTGTGCATACATTAGATCCCCTCTTGCTAAAAGCATAAGGAATCTTTTGTATGTCCTTATTTTAGGGCATAAATTAAGACTCAACTTGTCTCCTTTATCCATAAGGGCATTACCTAATTTGCAATTATGCATACCAAAATTCTTAGAAACTTTTTCGATATATATGTCTTCTGTAACAATCCATGAATACCTCGAGAGTACTTCCGATGTATTTAGATTCCAAATTCAAATGTTGCATCACCAATATCTTTCATCTCAAGGCTCTTTACTAGAAAGCTCTTGGTTTCATGCAACATAACTGTATATCGATGTACATAAAAATATATGCTTACTCCCACAGAACTTATGGTATTTACGATCATCAACCAAATTCACCTTAAAACCGGACGAGGTAATAACTTTGTGAATTTTGCAATACCATTAACGAGACACCTGCTTAAGTTCATAGATGAATTTCTTTAATTTGCAGACCATTAACTTTGTATCATCAAATACATAGTTTGCTAGTTGCACCATATAGATTATTTCATCAATGTCACCATTGAGAAACACTGTTTTAACATCCACCTGATGTAACTCATCTTCAGAATGTACTACTAATGCCATTATAATTCTGAAAAAGTCTTGTTAATTAAACTGGAAAGATCTCTTCATAATTGATGCATTCTTTATGTGTAAAGACTTTAGCGATAAGATGTGTCTTGTACCTTTCCACATTGCCTTTCACATCTCTCTTAGTTATAAATATCCATTTGCAGCCAATGAGATTCGCACCTTCAAGCAATGGGGCAAGATTATACACATCATTCTCTTCTATAGACTTTATCTCTTCATCCATAACATCAATCGACTTTTGAGAGTTAGAACTTTCTATGGCTTGATGGAAATTGATTGGATCATTTCCCATCACTCCAATGTTAACATCATGTTCTTAGAGAAATACAATATAATAATCTGAGATTCACTTCTCCTTTCTCTAGTGGATCTTCTTAATGGCAATGGTTATTGAGGTTGTAGAGTTTGCTCTTTTGGAACACCTTATTAAACTGGATCGGGAAAGCTAATGGCATTGTCTCGGTCCAAAGTTGCTTATTGAACAATGCCAGGTATAGTAATTTTTTTCTAATCATTTTCTATAGCAATTAAAGGAATATTAAGATATTCCTTTTCAAGACAAAATCCTTAACCCTATCCCCCCGGCAAGCTCAACATCCTCAAAGAATCGAATATTATTCGTCTCGATGATGAACTTAATCATGGGATCATAAAATTTGTAACCCTCTGGATCTTTCAGAGTATCCAAAAATTAGCAACTGATAGTTCTTTAGTCCATTTTCCTTTTATTTTGCCTATAAGACCTTACCTTAACTGAGCATCTCCAAATGTGGAAATGCTTTAGACTAGGCTTCATGCCCGTCCAAAGCTCATAATTGGTCTTTTCAGTTGCCTTAGTTGGAACTCTATTGAGTATATTTACTGCGGTTCTTAATATCATTGTACACAAGTATCTCAATTCTCATTTTGGAGATATGGCATAATCTCTTGTGTCGCAATGAAACTGAATTTTCATTGGTTAATTTGTATTTTCACATATTACATTAACATCTATAAAACCTTTGAACGAGGCAATTGTGTCAAGAAAATAAAGATTATTGTATCCCAACAAAAGCCAGGATAACTAATTTTTTTTTTGAAAGAGACTAAATTATTTATTTCCACATGAACAATAACAACTGAACTTGTCCAATGTTGAAATAAGAATTTAATTTTGTTTAAAAGACTATACATCAAAATTTCAATCAAATTCATTTAAAATATAGTTCATAACAATAATCTAAATGTTCCAATTGCTTCGACTTCTACTGACTTGCCATCCCCATTATAGATGTATCTTTCACCATCACTAGGCTTTTAGCAATTTAGAAAATCCTGTATAGACACACTGATGTGATTTGTTACACCAGAATCTGTCCATCATGCATGTCTAGACACCAAAATCAAATCAACCTTAGAACAAACAAACGTAAGAAGCACACCCTTCCTTGCATGCCAAGCATGAGTGTTGATATAATGCTTCCCCCTTTTTTTTATGTCCTACTGCAGCTCTGCAGAAGAAACAACCATCCTAAGTTGGTTCCTTATGTTGTTTCTTCTGCAGTGTTGTATCCGCAGTTTCCTTATTCTTCTTTCTCTTATGCTGTCTATCTTCTTGTCCTTTGAAGTGGAAGCCAAACGAGAACTTAATATCTTTTCTTGCTTCAATCTGTCCTTTTACACTAACAAGTCTTTGGATAAAGTCCAACTTGAGTGCTTTCAATTTTGAAGCAAGATGAGACATTTCTATAATGTACTCCCTTATATTTCCTTTGTCCGTATACCTCATAAAGATGAGTTTTGCTAAAATTGTATTAGTTTCATCCTTTTCTCTCTTAACAAACATCTTTTGAAGAAAATATTTGATCGTATCTACTTGATTGGACATAATGGCCTAAAAAAAGCTTTTGGAATGACACACTTGATCATCATTAGACTTATGCCATTGGAAATTTCCCACTTTTTCGTCTCCCTCATTTTATGTGAGGTACTCTGAGTGAGACAAGTGAGTTTGATAAATTTCTCAACGCATAGTCTAGGTCCATGACTCCAAAAGTGGGTAAGACTCTCTTGCCATGCCTTATTTTTGTGCCATTTATCATAAAACATAATAATGTTTGGCAGTTATGTTTTCTCCTAAAGCAGAAACTAAATAAGAACAAAACAAATAAAATTCTTACATAAGTGCCAAAACAAACCCAAAGTGAAATAATAAATTTGAATAAATGGAAACCCCATCTCAAAATATCGGGAACTCCATTAATATTTCATATTTGGACAAAATATTAACTTGTAAGTAACATCTTGGTGTAGTAATCAAATACTGATAATAAAGTAACATATCAAACAATAAATCTTCCTTTGGGCCGATTTATTGCTCATATGTAAAGCCAAATAATTATCACGTATTTATTACCACAAGTGTATATGCAAATATATTAAATACAGACTTTCCTTTAGACCAATCAATATTCATATAAATTACATACACATAACTTTTTTATATTTTAATACGAATTAATTTTCACAGCAGAGACCACTTTGGTGATATGATGCTTCAATTAATTAATCTTAAAATATATATTAACATACCAATATTCATATTCATATTTCCAAAATATTCCTAAATTTGCAGCACATCCCTATAAACCATAATAGTGCAGCACCTTAATTTATAATTGTAACAAACAAATATATAAATTTTCTGAAATCATAAAATCCAAAAATTTTGCCCAAAAATCAAATTTATATGTTTGTTAACATAAATATCGAATTCCATAGCCTAATACAATTTATCAATCCACTATAATATAATTTCAAATTTTCACAAATCTTAACACACTTCAAAATTCCAAATTTCAATTTAATATATATATATATATATATATATATATATATATTAAATAACCAAATTTTTGTACTGAATATGTGTAAAACCTAAATTCATATATATAACCCAACCTTTATATTATATTATATATATATAATGTTATACATATATATATTATTTATATATATATATATATGTGTGTGTGTGTGGATTCATCAATTCATGTGTGTGGGGTGGGCATTCCGTTTTGCGGCAGTACACACACATATATATATATATATAAACTCTTATTCAGCCAATTTTCGCACGCAAATCGAAAATCCAAATTTTTAGCAAAATTGTAAACATTGTTTGTAGCAATATAATTTAATCAATCAAACTTAAATTGCTGCAATATCTTAATTAATTCATCATCTTAATTCCTAATGACTCAACATGAAGTTGGCTCTGATGTCACTTGTAGGGAAAATTCCCCCGAATACATAAAACTTAATTTGCCCACATGCAGTTTCATCATGTCAAATCATCAAGAAAATAAACTTGAAAGCGGAAGCGGAAGCGTACCTGAATTCATAAGAGCTCTTCAGTCTTGCAGCTATAGGTCTTCCAAATTAGTAAGCATGTTTTAAGAGACTAGGTTCCTCTCTTTTCAGGTGATGGGATTACAGAAAAGAATCACACTTATAATTTGGGGACCATAACCCTAATATAGTTGGAATCCTAATTGGAGTAGGAGTCCCAATTTCTAATTCAGCCCATCATTGAATTAGAAATCATATGAGAATATCTACACATATAGGCTCATACTTTACCACATAATTTAAGCCCAATAATACTTAACCAAATTAGATCACTTTTAATTTGGGCCAGACACTTTCTAATGATAGCATTTGACATACAATATCTTATTTAATATATATATAAGTCCATAATACCTAACAATATGTGCCTAGGCAGAAGGAGATAGGATCTTCTAAAGTAATTCTTTACATTTTTTGGTGGAGTTATGAGAGAGATAGAGATAAGAAAAATATTTTCTTTCTTAATTTTTTTCCCTCCCAATTTTTCTTCTCTCTATCTCTCTCATAACTCCACCAAAAAATGTAGAGAATTACTTTAGAGGATCCACTTGTTGTGGGTCCCCTCATGTGGAGCCCACATCCTTTTTTGAAATATATATTATATATATATATATATATATGTTTGTTAAAATAAAAAAAAAAAGGAGGAAAATTGTTGCTAGTCACGTGAGCCTTTTCTTATAAAAAGGCAAATTTGTTCTTTTAAGTAAAGTGAGTGTGGGACACGCTTTACGGGATCAACAGAGAAGCAGAGAAGAAAAGTTTGTTTTCTTCATTTTTCCAGAAGAGCAGCGTCGACGAGAAGGCAAGGGTTAGGGCTCACTTTGATCTTCAATGGAGGTTCATTTGTTCTCCATTTCTCATGAAATTTTGATATGTTGTTCTTGAGAGTGTGGACATTTCATCTGTGTTGTCAGATTAATTTTTCCTTGTCATTTTGCTGCTCCTTTCATATCTGCCATTAGGGTTTGTGGAAGATATTGTTGATCATATTTCACTTGTTTGATAGTGAGTAGGGGCTGGTTTGAGTCTTGGAATATTGTGGTGGACTCTTTTTGCTGTACTCATCTATTTGTGATAGTGGAATTTTTCTGGATTAGGTCCCGTGGTTTTTACTTCTCACATTGAGGGGGTTTTCCACGTTAAAAATTTGGTGTCCCTATTATTGCTATTTTCTTGCATTTATTGGATTAATTGCTGCTGGAAATTATCTACTTGTGGATTGGCTCTTTGTGATTTCTTTCAAGCAGGAAAAGGATTTAATTTTGAGTAATTATATCCAATCATTTTGTACCCCTTTTCCTAACACCACTCTCATGCGGAAGAGGAGAATGTTTTCAAAGCAATCTACGAGTCTGGATTGATTGAAGAATACGACTCTGCTCCCACTAATAAAGACTATATTGGCAAAATCCGTCGCAGAAACAAAAGGCACCTCAAAGAGACTAAGGTATGTATATATATATATATATATGAAATCACAGTTTTATAATCTGATTTATGAGTATTGTTTCGAATAATTGGGGGTTAGCTAGTTTGTTAATTAGGGTTTGTTTCAAACTTTCAATGTGCACCGTTCAATTAATCTCATGTTGCGTAGCGCCTGGACAGCAGTCCTTATATAAGGGATACCTTTTTCAATTTATTGGAAGCACCAAGCTGCGAGCCTGGTTCGGAAGAATTCGAAGCATACTGGAAGCAGGTCAGAGAAAGTCAGGTATATATCTATCTATCAAATCACATATATATATATATATATATTCATATGTTTTATGAGTTTTTCTTTTCTATAATTGGGGGTTAATTAACTAGGGTTTGGTTCAATGTGAAATTGATTTACAGGGTTTTGATGTTTGGAGGATTAAGGTGAAGGGTATGTGTGGTTTAATTTACCCACTTAACATTTTGAGTGCGAGTATTATCAGAATTTACTGCCACGTTGCTGCGAAGAGGCATTACAACTTTATAATTCCAATGAGGTAAACAAATTTACACTAAATTGTCAAGTTTTAAAACCTTACAAGCAGACATGTGACTTTTCAATTTGGAACACTCACTATCATTTCGCTAACTATCCGTCCATGTTCTATACGTAAGCATATTTTGTAAAGATAAATGTGGAATGAATACTGATAAGAGGGTGCTTAGTGACACATTCAGTCGAACTTGTTTATATGCTTTTGTAATAATAATTTCTATTATCTTTATTCAGAAAACAAATTATAAATTCCGAGAGGTTGTCAAGGCCAATAATCAGGTATGTCGTGGTGCAGTGGTTTTCATTACATTCAAAGCAAGTGATCCTTCCGAACAGACCTATGTAATCTTTCAAGCCAAAGTGTTCGTAAAGATAATGAAGCAAGGATTGCGGGTCGAGTTTTGTAGGAAAAAAATCTGAGAATATTTGCTCAGCATAAAAAAAATAAAGAGAGAGTGACTATTTTTCTATGCTGGGCAGTATATGATCCAATATGAAAAAACCTTCCAATGAGTATGTGGTGGTTAGCAAACTTCGTTCGTATTCACAAAATTACTATATCTTTGTTTTGAGTGACATCAATGGCTTTATCTACATTTGTTTCAGTTAATTTGTTGATGGTTTTCCTTCAATTTTTCGCCCACCCACATTTTGTTTTTGCATTTCTTTCTGATTGTTTGTTAGTGAAGTTAAGAGACTATTTTCTCATTCCATCCTTTGCTTTGTCATTTGAGTAAGTTACTTACTTCAAGGTGTTTCTTTTTGTCTGTTACAATTATATGCTATGAAGCATGTTTGTTAAATTTTAGATTTAAATCTTAAAATCTTATTATTTTATATTCTCAAATCTTGTACAAAATCGTGTTGGTGTAAAATCGTAGTAAAATCGGTGAAATCAGGTAAAATCCCATGAAATCTCGATTTTACTAGCGATTCTACGATTTCACCGCAGCCCCAAAAAAGTTCATATGGATTTATTTTTTTTTTATAGAAAAAATCGGTATGTTCGTGTAGATATCCATAACTTGTCCCAACTAAAAAAAATCCACCTATTTTCTTAAAACCTAATGTCCAGACCCGGACTCCCCTACCCCGCATAACTCATTCCCTTCCCATTCTTTCTAGGTTTTAATGTTGATGATGTCTGAGTTAGTAGTACTTCAAATCATGTATGTGTTTGAGTTTACATGACATTAGGAATGAAGTACCAAGTGGTAATGACGGTTGTAGTAATTCTAGTAGTGAAAATTAATCAAATGAATTTGATGAGTTTAATTGAAAATGTAGTAATTGTGGATATTGAATTATATATGTTTAATTTTTTTATGTAACTAAGATGTAATAATTAGGTGTGTGTATATATATTGGTAAATTCATACGATTTTGTCATAGGTAAACTCTTACGATTTTACAATATGTTTTTACGATACGATTTTACCCTCCCTTTTACGATTTTATCTAAAATCTAGATTTTGACAACCTTGCTATGAAGTACAAATCTAGCCACCTTCATTTACAGTCTATTTTTAGAACTGATCATGTTTATCAATTCAATTGGATTGTCAATGGTGGTGAGTGTGGAATTGTAATTAAAAAGAGGTAAACTATTTTTTAGTCTCCGGATTATTGGTCAAATTATTATTTAGTTTTCAAAATTTTTGAGATATTTCTTGTTAAGTCACTACATGACGTGGCTGCTATATGCTAACGTGACACTTTTTATTTGTCACTATATTGTCAACGCACATTGCCACATCATCTGAATATTTAAAAGTAATACTTAATAGTTCATGTATTAGTTACAAGTAATAATAAATAGTCTTTGAATTAGTTAATATAGTGGCAACATATGGTGACCAATACAGAGATTATTTAATATTATTTTTAAATATTTAGATGATGTGGCAAGGTGAGAGAGTAACATGATGGGAAATTAACAGCGTTACGTCACCACATAACGGTCATGTCTCGTGATAACTTAACAAATAACGTTTAGGGACTAAATAGACGATGAGAGTATAAATTCAGGAATCAAACCGTCTATTTTCAAAATTCGAAAACTAAATAATAATTTGACCAGAAGATTAGGGACCAAAAAGTAATTTCCCTCTAATTAAAGCCTCCCGTTGTTTTGCATGTTTCATTCCATCCATCATGTTGTTCCTGGTCAATCATCTTGATCATTGACTTCTTCGTCATGTAGATATTTTTGGTCCCCTTGGTCTCTTATTGTTTTTGAAGCATATTAATCACTAGTTGTGATTTATTTTAAGAGAGATAGTTTCAGTGGTGCTAATCTATTTTTTTTTGGGGCTTTTAGTATGGTGTCATCTCAGATAACACAGTATTTTACATATCATAGTATAAAAGAGTGATATTTTATATACCATGTTATCTTTAATACTCATGTTTGGTATGGTGTTTGACATCACAGTGATATAAAATGAAAGCATGTGGTATGAAATGGTGTCACCGAAGATACCATGTTATTTGTTTTTGTACTTTCCAGATTTATTCTTATAATTTTAAGCAAATTAACTATTATATTTATTCAATAATTATTTTCAAATTTTTATAATGTAACTCTAAATTAAAAAAGACTAATAAACATAGACAACAAAATATTTTAAATAATAAAATAGTTTAATATAACTAAAAATAACATTTATCTAAATAACCAACAAAATGTGGTAATTTAAAAAAAAAATTATGGTGTTTTTAATAAATTATGTAAAATAAACAAAATATAATTAATAAAGATAATATTAGTAAATTCAAAAAAGAAATTCACACTCAAGGATGTCATCTCAAATGACACAATATTTTTAGTGTCATGAGATAACACCTTTTTTGGTATCATATCATGATAACACAATGTTATATATAATATTGTGTTATTACATGACACCATAATCCAATAGTGTCATCCAAAATAACATGTCATCACATATGATACTATATGATAACGTGGCATGACACGTCAGCTTAAATAGACACGTAGGAGAGATTATATGTCCATCTTAGCACGCTACGTCAATACTTAACGAAAGAAATAAACAGACTTGGACAGAAGGACCAATTTGAAACTTCTTGCAAACATAAAGGACCAATTTAAACTTTTTGAAACATAAAGGAGCAATATGAAACTTCGTGTAAACATAAGGGACCAATTTGGAGTTTTGACCATACTTTTTTGTGCAAGTTATATATATTTTTTTACACAGATTTGGATCAAATTAAAATATTTTCACCTAATTAATTTCATATTTTGACACTATATATATTAATTAATTTATTTTATGATAATTATTTCTGAATGTGATCTAGATTTTGATATCATCATCACAACATACTACATTTACCAGTTGTAGTATGTCTTTTTTATGAATCTGTATTTAGATAAGTTTTTTTTTGAAACTCGTATATTTTTTTTTTTTAATTTGATAAGTTGAAAACCGTATTTAGATAAATATAGTTTAAAGAAACATTAATCATTTTAAATTTTTGGTCAAATGTCCATTTTGGTCCTCTATGTTTCACTCAAGTTCCAAATTAGTCCTTTATGTTTCAAAAGTTTCAAATTGATCCTTTATCTTTCTCAGAAGTTCCAAATTGGTCTTTCCGCCCAAGTCCGTCCATTTCTTCCGTCAAGTGCTGACGTAGTGTGCTGATGTGGACATATATCTCCTACGTGTCCTTTTAAGCTAACGTGTTACTCCATGTCATCTTCTATATCATCATCTGTAATGACGTGGCAATGACATGACGGACACGTCAGCACGCCACACCAGCAGTTGACTTGAGAAATTGACGGACTTAAACGGAATAACCAATTTAGAACTTCTAAAAAAGATAAAAGAGGAAATTGGATCAGTGCAATTCGCTTCCGTGCAATTTCGGTGCAATTCCTTCAAAATATACATTTTTACTTTATTTTTCAAGCAAAAGTTCGGGCTTACTCTAATAATTTGACAAATATCATTACTAAATAGCTTTGTGAGACTATTTTCAATATTAATAACAATTTGGTCCCTAATCCATTTAAAGTGATGATATTTGCCAATATTGATAATAATTTGGTCTCTAATCTATTCATGGTGAATTATTGTTAGTGTGAGTCCGTATTAGTACTTGAAAAATGAAGTAAAAATGTAAGGAATTGCACCGGAATTGCATGGAAGCGAATTGCACCAAATCTAATTTCAATAAAAGACCAATTTAAAATTTTTGAAACATAAAGAACTAATTTGACGATGAAATCATGTATTTAATGGGTATAAAGATGAGAATTGATTTTGCTAGTAACTTATGTTCCGGTCAAATGTTGTGATCTATAAATATCCTATTTATGATTATTTTTAAGATATATAGTATATATTTCAAAAATATATTATTAATAAAAAATAATTGAAATATTTGTGAAGAATCACAGATTAACAAAACGGGGCTTGTTGTTGCTTCACACCCCAGGGAGATTCACCGGGGGACACAAGTAAAGATAATAGAATCTCCATTTAATAAGTAAGATTTTAAATATTATTGATTTTGATTTTAGGATAGTAATAAGATTATAATTTTATATGTCTCTGATCCTATGATCTAATATTTTACTTTTTCATAGTAGAAACTTACTTTTTTTTAAAAAAAAAAAAAAATCATATATTACACTAGTATATACATTAAAAAAGAGATAAAATATTATTTAGTCTCTGAATTTTTGGTCAAATTACTATTTAGTCCTTGAATTTGGTAAAAATATTATTTTGTCCCCGAACTTGGCAAAAATACTATTTAGTCCCCAAATTAATAACTTTGTCAACTATTTAGTCCCCTAACTGTTATCTGCTAGATAGGCAGCTGACGTGGCCGTTAAATGCTGATTTGGCATGTGAGGTGGCATGTGCCTAGGCACTTAACGGTGCCACATCAGCCGGTGCCTGATTATCTAACTAGTAATGGTTAGGAGACTAAATAGTTGACAAAGTTGCAAATTCGGAGACTAAATAGTATTTTTTTTCAAATCTTATTAATCTTATCCAATTATTTTACAATTCGATCTAGGCAAAAGTACATTTCCTAACCCCAACGTTTGGGGATCCTGTCAGTTTCGCCCCTAACATTTTTTCGCTGTCAATTGTACCCCTAACGTTTTACGTTTCTGCCAATGTCACCCTTTTCACTAACACCGTCAAATATTTAACAGTTTTTGCTGACGTGGCATCCTATGTGGCAAAACATTTTTTTTCCTGTCAATTGTACCCCTAGCGTTTTTTTTTCCTGTCAATTGTACCCCTAACGTTTTACATTTCTGCCAATGTCACCCTTTTCACTAGCACCATCAATATTTAATAGTTTTTGCTTACGTGGCATCCTATGTGGCAAAAATATCTAACTTGGTATATTTTTTTCCACGTCAGATTTTCTACTCATCTTTTTCCCATCAAAGTTGTGTCGTTTTGACCTCGGTCTATTCCTTCTAAAATATAACTCAAACGCACGCGCTATTTTGCTCATAAAAACATATCGGAGACGTTATCCATTCTCTATTTTAGGGTAACGTCTCCGACAAAGTAGAGAATGGGTAACGTCTCCAATGTTTTTGTCTACAAAATGGCACGTGCGTTTGAGTTATATTTTAAAAGGAATATGGTGAGGCTAAAACGACTTGGTTTTAATGGGAAAAAGATGCGTAAAAAATCTGGTGTGGGAAAAAAATGCCAAGTCAGATATTTTTGCCACATAGGATGCCACGTAAGCAAAAACTATTAAATATTTGATGGTGCTAGTGAAAAGGGTGGCATTGACAGAAATGTAAAACGTTAGGGGTACAATTGACAGGAAAAAAAATATTTTATCACATAGGATGCCACGTCAGCAAAAAATGTTAAATATTTGATGGTGTTAGTGAAAAGGGTGGCATTGACAGAAACGTAAAACGTTAGGGGTACAATTGACAGCGAAAAAACGTTAGGGACGAAACTGACAGGACCCCCAAACGTTAGGGTTAGGAAATGTACTTTTGTCATTCATCTATTTTATATTTTAAGAACATTGATACAAGCTTCTAAACGGTTGGGTTGTTCTGTATCTGTAGTTCGGAATACGGCGCCGTTTCCAATGGCAACCATACTCACATCAGAGCGTCTCGAGATGGGAGCGGAAGAGTGTAATGCGGAAGAGGAGAATGTTTTCAAAGCAATCTACGAGTCTGGATTGATTGAAGAATACCACTCTGCTCCCACTAATAAACACTATATTGGCAAAATCCGTCGCAGAAACAAAAGGCACCTCAAAGAGACTAAGGTATGTATATATATATATATATATATATGAAATTACAGTTTTATAATCTGATTTATGAGTATTGTTTCGAATAATTGGGGGTTAGCTAATTAATTACTTAGGGTTTGTTTCAATCTGCACCGTTGAATTAATCTAATGTTGCATAGCGCTCGGATAGCAATCCTTATATAAGGGATACCTTTTTCAATTTATTGGAAGCACCAAGCTGCGAGCCTGGTTCGGAAGAATTCAAAGCATACTGGAAGCAAGTCAGAGAAAGTGAGGTATATATCTATCTATCAAAGCACATATATATATATATATATATATATATATATATATATATATATATATATATTCATATGTTTTATGAGTTTTTCTTTTCTATAATTGGGTGTTAATTAGCTAGGGTTTGGTTCAATGTGAAATTAATTTACAGGGTTTTGATGTTTGGAGGATTAAGGTGAAGGGTATGTGTGGTCTAATTTACCCACTTAACATTGATTGCGAGTATTATCAGAATTTACTGCCACGTTGCTGCGAAGAGGCAATACAACTTTATAATTCCGATGAGGTTAAAAATTTATTTTTGTTTAACGTCGAACTTGTTTATGCTTTTGTAGTAACATTTTCTATTATCTTTATTCAGAAAACAAATTATAAATTCCAAGAGGTTGTCAAGGCCAATAATCAGGTATGTCGTGGTGCAGTGCTTTTCATTACATTCAAAGCAAGTGATCCTTCCGAACAGATCTCTGTAATCTTTCAAGCCAAAGTGTTCAACAAGATAATGAATGAAGGACTACGGGTGGAGTTTTGTAGGAAAAAACCTACCCAATGAGTATGTCGTGGTTAGCAAACTTTTTTCGTACTCACTAAATTACTATATCTTTGTTTTGAGTGACATCAATGGCTTTATCTACATTTGTTTCAGTTCATTTGTTGATGGTTTTCCTTCAATTTTTGGCCCACCCACTTATTGTTTTTGCATTTCTTTCTTATTGTTTGTTAGTGGAGTTAGACACTATTTTCTCATTCCTTCCTTTGCTATGTCATTTCATGTTTATCAATTCTTCAATTGGATAGTCAATGGTGGTGAGTTTATAATCGTAATTAAAACCTCTGGTTGTTTTGCATCCATCCACCATGTTGTTCCCGGTCAATAATATTGATCATTGACTTCTTGCTCATGTTTCTCATGTTAATAAATGATAAATCATTACATCCATCAAAGTTTCTTCACTCAAGGGCCTTTAACTACACTTGAGTTGTTTGCTTTTACATTTCGTTTTATTGGATTTTTACCGTTGTTTGGATCTCAGATTCATGTTGGTCTGACTGCGCTCTAGTTATAGATGCAATAATTCGTTGTGTCATTACCTCAGTGCTGTATTTTTTGTAAGAAAAAACAACAACAAATAAAGCCTTTTTCCACTAGGTAGAGTCGGCTATATAGATCAAACAATGCCAATGTGTTTATCTTTGCTAATTTCTATAGTTAGATTATTAATAGTTAAATTCATCTTGATAGTTTCTCTTATTGATTTCTTTGGTATTTTTTGTAAGAGAATGTTACAAATATTTGTGGACATTTGGATTTAGGTTTTTTACTTGAGTTCCCCCCCCCCCCCCCCCCCCTCTCTCTCCAAATTGACATAGTTCACTTCATTATGCATTCATTAGTGGTTTATTCTAAAGGTGAAACTGTTCACTTCAAGTAATATTTGCCTGCTTCTATGTTCTGTAAAGCTTGCATCTTTTAGGTGCTATTTCGTATTTATTCATTCTCCTAGAAGTAATAAGTAAAGTTCATCTGCTGTTCCATTTCCCTTCCCGCCATCCCATCTGTTTTTTCTTTTTTAGTTTTTGTAGCTTTTGGGCATGGCAGGGATTGATATTGCATATAGTGAAGCTTTTTCTTCATTTGGAGACCTCCAAATAAAAGCTTACAAGTTATAATGGAAACTTGTGTGAAAAAAAATATTCAAATGAAATCACTTCAATTAACTTCTGTCTTTATCATTTTTGGACTTCCTTACCAACTTTTTATGGCTTCATTCTTCCAGTTATTTAGATATCATGTGCATCAATTTACCGTATTTTTGGACAATTGTTTCTGCTTAATTTCACCTCTGTTAGGTGATTTCTTTGAAGACAGGAAGCTGGTCCATGCAGCTATGTGGTGAGCATTTGAATCTGGTCATCTGTCGAATCATTTTCTCACTTGGAAGCAAGAATGCTATTTTGAACATTATAATAAATGTAGTATGTTTAGGACATATGTATCTATTTTCTGTAGTATTATGCATTTGAATTAATTTGGTTGGATATGTTGTTTTGACGTTTAAACCTTTTGCAGAACTTAATAGTGATATTTTTGCTATAATTGGGTCTTACTATTTTTTTTGTTTAGAACAGGGTCCTAGTGAAAAAGTGTTTTAAGTATATGAACATCTCTCTTGTTAAGAATAAAACTCCCAGAAGTGAATGTGGTTTGTTCTTAAGGTTTGTGATGTGAAACAAGACCATGGAAGAAAAAGTATTTTGGATTCATAAGAATGATTTTCTTTTAAATTATGAAAATAAAAGTGCTACACTGAATTGACACAAGAACGGGACCAAAAATAAGGAACTTCAAGAAAAAAACCTCAATGGAATGACAAAATCATTTGCTACAAATGTGGCATGTCAATGGTCTTACATTTTGTTCTACTTTTTTTTTTGCTGAAACATTTTGTCATACTTCAAAACTGTTGCTTAATCTTTATTAAGCTTCACTAAACATGAAGGAAATCAAACTAAAGCAAAATTTTTTGAGCTTGTAATCGTACTATTTTTTATGGATCACAAATGAAAATTGATTTTAATGTTTTTTTTAAGATCCTAATGGTAAGATGTATCATTTAATTAGTGATAAAAATATAATGACTACACTTTAAGGTATTTTTAGATTATATTTCATTTGAATTTCAAGTATAATTTGCTTACAACACAATGAGTATGCCCTGGTTAGAAACTTAATTTGTTCCTATTCACTAAATTACTATATCTTTGTTTTGAGTGACATCAATGGCTTTATCTACATTTGTTTCAGTTAATTAGTTGATGGTTTTCCTTCAATTTTTGGCCCACCCACGTATTGTTTTTGCATTTCTTTCTTATTGTTTGTTAGTGAAGTTAAACACTATTTTCTCATTCCTTCCTTTGCTATGTCATTTGAGTAAGTTACTTCAAGGTGTTTCTTTTTGTCTGTTGCAATTATATCCTATGAAGTACAAACCTAGCCCCAGACAGTTAGGGCTTGGATGGAGGATGGTTTGAGAGTACTTTGGGATGGTGTGGGGTGATTTGAATTTATAAAGTCTTGGTTGGATGTTTAAATGAATAATGGTGTGGAATGGTTTAGGACGGTTTGAAAGTCCTTCCAAACCATCCAACACCTGAATTTTCAAATCCCTTCAAATTTAAAGGTTTAGGATGGTTTGCATAGTTTATAATATTTAATTCCATTCTTAACTCTCTTTTGTCTACTTTTGTTCATTGTAATATTTAAATTTCCAGCTCCACCATCCTCTTCATTTTTTTAAGACTTCCAATCAATGGAATGGCTTATTTAAACCATTCCATCCCACCACACTCCACACCATTCCATTAATAATCACCCTACCCCACTCTTCAAAACTCCCAACCAAACCTTTACATTTATGTTGCACGAGTACTTCTAAAATCAAGCTGCAGTACCTGCATTGTATGCTTTTACATTTCGTTTTATTGGATTTTTACCATTGTTTGGGTCTCAGATTCATGTTGGACTGACTGCTGTGGTAGATTTGCTGTGAATTAATAATTTTTGAATGTTAAATATTTTCCTCTTGGTCTCTTATTATTGTTTGAAGCATATTAATTACTAGTTGTGATTTATTTTAAGAGAGTGAGTTTCAGTGGTGCTAATCTATATATTTCTCTTATTTTTTTTTATCCATTCAGCTATGTGGTGAGCATTTGAATCTGGTCATCTCTCCAATCATTTTCTCACTTGAAAGCAAGAGTGCTATTTTGAGCATTATAATAAATGTAGTTTGTTTAGGATCAATGTATATACTTTAATTTCTTACGTAGTATTATGCAGTTAACTAATTTGGTTTGATATGTTATTTTGATTTTTGAGAAAGGTGATATAGATGTTCACAAACTTCACTTATGCAACAATGTAGCTAATTTTTTACTAGGTGAAATTTCTTATACCTGTTATAAAGTTCCTCGATCATAAATTTTATTTATACTTTTTCCTATTTATGACTAATTATCTAAAATATTGTCTTCTATATTCTATTTCTAGTTTTCTACCATGATTTGGTTATAAATATTGTTTCACTACGTGTGTTATTTATATTAGAGATTAGAGAACCTCATAGCAAACACATAATAAGCTTCATATATAAGTTTAGCACCTTTTGAAAGCTTTCGGCCGACTCAAATTTTTGAGAAGCATGTGTACAATATTGGAATGCCATGTCTTAAAAACTATCATGATAAATTATAATTTGAGGAGAAAAAAAATTAACTACAGGTAATATATATTTTTTCCTTCACTACTAATTTTTATCTCACAATTTTTTCTTAAGAAGGTATTAACTAGGCATATATTTGTAGGGAGTTGTCATCCAAAGAAAAGATTATGAAACATTGGATTCAACTCCAATTTAAAACCTCCAAAATCACATTATGAGTTGTCTTTTTGAATTTTTAGTCACATTTTGTTACACTTCGCTGTGATTTTATGAAAGCATTATTAGTAGTTTGTTGTAATGTTCCATACACCTTAGTATCCTTAGCTTAAGGTGCATTGTATATATGCTCCCTATGAATGGAATCCTATAAATATGTTTTTGTACACAAATAGATACAGTACAAAAAAATTTTTTTTTGATATG